>CM053757.1:12178479-12234117 GCA_028658305.1 Pachyuromys duprasi | reverse complement strand
AAAAAAAAAAACACATCCTGGCTGCTACCAGGTAAGCATGGAGCTTAATGCCAGGTGACATAAGAGTGAAAGTACACTGTCTTCCAACAGTGGCCCTGAAGAGAGAGGTCTGAAAATAAACCCTTGTTATGCTAGGTTTGGTGTCTTTTTAATTTTCTCTTTTTGTTTTAATTTCAAAAATGATTTTAAAAATTAAAGCAATAAAATAGCCACATTTAAAGCAAAAGTAAGAAGACAGATTCTCAAGGGATCCAGAGGGGTCCTGATGTCACAACACACGATGTGTGGTCTTGTGAAAATCACCTCATGGTACCCCTTCTCCCCCCGGGGTTTCCTGGGAATAGTGATCAGTGTTCTTACTGACCTTGAGGGCTATACCAAGGTCAGGAAGCCAGGCGTGGCTTAGCTGGATCTGCCTCTAATTTGTATGTTCATCTGCCCCACTCTCTGCATCTCTGGGCCAGGCACTGTGTCAGAGGCTGCAGACTCAATCGCTGAACAGCCATGGAACCCACGCCCGCAAAGCTTATGGCTGAGATGAAGGAGAGCATTGATCAAACCACCTCATAAGTGTAAAGTAGCTTTTACTGCTTGCATTTTACCAGAAGAGTTTATGGTGTTTTAAGGACCCACAGTGGGACTATCTAGATGACCACAGACCTCTGTAAAGGATATGCTGGGGAGGTATTCCTGTCAGACAGAGAAGGGAATGCCTTTTGTGATGGGGAAGCTCATGTGCAAAGGTCCTGTGGTGAGGGGCAGGCATGAGGCTCTGAAAGGGAACCACTGAGGCAAGGGAGGAAGAGACTGGTTCCCTGCTTATAAAGCCTGTTTTTATTCTTTTAGCAGACAAAAGGCTATTACCTTCCTCTCACCTCTCAGCTGCCTGAGTCTCTTTTCACAGTTTCCATCTAATCCCTTTCAATAATTCTCTGGCTGCTAATCAGAGAAAAGTGCTAATTACCTTCTTAGCAATGCCTGCTTCTCTGCCATCACAGAAGCCTCTTCGCCCCTCCTCAGGAATACTGCTGCCTGTCACTTGGGTGTGCTCTCTTCCCAGGGCTGTCTTCAGCTAGGGGAACCAGGACCTTCTCAGGCCAGACCCCGCTGGTGAAAAGGAAGCAACCTGGGCTCGGCACACAGAGGGCAGGTGAGGACCGAACTGAGACCTGCAGCTTCCTTCACTGAGCCACTGTCCCTTACCTCACAGGCCAATGAGGAAGACTGAATCTTTCACTCAAGCTTGCAGAGACTCTGGTTCTTTTAAGGACACCTCCTCTTCCTGCCTTCCCTTGTGAAGCCCTAGCTCCCTTTCAGAGAAGTCACCAATAGCTAAATCACAGCCCACAGCTGTGTTCCGCACACATCTGGCAGCTAAGGGCAGAACTGGAGCAGGTGCCACCCTGAGCGCCCACCTCCTAAACACATGGGAACCATTCCAGCATGCTGCGCTTTGTGATAGGGCTAGTCGGCGCCCACTGCACAGGGCAGGTACATGGGTGCTGCCTGACTCTTCTTCCACGGGGTGATTTAACAGCGCTAGGATAACCTGTGCTGCTTCTGGCACTAGCTTACCCTCTCTGATTCTGCATTTGTCCCAGGACCACAGTCCACTCTGCCCAAGACTGTGAGCTTTCCAACTTCTACAAGCAGGTCTTTACCGCCACCTATGGTCTCATACCCACACACATACACCCACACACATACACCCACACACACACACTAGTCCATTTCCACATCTCTGCCCACAGTATTTATCTGATAGAGTTCTGAAGTGTGGACCAGGAATACATATATTTTGATTGTTCTGTGTTACTTGGGACAGAGTCTCTTTGTAATCCAGGCTGTCCTAGAACTCACTGTGTGACCCGGTAAGTTTAGGGTTGCTGACAGGGACAAAGGTGAGGTAGTACTTAGAAAATCATCGGTATCCTATCAGTGGCCGCATCACTGAAGAGAATGTCTCTCCCTCCCCAAAGCAGTCATTACCTCACAACTCTGCCTGGTCTTCCTGCCTGACACCACCTCAGTGTTGAAGACGACAGATGTGCCACTGTGCCCTACAGGGCTCTCTAAGTGCTAAATAAATACTTCAGCAGCTGCTGCCCTGGGGGACACCCAGCCCACAGCAGCAGGGGCTTGCTCGCTGATGAATCGGCATGGTTGGGCTTATCAGTGTGGATCAATATTTATGGGATGAATGAATTAATGAATGAATATAGAGGCAATGGTATAATGAAGGCATGAAATGAACAGAATGGGTGCTAATTTATGTTGATTCAGACAACTGTTCAACTTCTGCCCCATGAACACTGCTTGACAGTTCTATTTCCCTCAAGACACTCAGAAACTGCCAGGGGCCTCCAGGTGTAGTCTGTCTCAACACCACTGCATAATACTCCCATCCATTTAAATCTGGGGTTTAAAAGAGGGTTTGGGGTGTTCATATGTGTCTATATGTTCACATGTGTGCAAATACACACACATGCCCTGGTGTGAACATATGTTGTGTGCACACAGGCATGCACATAAGTAGAGGCCAACAGTCAGCCTTGGGGGTCATTCCTCACATGTCATTTACCTTTTATGGTGACTGGTCTGGGGCTTGCTGATCACATCAGGAATCTATTCAAGTCACATAATCCAGCAATTCTGATACTTTAAAGTAGAGATGGTGTCCCTTCCCAATTGGGACCCAAGTAAGCCAGGTCAGGGAAGAGACAGTAGAACCTGATTGGAAAATAATGTGATCTCTGCATAATGTTTGGTGCTTGGTAGGAGCTCAATGAAGGATGTCCACAGAACACAATTTACAAGTGAAGAAGATGAATTGAATGAAGAATATTACAGCCATTGAGTATAACTTCACGGTTTCTGGGGAAGGGGAAACATTTTCTTCAGTAG
Source organism: Pachyuromys duprasi (assembly GCA_028658305.1). NCBI lineage: Eukaryota > Metazoa > Chordata > Mammalia > Rodentia > Muridae > Pachyuromys > Pachyuromys duprasi. The sequence continues at coordinate 12,231,213 of CM053757.1, read as the reverse complement.
TGTAGCCACTGGCAAGGCGTTCCTGTAAATAGCTTCTCATCCTTTCTCCTATAGGCAGCTGTAGTTAAGCTCATTGGGTCACCCTCCAAAAAAATGTAAAGATGTGAAGGTAAAAGTGGGGCTTGTTATTAAGAGGAGGGAGATCATCAGGAGTGGTAGGGGGACAGGCAAAAGAAAGAGGTACAAAATACAAGGTACAATTTTGTATGCACTATAATTACAGCTATGTCAAACAAAGAAATAGCAAACCATACACAGGAATTAATGTGAACAGGTAATATACCCCAAAACATGGTGTGACTGTCCTTTGGTAAAAGGACAAGAGGGCACTTGTGTTATCTCCTTCATGCATTTCTCTGTTTCTCAAATGTCCTATAATATACCTGTGTTACCTTTCTAATGGAGCATCAATCACCATTATGAGTGTATGGCTCACAGACAGTGGAGCAGGTGTGAGAACAGATGGTTGCAATCAAGCCATCCATCCATTATTAATCATATCACCTAGGTCCAACAGGGAACTTCCTTACTACCAATATATTGATTTATATATTGGAGTTAACAGTACTCACCACTCAAGTTAGTTGTCACTGTTATCATTTCATATTGTGTGAGGTAATATATGTACAATGTTCAGCACTGTAGTGCCTTTATATGGTAAGCCTCCATGAGATATCTAGCACTTGGTAACCATTACAGAAGCACTTGCTTATGTGCCCATTGATTTACTGATTTTTATTGAGCCTCATCAACCTCGTAGGAACTTTCATTCACTGAACTCAAGACCAAGAGGAAGACATTTTGAGCCTGAATCACCAGTTATGTCTCATATGAAGAACCCTAGTGTAGTGGTCCATCACATAGTCTGCACCAAGACTTCATCTAGATGGGAGAACACAGACACAAGATGGGAAAGCAGAGAAATGAAGAGCTTTGTACATCCAATGTGATGGGTGTCCCTCAAAACGCCATGCTAACACACAAGAAGCCAGCACAAGAGCACACCTATACAGTCCCATATACAATGGAGCAGAATGAAAGTGTTAGATGATATTCAAGATCAGTCAAAATGAATCGATAGTGAATTCACAATATCAGGGCACTAGAAATGCATGCTTAACTTGAGTGGTCACATGGCTATGCACTAGATATTCATGCATGACATCATATGTAAGTTACAGCTTATTGAAGTATGGGCAGAGGCTTGTAGACAATCACTACAGGGGTGTGAGCCCTCGGTCACATGGGTATAGTCATGAAAAAGATGCAATTTACTAATTCATCCATGCAACAGGTATTTACAGTATATCTACAATGCATCATGCCCTATTCCAGGCACAATAATGCAGTCGTGATGGATGAAGCCCCTGCCAGCTTGCCTTTGTGAGAGATGACTGCTATTCAAGAAGTAACTGGAATTCAATCTAAGAGAAGATGGTCACAAAAGTCAGCACACATTCTACATCCATTCTCTATGAAAATGAAAACAGTAACAATAACACACTTGAATAGTAAATATGACAGTAAAAAGGATGATATATTGGGTTCCTGTGATGCAATTAAGAGAGAGAAGCCATTGATGGAAAGTATTCATAAGTGATTCACTGGAGCTTATAGACGCCTTAGAAGCACAGGACCAAGGAATTATGTATCTTATTGCAAATGTGGCTCTGAAAAAAATGGCCTCATTTGATAAATAGGTGACCCAGAGCAAAGAGTCAGCCTTGATCTCATCTTCCTGAGTGTATGACCAGGGTTAGAGTTTGGCTTAGGGGTCTTGGGAGGACTTGGTGCTGCCATAAAAATTTCCACTGACTTGGTGATGTCCCAAACATCAGTATCCATGTATTATCTCACACAGTACCTCAGAAGTGTGAGCTAAAGGGATTTTAGTTCTCAGGAAGACAAAAGTCAATGTGGTAGCAAGGTTGTACTCATTTTTTGAGACTCCAAGGAACCTCCTTGTCTTTTCAGCTGAAAGGCCACCTACAGCCCTTGGCTCATTGGCCCCTTCCTCTGTCTTAAAAGACAATGCTGTTGCAACTCTGACCATTCTTCTGTCTTCACATCTTTCTCTGACTATAGCCTTTTTCTTCTGTCTTCACATCTTTCTCTGACTATAGTCTGGAAAGTCTCTCTGCTCTTAAGTATTCATGGCATTAAAACAGGGCTGACCAAGTGCAATCCCTTCCATTACAAGTTCCTAAATCTTAATGAGAACCACAAAGTCCCATTTACTATGTAAAGTAACACATTCCAGAGGTGAGCATATGGATGGCTTTAGAGACCATTATCCTTTAAAGTATGCACGATATTACCTCTTCCAGTGCCTGGATTATATTATGCACTTAATGGTTAATCATGATATTTACTGCTGCTACCATTGCATCCTATGAAGAGAAGAGTAAAAGAAGAGAATGGCAAACCTTGGGCCCCAGGAGCCCATGAGCAGGCAAAAGTAAGCCAAAGTGGTTGGAATGAATGCTCAGGGCTTAAGAAATTACTCCAAAAGATGCACAAATCTAGAGTTCTGCTTAAGCAAAAGTTTTGAATAAACAAAGACTTCCTCGCTAAGTACTGTTTGTTGCATTCTTCCATACTGGCAGCACAAACCTTGCATCATGTTTCAGCATTTCCATCCCAACAACTAGAACAGATTTCTCTCCCAACCCCATGTGCCATACCAACCAGCTGGTCTGGTCTGACTCATAAATGGCTATACCCTGGTGGTGGGTGAGGAGAACTCTATAAACCATTTGTAGAGAAATGGCTTAGGCAACTGGTGGGATGGCATCAGAAATGTTCCCAAAAGTTGCCTCAACTTCACTAAGAGCTGGGTTGTCTGGGTAGCCAGGAAATAGAACACAACGAGTGTTAGCTTGTGAAATACAGATTCCAGAGAAGGCGAGCCAGCCCTCCCCACCCCCATTTAAAGCACAAACCACATAAACTGTAATCCACTTAGTAATTACCCCCACGCTAGATAGACAGTGAAGTATGTGAGAGGCAGGATCTTTCCACGAAGCCACCAGTCAACCTCTAATGCCTGGCCAGGGTCTAGCTAATATCTGTGACCCAAGGAAAGGGATTGAATTAAAGAATTAATGAAGGAATGAAACAGTACCAAGTAATAAGAAAATAAGCAAACTAGAACCACGTGGTAGGAAGGAACAGAAAGCAGGACCACAGCAATGGATGGTATGGAAATCAAGACCACTATGATTGAAGTTGTACACATTTTTTAATTCTTCCTCCAACTCTGTGTCATAAAGAATATGGACTATGGGTGCTTTATAAGTCTAAAGCACCTCAGGACTATGAGTGAAATTCTTTTTGAAAGATTGTGTGTGTGTGTGTGTCTGTGTCTTTGTGTGTCTCTGTGTGTGTGCACGTAGATGCCCTTGAAGCTAGAGTTACAGGCATCTGTGAGTTACACAACTCCGGTGCTGAGGAGCAAAAGCTGGTCCTCTGAGCCATATCCCCAGGCCCTGTAATCTTTTAATACAGTGTTTCACCACCTCCAAAGTTGACCTTTAGTCTTCATCTCATTCAAACACCAGGATAAGCCAAATGGAGGCATTGTTGTTGAAACACAGCAGGATCCTCACTCCCAGCTCACAGGAGGAAAGAACAAGTCTCAAGAGGGTTGAACTGTCTAGCACATCTCCCCTTCACTCTTCCTGCCTGTTTGAGGAGGATCTTTCTAAGCCTTGTCTTTTCCCTTCTTTTCCACTCCTGTGGTAAGCAGTGCCTTGCATTTAATGAGGTTTATACTTGGCCCCAAGTCTTTCCCTCCCCCAAAATAAATCCTTCAGAGTGAGGTCTCGTTCTCCTAACTCACAATAAATCATCTATGTCTGTCCATGAACAGTCAGCCATACTTTATAATGTAATCATCCATTTCACATCTTCACTTCCTGCTTAATCAACTCTATATCAGCAGTTTTGAGCCCTCACAACCACCCTGTCTGCTAGACTCTTCCAATAGACACAAGGCAAGCCATGTAGGTCATGTGACATTCTCTAGCAACTACGCTTTAAAAAGTAAAACCACATTGAAATTAACTTTAGCAGTATAACTTTAATCCAATTTTTCTAGTTTCATTTCAAAGTGTAATCAATATGAAAGCAATCATTGGTACATTTTACATTCCTTTTTAAGTTCTAAGTCTGAAATTGTGTATGAATATGGTATTGGTGACACAATTCAGCCCAGACTAACAATACTTCAGTGATTCATCCTTGTTCTGTGGCCATGTCATCTTGATACTTTTGTATCCTGATGATGATGCTGCTTGGAAAGGTATGAAACCTTTAGGATATGAAGGTCAATAAATGCATCATTGGGATCTTTGAAGTTTCCTGGCCTAGCCCTACTTCCTGTCCCATCTTTATGCTTTTGGTGCAGATGGAATGTGAGCTCTCTCTCTGCCCCTGCTCTTGTTTCTGTACTTCCCATTACCCCTGACCTCATGATGTACTGAGTCTTCTTTACGTTGCTTGGTCACAGTGTTGTGCCACAGCATCACAAAAGTGACTAATACAATGGCCAGCCAGACATCGTCCTGGAAGTCAGGTCCAAAGAGCTACTTGTAGAGCTGGTGCTGCTTAATCTTTCTGGTGGACAGCCCTGTTTTCTCCTGACCTCTCTTTCATCACTTTCTGAAATATTCTCTTTGCTTTCATCATGTTCATGGCTCTCAAGGCTAACTTTTGTGGTCTGATCATTCCCAAGGTCTTCTATTGCAAAGAATGGAATTTCACAATACTCTGTAAAACAATGAGACCACAAAATGTGAAAACCACCTTGTGATTCTTCCAAATCTGCTCAGTGAAGGAGTCATCCATCTGCTGGCCTTCCCAACCAAGCACCCTGGCCTTTGGCAGTAATGATGACCCACCAGAAGATGTTTGGCAATGCCTGAAAACACACCGATTTGTCCAAATGGGAAATTGAGATGAGAGTCCTTGAGTCTGGGTATGCTGCCAGACAACGCAGAAGCAACCCCAAGAAAGGGTTGTCTGTTTCCCCAAACTAGGTATCTTACTGTTAAACACAGTTCTGCCTTCGATCCTTCACAACATCAGAGCCAAAACTAACAAACATGCCTATTCTTGTGTCTCATTCCAAACTTACTGAATTAAAATGTCCTGGAATGGTGTCCTGACATAATCTCCAAGGAAACTTTCTTTCTATTTGTGGTGTACATGTATGCGCACACATGCAGCAGAGTGAATGAATGAAGATACATGTGTGCCATGGTCCATGTATGGAGCTCAGAGGACAACCTCAGGCGTCAGTTCTCACCTTCCTCCTTGTTTGAAACAAGGCCTCGTTACCACTGTGTACACACAGAAAGCTCCTGTGTATTCTCCTGCCCCTACATCCCATCTCCCTGTCGGAGTGCTGGGGCTTTGTGTGCTTGTGTTGTATGTTCAGCTTTTACATGGATTCTGGGAATCTGAACGTGGGTCCTCACACTTAGGCCGCAAGTTCCTTTACCAGCTGCCCAGCCCTCCACATGACTCTTAATGCCCACTAAAGGTTGAATATATTTCCTCTAGAGCCCATTTTGACACCAAAGGGACCCACTGGGTTTCTGCTTGATGCCAAATAAGTCCAGCTTAAAGCAGAAAATACAGCTCAAGTTTCGGGTTCAAACAAACATTTTATCTCAGCCTTCATTGTCCAACATAATGGGTTTATAACTTTCAGTTTTAACAAAACTACCATAGAGAGAACTGCCCTGTAAAATTCATGGTCTAATGCACAAGTATTTAGTGAACTGTCTCTGCTTCTCAATCTTAGAGCTCAGAGCTTATCTCTTCCCATTTAAATCTAGACAACAAAGCAGAGCTTGCTATATTGTCCACTAGAGAGCCTGGAGTAGATAGCAATCCAGGAAAATCCTCAAGACTTCTTTTCTTAAGCTCAGTTTGTGTTTTAGAACATATGAAAGTAGTAGCTCTTGAGATATGGGGATAAAGATATAACTGAATATACTAAAGAAAAAAGGTCTCAAGGATTATTTAGCTACTGGGGAGTCTGAGAAAGTATTAACTGAGAGGGAAAACAAATCTGAAATCCAGTTCTGGTTCTGCCTTAACAGATTGCATGAAGTTTTTTAAAAAATCATTTCCGTTAAAGAACTATTTATTAAGCACCTTTGATGAGTCAGGCATACAGTCAGGTACTGGGACTTTATGAGGCAAGCAAAACGCCAACCTTAAGGAAATTACAAGCCAATGGACTCTCTCAGAGAGAGAAATATTGAATGCATCAAATTCTGTCCTATCCCTTAAGAAATCAGGACTAGTTGATTTAAAAGGACAAATCTATCTGAAAATGGAGGCATGGAATGGTGAAGGCTAACATGTGCACAGGTTCTTTAGGGTATAGAGGGTTCTTTCATGCTGGCGGACACAGGCTTTGAGGAATAGTAATGAGTTGTATTGATAACTTTTGAGAGAAGAAAGCCTGGAGAGAAAGGAACAGTCAGAAGGTTGTCTCAAAGATCTTGCAGAGATGGGGTAGGTACAATCAAAAGCCAAATGGGGAGCCAAGGTAGTCCAAGGTAGTCCACGGTAGTCCACGGTAGTCCAAGGTAGTCCAAGGGAGCTATGGGTGCTGACAGAATCTGCACGTGCAGAGCAATCCCCTTACTGGTGCTAATGGAGACCATGTCATTCCTTCCTTTCCAGCTTGGATGGCTTTTCTTTTCTCACCCAGTTGCTTTGGCTAAAACTTACCAGAAATTCTATTCCCAAACACAGTGGGAAAGCTTAAAATTTTCACCATCAAGTATGGCATTAGCTGTCACTTGTGGCCTTTACCATATAGCATGGCACTCCTTCAACAGCTACTTTGTGAACATTTTAAATGTGAAATGGTATTAGGTTTTCCCAAATACCATTTGCCTGCGTTGAGATGAAAATTTGAAAAGATTTACTACAAAACCAATGAATACATTAAAATAAAATTCTAAAGTTTCCTCAAAATCTAAAAGAGGATGCGTGGGCAGAAATGATTCCCAAAGATGGCCACCCTCTACCTACCCTTAGATACCATGAATGCGTTTTATTACATTAAAAAATAGAGACTTGGAAATATGATTAAGATTGTTTTAAAACAGGGAGAGCATGTACCCTGGATCCCTCCACCAAGCGAAAAGGATGTGAATCTTCTTTAGATAGAACCAGAGAAACAGAACAAGAAGAGACTGAAGAAGCTTATAATGCGATTGGGTTTTGGCTCAGTACTTGTGAGGAGGACAACACAAAGAGCATACTAGAGACAACAAGACCTCATAGCAAAGGCTAGCCCACCCTCAGACAACAAGCAGCTAGTGACCTCACTCTTACACCCATGGAGTGTGTTATAATCTGTTGCAGCACCAACAGAAAATGACTTGGCAGGAAGAGAAGTAAAGAGGGATGAAAAATAGAGAGAAATGAAGATCACAATACTAGAATGGCACAAATTAGAACACTAGGATCCCAAATCATCCATTGCTACATTAAGTGACAGCAAAGTGAAAGACAGTGGTTCTCATGACGGATTGTGTAAAAAGCAAGAACACCTAACAAAACAGACAAACTTGCAGTAAATTAATAAAAAACAAAGAGGGCACACCACACAATCAGCCAACATGTTCAGAGTGGAGCACCTCTGTTAACATCAGATAAAACAGATTTCAGGGCAAGGAGAATTTGCACAGGAATACATCATAAAAAGGGTCAAATCATCAGAAAGACACAGCAGGTATAACTGCAAACATTTAGTTATAGAACCCCAAAATATGATGGAATTGAGAGACACAGATAAGTTCCAGCCATGGCTCCTCTTGGGTTTCAATCACAGATGTTTGCCATCATTTATTAGTAGTCTGTAAATCAACGCATTTTTAAAAATGCAATTAAACTATTTAAGAGGAATTTTATTGCTCACATAAAACTAAAGCTGTAGTAGTTCCATAAATAATGACATAGAAATGAAACAAACCGTATTGTTAAAGCCTAGCCAGTCGCCATGGCATGCCTACTATGTGACTCTGTGCTCTCTGTGACTCTAGCTGTGTGCCACCTACAAACATGTCCTGAGGGGGACATGCATTCTGTATTCCTGGAAATGCAGATGTGTCTCAGATCTAATGCATGCATACATCACAAAACAAGATACTCCCAGAATTCAGAGTACAGTGTTCCTTTCTCCATATAGTTGAATTTCCTACATGCAGTGAAAATAAGACTTGTACCCACTTCCAGGTTGGTACTTAAAACCCAATGAAAATCATAAACTGTGGGATCCTAGGCCAACTCAAAGAGTCAGGTGTGCTAGGCGCCATCAGCAGCCAAGACCAGAGGACAAAGTTTGCTGTCCTTTGAACTGGGCTGATGTCATCACTTGTATTACAGAATAGCAGGAGTGAGCCCTGCAATACCCAGATTGGAACCATGGAAAGGCACGCTCCAAACACCCCATAGAAGCTTACAAATGGTGCATGTTCTCTGAAGCCGTCCAGCTGGCGAGGCTTGTAGATTTATTCCTCAGAGGGAAGCCACTATCCATCAAGTAGCCAGCCTGATTCCACACTGGGTGACGAATGAAATCTGGGAAGCAAGGTTTATCAGGCAAAGGCTGTCACACTAGTGGAATACCAAACAGCTCACCCTGCTGTGCTTGCCTCACAGCTGTAAACGTAGCTCCTAGAAGACCAGAGGCAGGATAGCCAAGAGTAACTGTGGTTCTGTCTCTACCAACAAAGAGGGTGGACTCTCCATCTTTCCTCACTGGTCAAGGTGATCGATTTATTTTAGTTTAAAACTTTGATTTATTCATTCATTTGTTTCTGTGGCTGAGTGCATGGGTGCACAGGCCATGGTGCCTGTAGAGGTCAGGCAACTTGTGGGGCTAGTTCTCTTTCCTCCACGTGGGTTCCAGGCATTTAGCTCAGGTCATCAGGTCATCAGGCCCAGCACAAATGCCCCTACCCACTGAGCCCTCGTGCTGGTCCTACAGTGACGAATTTCTAACCAAACAGTTTGTTACACAGCCCTCGCTTCACACAAAGCCTGCATGCAGGCCACCAGAGCTCAAGCCAAACAGACCCGGACATGAACACCACATCTGTTTCCTAATCAAATGATTTGCAAGAAGTTATTTAAGACTCTAAATCTCAGTGCCTTAACCTCTACCATCAAGCAAATCATATCTACATCCTAAATGAGATAAGTACAATGAGAATTAATTCTATTACATGCCATTTACCTCATACAATGATGAGCACTCATGAGTCTTGGGGCATATATGTAGGACACAAAGAACTGCTCTAGGGGCTGGAGAGGTGCTCAATGGGCAAGAACATGTACTGCTCTTCCAGAGAAAACATGTTCAGGTAACTGACAACTCCCTGTAACTCCCAGCTTTGGGGGATCCCACAACCTCTTTTACTTCTAACATACATGTTATACACACATGCACATATGCACATATGCACATACATAAACACAAATATACACTCTAAACATACCAGAATATGCATGCACACGCCCATACACAAAAACACATATACACCTAATTAAAAGTGATAAAATAAATATTTTGAAATGTGTTTCAGGCACCTGTCTGATGGTCAATGTATAATAAACTGACCACTCTGAAAGCAAGGACTGAAGTTGAAGCAGGCATGAACCACAGTACATGTTTAGACAACTCTGAATGTGTCTCACTCTCTACATCCCATGAAAACACACACACATGCACATACTTCCATCTAGTGGGTTGGTCTTCTGCAGGAAGTATACTTGGGTGGACACCTTATTCTAAATCTTAACTCCAAGCAAATCAAAATTATTTTCTCAGTCACAGAAGGGCAGTCTCAGCCAGCTTCATCTTGGAACAGAACAACAGAGCAAAGATTTATAAGGAAGAGGAATACAGTGCTGATCTGAGAACACAGGGGCCGTGGAGTGGCGACCGGGATGCTGGCTTTGCTGCCCTTTGCTGGATGAGTTTGGACACATTCTCCACCTTTCTGATATTTTTCCTACGTGTGAGAGGAGGCGGTTATATATGCTTCTGAATCCCTGAAATGCTATCACACATATAAAGGCCATTTTGATAGTAAAGAAAAAGGCAGTGCTTGGCCAGTGGCCAATGCAAGCTAGAGCTGTGTGTTGTTTAGACTTGAAAGCAAGCAAGAGATGCTTATTTCTCAGTGTCTATGGAGAAGCTGTGTGGTTTGAGATCATGGATCCTCAGAGAGTGGCCTCAGCTGAGCCTCAAATTTTCCATTCATGAAGGGTGGTAATAATTCCTAGCCTGTATGGATCATTCTATATATGTATGTATGTATGTGTGTGAATGTATGTATTATGTATGTATGTATCTATCTATCTATCTATCTATCTATCTATCATCTCTCTCTCTCTCTCTGTCTCTCTCTCCCCGTGTGTGTGTGTGTTCATGTTGGAAGCGGTACACATGTATGCACATGCCAGAGGTCGACTTCAGGGGCCATTCTTCACTGAGCTGCTCATTTTTTTTGAGACACGGTCTCTGACTATCCTGAAATCAGCAACTCCAGTGATCCTTCTGCTTCTGCTATCCCAGACCTGGAACTACAGGCATACACCACCACACCTGACTATTTACATAGGTTCTGGGGACCAAATTTTGGTCTGTATGTTTGCATGGCAGGTGCTTTATTGGCTGAGCCATCTCACAGTCTCTTGCTGGATTTCCATACAGAAAGTGGTTACTATCCCTCACCAAGCAAGACTCTCCTCTCCAAGAGAAGACTGAGTTTCCCCCCACTCTTTCACTTGGGTCAAGTCCACCATGAAATCCCTTTCTTGTTACCAGAAGAAAAGTTCCCCCAGGAGGCTTTCCATTCTGTCTCCTTTAGAAGAACAGCAAGCTGGGCAGCAACTACTGGCATCCTCAGAAGACGAAATCCAACAGGAACTGCTGCATTCGAAAAGCATTCGGAACTGATGCATTCTGTTCCACCGGATTTAGAGTGGTGTCTTAATGGACTCTGTTCTAATGGCATAACTCAGGTCTGTTTCTGCATCTCAAATGGCAGGTTACTCAGAAAGGCAGAGGGAGAGCGGCAGATGGCTGTGGAGTGAGTCCTGTGCCCACGGACACTTCTGAGACATTCAGAAGCTGCGCTCACATTTCCTCTTCCCACGGCAAAGCCTGTGAAGAACTCCTGATGTTGCTTTGCGGAGCACACGGCACTCTGCCTCGCCCTGCAGTGTAAGTCCCTAACTCTGGTCACAGCAAGCACCACTTCAAATGACCCCTCTGGTTGTGAGAAAAGCAAAGGTGGAGAAGAGTAAACCCGTAAGCAGTTTATCTTTCTGCCTGGAGGGAACCCCAGACCTGGGGTGTGATTCATGACTCTGTTCTGTGATTTACTAGCGATGACATAAAAGGCTATGTTGTTCTAAATGGGAGGAATAATGAGAATCAATTCCCACATGGTTGTCTGAATGGAAAACCCAATCCTGTCCTTTGGGCTGCAGTCCTTCTTGTTTGTTACATTCTAACCACACTTGGCCTCTGTGTTTTCCATACTGAAATCGTTTTTCTTCTGCTGAAGTTTCTTTGCAATGACTGTCCCCTGAACCTTGAGTGTTTTTCACTCAGCTTTTCCCAGTGTTAGCTCTTCCCTTATCCCTCACAATTCCCCTGAGCGGCTCATTCCCTGAGAGGCCTCTATGTCCAAGGCAGGACCTGGCGACACTCATCTTCACAGCTCTGCTTTTACATTTTTCTTGTAGCACTTTTCAAAGTCTGTAATTTGGAAGCCAAGATGGCCAGTGGTCAAGGTATCAGACTCAAAATCTGTAATTGGTGTGTTTATGTGTGTCTTGATGCCTTCCTACACTGGGATGTTCGTTGGAATTTGGTCTTTTCACACAGAATGTGGTCTGGTATAATGCCTTGCATTTAAGCCTTTAGAAAACACTCATTGAGTGAATTAATTTAGTAATTAATTTCAGTACTTGGGAACTGAAAATCTCTATATATAGACAGTAGTCCTTTATATATATTATATTCACATTCATTATATATAATGATATATAACATATCATATTATAAAAGTATCTATACATACATAGTGTGTGTGTGTTTCTGTGTGTGCACGCACATGCGTGGTTGTGACTTCAATGAAAAATATTCCCCATAGGCTCACGTGTTTGAGCATTTGGTTCCCAGATGTTAGCACTGTTTGGGAAGGTTTTAGAACTTGCAGGAAGTGGAGCCTTGCTCAAGGAAGTGGGTCTCTGAGGGCTGCTCTTAGAGTTCTATGGTCTGTCCCCACTTTCTCTTCGTGCTGCTTCCTGAGTATAGATGCAGTGTGGCCAGCCGGTCTCCTGATCCTCCTACCCATCCTTTCTGCCTGCTGTCATGCCTTTTTCCCATGATAAACTCTGTCTCTCAATCTGTGAGTGAAAATAATTCCTTTCTCTTTTGAGTTGCTTCTGTTTGGTATTTTATCACAGTGATGAGAAAAAAAAAAGCACCTAAGACAATGTATGTCTAAGATAGATGATGCACTCTATGTATCTAGGTAACAGAAAGTGAAGCTACCACTCATTCTGTAATATGGGGCCACCTTCTCCTTCTCCATAAAAGCAGAGAATGATCACTCTGTCATCCTCAGAGCCCACTTAAAGACAGAAAGGAAGTTGGCATGGGCTCCAGACTTAAAAGCTCTTGGGACTGTCCAGCTCTCAGATACCGAAAGAACAAGAAGACAGAGAACACAAAACTGTTATCAGAATTGAATCTGTAAGTATTGCCTGTGCTGTGTGATTTAACTTCCTGTCCAATGGATTCCCTTCTGTTGTGTCCAAGAGGCCTACCAAACCATTCAAGAACTCCTGGAAAGACTTGAGAGGAGCTGAGCTAATAGATGCTCTTTTCAATCTACAAGACTGAATCATAAGCAGTTCGGTCATTATTCAGATAGCTACAGCAACTTAGATCCCCGTATCTTCTTTTTAACATTTACCTTGTTTATTTGTTTGTTTATTTTGCATGTGCATTCTTGAGTGAATGTGTGTGTGTTTGCATGCATGTTCTGTATCACACATGTAGAAGTCATAGGGCAACTTGCAGGAGTCAGTTCTCTCACCACGTGAGTCCTAGGGATCAAACTCAGGACCTCAGGCTTAGCAGCAAGTTCCTTAACCCACTGAATCATTTTGCTGGTTCCTCCTGCATTGTTTTGAAGGGAGCCCCGGATGTCAGATCATCTCATCTGCATTTCAGTTCGTATCTCTAAAAGTCAAGGACTCTCTTGTCAAACATCACCACAAAGCCATTTTAGTCAGATGCCATGTGTTCATATTTCTTTCCATTGTTCTAGATACATTTTAAACATCATTTTATTTGTTATGATTGAAAAATATACAAGTTCCACGCAAGAACAGTTTATATGACTCAAATCCTCAAATCTTTTCGATGTGCAAATTCATCTTCCACCTGTTAATTCCACCTGTTTATATTTGTGTCTGAAAGTTAAAAACTGGATCTATTTGTTTCCTATAGCCTGAACTTTGGGGATGCCATCCCAGGGAGCATGTTCTAGACACACACCTCTCTCCCTCCTATATTTGTTAAAAATTGATAATTCAATCTAGAGGCCAATGAAGGCTTTATTTATTTTTCCAGTCCTATTTCCTAGGTAACATGTGTAACTTTTAAAAGAAGTAAACATTTCCAGCTGCTATTTTTTCTTTTCTTTTCTTTTCTTTTTTTTTGTAACAGTAGATGGTACTGGTGACTGCTACTTGAACCATTAATGTGTTAGAGTTCACAAAATAGAGATTTTCAGTTTCTAATTCCTTCATCAGTTAATACCTGGGATGATGCCAAAAAGAGAGAATTTTGCTCACCAACTATTTGATTAGCCTGAGAAATTGTTGATCTAAGGAAACCAGAATTGATGTTTGGCCTATTGCCCTTACGTAGTTTCCAAAACAATGAGCTGGTTTCCTGGAATCCCCCAAAGGTTGATGAATGATCTTTTAATTTTATTTTAAGCTCATGAATATATTATGATACAGTAATGGCTTTTCTGTTTCAATTCCATGTAGTTAACATCTTCATTAATCCTGAATGGTCCATCTTTAGCCTGTTGGTTCTTTACAAGTTGGTTTCTGTGATGATTAATCTCATTGTTAACTTGATTGGATTGCAAGCCAGCTAAGCAATTAATAAAAAGCACCTCTAAGTGAGTGTTGAGGGTGTTTCCAAAGATGACTGTGAGGGCTTTTACCTAATTAATGGATTAATCCATCGATGAATTCAAATTTTAAGTAGAGTGTTGAAAGGTGATGCAACACTGGAAGTTGGGCAATTGGAGAAAGCAGGTTACTGGGGACATGACCTTGGAGGCTATATCTTGCCCTGGTCCCTTCCTGTCATCACTTTCTCTACTTCCTGGTCAACCATGAAATGAACAACATCCTCTACCACACACTCTCACACCTATGACTTTATATCCAAGCTCAGGAAGGCCAAGACCATGAACCAAATCTCCTGAAACTGGAAATGAGCCCACCTCCCTGAAACTGTGGAAACCAGCCATTTTCAGGGCTGCCTCAGGGCATCTGGACATAGTGGTACCCATAAGTTACTTAGCTACTTCATTAATTTTGCTGTCTTTATTTTTATAAAAGGTGGATTGAAAGACAATGGGAAGCTCTGTTTGTCAGGGCTGCCCAGTGAACCTGCTCCTGGTGGAAATCTGTCAACTATAGTTACACACATGCCTTGCTTTTCCCCTGTTTGCATGCATGTGTGTATCAGACACGCACAGGAATAACTTGGAGTATCATTATCTTCAGATGTGTTCACTGCAGAGTCCACTGGGCTTCTCTGAATAGCCCCAAACCCATGGCTCCACAGCTGTTCATGGTTAAACTCAGTCAGTCATAAAACAAATCAAATAAAACAAAACAAAAGGGTGTGAGTGTGGTAATGGTACCCACAAATAGGAAGGCTGTTGACAGAGGTAGGAGAGCAATCAGTAAAAGGAAAAGTGGGAGTGATCAGTAAATTAAATACACATAGGAAATTGTCAAAGATCAAATTTAATTAATTAAAAAATTGTAATTTGACTCACCACTCAGAGAGAAACTACAGCTCTTACAGAAGTTGCCAATATGCCTGGCTTGCTCTGTAGTTAAGCTGTGACCACATCTAAGTTAGTCAGTTCCTGTGTCATCACAGGATGAGATCTGATGGCATTATTAAAGCATCCAGCCGTGGGTCCAGATGATTTATGTTTTCATTTCTATGTGGATTCATACAGCATGACAAGATACTGCAATTTATTCTTCTGGTTCCTATCTGCCTTTCTCATCAGGCACTGATCCATGCTCATCAGTGTTTTAAATGAAAACACCATTACCTGGCTAAAAGCATGTGCAATCATGGTCATCTGTGTTTGGGGAAATGGAGGATTCTTCATCATTTGACTGGGATAACAGCTTTAAAGGAAAATAGAAACATCTATCCTTCTTCAGAAACGCAAATGATCAATGGCACTGTCCCTGGCTGCATACCAAAATATACCGAACAGCCAAGAAATCTACCTGAGATTATGCTACAACTAAACAAAAAAAATATCTTACAACTAAAAACAATTACACACTACCATGGGAGATGGTCAAGCTGTACACAGAGTACATATAATACATGCATAACGTAAGTGCTCACACTGAGATAGTGACCATCTCCTTCATTTCAATATATCATTCCTTCTGTTGAAATCATTACACTACAACTTCCTGTTATTCGTCTTCCACATTTGTATACAGCTAGAGGAAGTGTTCTGATGAGCATCAAAATAATTCCTAAGGAGCTTTAAAAAAAACATACTCAGAAATGCTGTTCTTTGGGCATGAGATGGTTGTTGCATACATGAACTCACAGAAACTGTGGTTGTCTGCACAAGATCCAAAACGACACTGAGCCAGTCAAAATCCTAGCATGCACTGAGGAGGGGCCACTGATGGCACAGCACAAACTAAGAAACTATTAGCAGTTGAGAGAGTCACTTTTGAGGGGGAGTGTGGCCACTGGTAAGTTACCACGCACCGTGTCCCATACTCATGAACATATGGGTGACATTGTTTACGCAGTAGACCAGAAGAAAGAAAAAAGGAAGGAAGGAAGTCAGTCAGTCCATTAAGTTGGGAAGGAGATGGATTGGGGGTGGAGGAGTTGGAGGCCATATATGAAATATTCAAAGTATAATTTTAAAATACTATTTTAAAATGACATGTTCCTGGATTCCATCATGCCCTCACTGTATCGGAATCTTTAACTGTCGTGTGCAGAGATCTGCATTCTGAATCAGCATTCATGGTGTCATGGGTGGACACTGTGCATGGAATAACTGTGTTGGGTATACCACATCGTTTGATGTTTGGAAGTGTGGGTGCTGGTTTCTGCAGAGCATGTCTGCTGCCTGCAACCAGATCACTAATGACCAGAAACTAATGACCACAGAGGTCTCTAAATGTTTTGGGGTAACAAGACAATAAACATGACCCAGAGATTTGGTTAAAAAGTCTTCCTTTTACCATGTGTGGATGTGGCCTGGAACCCCTGCTCAGATGGGGCCCATGATAGCTCGGTGTTGGACTGAAGACCCTATTCAGGGAAACAGGGACTGTTTCAGTCATGATCTTGATGGCTGACTCTTTGACCCTCCCCCATACAAGCCGGGGATTGACAGACTGGCTAGATCCCAGGGGAGGACATTGCAGCCAGCCCTGAGGAGACAGGATGAGCTGGGATTGGATGGAAGGGGAGGAGGTCCTCCCCTCTTGGTGGACTTGGAGGGGGCGGGGAGGAGGGAGATGAGGGAGGGAGTGGGAGGGTAGGAGGGAATGAGGGAGGGGGCTACGCCTGGGATGCAAAGTACCTAACCTGTGATTGATATAAAAATAAATAAATTTTAAAAAGTCTTCCTTTTTAAGAAAGACATATGACATAGATGTATGTCTGTGCCTACACACTTCCTCCTGAAACTCAGAAACAGGAAAAGAGCAAGAACAGCCACTGCAGTAATGTGGCTTTATGTGGAAGCATTAGTCTCAGACCTGGGATTCCTGTCTACTCACTAAAGCCAGTAAGACATGATAACAGCCAGTTTATTCTGTACCCAAATGCAATAAAGTAATCCCAGGCATTAACAAGCAAATAAATATGTCAACATATGTTTTTAAAGTAGTGTACTAAATATATCTAGTCACCTCTCCCTTAAGCTAAGAAAATATAATCAATGACCTCAATAAAAGAAAATTATTAGATGTTCTAGTTCTGCATATTTGCCTTAAATAAAAGCAAAGAAGATTGGATTCTCACTTACGTACTCTGTTGACTCTGCTAACTCCAAGTCTGGAGAAATGGTCTTAAATAGTCACTGATCGATCTGTATGGATTCATATCTGAACCAGGCACACCCATTTCAGAAGTCAGACCCACCAAAGCACGAGATCAATCCAATAGACATAAAGAGGCCACATTACAAAAGTCACAACACTTGCAGGCTAGGGTCAGGATAGTCTCACCCCAAGAGATGACAGTAGGCTAGGCGCATGCAACTGATATCTGAGCATGCCTTGCTCCAAGCTTGTTGGCGAACCTGAGTCACCTGAAGTCCTCACAGCAACTCCTTTGCATACAGGAAATTTATGGCATGTCACATGAGCCCTGATCTCCCTGCTTCCAAAGCCCATGTGACCACCCGAGGCAGCAGAAGACTATCTGGTCAGAAAGAACAGGGCTACATTGTATCTACAGCGGAGGTGAGAGTCAGCAGTGAAAGATGTGGTGTTGGGATACTTGGGGATTGTATTTTCTGTGGACCCAGAAACAAAGAGGCTAGCTCTTGTACATATGTGTGTCTTGTACACATGTCTCACAGACACATTGTTCACTGACAGTTTTAAATACAAAACAGTGATTAATCAATGTTTTTTTCTTTGAATATGTTCATGTGACTTTTTTTCAAATAAATACACACAGCATCACCTAGAGACTCCATCCCTTCCAAGTCTGCCTGCAAGGGGTTATCTGATTATCTGACTCTCTCTCTCTCTCTCTCTCTCTCTCTCTCTCTCTCTCTCTCTCTCTCTCTCTCTCTCTCACACACACACACACACACACACACACACACACACACATAAAATACTTTTTTAAATCAAGGACAAATGATATTTATAGATCAGTGAGTTTGAGCACTATGATACATGCCATCAAGGTTCACATACTACCTCACATGTCAGCCATGTGCAATTTTTATGTGTTACCAAAAAAAAAAAAAAAGCCTCTATAGCAGGCACTATGGTACTTGCCTTCGCTTAGCTTGCTTAATCTGCATAAAATCCCTCTGAATGAGTCATTATTGTCTCATTTTGACAAAGAAATAATTGAAGATGAATAGCTTTGCAAGTCCTTCTTTTATATACATCACACTAACTCTTAGCCCACACCTTCCCATACATGGGTTCTTCCAAGATTCCATTTGGATGTGAGTCACCCCACTCCTTGTTTGATCGTAATGATGCACAGAGCTCCATAAGTGACCCCTGTTTTTCCCTGAAGTAAATGCTGAAGACTTAACATGTTGGTCCAATCTTCTACCATAGTAAGGAAAAAGCACACAGATTCCCAGCTCTGGCAGGGCCCTGATGCTCAGAACATCTACCCTTTCTACCTTAGGTCCAGAGAAATAGATGTTGACCCTCTGTGTAAAGTTTTTACTATATTGCCTTTTCCCCATTTTTCATGTGTTTATGCATTTTTTGCATGTGTGTGGGCATGAATGACAATCCATGTGTGTATGAATATATGTGGAGCCCTGAGGTTGATATCAGGAATCATCCTCAATTGCTCTCTGCCTTATTGATTGAATCAGGGTCTCTCAATCAAACCCAGAACTCTCTGATAAGGTTAATCTTTCTGGGAGGCTTCCTCCGGGCATCCATCTTTAATGGAGGCTGGAACTACAACTGGATGCCACACTCTCCCAGCATTTACTTGAGCTTGGTGCAATCTGAACCCTGGTCCTCACACTTGCCAAGCAAGCATTGTAACCACTGATCCATCTTCTCTGTTCCTTGGCTACATTCTTAACATGTTTTTTACCTCTGTGAAGAATTTCTGTAGGAGAAATTTTGTATAATAGAATTTTTAAAGTAAATTTTGGAGAACTGTTTTTTTTAAACATATAACCTGGTTTTCCTGAGGTGTGGGTATCCTTATTAAAAATAAAGTGGAAAGGGGGAAATGTCTGGTCTTGCTTAATGAGATGTTATGCTCTGTACATTATGCGGATCAGCAGATAGAGTGCTCCAGTAACCTCCTTAGAGGAACCATTATCAACATCATTAAGATGAAGAATCCAGGTCCCAGGGAACAAAAATGGCATTTTCAAAGTAGAGAAATAGGTGCATCTTGGCCATCTGGTCCTAGAGTCCAACTCTGAATTCTTAAGTGCTTCAATTGGTAAAAATCAATGTGATTTCAAGTAGCAGTCATGACTCTCAGCAGGAAGCAGTCAGAGAAGAGGAGAGGAAGTTGTGAGGACAGAAGAGAGGGCTGTAAAATCTGCGAGCTCTTAAACTGATGTGCCCATGTGAAGATGGAACAGGAAAAAGAGATTCTATTTGCTCAGCAGAAAAAAAAATGCCAGCCTTGTCCTCAGCAGTTGACTGCAAGATGCTTGTGACTTATTTATTCCTACTATCATGGTAAGAAACTGGTCGATACACTTCTTAGAAGGAATCTGCAGTGAAAATCATCTCCCCTGCTTTAGCACCATCAACCAGAGGCAAGGAAGCAGGTCCAGCCAAGATATTTCTATGACTAATAGTCTAGATATTCGCTGACCCAGAGAAGTTATAAATTGGTCTTGACTTTACAAGAGGTTAACTTAAGTCAGGTGAAAAAGGTTTCCAAGCAGAACTAAGAATATAGCTCAGTTAGTAGAGTGTATGCTTAACAGACATGAAGCGCTGGGTGTGATTCACCAGCACTGTGTCTACAGGGTGAACACCGGTAATCCCAGTTCTTAGGAAGTAGAGGCAGGAGGGTCAGAAGTTCAAGGCCATCGTCAGCTACATAGTGAATTTGAGACCAGCTTGAGACTCAGTCTCAAAAAAAAAAAAAAAAAAAGACACACACAGACACAAACACACACGTACTGGGAGAAGTATGCAAAATGCAGATCCCAGTGAAATGTTGGCACAGGCAAATCCAAGATGTTTTAAAGGGCACTTTATCTTGCTCTTCTTCAGAATTGAGATCCTCCCTTTCAAGTCTCTCTTACTGCAAGGGCATGCCTCTGTCTTGTGTTGAAAACAAAAGGTAAAGTGCACACAAAACAGCCCCGTTAAAGGGAAACCATTCTGCCCCATCCCTGAGGCCAGACAAAGACCTCAGGCTGCAAGTCCATGAGGCACAGGACTTCAGGGTGCCAGTGCAGGCACCACCTTGGAAGATGCAGCCCCCAAGTTCCCTATATCTCAGGTTTCAGAGGCATCATTGTCCTTCCGGCTTCCCAGTGCACCAGCACTCCTTTTTGGTTTTCTCTTGAGTGCCTGTGTGATAGAGGAGGGGTGTAGGTCCCTGCACTGCAATACTCATGTGTAGGTCACAGATGAACTGAGGGCCAGTCCTCACCTCACACTTTGAGAGAGGTCTTCAACAAGATCTAAAGACTGTCCTGTTTCCTCCTCTCACAGCGCTGTGGGAACACTGGGATGAAGAAAGGAGACTAACTCACAGAATACCAAGGTCCTGCAAGCTACCACCTCAAATATGCACCGTCCTGAGGGGAGCGCTGTGAAGCACCTTCTTGCTTAAAAAAAAAATACATAAAAACCCCAGATCTTCAAAGCACTAGGTCCATTTATCCAGTTTCCAAGGTAAACTGCTGCAGAGGGCTCTGGCTTGTCAGAGTTCAGAGCTCATTTACAGGCTTCTGGGCCATTTCTTTGCTCTATTTGAAAAGGTGACTTGGGTTACTAGACTCATATTGCCTGTGACCGCACCTTGCGTCTCCTTCTCTCCCAGGTAATAAAGCAGAATGTCATTGTTGGGGGGTATTTCTGGGAAGCCCTCCACATCCTTACATGGAAGGAATAAGAAGGTCTCAGGAAGAGAAGCCAACCAATTAGAAAGAAAACCTTCTCTTAACTACATTGTGCCCCCCCCCCGAGGACCAACTTTCCCAAGATGCTCACCTCTTTGTGTCAAAGGAGTTGGGAGATTGGAGAGTTGATTCGCTATTTGAAATGCAGGGCAAGACAAGGTGAACCATTGATTTCTATCAAAATAGACAAGGAGCAAATGGAAGAGAGGACAGTGGACAGTGAGAAATTTGAATACAGATGGAAACCATTTCTGGGCCGCTTCAAACCAGAGGCAGCAACAGCACCACAGCCTGGGAAAATAATGAACGGAATTAGCTCAACGGTTCCATGTCATTGGGTTTTACACAGAAAGTCCTTCCTGTTACCTACAGTTGCTATGGTGATAAAGGTATTCTTGGCTGGGATCTTGATGACAGAAAATAAGCAAACAAACAGCCTCATTTCGGTGAATAATAGGCCTATTATAGGAAATAAATGCAACTCTAATGCATTGTAGGGTGGGACAAGGTTGGGGGTCTCTTGGAAAACTAAGTTGCTAGAACAGACATCTGAAAAGACCAAGGAAGAGTTTCTAGTTGCTGAGAAGAACCCTAAAATTAGTGAAAGGAAAACTGTGTTGTATGTATGAAATTGTTCCTTCAATTACTCTAATGTGTCACCTTACACACAGACTAGATATAACCACAAGAATGAATGGCTGGGGAAGGCAGCCTAAGAAGGAAGGATTTGAGACCACAATGACAAAAAAAAAGCTGGCCGGGTGAGGGCCTAGAGACCCTGGCTAGTGGATATAGCACTAGGAAGGAGTCAGGTGATAGCATGATCCAGAGATGTTCAAGAGAATTTGGGGAGAAGAACATAGGGAATCATGAGTTTCAAAGGCTTCCAAAGTGACCCAGACCACAAGTTCAACAAAGATAAAATGTGTGTGCTTGGGCCCAGACAGCACAGAGCACTCCTGCTCTCCTGGACTCTGCTCCAAGGGGAAGGCTTGAAGCCTTGCAAACAAGCATAGGAAGGGTCCAAGTCAGGCCATCATCCCCTGTGATCAGAATGAAGCAAAAAACAAATGATCCCAAGTTCATGCTCATATGATGATAGCACCACATGCTCCCCACTACATCCTATATTCATAGCTTTTCTTATTACATTTGACATTCTCTAAATCTCAACCACCCTCCTCTGACTAGCTCCTGTCCTCTGAATCTGAGAATGAGGAGTTTTCCATGCAAGGAGTTTGGGTGCCTGTGTTCCTCGCTGCTGTGTAAGGAGGGCAAAGTAGAGCTGACTGGCGCCTGGCACAGTCATAATGTTGATGGGGTCAGCGGGAGGTAAGCGACATGCTTACAATGGAGAGGTGAAAGTATAGACCAAAGAGGGAGAGAAACGGGAGGTGGAAAGAGACAGCAAAGATGGAAAAGAAAAGCAGAAAGGAAAGTGAGAAAGAAAAGGATTGCAAAGGAAGGAAAGCCACAGAGGGATAAGCGAGAAGATAGAATAATAAAAACACAGAAGATGTGGAGGTGAGAAAGGGAAGAAGCGAGACCAGAAGGACACTGAGTGGACAAGGCCTCCAGTTACCTCCACCTGCATGCTATCTTGCTGCTCTCTGCTTTAAGGAAAAAAGCCCCGCCTCCTCCACTCCCCACAGCACACCTTGGGGAAGGTTCTGCATGGTCCATAGTTCTCAATGCTCTATGCTCCATAAGCTCTCACAGACATTCTCCCAGGCTCACACATGCCCAGAAACCAGCATGGCTAAACAACTCAGGAAGACATGTTTTTCCATAACCATTAAGAGAGAAAACTACTTGCCTGAGGCCAGAGAGCAAAAACCCATCAGACATCTCCACCCAAGCAATGTCCCTGAATGGGCTGTGGTGGGCAAACCACACATTCCAGTCCACTTGTCATTTCCCGTCAGGACGGGCAATCATGTATATGTGGTAGTATGGCTGCTGCTGGTGTTATCACCTCTGTGAGAACAGTCAATACCTACTGGTTTGGTTTTTGTTTTGTTTTGTTTTAAGCATACAGCATCTTAGTGCAAAAGAAGAACTCTTTAAATAATTCTGAGAATGAATGAATGGGGATATGTATAGCAAACCAGAACTCAATTACCAACAAGAAAAACAGAATATAACATTTACATTAAGAATGTGAGTCCTCCATGGCCAGGATGCTTTTAGTTTTGCTTGTAAATTTTGGAATGATTTCTCACAAACTGAGTGCTCAGTGGCTGTCAAGCACCCAGCAAAAGCACCTGGCAACCTCTCCCTGTCCCATTTCCTTTCCCTCTCCCTCTCTCTATCTCTCTCTTTCTTCCCGAATAATGTTTATATTGATTATTTGCTGATTTCATGCATGTAAAGGGCTGGAGAAATGGATCCACAACTAAGATCACTTTCCACTTTCCCGGAAGTCCCAAATTCAGTTCCTAGCACAGCAGGCAGCTCATAACCACCAGAGGATCTGAGGCCCTCTTCTAGTCTCCTCAGATACACACACACACACACACACACACACACACACACACACACAGCATGCACTCACATAGACATGCACATACATATAAAAATAAATCTTAAACAATTTTATACACGTGTACAACATATCTTAATCATATTCAATCACCCCACATTCTCCCTTCAGCCACCCCTGTTCCCCAAACTCATCTGCCTCTCAACTTCATATCCCTTTTTTCAATAACCCACTGAGTTTGATTAGTGCTGGCCCTCTGAGCGTGGTTGTAAGGCAATTCCCCTGAGCGCTGGGATTCTCCCAATGGCTGCACCCCCACAGAAAAATGGCTCTCCCCTCCCCAGCAGCCCTCAGCTTACAACAGCTCTTCAGGTCGGGTGAGCCTCTATCCGTGCTGCCGTTTCGACTGTCTCGATTCTGTGAGGTTGACCACAGCAGCTGTGAGCGGGTGTGTGCATCAGCGTGCCGTGGCTTTCACTGCTCCCCTTCTCCTCTGGCTCTTACATTCTTTCCACTTTCCATGATTTTATCTGAGCCTTGGCAGAGAAAGGTTCAGTAGAAGTCCCATCTATGGCTGAACATCTGCAGTCATTCGTTCTTCCTTTTAATTAATTAACATACAGTCATTGTACAAATTAATGGGTCTCATTATGGCACTTTCATATGGCATCCAATATGGATACATGTGTGTGTTCTTTGCTCCTCACTCCGCCATTCTGTTACCCCCTCGTCTCCCCTTGCTGCCTTGCTCGTTCCCTTCCCCCTGTATAGAGTCCCCCTATTCTCATGTTGTTTGTGTGGGGTTGTGCATGTGTGCGTATATTCAATATAGAGTCCACATATGAGAAGAGATACATGATAGTTATTTTTCTAGGGCTCACTTCACTTAACGTGACGATCTTCGGTTCCATCCACTTACTGGGATAACATCATTTCATCCTCTGTGGCTAAGAAGGATCCAGTGAAGGAAACCAATGTTACATAATTCCTTAAGCTGTTTCTCCCTTCATTTAAGTAAACTACAGTCTTGTCTTATAATCACCATCCTAAATGTATCATCTTGACAACACAGGAAGAACAACTCAATTAAGCTTGGGGAACTTTCTCTAAGACGGGGATAGTGCTTGCCTAGTGGGGTTCAGAACCATGGGTTCATCCTGAACTGGCTTCCAACCTCTGTACACTGGCACACACCGGTGCTCACCAGCGTGAGTGTGTTGTAAGCAATCAGTTTACAGTGGGGGAGTGGGTCAGAAGCCTCATAGCTCTGCCCACTCAGCTTTCCCCACTGTTCCAAAGGGTCCAATAACGGTGTGAAGTTTCCACTAAAATTCTCTCCCAAAGGATGTCTTTCTTCCTGCCTCTGTGCTTTCTTTATGTGTGTATGTGGGTGAGGGAGGAGGTGGGGTGTGGATGGTGGTGTACATATATGCATACACACTCACATAAGTAGAGAACATGCGTGTATATTTCCGTGGAGGCTAGAGACCAGACTTCTGTCTTCATCTACCACTCTCCACCTTATCTACGAGGCAGGGTCTCTAGTTGAACTGGGACCCCCACTTTAGCTACACTAACAGGCCAGCCGTTTCCTGGGATCTATTTTTTTGCATACCCTCTGTGCTGTGGTTACAGACACTGTGCCCAGCTTTTACATGGGTGGTGGAGACTGAACTCAGGTCCTCACACTTGAGTTACAAGGACTTTAGCTGTGGAATTTTCTCCTCAGTTCTGTCTCTGCTTTTCCTTGACATTATTAGTGTCTTTTTCCATGTCTTCTACCCCTCTCTTCATTTCTTTCAGTGAGTTTCATTCATACAGACACATTTAACATCTGACTATATTCTCTACTAGCAAATCCAACATGGAGACAACCTAAGGCCCTACTGAGCCCGATGCTTAATTCTCACTCATCCTGCTGCAATAAACACCCCTGATCTGTGCATTGCTGTATAGCCACAGAATCCCTGCCAGCTTGTAACACTGCTTACTTTTTTTCAGTCTTCAAATATCTTTTATTGGATAGTCATGTATTTGAAATCACTGTGCAGACTGTGAAAACACTGTCTGCACTTTTTAGTATTAAAAAATACTTAAAAATGGTTTCAGAAATGTAGAGCAATGTCCGACTTAAATAGTGAAAAAAGGTGCATTCTAATTACTGCTGTACTTGCAGTTATTTCTGAATTTCCCATCATTTGTTGTTTTCTTCTAAAGGTGTGTCTGAGGCCTTCCCACTTCAGTACAAGGCTCTGCCTCCTTCAATCAGATGCTTTTCCTCTTGTGGAAAGGATGGACCCAAATCTGCTCATCCCAGTTTATCTCAGCACTATTCACTATAGCCAAAATAAGGACCAACGTAGGTATCCATCGACAGAGAAGGGAAGAAAGAACACGTGCCATCTATACACACCATGAGGAGCAAAAGCATATCAATTTTAGGAAAGTGTACGGAAATGAAGAAAACTGTGTTAAGGAATAAAATCCAGGCCCATGGAAATAAATACTACTTTCTTTCTCCTGCACATGAACGCTGGGTGTCTTACACACACAAATGCACATGCACACTTGCACATATGCACACAAGAAAAACAGGAAAGTGATCATTTGGGATGAATGGAGAGGAACAGAAGATGCCAGAGGACAGGAGAGGGGTGACAAAGACTGGACACAATGTGTGATAAAAATAAAAATGCCATCGTGTCCCTTTGTAAGATAAATATCCACTAAGTTTAAACATGTGTCCCAGCTTAGACATGACGCTTTAACTGACTATTCTTCCTTGTCTAATTGCAGGTCATCTCACCTGCTGCAAACCTGAGAACATCACGCTGAGTGGAAGAGGCTGGGGATATTTCTATGATGTGAGTCTGTAACGTGATGTCATTTGAATAAAATATCCCAAATGGGTGAATCCATCAAGACAAACACAGGTTGGCAGCATCCAGGGATGAGGTGAAGTGGGGTATCATGCCTGGTTGTTGGTTCTATTTCCACTGCAGAGATAGAACATTCCAGAACAAGATTGTGTGGATGTCAGCACAACATGAATATGCTTCATGCTGCTGAATGGTAAACTTTGTGTATTATGTTGTGGGTATCTTACTAAAAAAAAACAAGGAGATGGTTCAAAGTATTAAGAGCATTGACTGTGCAAGCGTGCTGACCTAAATCCAAATCCCAGCACCTATGTCAGGGGTGGCCATACGTGTGCCTGCAACCCCAGCGCTGTGGAATGGGACAGAGACAGGAGCATTGATGGGGCTTACTGGTCACCAGCCTGGTCCAGGTTCAGTGAGAAACACTGCCTCAAGAAAGTAAGGTGGAGAGTGATAGAGCAGGACATGATGTATCCCTTCTCTGTTCTTCATCCATGCATAGCTGCATTCATACACACTCATATATACACCATCCACACACATGTTGTGCACACACACACACACACACACACACATACACATGCTAAGCAAACCCACTAGATTACAGTCAGTGCTCTATTCGTTGTAGTAGGGACTGGCAAATTACCCCCACAAATCTTACTTAAAATGTTTCCTATGCATCTTTCTTGCCCTATTGCAGCACAAGTCTTCCTCCCTTCCTTTTCCTTTCCCTATCCCTCAACTCTCCAGAGACTGGGAATACTGTTCTGACACCATCACCAGCCCTGTCTCCTCCTCATACCCACAGGGATTCTCAGCTGATTGGCTTTCTTCTTCTTCCAGATGCTCATGGATGGTTTCCTGGTGGGCTATGAATACACATGTGATGAGGGAGGGGTCAAAGGTGAGTAAGGGTACTTAAAATCATTTTCTGTTTAAGTGGATCTGAACCCACACAGGTCTCACTTCCACTCCAGCCGAGCAGCCCATGTTACATGAGAACTTCCTGTTCAAAAGGGCAGCTTAGAAGTGATCTGTATGACTGAGCCCTTGGGCAAGTATTGTATGTAACAGCTGAAGGAATTTGAAGCCAAGACCTTAGTGTCAGTCACCAAAGAAGGGCTAGAACGTCCAGAAGATGAAGAGGAGAAAAAAGAAAGAGGAAGAGAAAAAGGCAAAGTTCAAAACCTCTGGAAAATGATGGAAGGCATTGTGGATAAGAGGGCTGAAACGATATTTCTGTCACACTGATGGGTGACATCCTGGTGCTGTGTCATCACAAGCATATATGGAGAGAGTTATGAAAGCCCAGGTACATCTGAGCTGGCAGAGACAACTCAGCAATGGGGCACCTGGCAGCAGACAAACCCTGATCACTTCATTATTGAAACCTTGAGGCAAAAGGAAGAGGCTGACAAGAATGATGAGCCTGGGAAGATCAGGCCATCTTGCTGTATAGACTGCACTCTGGAAGATCCCAGACACATGCTAACGGAGTCTCCGGGATGAGCAGGCTTGGTATTGATGAGGGTGATCCTACCTCGGATGACACCAATGCTGCTGTAACGGAAGAGATGCCACCCCCCGGATGGAGGTGACATCATCACCTATGGAAACTGCATGGTCAACACTCACCTTCACTCTTTCTGATAACATATTTCTCAGAACTTTTTTGTTTGTTACTGTCAACATTTAAAACATCTGTGGTCCATGAAAACTAAGGGTAAGATAAGATTTCTGGCAGCTCGATTCAACAGGTTGGCAGAGGGTTTGCTGTAAGATGGAAGGCAACCTACTGTTACCTCTGGTCTGAAGTACCGAGCTGTCCATCTGGATTCCTTCATCACTGAAGTGTTCTGAGATAGAGCTTCACGTTTAAAGGGGAAAGACTGTTAAGATGGCTTGAGTTTCATCTTCTGGAATCTACAGCTTTCAGCCGCTGTCACTAATTCTGTATGTCTTAGAAGTAAAAATGTGAGGTGAAATGACTTGATGGAAAATCCCCATGTGGCCTGTTTTCCGAAGTAAAGTACAGAGAACTAAACCCTAAACTTCCCTAGGTCTGGTAACTCAGAAATGCTTGTAAATGGAATTACAGTGTCCAATTACATTCTGCTTTAAAAGGTAAGTACAGATGAGATTTAAAAAAAAATTAAGTACCCATAGGCCGCTGTTCCCATTCTAGAGCTGTACTGCTCCCTTCAGAACAGGACTTTATGCACAAAGCAGCTTCCTGGCAACTGATGGACCAAAAAAGGACATTTTTATGTCAGAGTGCCCGTCTATCTTAGGGACAGAAGAGGGTGTCAGACTGCCTGGGTTCAAACCCTGCTTGATTCATGAAGTGTCCCTTAGCACATCAACTTCCTTTTCTGAACGGCAGTGTTTGTTCTCTGCAACAAAGAGATAAGATTCAAGAGGAACTGGAGAGAGGGCTCAGTAAGAACTCTTGGCATGTAAGCATGAGAACCTAGGCTCAGAAGCAACACCTACGTAAAATTCTGAGGGCTGTGTACATCCCTGAAAATCAGAGGCAGAAATCTCACTTGTGCTTCCTGGCCATCAACCTAGCCCTGGGTCAGTGAGAGAATCCATCTTAATGGACTAAAGCAGAGAGTGATAGAACAGGCCAGTGATGTCTCCCCATACATGTGACCACACACACACACACACACACACACACAAGCATAAATTTTTAATTAAAAATATTTTTGAGGAATCAAGGAAGATATGTATACAAAACACTGAGCACAGGTCACAATGTGGTCACTTAGTGTCCATTCACTGTTGAAACAAATTGCCAAAGACACAGAGGTTTAAAAGACACATTTGTCCTACTGTTATGGAGGATGCAAGTTCTACATGGGCTTCATTGATCTATAACCAAGATGTCAGTGGAACTGTGCCCTTCTGGAAGCCGCATGGAATCTATTTCTTTATGTTTTCCAGTTTCTGGAGATTGCTCCTATTTCTCTTATCATGTCTCCATCTAGCACCATGACTCTAACCTCAGCTTCTGTGGTCACACTTTCTAACTCTCTCCCTTCTCCACCACAAGGGGCCTTTTCGGTTACACAGCACCCAACCCCTAAGTAAGCCAAGACAACATTTCCATTTGAAGATTCGTACTCACAGCTGGGCAACATGGCAGATTCCAGTGATTTAGAATGGGAACCTTTGAGAGCTGTTCTGCCTACCCCACTGGAAGTGCCCTTCTGTGGTAATCTCCTCCCTCCACCACAGGGAAAACAGACTCTCACCACAAAAAGAAAATGAAAGGCTGTCATATCTCAGCTGTTCAGAGTAAATGTAAAAACCAATATCCTGTCTCTTGGAATTTTAAGTTGCTTCATACTTAAACTTTCCTTTTTCTACCAATGAGCTACTTGTTGGATGAACTAAGCACTGAGTTATGTCCTAAGCATTACTAAGTATCCATTAAGTCCTTAAAGGGAGTTAGGCTCAGAAAAAGATCGAAGGAAAGGTCCTTTGGACTATGTAGTCTACACAGAAGCCATTGACCTGGGAAATTAAAGCAGAGGCTCTCTAAACAGGACTCCTCAGTTACGGACATCATCCCATGGGTGCCTTTTGCTTCTGAGTATCTTTCACTTTCTTCCTTCTCTGACCTCTTGTCCTCCTGTTCTAGGAAATGGTGAGACACTGGGCTTCTTCCTGGTTCTTCGGTTCTAGTCTTTGGTGCAGGAGGAAGAGGGACAGAAGAAGGGGGGGACTTCACATATGAATTCCAGAGGCTGCCACCCTGGAGTCTGCATCATCAACTCTACCAAGATCTGTGCCTATGACTCTTCCTTCCTGGGGAAAATGCCTTATTAGTATAGGAAAACAGGGGAGGGGGAAGGACGCTGTGACAACAGCTGCAAGCCTGTCTAGCCTGAGCTCCAGCTCACTGAGGGAAGTTTCCATTCTCTCTTTGGTCTGTCTCCTTTCCTGGCACACAAGGTGTTGAATGAGACAATCTTATGGAACCCTCCGCACACTGACCTCTTTACATGAGTCTACTTAAAAAAAAAAAAAATCTTATCTAAGCTGAGCAATGGAAAGCAGAAATGCCACACATTTTCTTCCCACAGAGATCTGATTTGGAGTTACGGTTTCACTATTGACCAACTGACAGATGGCTTTCCAGCATTCTGATTGGAAGCATGACCACCATGCCTGGCTTTAGATGTGGGTTCTGGGGACTGGACTCAAGACCACATGTTTTCACAGAAAACACACTGAAGAGGCAGAGAGAGGAAGGTCTTTGGGACTCATTGGCAATCCAGCTTCAAGTAAATTATGAGTTCCAGGTTAGCTAGAGACCCTGTCTCAGAACAATATGAGCATTGCTCCTATGGAATAATACCAGAGGTTGATGTCTGGCCCCACAAACTCATGTGCACCTGTACACATGCAAACACAGACATACATGCACACACATAAGAATATTACGAGAAGGCACAGCTCCTGGTGCTTTGTGATCAGTAAAGTGCAAATGCTGACTTTCCAGCCCTTTCAAGACATGAGCCCCTGAGAACACAATGGAAGTCAAGATCAGAAAGGCTAGAAACTGTCCACAGTTCTCCAACCAAGGAGTAGGAGAATCTAAGAGACTAAAAGGCTGTTTCAGTTCTTAGAAGTACTTTTGCCCAGAGACAGAGCTGGCTACAGAAGGAATGACTCTGAAGGAATGCAGCAAAACTTCATCTTTGAGGCTAGAATGATCCATTTTAAGATCTAGTTTCATATATCTGGGCACAGGGGTCTTGTCTGAGACTGATTCTCCAACCAAGGACCATGAATGGATATAACATAGAACCTCTGCTCAGACATAGCCCATGGCAGCTCAGTATCCAAGTGGACTCCCTAGTAAGGTGAACAGGGACTGTCTCTGACATGAACTCACTGGCTAGCTCTTTGACCTCCCCAACCCCGCCCCTTTAGAAGGAACAACCTAGTTAGGCCACAGAGGAGGACATTGCAGCCAGTCCTGGTGAGACCTGATAAGCTAGGATCAGATGGAAGGGGGAGGAGTACCTCCCCTATAGGTGGACTTAGAGAGGGGCAGGGAGGAGACAAGGGAGGGAGGTGGGATTGGAAGGGAAAAAAAGAGGGGGCTACAGCTGGGATACGAATTAAGTAAACTGTAATTAATATAAAAAATAAAAATAATTTTTAAAAAAGATCTAGTTTCAGGACATTTCTATACAAGGTGGATAGACAGATAAGGGAGGCAGTCATTGTAGGCTTCTAGGGGTGCCTTCCTCTCTGCAACTGTAGGGATCTGTGAGAAAAGTCTCAGAGTTAGATGCTAGGGAAATCAGACAGAGAAAACTGTGGGAAGGCTGAAGGCAGCTTCAGGTGAACCAAACGTCAACACTTCATCCCGAGGTCTAGAAACTCCTAGACTACAGCTGTACATCGTCAGAAAACAATATGTCACACGGTGTTTCCAGATCTTTCTGTATTTCTGCAGAATCTCCTTGGTCTAAAAATTGTCAGCTCATTCACATTGAAAGTAACATGTAGGTCAAAGTATTTAAAATCACCCAATTGACACAAAATTGTGAACTCTATAAGAAGGGCACTTTTCCTACATGAGATCATAGACCTATGAATGTCAAAATTTATCAACATTTTAGGATGGAAGTAACATTGTTTTCTTTCGTGCGTGCCTGAAGAGGATGCGTAAAGATAGTTGTGCAAATTCGTGCACCTATAGGCATAGAAGCCAGAGGAGGAAGTAGGGTGTCTTTTATCCCCCTCCATCTTACTGCCATGAGACAGGGTCTATCACTAGACTTGAAGTTCACTGTTTCCACTAGTCTGGCTAGCCAGTAAGCCCTTGGATTTCACCTCTCTCTGGCTCCCTAACGCTGAGGTTAGAGGCATGAGCAGCCACAGCCAGCTTTTAAAAGATGAGTGCAGGGATTTAAACTCGGGCCCTCATGTTTGCATGGGAAGCACTCTTACCCACTGAGCCATCTCTCTTGCCTCATCCAATGGAATAAACGTTTAAACATGAACAACTATAAAAGCATAACACATCATGTGTCATCATGTGTGCTGCAGCTGATGATTAAGGACATTAGGGGTCACATCCGCTCCTGAGGCATGTTTCAGGGGAGAGAGATCACAAAGAACTCATTGTAAAATTAGAACTATATTTTTGAGGCCTCCAT
The DNA here is from genome assembly GCA_028658305.1 of Pachyuromys duprasi. Classification (NCBI taxonomy): domain Eukaryota; kingdom Metazoa; phylum Chordata; class Mammalia; order Rodentia; family Muridae; genus Pachyuromys; species Pachyuromys duprasi. The sequence continues at coordinate 12,198,476 of CM053757.1, read as the reverse complement.
ATGTCTTTCTATATGGAGAATATGATCCTTCATCCATTTTTTTGAGAGATCCAGCCAGATGGAGGGCAGAAACAGAAATCTGAGATTCTAGTTCCAATGGGGGAGGTATGAAGGCAACAGGAAGGAGAAAGAAAGAGAAAGTGTTGAAGATGGTAATTGCCACAGAGGCATTTCAGAGAAGTCCACACAGGAAAAAAAAAAGACTTCTCCAGAAACTGTTAAAGGGCCATGCTAGTAAGCTCAGAACAAAATCTATCCACCTGCTAAAACATTAATGAAAGCATGAACAGAGATGATCATGGAGCGGTTTGCAATATTCTGGCTATGGAAGACCAGGAGCTGAAGACTGCAGTGGGAGTATACCAAGTTGATCTCAGTTCTTGGACAAGACTGAAATTGTACTAGCTCCCACTTCTGGTTGCCTTGGCAATGAGACTCCCACTTTATCCCAGTGACATGAGAATGAGTAACCCCCATGTAAATGAAGCACATTGTAATTACAAGCAGAGCCTCATGAAGCCTAATTGGGGCCTTGTCAGAGCAAGGTTTAGGGGATCATTTAGGTGGGCTTACACAGCAAAGAATGAAGACATAGGAGCAGAGTTAGTTAGACATAAAATGGGTGAATAGTGGGGGAAGACCTCAGCAGCCTCCCACTGACTCAGGTCACAATGTGGGTGACAGAGCCCATAGTCACATGACCACATTGTCTCATCTGCTCTATTTTTCTCTGTCCCTTCTGGGAAGGAGTTCTGGGTTGAAGAATGAGGGTAACCTAATATGCTGGTCTCAGACATATGACGCCTGAGGATACAAAAGAGGAATCGGAGGGAAGATGAGTAAGATTCATGGGAAGACACGAGAAGAAGGCAATTCATGAGATGTATTAGTTGCCCGTGGTTGCTGTAACAAATTACCAGAAACTCAGTGGCTTAAAACAACATGCAATTATTCTCCTGCTCTTTGAGTGGCTGGAAGTTCTACATTTGTTGCACTGGGCTGCAATCATAGTGGCATACTCTGTCCAGAGGATCTAAGAGAAACTCATTTCCATCTCCTAAAGCTGTGATCCTCACTGTCCTTGGCTCATTGCCCCTTCATCCTTCAAATAAGAGGCATATTCCTCCTCAGCTATTTTCCTAGAATAACTTATCTTTTCTCCCTCTATTAGACTTTCCCTCTGTCTTCTCCTTATGTGGATACCTGTGATGATGTCACTGGGACCAGGCAGATAACCCAATATAATCTCAACCAAAAGTCTTTACCTTAATCATGTCTGAAAAGTGCTGTTTTGTTTTGTTGTATGTTGTAGTTTATTCTAGTTTCTGTAAAAGAAACTCTGACCTAAGCAATCTAAGGGGGGATTTGTTTTTATCACAATTCAAGAGTCCATCATGGTAGAGAAGTCAAGGAAGCAGCTGGTCACATCACTCCAAAACCAGGAAACGGTCTGATCCCAGCCAAGGAACGGCACCGCCAACAGTGGGCAGGTCTTCCCGCCTCAGCAACCAGTCTCCCACAGACATGCTGTTCTAGAGCATTTTTTTCTTTCAAGATTAAAAGCCTTCCATCTTTGAGGGGAACTTCGTAAGACAGGGTGATTAGCCCCAGCACAGATGTAGCCCATGGCAATTCAGTATCTAAGTGGTTCCCTAGTAATGGGAACAGGGACTGTCTCTGACATGAACTGATTGGCCTGCTCTTTGTTCACCTCCCCCTCAGTGGGGAGTAGTCTTACCAGGTCACAGAGGAAGACGATGCAGCCACTCCTGATGAGAGCTGATAGACTAGGATCAGAAGGAAGGGGAGGAGGACCTCCCCATCAGTGGACTTGGGGAGGGACACGGGTGGAGAAGGGGATGGAAGGTAGGATTGGGAGGGGAGTTATGAGGGTGCTATGGGGGGAGGATACAAAGTGAATATACTGTACTTAATAAAAATTTTTAAAAAGGAAAAAAAAGACAAAATGGTTAGAAGGAGGCGAATGACAGCATGTTCTAACAGGAGGTGGACCACCAAGGGAGAGCCTATTAAAAACAGAAAGTAAAAAACTCAAAAAGCTCCAGGAAGTCCCTGAAACTGACCGAATTTACCAGGTCCCTCTATTCCCAAAGGTATACTAACAACAAACCCTGACCAGACAAGCCCAGGCTCCTGGGAGAAGCAGAGAACAGCCAAACTGACTAGAAGAAATAACAGATGACCTTCCTGGATGAGGCCCAAACCAATTGAGCCTGCTAAAAGGACTTTCTCCACGCTGTCGAGCTGCCTGCAGACTGTAGACTGTGTAGGGTGCTGTGGGTTTCCAGCTTTATGGGCTGTCACCCACCCCAGGTTAGGCTTTGGTAATGCAGCTTTCTCTGAGTCATTTCTGCCCCTGTAAGTAATCCCTCCTCAATACAATAACACTGATATGTTCAGCAAGTTAGACTTTGCTGATAGCCATACTTTGGAACTGTCGTGAATTCGCTCTCTGGGATAAATAGATATTGTTCACATCTCCTGAGGAATAGTGTCACACAACCAACCCAGAAACCCATCTCCCAGGCATGCCTAGAGTCTATCAGGCTGACAATCAACACTAACCATTGCACCATATGAGATAACATTTTAGAGTCTAGAAGTTAGGAGCAGGACATCTTCAGTGTCTGTTACGTAACCTTGTACATGGGGCAAAAGGAAAGAACTACAAAGGAAGGAAAATATGGAAAACTGCGCCCTGAAGAGTATGATAGATTAGACCCCACTTATGTTGCTGGGAAAACACAGATAAGAGAGGAGAAAGGGGCGCCCATAATGATTCACTGTGCTTCTCTGAATTTAACACAAGTCTGACACTGGACTACAGTGGGCACCGTTGTAAACTCAGGCCCCCCAATACTAATCAATTAAAATAATCACTGAGAACAGGCATAGACAGCAGGATGGCATCACTGAGTGTGATCATTTTGAGATGTTCCCTTTTGTCTGGATGTATTTTAAATAAGTATTGGTGTGCAGATTTAGCTTTGAAAAGTTACCCACCCACAGAGCCAATGTGGCCTCAAATGTTTCCTCGCCTGCTCCCCCAAGCCCTCTGCTTTTTGTATTGGTAAGCCTGAGCAATCACATAAGTTAAGAAACATGAACACATCATTTTTTTTACTATTACTTATCACCTGTTATTTCCTATGCTAAAAGAAAACATATAAGGAATTTCAAAGTGAAGGGCATTGTGGGGCTACATGTGGAAAGACTCTTGCCTCAATTGTGAGACCCTGGGTTCAATCACCAGTACTGTCATATATGGAAGAAAGAATGGATGTTAAATTAGCTCTGAGCAGGAGGAACCTGGAAAGTAGTAAGGCTCTCCATGAACCTGAACACAGTGGCAGGGGAGAGGCTGGTAGAAGAGATGGGAGGTGGAGAGTTTAGAAACAAACAAACAAACAAACAAACAAAAATAACAACAACAATAAAATAATCTGGTGACTTTCTTCTAGCACTTAGATAGCTCCCCCGGAAAGACTGTGAGTTAAAGCAACGCCTCCCACCGCTGTTTTTTACGTCTCCTACCTGTGTGCCCAAAACTAGCATCCTACAATGGCTTCCAACAGCAAAACTAATTTGGTTGTGTCACGCTAAGACATCCATCTTCTCATACAGATATAACAAGTTAACACACAAAGAATGGATTGCTGCTGACCACGGGGAGCAGCAAGACAAACTTGAAGAAGCCAGAACAGCATGTGGTCACTCCTCACTGCCTCTGTTCAGGAGAGCCCTGGAAAGTGAGTGGCCTCCCATAGCAATAATCAAAAAAAAAAAAAAAAACAAAAAACAAAAAACCACAAAGATGCCAGCAGGAGTACAACGAGCTCTCCCTGCACATACAAGAAAATAATTAGACAACAGCAACTCAGAAATAGCAACACGGCTACAGGCCCAGCAGTTCCGTGTGTAGAAACTTTCTTACAAAAGCCTGTGTGAGGATGCTAAAGGCAATTGTGTTTATAATGGCAAGAGGCTGCAAATAAGCTAGCGGGGCACCAGAAGAGCATTGGCCTAATCCATTAGAATACCTCCTCACTGTGAAGACACAATGCCCTGCAGCTACTAGAAAACAGAGCCCACTTACACATAGTGAAAAAGAACCATTTGTTGAATAGGGAAAATGCACAGTGTTTGCATTTTCTATTTAAAAAGACAGTGATATGTTTATTTATTAAAGCTGTTGTGGTGCCAGACAATGGTGATGCAGTAGTAAAGAATGCTGGTTCTGGTTCAAAGAAGCTTATGTAAGCAAGACAAGAATATGTCACATGCCAGCAGTAAGAAGATATCAGCCCCACAGGTATGCCTGAATTTGGCTGAGCTGTGTAAAATTCCAATGTGTGGCTACTTGGGCCTATCAACAAAGGACTTTCTTGAGATCTAACCCAATACACACCTAAGAACATGGTACGGAAGAAATAGGCAGTATTTGGTCCTGGAAGGGAGGTTAGGAAGGGGCATGCCTGCTGGATGCATGATGAGATGGTTGATGTTTTCTTCATGTACTTGCCTTACCTATTCAAAACAAATTAATCTTTAAAAAGTATGCCTGCACAGCAGTATGAGGGACCTGCCTAGAGAGGGCAGCAAGGATGGAGTCAGGCTTTCGAGCTCAGAGCTGGACCTGGGAAGAACGCAAAAGTAGGCAGGTGAGGCGGCATACCCAGCTCGAAGCTGCAAATGCCCTTCCAGCCACCATGCATCTCAGTCTCCAAGGACAGCATAAGCCCAGAACTGTCAGGTGAGATGAGAGGTAACAAGGAAGAGAAACCTTCACGGCGCTTATTGATTGGAAGGGCTCAGCCTCACTCAGTTCTACACTCGTCAGCTCAGCATGCTCCTGAACACACCTGTGCACCTGGGCTCCTCTGTGCAGCTCAGCTTACCTGTGCTTCCAGGTTCTTCTGTGAAGCTCTGCTCACCTTGCTTCTGGACACTCGTGTGTGCCCAGGTTCCCCTGGGCTCCTGAGCACACCTGTCTTGCCTGTGGCTTGTCTGTGACCCTGATCTCTCTCACTGACACTAGGTTTGCTTAGACAGTTGTGGGCTGCAGATCTATCTCCGGTCATCTCTCAGCGCCTCATCTCAGCGCCTTGCTCAAGAGAGCAAGACTTGCTAACTTGCTCTTTCCTTTCGGAAAAGATCCAGAACAGAGAATTGTCCAAGCAGCCAGGTCACATGGCCAGAGGCAACCCCAGCAGGAAGAGGTGGTGTGGGGCAGAGATGAGCATGAGGCAGAAACAGGCAGGCAGACAGCCAAACGCACAGACTGGACCTGAGACCCCTACTGGCCTAGGGTTGAGCAGCCCCTGCCCTTGCACTGAACCAGAGCCCTATCTCCTGTGCTCTGTGGGTGACTGTGAGACAATGGAAACAAGTAGAGCTTTTTAAATTTTAAATGGCATACTTACTGTACATGATGAAGGGGTTTCATTCATGGATATCAGGTCCTCTGACCATCTCAGTGATAAAAGACTTGCCTAGTGTACAGAAGGCCCTAGTTTCTACCTCAAGCAAAGAGAAAAAAAAAATATATATATATATATATATATCAAGTACTTTTACTTTCTATCAGAAATACCCTGGGGGAAAGTGCAGAAATTTAAGATATATGAATAGAAGATAGATACAAACTGAGGCACCTGTTCAAAAGCCTCTCAAAAAAAAAAAACAAACAAAAAACAAAAACAAACAAAAAAAAGCCTCTCAAGCTCCACAGTTTCTTCACATATATTTTATGTGAAGCTAAATTAAAAAACTAAGAGTGGTGAGCACATGATACATATTAATACATCATAGATGTTTGTGCAAAAGGTAACCCAACTGAGTGTGTTATACCTATAATAAAACTCTGACAGTAAAAATAAAGTGATAGCTCCATTTTTAGTAATAGCATCTACCTCTATGTTACTGTAAAATGAACTAAGACAACACACAGGGCGTGTTTGGTGCCATTTCTAGCCCTGCATAGGTTCTCAATGCCCCCATTATTAATATTTTTTATTAATAAAATTCTGTGAATTTTATGCATCTGGCCTTAGTGAGTGATGCTCAGAAAGGAGAGTGTGCCTAGCAGGTCTCACTTCTCTCACTTCGGTTCTCCAGGGATGCTGTGTACTCACTCCATGAGAGTCCCATGACAGTCTCTTGTAGTCTGTGTTGCTCAAATGCAGAGATAATATTTTTCCCATATCCCACACGCACAGCCCCTCCCCAACTCCACCAGGTAGCTGGGGTTGTGACACCCCCATGGCTTAAAGATTTGACATGCAGCATTGGTTTTCAAGGTGTCTCCTCGCCTTCTTGACAGCCATCTCTACCAATGTTTCCAACCATTAGAGCCACACCTTCCTTCAGCATCAGTCACCCATGGCAAGAGACAGTATCCCATCATCTCCCTCTTTTTCAGGCCTATGAACCAATGAGAGGTGGGGAGGGGGGAAAGTGGTCTTAAGCAGGTGATGTGCTACTCTAATATGTGAAGGGAAAATAGAGGGGAAATATTTTAAGGGCACAAGAGGGGAAAAGGTCTGGGAATAGATTAACTGAAGCTAAGGAATTATGAGAAACTTGATACAAACTCACCACCTTGTAAGCTAATTTCACCTTTAATGACAGCACTTGGAAGACAGAGGCATATGGTGTATGTGTATGTGTGTGTGAAGAGGGGTGGGGGAGAGAGTGCTTATAATTTTCTAAAAGATGGAGTTTGGTTAGAGGAATCCTGAATGTTTCACCCAGAAGCCATGGGTTATTAAATGAAAAAAAATCTCTGAGGTTCATGCACTGGGGGAAGTCCCATAGACCCCCTACACCAAGACAATACAGGTTTTTGCCATAGCTCGTGGTTACCCATCATAACTGGAAGGTAAGTCCCTATTGCTGAAGACACAGCAGATTTGGTTGCAGGACACGGGGAAATGAAGCTGTAACTGACCTGCAGACTTCCTCACTGATGGCCACCTTTCATAGTGCCAGAAGGTATGCACAGGCAGCAGAGGGAGAAAGATTATCAAGGATCATTTGCAGTGGTAGACCCTCGTGCTTCAATACCAGCCTGCCAGCTGAAAAGTACCCACTGGAGCAATAGTGCCATAAATATTATGAACATCCCAAGCCACTTCCTGGCTGGATCGGAGGCCTTCTCCACAAGAGGGGATTCATGCCTGGCACTATAAATCTTGTCAAAATCTCATGGCTGGAGAGGTCATGGGTCCTGAGGGAGGCATACTACTATTGTTTTGCTAAATGGACACAGTGACAAACTGCCTTCTAAGTATCACATTTGTATCTATCGATAAGTGTTGCTCTCAGCGTTGGCCAGAGAAGCTTCTTCATACTGGCCAGCAGTTAATGAAGAGACTCATAAATAGTCAAAGTATTGATAACAACTGACTGGTGAGTGCTCAGTCCTAAATGAAATATCAATATCAACTGTGCCACGGCATAGGGAAATCCTGAAAGAAGGAACAGAAAGAGTGTAAGAACCAGGGGAAGGGGATGAGCGCTTTGAAACCCTACCTTCTCGACAGGAAGGCACGGTTACACTCAGGAACCCGCTGCAGCTGCAGTTCCCTCCCCAAGCCTAAGCCAGTCAATATCCTAGGAGAGGCAGCACTAACTGGATCTAGTGAGTTACAAAAAAAGGAGGACATGAAGTAGGGGACCTGTCAGGGAGTGTCTGGGAGGAATGAGAGGGAAGAGTTCGGATGGACTCAATCCAGGCACATGATATACACATGTAAAATTGTCAAAGAATAGCCAGGCTTTTCTTTGTCAAAGAATAGTAAACACCTGTAATCCCAGCACTCAGGAGGCAGATGCATTAGGATCTCTGTGAGTTCAAGACCAGCCTGGTCCAAAGAGTAAGTAAGAGAGAGCCAAGGCTACACAGAGAAACCCTGTCTCAAAAAAAATTTTTTTTTCAAAATATAATTTTAAAATACTCTTTAAAAAAAAACACAACAAATTAATTAAAATTTGTATTACAAAAGATATTATGGGACAATATTTGTGTTTGTAGTCTGAAGACAGCTCTCCTTATGAACTGTGAGTACATCACATTAGATTTTTATCACTAAGATTGCCTTTCCAAGGTATCTATCCTAGAAAGAGTTCTGCTTTGGGAGTAGAAAGGGAACTTAAGAGTCCAGCAGGAGACCTCCTTCTTAGAGGATGACTAGAGCCCCCAAAAGGAAAACGAACTCAGGGACTTAGCAGCAGTTCTCCCATGAGGAGCAGAACTACTTGAATCCCAACTCTAAGAATCATTTCAAATAAGAAGTCACAGCTGACATCACTATCCAGCCCTCCTCTCTTAGCAACAGTCCACTACCTTTTATATTGGTGGGAACCATTAGTCAAGGTAGCTGCTCTTTCTGGGCCATGGTGGAACTCAACTCAACCAACTAGGCATCCTCTAGAAAGCATGGAAGTGAGGGCAGGATTCCTGGTTGAATCTGACTTACCACGTGCTAAAGGACCACACCATCAGCCCTGTCTCCTACATGCCTGGTGAGGCTTTTCTCCCTGCCCATGAAGCATATTCTTCCAAGACACCCTGGAAGTCTTCTAACACATCAATTTCCAGTGGTCTAAGTCACTCGGGGATGTTTTCTTCTCCCTCTTTTCCCTATTGTGAGATCCAGAAAACACCTCCTTTGTGGTAGAGTGATGGTCACAGTCATCTTCCAGAACCGGATGGTGGTGATGCTCTCCCCAGCCACTTAGCACCTGCTGTCTCTACCACACATGTGAACACAGAGTCACACAATATGCAATACTGCTCTTAGCTTGGGACAGAACAGTTCTTTCTGCAAACAAAGTCTTTCTGAAGGCCAGAGATGATATCATAAATAAGAGGTCCTCAGTCCCAATGACGAATAATCAGTTATGAGGCTTGACACATTCATTAGATTCCCAACTGAAACAGTGACATTTGAAAACTACTTGGGTTTCCTGTGAGTTACTGCCCATCCAAGGACATTTCTTTCCTCAAACAATCTTGCTAATTCTGTACAGAATTGTTGGCTCAAGAGGAGAGGAAATGGAAGCAGTGTCTACTGTCTCATGCTTTGTCTTAACATATTTTTAATGCCGTACAGAACAGAGCACATGCTGATCATGTGACACCAAGCAAACAATAAAATCACGGCCCCCAAGTGACCTTGAAAATCCTTTTTATTCATGGCCTCCAGTTTCTCAAGTAAGGTTTTGGTAATGCATTTAACTCCCCCGTGCTAAACTGACTTCTATTTAAAAACCATCACAGGAAGAACAGTTGGTTGTTCAGGGAAGTCATTCAGCTCAGGAATCACAGTGCGGAGGGAAGAATAGAAATACACAGCCTAAGAGCTAAAGGATGGACAATGGCCTCCACAGATGTCCACATCCTAAACCCTGGAACCTGTGACTTTTATTTTCCGTAATAAAAGGGATGTGGAAGGTGTCCTTTATCCTAGTTTGGCTCCTGTTGCTGCGAGGAAACGTTGACCAAAACCAATTTAGGGGGGTAAAGGGTTCACCTTCCAACTCTCAAGTCACAGTCCACTGTCAAGGGAAATTAGGGCTGGAACTCAGGCAGGGACCAAAAGCAGAAACTGAAGTAAAGACTACATAGAGGGCAAACACTGCTAACTGGCTTGCTAAACTTGAAGCTTTTGTTTTTGGTTTTTTATACAGCCTAGGACGACCTGCCAAGGGATGACACCACCCACAGTGGCCTTGGCCTTCCACATTAATGTGTCTCTACTCAAAAGAAGTGCCCCAGAGATAAACCCACAAGCCAGCTGGATGGAGGCAATATCTCAGCTGAGGTTCCTTCTTACCAGGTGACTTAAATTTGTATCAGTTTGATAGAAACTAGCTGGCACATTATTAAAGTGAAAATGTTTGTTGTATTTCTTGTTTGTATATTTCTGTTTGTTTTCCAGTAATGGGGAGTGAATCTGAGGCTTCACGCATGCTAGACAAGCTCTCTACCATTGAACTATATCTCCAGCTCTCTTTACCTTTCACCTGGAGACAGGATCTCAACAAGTAGCACAAGCTAACCTTGAATAAGCTAAACTCTATACCAAAAGCAAGTCTTTAAACCCCCTTGCCTGAGCCTCCTAGGCAGCTGGATCACCAGGCTTATGCAAACAGGCACAAGGCTTAGGGTCTTGAACTGCTAAAATGTCCCTGGGTTATCTGGGTGGATCCATTGTAATTACAGAGCTCCCTAAGGGAATCAGAGAAGGAGGTATGCCGAGGGAAGCAGAGTTAGAGAGAGATGGGAACATTCTGTGATGCTGGCTTTAAGACAGAAGGGTCCATGAGCAAAGGCCTTCCAGAGTGCTATGGGGCTGGGAGAGGCAGAAAAGACTGCACCCTAAGGCCTGCAGAAAGGACACGGCTCCACTACTTCTTTGGTTTTACCTTAATGAGACTCAGATATGATGCTCGCCTACAGAACTATAAGAAAAACTTTATGTTCTAAGTCACTATGATTGTGGTGATTTACTGTAAGAATGGAGATAGTTCGTCACATATCCACTGCAAACAATCACTGCAGATTCAAAATGAGGGCCTAACTTGCCAGTTTTTCTGAATTTTAAAAAATGTATATATTCTAATAAAAAGTAACTTGACTTTCATAACACTCAAAGCATTCCCGTGGGCTGGATTCAGCCAACAGGCTACCTTCAGACTTTGACTGTACACTACTGTGGTGGTCTGAATTGGTATGGACCCCATAGACTCATGTGTTTGAATGTTTGGCTCAGAGGGAATAGCACTATTATGAGGTGTGGCCCTGTTGGAGGAAGTGTGTCACTGTGAGGGAGGGCTTTGAAGTTTCCTATATCAAGCTATGCCCAGCGTGGCACCCGGTCTCCTGATGCCTGTAGATCAACATGTAGAACTCGCTGTTCCTTCTCCAGCACCATGTCTGCATGTATGCTGCCAGGGCAATGCTTCCCACCAGGATGATAATGGACTAAACCTCTAAAACTGTAAGCCAGCCCCAACTAAATATTTTCCATGTTTATGGTCATGACATCTCTTACAGCAATAAAACCCTAAGACACCTGTGGAGGCATTTCTTTAGCTTTAACTCACAGAGCAGCAGCCTGGCTTGTTGCTCAGCATGCTGCATAATGGCAGCTGACAGGTTTCATAACCATCATTCCCATAACTGAAGCCTTCAACATCTCACAGGATCTGCTCTGAGGCAGAGTTAGCATCCTTCCATACAGCACATAGACCCTTACTCATCTCCCGAGGACAGCAAGCGAGTCTTGCCACTCTCCTGCAGGACAGCCCTTCAAATTCTTGAAGACTGCTCTCATATACATTGCTTGCTTGCTTGTTTGTTTGTTTGTTCTTGAAGCCCTTCCCAGAATCATTACCTGTCTGCTGTCTGGCCCTTCCAAATCACAGTGAGCACTAGTCAGTAGTATCCTTGCACCCTGGGTCAGTACCATGGACAGAGAAAGCAACCAGCAACTGCTCTGTACTAACCACAGAGCCCAAAAAGGGATTTTTCCCTGCTGAAGATAGCAAAAAGTTGGACCGGGACTGTGCCTCTGTTGGAAGTGTTCTTGCCTAGCATTGGCGAAGCCCCTATACAGCTATAATCCTGGCTCTCAGAAAACAGAGGAAGGCAAGTCAGAAGTTCAAGGTCATCTTCAGTTATATAAGTTAGAAGCCAGCCTGGGATACATGAGACCATGTCTCAAAAAAGGGGGGGGGGGGCTCAAGTAACTATATTGTTCCTCCTGTTCATCCCACCTCCACACCCTTCATTTTCCTAGCCATAGTCAATTTCCTATTCATATCCTGAATCTGGCTGTGACACGGCTTCTGAAAAGCCCTCTTACCAGCAGCATTTTCTTTCAGCATCCATCTCTGACTGTAACTCTGCAGTTACCCGGATGCTGTTTAGTGTCTTTGTCCCCACCCCCCTGCAGCGTATAGGCTCTGTGGAAACAACTATGAAGTCTGCATTCACTGTCTGGTACCCAGTTAGTAAACCGTAAGTGACCGTGGGGGGTCAAGATGCAGTATTCTGCTTATAATCAACACAAGAGACTCACAGTCTATGAGTATTGTCCGTCATTTTTCTATTTTTTCTTCATATTTCTCCATTTGATACTTAGATTCCATTTATTCCAAATGTCACAACCTAAATTCACAACTTCGTCTATTTTTATTTCTGTGTAACTTTATTTCACATTGTAGGTCAGTGGCCCACGTCTGATCATTGACTTTACTGGCTACTCTAGATTTACTAACATACTAGGAAGCCTTGCATTTTCATTTATTCAAGAAATACGTGGCCACTATAAGCCAGGCCTAAAAGAAGTAAAGTACTTTTATTAGTTGTAAAACATAAGGATTTTATATCTAAAATATATCATCATATAGGGTAAGAAATATCTTAATGCTTCATTTTTATGAACTAGAAGCAACCAAATAAATCCATGTTGAAAAAACTGTCAAAATTTGAAGTTAGGATGTAGGCTTAGTCCTCACCTGCCTAGTCCTAGTCTTACTCAGTTCTCTGTTTTAAAATCCCATCTTTGGCGGCAAAGGAGATGGCTCAGTCAGTAGAAGGCAGGCCAGATGACCTCTTTTTAATCTCTGGCACCACATAAAGGGGAAAGGAAAGAACCAACTCTGCACAGTTAGCCTGTGACTACACACACACACACACACACACACACACACACTGGCTCATGTAACTGCCCTAGTAACACCAACAATAAATCAAATTTACTTTTCTGACCCCCACATTCTGTTCTTTACAGAATTATTTGCATTAACATTAAATTCTTTGCATATTCTTTAAAATATTGCATGAAAACAAACACTGCATTAAAATGTTGCACTAGCATAATATTTATCTTGATAGCTGCACTCTGGATACCCCTCTTAAATTTTGTAGTGATGACCCAATGACATACTACATATTCTAAAATATCTGCGAAGATGTTTCCTGAGGATTCTGAATGTTCCCACCAACAAAAAAATAAATGAATGTTTAAAGGTGATAGACATCCTGAGTCCACGTATTTTGTCATTGTACAATGTATACATGTATCAAAACATCTGCCCTGTACACTATAAACATGTATAATAATTGCATATTAATAAAAAAATAAAACTTTTGAAAAGTTGTACCCAAAGCAAGTTCCTTGATAGAGTTCTTTCATTTTTTCCCCAAGTGTATAACTTTCCTAAAACAACAGAAAAACAGGACTGAAAAGATGAGTTATTAAGATGAGGCTGATGAAAGGGTTCAGTCTGCTTGGGAGGCAAAGCACACTGTGTGGTCCATTTAAAACTAGGACGGAGGACGCTGCTCAATTGGCAGATCACTCTTCTAGCAAGCAGGAAGACCTGGCTTCAGTCTCCAGCACTCCATAGAAACACGCATGGTGACACAAGCCTGTAATCCTAGCATTTGGAAATGGAAACAGGAGGATCAGAAGCTCAAAGTTGGAGGCCAGCCTGTGCTAACATGAAACTGTAAGTGTTACCAATTTTTAAGGAAATAAAAACAGTGACTGTTGCAAGGACTGTGCCCTGTGACAGAAGACAAGGCAAGGCAGCACCACAAGAAACACCACTAGGTGAGACAGCCATCCCATGGTGTTCCTTGAGACCCACAGCCCCCAAGGGTGGGAGGGGCAGCCAGGCAGGTGGCTGTCTGCTCAATCCTATGACCAGACTTGCATGTGTCAGGGGAAAGCAGGTGACAAGATTCTGGAGGCTCCCCACACAGGATGCTTTGTAGAGAGAGGGAGTGAGGGACTCCTGCTCTAGCCAGTGCTAAGGCTGCAAGAAGGAGCTCTAGTCAGAGAGGAGGCCAACTGTCCCAGGACCCCACATTCAACTTACCTGCCTTCAGTTCTACTCATCCCACAGGCACCAGAGGGGAAACAGGAAGCAAATGTGCCTCTTGACTCCAGTGCACTCTGATTGCCCAAGCGCCAGCTTCTTAGCATCAGTCCCCCCTTGTGGTCCTAACTGGGAAGGTGTAGTGTTAGAAATGCACCTGCCACCACCCCTGCCCTGCCCCCCTCTGCACCCGGGCTGTCACTCCACAGTGACTACAAACCTAACCTTCAGCGAACTCCTCCAATTCCCCAGACCTCAAGAAACTATTATCTCTTTCTGAAAACATATCTGTGGAAGGTCTGGAAAAAGTTTATGGGAGTTTAAAAGAAAAACAACAGCAAGCTGTAAATCTTAGCAGTTGCCCAGAGGAGGGATGGCAAGGAGGAAGAGTGAAAGCCTTGTCTTACTGAGCTAGGCATGGAGGTTCTGCAGGCAGCCTCACGGCAGAAGCAGAGGAGGTGGCGTGGGGGAGATGTCAGAGGAAGAATGAGAAAGTCTAGATTATCAAGGGCCATTCTGTCTTTAGATTCAAAGAAGTAGAAATTAGTAAGAAAACCCCAGGCCTCTGTGTAAGCTTGTGACCTTAATCGAGTTTCTGGGTCTCTCTGTGCTCTGGTGAACCCCACAAATAAAAAGAGGAGTTATGCCCATTAGAAAAGGTGGTTAGTGACCAAAACCACCTCAGTGGAGGCAAGAGAATTGCTACTGGTTTTAGGGTAGCTATCAAGTCCCAGGTCATTGGGCGCTAAGGTGTTAGGACCTTACCCTACACACACACACAAAGAAAACCTGAGAAAGCACTTCACTGTTGACAAAAATATACTTTCAATGTGGCACGGAAAGAAAGGGTGAGCTAGGGATGGTAAATGTGTATTCATAGCAGAATGTTTCCACTCACACCAGCACATGAGATGTGGAGGCAGAAGAATTGCTCTGAGTTCCAGGCCAGCCTGAAATAGAATGCCTCAAACCCTCCCATCTACCTAAAATAGATGTTTACCTGACACATGACCATTGTTTACCTGCTTTATTGCTTCCACGACTGTTGCTAGGTCATGAAGATTGAATGTAAAATACCCGTCACTGCCTGGGACATGCAGAAGTCCATAAACGATGGGTATTGAAACAGGGTGACATGGAGAACATGTGCTGCCCTTTGGCATTTCCGTCAGAGGTGAGGTCAGATGCAATATAAACATGCGGCATTCTGTAGTTAGCACCATCGTTTGCACACAAGCAATCATCACCCAAAGCAAGAAAACAGTTTGTTCACAAGATGATTAACCCAACCCAGCCTTCTGCCCCAGTGCCAGTGGCAAGTGCTTCCTCTGAGGCCACAGCTTGGTCCTTTTGAACCCAGCCTGGATGGGATTTGGAACTATGAGAGCCAGAAACTTCTGATCCCGGATTTACCTCATCTTTCTCCCAGAGTGGTTTAAGAAGAGCAGAGAGAAAATGTAGACTCTGGGTATAAACTCTACTGGAAGAAGTATATATTCAGGAAATCTAGAGCCTAAGCAGATTGTTGACACAACCAATAATACCATAGTGTCTACTAGAAATGTATGAAGATAGTAGTCAGGCAGACAGACAAACAGACACACACACACATACACAAGTACTCACCCATGCACACACAATGGAAACTAAACATTGTGATGAATGTACTCATTAATTAAGTAATAATTATAATTTCACAAACTTAGCCAGACGTTATGGTTTACATCTACCTGTAATTCCAGAACTTTGAAGGCAGAGGCAGGAGGATCGCCACAAATATGAGACCAACATAGGCTACACAGGGAGAGAGACCATTTCTCAGATGACTGAGGAGGAAGAGGATGGTAGCATTTCACAATTTTAACCAGTTTTAGTGGTGCAGGCCTAAAATCCTGCCTGGTATGGAGGCTGAGGAAAGATGAGAGCCAGCCTGGGCTACAGAATTCCACAGGCCAGCCAGGGCTACAGAGTAGGACCCTTACTCTAACAGAAAGGAAGAAAGGGAGGGAAGGAAGAGATGGAAAGGAAGAGAAGGGAGGACAAAGAGGGAATCTAGGAGAGAAAGGAAGAAAAGGGTAAGAGAAAGAGGTAGAACAAATAGAAAAGGGAAAAGAAGGAGGAGGAGCCATAGCTTGAATTGGATCAAGTTTCAGGTCATTGAGGGCTAAGGTGTTAGGACCTTACTTCTACACACACACACACACAAAAAAAAAAAAAAAAACTGAGAAAGCACTTCACTGTTGACAAAAATATACTGGCTCCATCATAAATCCTGTCTCCATGATGCTCAGTTTCCCTGCCTGTAAGAAACAGCAGGAACTCGAAACAATCCCCCTGACTCCCAGATAGGACTGTTCCAGCTGAAATCACATATGGAAATAGTCACAGACCACCTCCACAAGACTTCATTGTAACACCACACATGTGATTTAAAAGCAGAGGCTGCAGGGCCCCAGTCCAGAGTAAATGAGCCAGAAAGTTCTCTGGGGTGCTGGGGTACATGCAGGGTCAGAGGTCACAGATGTCAAGACAAATCAGGCAGCAGAGAGAAGGTGAGTGTCTGTGGACATGTATGTGACAGTCCACAGCAGATGAGCACACGTTTGGAGAGTAACTAGAAACAAATGGTAGCTTACTACCAACTACAGCATTCAAACACAGGAGGCTTCTCTGAGAGTTGAGATTTTTCTGTTATTTGAAAATGACAGGTTCATCAGTTTTAACAAAGACATATCCTACTACTGCTAGTCAGGAACTTATGTCATCAGACTCCAGCTCTGCGTCTTCGCAGCTGCATGATCTTCCCTGTCCACTGATACTGGACTCAGAATCCACACCCCCACCCTGCCCTTGATTCCTAAGATTCCTAAGTTCAAACACCAGTGGTACCAAATGGTGATAGTACAAATGAAAAAGAAATGTAAAACTGAAGCTTAAAATATTATTATTTTGACATGAGGTGTGGGAGTCTTTGTGCATGCAATAAATGTAAAACCAGAGTTTTCCAAATTGAGTTTCTGAACCACCAAGGAGAACATGGGCTCTGAAGTCAGGAGATCAAATGTGTGCTTGGCTGCTCGGTAACCATGTAATGCAGAGTGAATCAATTAAATGGTGCATTCCTCTGCTTCAAAATGAGGGTAAGTAGTCACGAAGCGACCTATGATGGTGTGAAAAGGAAATGCAATTAAGTACATAGAGAGCATGGAGCTAGGGCTTGGCCCTTGGGTGCTCCACGTGTAGCATTATTTTACTGCAAGCGCTGTCATCATTAATGCCATGGCTGCCTCGCCAGCAGGTAAAAGAGGGTCCTTCCAAAAGCAGCCACGGCGGCATGCGCTCCCTGCCCAAGAATGGGACATGAGATAGAGCAGTGCTGGTTCTAGCCCACGGGTCCTGCATTTCTGCCACCATATCCTCCAGACTTCTTACTGACACCCTAGTTAAGCCATTAAAATCTAATCATCTGTTATGGGATCATATTCATCGGGCTAACCTCTTGGATAAGTCCCTTCAAGCAGAGGATGATGCAGAACCCTACACATACACACACACACGCCACACACGTTCTGTTTTCCACCACATTCAGTCAGTGCACCATGGTAAGAACTGAAGGCATCACTCAGCTGGTATAGTATTCAATTAGCATACACAAAGTGCTGGGTTCCGTCTCCAGCATCACATAAACTGAGTGTACCTGCGCCTGTCTATAACCCCAGCAACGTGAGAGGGAGAGTGAGGGGGGAGGAGGATAGGAAGTTCAAGGCTATTCTTGGCCATGTGATAAGTTCAAGACTGCTTTGGCTACATGAGACACTGTATCAAAAACAAACCAAAACAAAAAGCCATGCATCTTAAGCTTCTGTTAGATATTTAGAGAACAGTGATAATAGGGACATTGTCCTCTTAAAGTTGAGTGCCAGCCCAACAGATGCACCATGAGAAAATAGCACAGGCTGAAATATGACCAACATGGGTGTGGTATTATATAGTCTAGCGAAGTTGGAGGAAAGGTCAGCTCAGCTTTGATGGTAGAATATAACTTGTTTAGACAAGGCAGGATACCCCTCACACTCTCTTTAGTGTGCACCTTCAAACAAGGATGGCCAACAGCATTCTCATGCCTGGACAAGAAGGGTTCTGCCTATGAGCAATGAGCAATCACTACATATTGAGGCTGTGGATTCCAATTGAACTCTGTAGGCTAAACATGGCGTGCATTATCAACAAACAAAGGGTGACCTCAAGCTGCTCCTGGTATTCCAGTTGCATTCCAAAGCTAGAGAACGAGGCTTTTCCAAATCAAAGATAATTCAGCCAGCTATGGCATTGGCTCCACAAACATCACTAGAAGCCAAGAAAAATATATTGGACAAAGACTGCATAATATTGTGTTTCCTGTTTCCTATAGTACTTACATCTGTGTGTGTCTGCAAACAGGAAACACACTTTTGGCAAAAACTCTTCTAAGGTAATTTGGTTGGTTGGTTGGTTCTTGTTTTGCTTTGGTTTTTGAGCTAGAGTGCTGCTATACTGCCAAGGATATCCTTGAACTTGCAGTAATCCTCCTGCCTGAACTCCTAAGCACTGGAATTAAAAGCATATACAATCACTCTCAGCCTTCATAATATATCTTACGATTCCAAGTTTAGAGTTTATGAAAACAAGGGTAAGATTGTTCAGTAGCTTGGCATAAATCTTTTTTTTCAAGTATGTCAAACTGAGATTTATTCAGATGTATTAAACTACTTTTGCTGTTGTTGTTAGTATATAAAAATATTGCATGTCCTGGGGGTTTTATTTATTTATTTATTGCTATTTATTCACTTTGTATTCCTGCTACAGCCCCCTCTCTAGTTGCCTTCCAATCCCTCCTGCCCTCCCTCTTCTCCCCCTGTGCCCTTTCCCTAGGCTCCTGATAGGGGAGGTCCTCTTGAAGGCAGTGACAAACACATCAAGATAGAAAAACTAAATGATCATGTTGTTTACAGTCCCACTGATGTGAGCATTAACTGCCCATCAGTTCAAGAAGTGACTCTAGCCAGAGCTACGGCTTAGATGAAAAAGTCTAACATGTATACACCCAAGGATGCCCTGGGTTCAACACACAGCATCATGAAAACCCGAAGTGCTCATGTCTATAATCCCAGAATTCAGGAAGCAGGGGGATCTGAGTTCAAGGTCAGCAATGCCTACATATCAAGTTTGAGGCCACCCTGGAATACAGGAAACCTGTGAAGGAAAGGAATGAAGGAAACAAGGGAGGAAGGGAAGGAGGAAAGAAGGAAAGGAGGAGTAGATGGAGGAAGGAAAGAATTAAAACACCAGAAAGAACTTCTGGTGTTTCTTCTTGCCCTGGTTCCAGAGCTGGAACTTTTCAGAACATGTTGATACAAATTTGCATTGCTGTCCTAACAGTGAGCCTGCACACAAGAACAATGAAGGCCATTCATTCCCACAGACCTTCCAACAAACTTTCCCGGCATCTCAGGGAGGGGGGGGGGTGGCATCATTTCACACACAAGGGCAAACAGCTTCAGAAGAGTGACAAGTGAATGGAGTAAGGTGCTCACCTGTCCTCCCAGAAGGCTGATGCAGGAGGATTATGAGTTTGTGATTAGGCCGAGCTATATTATAAAATGCTTTCTGAAAGAAAACAAATTGACAACAGGCAAAACTAATGGCAGCATCCTTGACAAATATTTACCGTGTACATCTTCTACCAACGTTTCAAATGTGTCATCACTGTGAACAGCCATAGCATCATTGATCAGAACACAGACTGAGACTTGGAGAGGTTAAAGGACTCACCCAGTGCCAGAGAGATGGTTGTCTGTGTTAGAACATGAGCCATGAGATATGTTTTAAACAAGACACCTTACATCACTCTGAATGGTAAAAACTGATCCATCAAATTCCTATTAAAATTAACTCACTCATTTGGTTTCACTCTAATGTTCTGAAGATCAACTGACCTTATTTGTATGTGTGTGTGTGTTCAGAGACACATGCATGTATGTTCAACTGCCTGTGGAAGCCAGAGGTCAACTCAGGTGTCATTCCTCAGGACACAGACTATC
>CM053757.1:12151633-12177979 GCA_028658305.1 Pachyuromys duprasi | reverse complement strand
GTACACCCTGACAGAAGCCTTCCTGCCCCTCCACTCATCTCCGTTCCCCTTTCCACATCCCCAGATCCTCTGCTCCTCCAGAAGCAGTAGATCTGCTTTCACTTCAGAAAAGAACAGGCCACCCAGGGAAACCAACCAAATACATCATAACAATGCAATAAGACTAGGCACAAAGCCTCATATCAACGCTGGGCAAGGCAACTAATAGGAAGAAAAAGGTCCCAAAAGCAGGCAAAGGAAACAAGGACACCCCCTGTCCCACTATCAGGAGTCCCACAAGAATGCGAAGCTACACAATCATAACATGTATGTCGATGACCTGGCGCAGATCTTGCAGGCCCTGAGACTGCTGCTTTAGTCTCTGTGAGCCCTGCTTAGTTAATTCTGTGGGACATGTTCTCCTGGTGTTCTTCATCCCTCTGGCTCCTACAATCCTTCCTCCCATCTTCCACTGAGTTCCCACTTCCTGCCCAATCAAAGGCCATCCTGCCGGAAAACCAGGTAGACCAATTTAGTATTTTCAGCAAAAGGCTTGGCTTTGCAGAGCAAGCAATTTGCCATAGTAACCCAACTCTGCCATTGCAGCATGAAATCATCTTTATGTGATCTTTAAGCTAATGGGCATGAATATGTTCCAATAAACCTTTATTTATAAAAGCAAACAGTGAACCGATTTCACCAAAGGATCATCTTGGACCATTTCTGTGTCACTGCTGCTTGTGTTAATACTGGAGTGGGCAAAGAATAATGAAAAGTGTGTATCATCTCTCCCTGTTGGTCCCCAACCTATGCACCAGTAGGATCTTACCATCTCAACCCAACTTTCCTTCTGCAAAGCTGGAGCAGGCCACAAGCTGCACCCACAGGCTGAAAAGTCTATGGGAAACCAAAAGAGGAATCTCCAGGAAGAACACTGTGCCTCCTCAACCCAGTCACACATTCCCCCGTGGCTGCACTCATGTAGATGTAAATGAAAAACAGCGCCTTTGAAAGAGAACAGAAATGGTGAATAAAACATTACACAGAGAAGCCTGCCACAGCACTTAGAACTTAATGCCCCAACATTTATTTTGGGGGATAAGGCATATGTTTCTCCTCATCTGCAATTAAAAAGCCCCCTGCCTTATTCATGCAGTAGCTGCAGAACAGAGCCAATTAAAGCAGAATTTCAATGGAGGCGGAGGCAACAGCATTCTGGAAGTTTGTTGCAGGTGATGAACTGGGAGCCTGGGCAAGGGGCAGGCTGTACTGCCCACGATAGGAAGGAATCGTTTTCAGAGACTTTCCAAGTCATCTTCATGTTCTTGCGGAGATTTTTTTTTAAATCATTAAATGTTATACAATGACATTTCTTTCATCACTCAATATTGCTGTCAGTTCTGGCAGAAAATATAATAGACACATGCTCAGTTTCCCTCCTCCTCTGTGCCAGACGCTATACAACTGCTTTGGCAGCATACGTACAACCTAGATACCGCCTCCTCCTGACTCGGCCATGTGCTCAGGCCTTTGCCGTTGCTGTGTTGAGGAGGAGGCCAAAGGGGAGTAATTGCATTGTTCTGTCCATATTTTGGCACCTAGAAATCCACACATCCTAGGAAGGACCAAGCATTGTGGGACAGGAGATTTTTGCTGTTGATACATTCTATTTGTATTTGGTCTTGTTATGTTGTGCTTTTGTACTGAAGAATTGGAAAGAAGTACCTCAAACTGAGAATACAGGTCAGCAGTAGAATGCTTGACTAGCCTGTGTGAGGTCCTGAGTGCAATTCCCAGCACTGAAAGTAGATAAATAAATGCTTAAATAAATAGATAAGCTTCTCCTTTCTTTTCTTTCTTTGTTTTTGTTGCTTTATTTGATTGAGACAAGACCTCATATAATCCAATATGCCTTCAAACTGTTTGAATATTCTATCCTTCTGCCTCCACCTTCTGTGTGCTGGGATGACACGTATGTATCACCATGCTATTTTATGCAGTGCTGGGAATAAGATGCTGAGGAAGAACAGTGCACCAACTTCCCCCCATCCTCATCCCTCTTTCTCTTCATTTCAGTCCATCCTATAGCCTGCCTCCTTGCTCAGTCTCTACTTTCTGGCTGTGAGTCATTAACACAGAAACGGAAATACAGGGTGTTCATCTAGTCACTCAGCGAACAGTTACTGACATCCGTGATTTCAGGTGTTGTTTAAATCTTCCAACATACAGTGACACGGAGTTCCTTTTGGAAAAGTAAGGAAAACATCCCTTCTCTCTCTCCCCCACTCTCTCTCACATACACACACACAATCTGTGTCTCCAATGCTATGCTGATGTAAAGGAACAATGGGCTGGGGAGGTGGCTCAAGGGGAAGAACATTTATTTTCTGTGCAAGCAAGAGTTCAGATCCCCAGTAACCATGTGAAAAGCCTCATGTGGGTGTGCCTATAACCCCAGTCCTAGGGCTGTGGGGTTGGGGGAGACAGAGACAGGAGGATTTCTGGGCTCTCTGGCCATCCATTCCAGAAGAAAAGCAGAAATTCCAGATTCAGTAAGTAACAAGAGCTTGTCTTCAGTAAACAAGGCAGAGAGAGAGGAAAAAAAAAACAAAACACCAATGTCCTCTCCTGACTTCCACACAAATGAGCACGCACAAGTACACCCACATATACACACACCTACACACCCCTACACATGCACACATGCGCACACACACACACGCATGCATACACGCACACTTGGTCACATATACTCAAAACATAAAATAATAATAACAATAATAATAATGCCACAAGGGAAGCCAGTTGCGGGAGGAGCCTAAAATTAGAAAAAAGAAACATGGGTCTGGAGAGGTAGCTCAGTGGTTAAGAGTATTTGCTGCTCTTCCAGAGGATGCAAGCTCAGTTTCAGCACGCCTGACAGCCCACAGCCACCTGTAATTCCAGCTCTAAGGAATCCAATCACCCTTTTCTAGACTTTGGCATATACAAATGTGCAGCACTTACAAGCACACCTGAAAATTAAAGTAAATCTTCAGAAAGAGAGAGAAAAGAAATATGTAATTCTTCCATCCTACTCATGTCCTTTCCCACTGTCCCGTGGCTCTTGGACCTCCCGTCGATGTCTGAATAGAAAATGAACCTTCCATGCCCCTCCTCAGCCACACCAATGTCTTGGCCGTTTCCAGCACCTGCTTCTACCCACAGCGGTGTGGTACCTGCCTTATCTCGGAACCCGTTTCCAGCTACCCACATGGCCGATTGCTCCTTTCAACACCGGCCGCTCCAGAAGCCTCTCCTACACACATGCAGCGCTCCCGCTTCTCTTGCTGATCTCAGTCTTGCTTTCCTCCCCTCACCATCCTCTAACAGGCTTACAGCCCTTCACTTGTTTGTCTCTGTTGTCTGTGTCCCTCCCTGATGATATCAGGAGCCTTGTCATCGGCCACTGTGCTCCATGTGCCTAGCCTGTTCCCCGGGCAAACAGCTGATGCTCACTAGTCTGCAGAATGACATTTGGCTCTCAGCAGCTATGACCTATCACTCTCTCTCTGTTCATCTCTAGCTGAGCTCCCATTTGGTCTGCAGTGGGTATTCTGAGCAGTGAATCAGATACTCAGCTGCCCCCACCCTGGATTTGAAGTCCTCATGGTTTTTTCAGTGCTCTTTAGATACAATATAGGCCAGGGAGTGTGGCTCAGTCAGTAAGCTCTTGCCCTGTAAGCGTGAGGAGCTGAGTTCGACCACCAGCACCTACATAGAAATTCCAAGTGTGTTATCACACACTGGTAGCCTCAGTGCTAGGAAGACAGACCAGCTGGCCAGCTAGACTAGTCTAATTGATGAGTTCCAGGCCAAACACTCACTTACACACACACACACACACACACACAGAGAGAGAGAGAGAGAGAGAGAGAGAGAGAGAGAGAGAGAGAGAGAGAAGGGGGAGAATGGGAGAAGAAATAAAGCATCTAATCCTTTCTTTTATATGGAATCTAAGAATACGTATGTATGTATAACAAAATGAAAGTAAAGGAGGTATATTTGGGAGTAATTGGAAACAAGGAAACAGGATGAAGCAGGTACATGGGGTAAGTATGAGCAAAGCACAATGATATACACATATAAAATTCAATGAACCCCATTATTTTGCTCACTTACTACAAAAATGAATAATGGAACAAGAAATTCAGGCTGTGGAGATAGCTCAGATGGCAACATGCCCATCTCACAAGCAGAAGAGCCTGAGTTTGGACCGCCAGCCTTACTTACATAAAACCAGGTACCTGAAACCCCAACCCTAGAGAGGTGAAGACAAGAGGACCCCTGGGGCTTGATGGCCAGCCAGTCTAGCTGAGTCAGCAAGCTCCTGGTTCAGTGAGAGAGCCTATCTCAAAAAGCAAGGTGGAGCAGTGAGCTACAGGCATCCATATCTTTGCTGTCTTTGTCTTCTCCCAAGCCGTCCTGAAGATGTCACACTCCAGCCAGGACATTTACAACAAGAACTACGGTGAGGAAGAATTCAATAAGGAAGAAATGTCTTTAACCCTGGTCCCCATCACAGAGGAGCCCTTCCCAGAAGAGCCCGCCCCAGAATATGTTATGGGATCGAATGTTTCTTCATGCATAGGTGTCACACCACCAGCTGCCCCTCTGCCAACTTTTGAACAAATGGCACGCCCAAGAAAATACGTACAAAAGACCCCTCTTCCTGCCACCCTGCCTCCTATTAAGGATGTGTCCTGGAACACTCTTCGGGAGTGGTGCCGCTATCATAACTTGAGCACGGATGGCAAGAAAGTGGAAGTTTACTTGAGACTCCAGAGACATTCGTATTCTAAACAAATATGTCATATTCCTAGCACATCCCTTGAGGCCAGAATGAAACCAGTTTGCAGGAAGCCCAGGAGAGACACCAGAGGATCCAGGCCTCAAGAAACCTGTAAGAGCAGGAAGCAAAACGAGAATGGTGTAGTGGAAATTTTAACTTCAGCTCAAAGATCCACGCTTGCAGCTTGGGGAAGAATTTCCATGAAAGCTGCTCTGCTTGAAAAGAGGCCTTTCTTGCCAAAGAAGTTGGATGTAGGTGGTGTATTGTCCATGGCGGATTCCGCCCTGCAGACAAGAAAGGCTGGGTTCACCTGCAACTTCACACTGGTCAGACCTGGGTTCCAGTCACTCCCCAAAAGATGATTTCTCTCTTCATGTTACCAGCCTGTTCACTCCCAGATCCAGGAGTGGAGGATAATATGCTCTGTCCTGAATGTGTTCAAAGAAATAAGAATATCTTGAGAAACTTTACAAGAAAGAAAAACCGAACAGAGATGCACAATACACTACCCCTAAATATGGCACCTTAGAAAATATCAAGGTTTTATTCTGATCTGAAGAAAATGGAAGAAGCAAAGAGAAACATTCTGTGTTCCCTATAATGACTAAAAATACTGGACATCAGTACTGGTCTTCAGAAGTGCCTGCTCCTGTCTCTACCAGTACAATAGTCTACATACAAATCAGCATCCATATAATAACACCCTGATGAATCTAAACGTCATTGGCATCTCCTGGTGGCTTTGTGTTAGAATTGTGAAATTGTTAAATACTACCTAGGAAATGATTGTTTTAACAAGTTGGTTTTGCTATAAAAAAAAAAAAAAGCAAGGTGGAGAAGAGAGGAGGAAGACACCTGACATGGACATCTACAATGCACACAGTCTCACTCACACACACACACACATACAAGCATGCACACATGGACATGTCACACCAGAAAAGATTGGGGAAATACCTCATCACATGAATCTGACATATCTCAGTGGAACCTGGTTCTAAATCTCACCTCTACTGAGTTTTTGAACAGCCTTTTCTGCTATGAAAAGCCAGGATATCGTTGGATCTTCTCACCAAACCATCAACCTGAGAACTTGCTGTGTGTCCTGAAAGTTTTATCTTGATTAACATATTCCCCGCTCATAACTACCCTCATCATTCCCATTTCACAGATGAGGAGACTGAGGTATGACAGAGAAAGAGGAGGCACCATCATGGAAGGTGTCCTGGAGAGACTGTTAGAGCTGGAGGGTGGGGAAGATTGCTGTGAAGTGATGTCATCTGGACATTACACGGCCATTGCACTCATGAGCTCAGAGCAGTTATGAGGGACAACACAAGACCTGCACAAAACCAGCCAATAAATACTCTGGCATGGGAAGGAAAGGGCTTCATGAGACCCACAGCTGTCTGAGGAATATTGGTGGTTGATGACCACTCAAGGAAAGAGTCAGTTTTCTTCCATGATGTGGCCTGTGGTTGCCCTTCCTCCAGAAATTGGCCCTACACCTATGTCCATACAGCCAGCACTAATTAGACTCAGTGGATTATGTGCGAAGTTGGGAGAAGGATATGGCGAGTATCAGGGAGGAAGTGAAAGGAAGAGTAGGGTTGGATGTGATCTAATATACAATATTTGTATTTAAATTGCCAATAATAATATTAAGAAGAAAGTATTCCAATAGATGCACAACTAGAAAGTTCAGGGTTTGACCCAAGCACACACTGGTTCCAGTCAATGCTCTGAACCATCAAGCTACAGTGAGGAACTCAGCAAACAGTGAAGGCAGAAATGGAAGTACAGGAAGTTTCATCAGTTATCCTCCTTGCTGCCAGAGGTAACTGCCTACACAAGGCTCTATGGGAGTGTCCTGGTGTGTCCCTAGTCCATCTTCAGGCAAGGCCTCCCAACATCCAAGGCTCTACTAGTCTGCTCCTGTGGGTAAGTTTGCCTAGCACTCCTGGGCACAGATTTCACATTTATTAAGGTACAGGTCTTTGGTTTTCTCATGTATGCAGACCACCACCTGCCACTACAAGTAGGAGCCAAAACTCAATTCTGTCTTCACTTGCCTAATGAGATATTATCTCATAGAGATATCTGCTGAGAGCAAAGTAAGGCTTTTCCTTTCCAGACAGGCCTGAATTCAAGCCACTTATTCACTCACATATTCATTCTGCCATTAATTCTGTTAACAAGTATTATAGAGCCTTAACTATACTATGGCCCTGTGCTATGCATTTAAGGCACCAAGATGAACCCAGAAGAAGATCCTTGTGGGTAGAACAGACTTCAAGACACTTAAACCCACCCAAAAGGAAGAGATGTTGTGATATATGCATGCTATGATGAACATAAAGTGGGAGAGAGAATGAGAGTGAGAAAGGAGAGGTAGCCGATTCCCCAGGGATTTGCCCCTGGCCAACTATGCCGTTGAGTAAGATTTCCAAATATGAAAGCTCAATTTCCAAAGCTCAATTTCCAAATATGAAAATGGTTAGGAATCTACTGTGTACCTGAAAGAGTCAGCCATGAAGCCTGGTGCTGGCATCCAGGTGTGCACACACATCTGTGTGGTCCAAAAGTGGAAGCAGCTCTGTGAATGCATGTGCTCTAGCAAAACACAGCCACTGCCAGCCATTCCCTCTAGACACAGTTCCCCAAGCATGACCTGAGGCCCTGGGTCTGTGCTTGTCTGTGGCTCAGCAACCCCCATTGTCAAGGCATATAAGAACACATTCCCTCTCCTGCCTTGTGGGTCATTGAGCAATGAGCAACTGAAGGCACATAGGCCTACTTTCTCATCACCTCTTCCTGATGTCCAGGCTATTTGCATGAAATGGCTACTGGATGATCTGGCTGACAGAGCGCAGACCACAGCCGAGAAGGGTATCTTCTTCAAGCCAGGCCACCAGAAGAGCTGAGATGAGTAGTGTAAGCAGATAGAAAGTTCTGCCTTCCATCTGACAGTGATATGACCTCAGAGAAAGAGACTCTGTCACTCCTACCTTGAGGTTGGGTGGGTGACTATGGGGAACTTAGCAAAATGGGTCAAGACTGGTTCAGATCTGATGAAAGCAGGCTCCAGGGAGAACACACTGACTGGCTAATATGAACTAAAAGCAAAGGAGTCACTTGTATTTTAACAGCCCTGGGAGAAACAGGCACATCGACACGAGGGCTTGTTGGCTCTTGAAATCATTGAGGATTCACAAAGTTTAGATTTTTCCCAGGATTAAGGCGACACCTTCCCCTTCCCCTTCCTCCGGTTTACCTGAAAGCCACAGAGAGCTTGAGACCTCCTACACTTTGATAAGGAGTGATTGAGAGCTGCATGAGGAGGTCTTTGCCTATAGTCCCAGCCTTGGAAGATAGATACAAAAGGATTGAGAGTTCAAGGATACGCAGTCAACATGGCAAGTTCAAGGCCAGGATGAGCTACTTGATATCCTGTCAAAAGAAAGAGAGAGGAGTAGTGGAATGGAGGGATGGAGGGAGGGAGGTGAAGAAAATGCAAAGGGAGGAGAGGAGAGAAGAAAAGAGAAATGAAGGGGGTGGAAATGAAGGAGAGGACAGGAGAGAAGAGGAGAGGAGAGATAAAATGAGCAACTGTATCCATTGCAGGAAGCATCATCACAGATTCCATGAGTCCGAGAAACACAAACCATGTACACTGATTCCGTCTCCTATCAGTCATCCTGAAAGAATGGCTGTGCTGGGTATGAACATATCCTAACTGACAAATGCTGCACACCATAATGATGGTTCACCTCCATCCTTGCTTCTCACAGATGTTGCCTTATGCCCCGTATCCTGAGCAGCCTTGTCTTTAGCTTCCTATCAAAGCCCCACTCATCCATCCTTCAAGGCATGCCTCAAAGGCTGTTACAGTTAGTATGGAGACTATCCCCACCCCCACTCCCAAAGCTGGAGGGTGGTAGGCATGGTCTCTAGCTGCTGACACAACAAGGAGGTGGTGGGAATGTTAGGAGGTGGGCCCTAGCCAGAGGAAGCATGCCTCTGGTATATGCCCTCCAGGAGGATTTGGGGACCCTGCTCCTTCCTCTTCTTCCTGCTTCCTGGCTTTTCTGATCCACCACACATCTCCACCACAATGTTGGCTTTATCATAGGCCCAAAACAACAGGGCTAAGCAACTATGGACTAAAATGAACCAAAGTACACCTTACATCCTTTAAATTGCTTTTCACAAGTGTTTTGTCACAGTCCTAGAGAGCTGGCTAGCACACCTGCTTTCTCCAGGGTTTCACATAGTGGCTCTCAATCTGAAACTCATAATGGCATCAACCAGAATCTCTCACTGAGGAGATCTTGGGGAAAGCCTGAGGCTTTGTGTTCCCAGGTGGTTTGATGCTACGGTCCTGGGACTGTGTTCAGGGACCACTTCCTGAAATGGTGGGGAGTGCCGGTAGACTTCTGCCTGCTGCTTCTAGAGAAGGTGGTAACTAAGAATCATTTGCTGAAAGCACTCCTTTTCTTGAATCACAGAGGTCAAGGGTCCCTCTGCACTCCCTCAGACCCCCCCCCACACACACACATATACTTCTGACCACTTGTGTGGTTAATGTTACTAGAAGTTGTCTGGGGCACGACTACCCTTAGCAATCTGAACAACAGAAACACATTGTCTCAACGGTTCTGGAAGCCACAGTCAAGATATCTGAACAAAAGAAACACATTGTCTCAATGGTTCTGGAAGCCACAGTCAAGATATCTGAACAAAGGAAACGTTGTCTTAATGGTTCTGGAAGCTACAGTCAAGATATTGGGAGTCCATTTCCTAATAGAGAGACTGAGGGATGATTTATCCTTTGCCTCTCTCTACTCTTTGACTTGTAGACAGCTTTATCACTCATACCAAAATAGAAATAACAGTTGGCTCACACCTGCAATTCCAGCATTTTGCAACTATGGGAGTTTCCACAAATTTGAGGCCATCCTAGGCTACAGAGCACGACCCTGTCTCAAAATCACAAGGGGTTGGGGGATTGGCTGTATATTTCAGGTGTAAAGCACTTGCCCAGCATACCTAAGGCTTGAGATTCAATCTCTAGGAGGATGGATAGATGAAAAATAGATAGATGAAAGACAGATGACAGGTACATATGGACAGATATAGATATGTAGAAAGCCATGCTCTGGCACTTCTATTGTTTGAAGATTCATACCTGTCTCCCCATTGTCTTTCCTCTGTGCATGTCTATCCAATTTTTCCCTTTAAAATGGATAATAGTCACTTTGGTAGGACTGCTTCGAAACACCCTGTCTCGAAACAAGGTGACATTCTGAGGTACCAGGGGTTGGGACTTCGACATACATTTTTGAGGGTGACATAAGTCAACTTGCATG
The DNA here is from genome assembly GCA_028658305.1 of Pachyuromys duprasi. Classification (NCBI taxonomy): domain Eukaryota; kingdom Metazoa; phylum Chordata; class Mammalia; order Rodentia; family Muridae; genus Pachyuromys; species Pachyuromys duprasi. The sequence goes on along the minus strand of CM053757.1, from coordinate 12,167,800 downwards.
ACATCCTTCTGTTCCAGGAAGGATGCATAGTGCTCAGATAACAACCATTTGTCTCCATGACCTGTCATCTAAGTGGATGTCACATTACCAGCTCAGGCATCACAATTTGGGCTCCTGGAAAATTCTGCTTAAGCCAGCAAAAATGAGTTACTCAACTTTGTATTCAACGCAGTGACCTGGCTGGTGATTTTAATAATAAGAGGACATCACATTGGGGGCCATGCTAAACAATGGGCACTCAGCTCAGTGATGCTGCCCTTCCGTAGCTTTGTCCTGGAAACATAAAAAAGATCCTGCCCTATTGAGTTCACTGATCTCGGTCTTTTTCTCTGCTCACACATAATGATAAGCCCCTCCATGGAATCTGCCCAGATCTGCCATCTTCCCTCCCTGGCCTCACAGTAGCTAGGATGACCTTTAGGAAAAGTGCATTTGACTATGTCACTCCCCTATTGATCTCTGATCAAGACTCAACTCTTCAGCATAACAATCCAAGGAGCCAGCAACTTCTCCTCCCCTTTCTAAGCCTTCTGTGACCCTGTGACCTCCTAGATAAACAATGCAGAGGCTTGCAGCTGTTCTCATCCCAAGCTGTAGTCCCCTGGAAGACCTTCCTCTGCCATTTAAGTTATAAGCAAGACACCACATGTTGGGATTAAAAAAAAATAGAATTATGCTTTATCACAGTTCTAGAGGCAGGGAGCCCAAGGTCAAAGTGCCAGTAGGTGTGATTTCTGGTGAAGACCCACTTCCTGGTTCACTGGAACCTGCTTGCTGTGCTCTCATGGAGTGGAGGGATGGAGGGCTCTTTAGTCTCATTTCAGCCTCTAATTTCATTGCCTCCCATGGTCCCTAATCCTAACATCACAAACACAGGACTTAAGATTTTGGTGGATGAGTATGGAAGAGGTGGAAAGCAAGGGACACAGATACTGATGGCTTTGCCCTTTACAGCTCACCATCTCTAGTGCACACCAGCACTTAGCAAGCACAGCCAGCCAGACGTTTGAGAATTGAGGTCCCCAGCATGGAACCCACCCTGAAGAAGCACCCTGGCCTCCCCAGTAGTAAGTCCTCATCCCCAACATGACTTGGACAACCAAAAGCATTGCTGGACATCAGTAAATGTCTCTTGCCTAAATAATTCCAACCAGTCCTTTAAACACCAGGGGCAGAATCTCCTCCACAAAGCTCCCCTGCTCCTCCTCTGGGCCTGACACTTCTCATAATGTCCATTCGCTGTTATTTTCTCTGGATCTCCTCCATTCAGGCTGCAGATGCATCTGGATCTCATCTACAGCCCTGGGGTTAAACACAGCATCTGCACTGTAACGACTAATACAGATGTTTGCTGACTGACTATGACACGAAAGTCGGTGGAAGTGAAAGGCACATGATCCTACCCATCATGCGAGGAGTCCAAGAGGTCTGAGCATGTTTGGTGCGACTCCTCAACTTGCTATAGGTGGATGTTACTCCATTGCAAGGGGTTAGGACTCACGGCACCTCCAAACCTCGAGCACTTCCTTGCCTGTATGAACCATTCTCCCAAACAATGTGGCCTTGTTGGAACTTCACCTGGTATGGCTTCCTTTTTTGAAAGCTCATTCTAAAAGACAGCTTTGTTCTGACGCTCCACCTCCACAACACCCCCCCCCCCCCGGAAGCAAGAACAGAGCATGGCTAACCAAGACATGAACAGTGGGGCAGCAGAAATTTACCGCCTTTGATGGGACACAGAACACAGGGGATGTGAGGGATGGGGGGATGGGGGACATCTTTCAGCAGTTACTCTGAGAACAGATGCTGGAAACAAAAACCACCCTCTCATTTACAGAGCAGAAAGAAGAGACATCCCTACACAACCCCACACCAAGCCCATGGTGTCCTGAAAGCCACAGACCTTTACACCATACTCACACACATGCTCGCAAATACACATATGAACTGCCACAGCAAACAGCAATCCACATCACACACATTCACAAATATGGATTCCCAAACACACACACATAGGTACACTCAGATCACGCTCACAGCACATATACACCACTTCCAACCACAAAACCACAAGCACACACACACACACACACACACACACACACCCCACAAGTAAACCGTACACACCTACAAACAAATACACATTTGTCACACACACATCTGCCTTTATAAGCCATGGCAGAGGCTAAGAAACAGCTGTGGAGAACATGCCATGGTGAGGCACAAAGGTGTGGGGGAGGTGTAACTGTGAGGACACAGGTGTCTGGGAGACGGAGCGGTGGGGTGACAGGTCCCAGGGAGATGAATGTATGGAAGATTCTGATTTGAGAGAGGTACAAATGTGGGGAAGACTGCTGGCCCTGTACTGCTCTCGTTGGGGCATCCGTTGTTCTGCTAGAGCAGCCACAGCCTGGAATCTCTCCTCCAACATCAGCTGTAGGGGAGGCTTTGCTCTGCTCTTCCCATGAGCCCTCCTCTGCCTCTACCTGGGCCTAACAGCTTTCTCCCTCTCTAAGCAGGAGTGGCTGGCTGCCCAGGTGGGTGCTGTTAATTAACAGCAGACTCTTTCACTTCAATAAATCTTACCACCTTCATCATAACAAAAAGGAAAGGAAAGGAAAGTTTAAAGCTTCCCTTCTCCAAAGCCGGCCCAGCATTACAAGCAAGCTTTTAACCAGCCAATTCATTGCACAGCCCAGAACAAGTTCATTACACAAAAGATATAATGTGGAGTAGGAATTCCAGGGGGAAAGGATACAAAGTAAATCTTAATAAATTTTGAATCATATTTCCCATGTCTTGGGTAGGGTGTAGGCTTGATAATTAAGGAGAATCTTCTGTAAAGGTTCAATAAAATGACAAATTCTTTTGTGAACAGATTATTCATTCTCCGTGCCTGTTCCCTGAAGCTAAATTGTTATATAAAAGTGTCACTTTGAACAAGCCAAGAGAGTTCCTTTAGGCGAGATGCTGGTCCCAAATTCTTTGAAATGCAAGAATCTCTTAAGTGAGAGATCTGAGTGGGGACTCTCACCAGCTCCTGGTCTCAAAGGGGTCATTTCCTGCTTGTTTTTCAACTCTTAAATGGGGCTCCTAGTGCCCATCTCCAGGAACAGCACAGGAGTTAAAGCTAAGATAGTGTCTGGCACACATTAGGTGTGCTATGAACATGCACCTAGTCAGCTCCATCCTAGTTGTATTCCTATTGTTGGGATACAAAACCCTGACCAAAAGCAGCTTTGGGAAGAAAGTACTTCCCAGGCTTACAATTCTAGGTTACAGTCTGTCCTGTGGGGAACTCACACAGTTGGAGCCTAAGACAGCTGGCCCCATCCACAGCCAAAGGCAGAGAGAAATGCATGCACCCAAGCTGCCTACTGGCTCAACTTTCATCTAGCTTTCTCCTGTCTATTATAATTCAGGAGCTCCTGCCCAGGGAATAGTACCACCCACCATGGGCTGGCTCACCCTACATCAGTTATCAAGATAATCCTCTACAGGCATGCTGTGCTTACTATTTTCAGGTCAACTTTCAACTTGATACAAGGTATAGTAATTGGAAGGAAACCTCATCTGAGAAAAGGATTTTTAAGATCTGGCTGTAGGGCATTTTCTTAATTAGGGGCTTACCCCCTAATTAAGGGCCCAGCCCATTGTGGATGAGGCCACCACTGAGATTGTCGTCTTTGTTGCTTGAATCATATTTTAAGGGAAATGGGTGTTTCTAAATAGTGTTACCAAGTAAGTCGATCTGTCCTACAATATTTTTGAGATACAATTTCTTGTGCCAGGGTTGATAACCAGGTTGCCATAAACCATGTCCTGGCAGGGGGCAGGCATGCACCATAAAGCTTTATTTCTGAGTTTGAAATGAAACATCCAAGTTTGTAAAATCCAGTGAGCAATCTGGAGGCACAGAGCTTTATTCGGAAGCCACTTTAGAGCGAGGCACAGTGGCCTAAGCCCTCCATTTTTGTCCTTCTTGGGTAATGAAGAGTGGGTCTGTTCCACATAAATGACTTTTCCCCAAACATTAATTTTCTAACTGTTGAAAATAAAACTGGTTTTTCTAGAAGTGACAAATAAATAGGTTGTAATAAAAACTTCCAAAAGAAAAAGAAAACAGGCTGAGCAAACTATAAGGAACAAGCCAGTCAATAGTACTTCCTCCATGGCCTCTTCATCAGCTTCTGTGTCTAGGTCCCTGTCCTGTTTGAGTTTCTACCCTAAGCGCTTTGGTGATGAACTTTTATATAGAAATGTGAGAGAAATAAACCCTTTTCTTCCTCGGGTTGCTTTTGGTCATGATGTTTCATCACAGTAATAGAAATCTTAACTACACATACCCTTGGGTCAACTTGATCTATATAATTCCTTCTTAAGATTCTCAAGTGATTCTAGGATGTGTTAATTTAACATTTAAGACTGACCAGCACACCAACTGTATATATAAACCTAACCCACTCTGCAGAGGACAGTTCAAGTCTCACCTACCTAGGGAAGCAGCTACATGAACAGGCTGATTGGAAGGTCATTTTCTCCTATAATCTACAGCTGGTTCTCAGCACTTAGTCTATCTGTGTCTCCATTTGTATCTGGTGACACAGTCCTAGTGTATATCCACTCCTTTGTGTATAACTCCTGGGGTCCCTGCCTGACTCCTCCCTGGAACAAGAGGGACAGGAGAGCTGGGGACCGGGGTGGAGTGCTTAGAAATACTTCCCCTGGACATGACATGGTGATTACATACCTAAACTCACAGCATCTGTGATTACCTGCACAAGACCCCCAGAAGACCTGGCTTGTCAATGGTCCATGGTGGGAGAGTAGAAGGGATAGGCTTGGGAGGCCATACTCACGCTGAATAGCCATAGGCAGTTAGTGGCCCGTGGGGAAGAAGAGTCTTACTTCTTCAGTGGTGTAGCCACTGGTTAGTTGACCATACCCTAGAGAATAACCCCATCTTGCAAACAACCTTAACTAAACTCAGCGAGTCACAAGAAAAGCATGGAAGTAGGATGAGGGAGGTGTTCTGGAAAGAGAGAAGGCACAGCAGGAGTAGACAGGAGAGTGACGGGAGTAAATATGATCAAAACACATTAACCACATGGATGAAACTGTCAGAGAGTATATTTTAAAAGCCTCCTGAGATTCACCCAGAAAGACAGCCAGCACTATATCGACAGCAATCCCTACCCATTCTTTCTGTGTGGGGGGGGGGGGAAGCTAAGCAACGCATCCTTGCAAAGCCCAGCAGGTCTGCTGTGTGTGACTTTCCACTTCTCACTATTGAGAGTACAGTTCTCACTATCCTGCAATCTTCAATTATCTCCTGGGAAAGCTTCTGCAGCCATACTCTCACCCTCGGTGTGGGAGCCCTGCTTGGAATCCCCAGTGTGCTGACAGTTGAAACCCCACAGCATGCTGCTAAAGGGTTTTCAAACTGGCTCCAACACTCTGACCTGACCCCATCATGAAGCACCTGCTTGTTGAGACCAAATCCCTGTGCTTCGTGCTTCGTGCTTCCCTCAGCCCAGAGTCATATAGTCTAGCAAAATGGGAGCACTCAACACAGCTTCGCTGTCTGTCCACTGGTGTTCATACTTTTTAAGTGGCATTACGTGTCTCTATGGTGCCTGCCCTCCTTCCTGTATCCTCATGCCTCCAGTTTTGTTCAGTGCTATAAAGTCTTTCCAACATTACTGTTACATTCCCAAATTAAATCTCTGTTCAATATTCTTTAGATATCCTTAATACAGGGGAATCCTATCGCTTTATGCTAGACCAGCTAAAAAGTACTCAGGGAATCAAGAAAGACACACTAACTTCCCTGACCTTCAGTGGCCGCTGCATATTAAATGCCTGATAAATGTTGATGGAATCTAGGCAGGTGGGATAGCGTTGCAGGTAAAAGTGCTTGCTGCCAAAGCTAGCACTGTATTCATCCCCCAAGACCCACGTGGTGAAAGGAGAAAGCCAGGAAGAAAAGAGCTGATGGAGGAAGGCAGTGAATAACAACAAAGTCAACATGGTAGAGAGATGGCTCTCCCACTGCAAGCACGTGTTTCAACCCGGGGAATGCCTGGTGCCCCCTTCCACCTTCCATGGGTACCTGCATATACTCAGTGTACATACAGATACACAACAATTTAAGCAAGTAAGTATCTAATGACATACGTGCATGAAAATGTCACAATAAAACTCATTCCTTTGAACATTAACCAAAAAATTAAATAAATAAACCACTACTTCAATTGATCATCACTTGCTGGCTCCTTGAACATCAGCCAAAGCTTTGCTCGGTGCCTTGGATCACTGATCTCAGATGTGGCTCTGGGATTTTTTCAGTTTGGCCTCAGAAAATGTATTCCCGGACTTCAAGCACTATGAAGAGGCACTGATAAGACGCTAGGTGTCCTCCCACAGAACATTATTGTCCTTCTTAAAGAAGTAACATGGGGATGGTCTTCCTCCCCTTCCAGTTCCCAGGAGCCTACAGCTACCTCACAGACTTGTGCACAGCAACCTCCATACTAGAACCCCTCCCACGGGGTTCTGCAGCACTCAACTGCATAAACACTGAGGTTAAAGTGGGCCACAGCTTCACCATCAATTAATCCTGACTGGTCTTCTGCCAGAGTGACGTCCTATCCCCAGTGTCTGGCGGCAAGCCTGATGGAGATAAGAAATGCCAGACTGGGTCAGACCGATGGCCCGTTCAGGCTGTGGCTGTCTGACAGCAAGGAGCTGCCTGCGTCTCCTGTGACTTTAAGCTCCAAAAATCACGCAAAGTGCTTCCACAGCAGATTCTCTCGGTGTCCCCTCCATGCTGATTGTGGCCCCAGTTTCTTTGTGTGTCTATGCCTCTCCAGTAGAGTTTAGGACTAAGTCCTAGCCTTGTGTTGATTTTTCCACCTCAGTACCATAGATCCTTTCAATTGGATGAGTCTGTGCTGTGAAGACTGTTCCGGACACAGCAGAGTATCTTGCAGCATCCAAGGCTCCTACATGCTAGATCCTAGTGGCAGCACCCGCCCCCATACACACTGAGTTGTGAGAGCCAAAAATAACTGTAGACATTGCCCCTGAGAATAAGGGAAGCCAGTTACCCTTGCTGAAAATCCACTGTTCCAAGCCAAGATGGCAGCCTTAGTTAGGACGGCAGTTGAACATGTGATCCAGTTTAGAACAATGAGACTTGAGTGTGCACCATCTTGAAGAATTCTAGGAAATTTTCCTTCCTTCTTAAGAAGACACAAGTAAAATGCCTCTCGTTCCCTGGTTGCTGGAATGCCAAGCTCTCAGACCTGGAGCTATGGAATACAACAGCTTCAAGAGTGAACCAAGGAAAAGATATAAGAAATGAAGAAATGTGGTCTATTTAAGCAGTGGCTCCCTACGCTGGAGAGTTTTTTATTGTCTATTTGATGTGAAGTAGAGTCATCTGAGAAGAAACCTTGGTTGAGGAATTGCCTCTATCAGATTGGCCTGTGGACACATCCATGGGCATTTTCTTGATTGCTGATTGGTGTGGGAGGGCCCAGCCCTCTGTGGGTGGTGCTTCATGTAAGATTACTCCTCACAGAAAACACTGATGGCGACGCTAAGGATGACGAGATGAACACATATGCTTTCTATTCTCAAGACACTTGCTCTCTTATATAAGCAATGCTTCTTTATGCCATGGGCTTGCCACAAGCACTGTTTGATCTAAAGCTAATAAATTTAAATGTACATTTGAATCTAAATCTAACTTTAAATGTTGGCTTCAATCACCTCTAGCCTGTGCCCCTTACAGGCCAATCTTAATCTCCTCATTCAGAAAATAGGGTGAAGATAAAGCCCATCTTTCTGGATCATTCTTCAGTTTAAGTGAGGTGAGACCTAGAAAACAGCTAACAAAGTGTGGGCCAGTCTGTAGTTCTCCACAAATGCCACATTTACTTATTGGGTGTGTGTGTGTTAATGTTTTTACTTATTTATTGTGTGTGTGTGTCACACATATGTGTCCTTTCCGTCATGGGAACACTAAAGGCATCGGTATTTCCAGCTACCAACATGAACCAGCCCTGTTATGTAGAAACAGACATTGCCCATGCTGCATTCTGCATAGGCATTCAAGACCATGCAGGCTGGGCTTCACGCCTCAGCAGCTTCAAAATCCTAACAGATTTCTCTCTCGATCCTTTTTATCAGCCTCAGCCCTGACTGTTCCTGTGTCCTCACAATCCTTCTGCAGTTGGGATCTCAATGCAAGATCCAGACCCATTATTATTGCAACAGAGACATACTCACCCCCCCTACTCTGAGCCATTCACTTCCTGGCTGTCAGCACCCCAAAAGAAACCCAAAGGGAAGGGGAAACCTCTAACAGAGTTTTCGTTACCTATTATGTCACATTCTGCAGCGAAATACCCTTTCAAGCCTCAGAGAGCCTCTGGATAAGGATACTGTGAATTTCATTCATCACACTATTGAAAGAGGGTGAGATGGCTCAGTGGGTAAAGGCACTTACCACTACACCTGACAACCTGAGTTCAATCCCTGGGACCCCCACTGTTGAAGGAGACAGCCAATTTATTTAAGTTTCCCTCTGCCCTGACCCCATAAACATACTGTGGTAAATACATACCACACATGCACACACAAACATGCACATGTGTGCACTAATTTAAGCTAATATTTTGTTTTATGGGCAGGGCTGACAATGAACAGATGAGTATCTATTTAATTTGTCCTCCACTTACACTTTGGGAGCTATGTTCTGTGCACAGCTTATGCACAGTCTATACTTGCCTTACAATCACCTCTACTACAGCCTGTGCAACTCCTTATTCAAGTGGGCTGCACCTGTCCAGCTCCCAGCCCGCTCTCTTCCTGGGATCTTCTCTATCAGTTACTTTCTTCTGATACTGGATATAACTTGTGTGTTTGCCAATCTGTATTGAAAACAATGAAGTCAGGCAAGGTGGTGCATACCTGTAATCCCAGCACTTGGGGAGGCAGAGGCAGGCAGATCTCTGTGAATTCGAGGCCAGCCTGATCTACAAAGCAAGTCCAGAACAGCCAGGGCTGTCTCAAAATAATAATAACAATAGTAATAATAATAATAGCTAGAAAAGAATGAAGTTCTATGTGGCAAGGGCATCATTTAATTCATCTTTGCCAAGTGACACATACATAAATGAAGCCCCCGAACCATTTGGATTGCCCATCGGAAAAGCCACTCTTACCATCTCATCCAGAGCTATATGTATACTCAGGTCAATATACCCAATAGGCAGAATAACGGTCCTCAAAGATGATTATGTCTTCACCCCAAGACCCCATGAGTATGTTATCTTACATAACAAATGAAACGTTACGAATATGATTTAAGAAATAAAAACATTAGAAAGTGTTCCCATTGCGTACATGAAAAATATCTATATTTAATTTAAGATAAATAAATAATTTAAGATAAATTAATAATGTTTTCAAACATTAATATGCAGAAAATAATAATTCCCTTGGAGAGAGTTCTTACTGAATGTTAATTTGCTCTACACCGGTAAATCTACAATAGTCTTTAATTAATCAATAGAAATTTTCCTAGGTTGTGAGATGGTGTGTATGAAATGTATACGTAAGCATAAGTTAATAGACGTAAAAAAGAAAATTATGATAAAGAGATGTGGGCTTACCCCCGAAGAAGCAAAACCTCGGTAGAGAGCAACACTAGCGCAAAGAACACCTGGCGGGAGAAAGGCGGAGAAGAGGCAGACTGCGCCAAGCGCAGCCAGCGTTCTGGCGTCACTTACAAGCCACTGCAAACTGTACAGCAGTTGTGGGAGCTTCAGTCAGTGATGCTGAAGAAACGGGCCCCTACATGACGCCTAGACACCTTTTGCTCCCTATTTCACAATGCATGCAAACATACTCCAAGTGAGTCGTTAGCTAAAGCTCAAAGAGTAAAAATAACATCTTCCGTTGTTAGGATTAGAGCGGCTTCTTTCAAGAAACAAAGAGCAAAGTCCATCCTGAAAAAGTTTTGATGAAAAACTATGCTAAAGATATTTCTTAAGATGTATTTTTATTTTTAATTATACATATGTATACATACACTACATGTGTTCAGGTATCCACAGAGTCCAGAAGAAGACATCATATCCGCAGCAGCTGGAATTGTAGGCAGCTGTGAGCTACCTGGGGTGGGTTCTTAGAACTCCAGCTCCAGAGGATCTGACACCCTCTACTGCTTCTACCAGCACACACAAACACACACACACACACACACACACCGAAAGAGAGATATATACATAAAGAGAGAGAGAGATACACACTGCATGGACACACACATACACAGACATACACACATGTACAACACACAGACATTACACACAGATAGATATACACAGATACACTGACAAGAAATTATATATACAGACAGACACACACATACATGAAAAATAATGTTTTAATTTAAAAATAAAAGTAATTGTTTCAATTCAAAAATAAAATTCCCAAGACACTAACACCCAGGTCTTTCTAGGTCTTATGGGAAAGCACAACTCTCAGTTCCAGGTTGGCCATTTCCTGTGAAGAGGGAGGGGGCTGACAAGTTTCAGCAGCGTCTTTATTTATATTCTAAAAATCTGAAATAAATGTGACAAAATGTTAACATTTGTTAAATCTGGAAAGTTGGTACATGGGTGTTTGTTATTTTATTCTCAGCATGTCTGAAATATCTCAGCATTTATGAGTCTTTTTTAAAAGGAAAAGGAAAGTTTTCGAACACAGTAATATGATGATTTCCCTGACATCGAAGAGTTCACCCAGGATATCTGGAGTTCTGCCAAAGGATGCCTGAAGCAAACAATGTCTGAGGAGCTCTTGGACATGGAAGAATTGAGTCCAGCTGGCAACAACCTACAACTTCATATCATGAGAGCCCCAGCATATCCAACCACTTCAGTAGAAAGCACCAAGATGGCACTTCTCAGTTCCTACATACTCCTCCTCAGGAAAGTAAAGCAGAACCTCCAATAGAACCTGAAGTGCTAAACCTTGGCATTACCAGCGCTGCTTCAACCTCTGTTGAGTCTGAACTAACAAAAGCAACTGCGCATGTCTGAAGAGTGTTCGTCTGTGAGGTTACGATTTTAAATAGATGATTGAAGTGGAGCCTTGCTAAAAGCTGTGCCAAATCACCACCCAGTGTCTTCTTCTGAGCTGGTCTGGGAACTGGGACCCCTGGGGTGGGGGATTGAAGTAGTTGCAGGTAGTGATGTAGCTATATTTAGGATGGTCCTCCATAAACAAAAGTGTACAGGTCACCCATCCATCCACTCATGTATTGACTTCCCACCGCTGCATCATGGAGAAGGCTTCAGACCCCTCAGGCAGAGCTGCTAAATAACTAAAAATCAAATGCAACACAAGGAAGGAAGATTAGATCAAGCTGGGTCATAAAATTTTTTTGAAACTAAACTTGAACATCATATAGGTTGGCATTAGTGTGCTAAATCACCATATCTCTGTAGCATCTGCTAATTCCGAAGAATTCAAAATGAAATCTAGGAAATAATCATTCTGGAGCGTCCACATCCATGTCAATGTGACATAGTATATGAGATTCTCTTGGTGAAAAAAAAAACGAACTCGTGTGGCTTGCTGCTGCCATTAAAAATGGAAACACATGAAATTTTCAGTTAAGAGTTAAAGCGATTTTCCCCAACTAGCTTCTCAGCCCTCTAAATTCTGTCCCAGGATCCCACTGGGCCCCTGTGTGTGATGTATGTGTCCAGGTAGTCAAGGATCTGTGCAGGCATTTATATGTGCATTATCCCTTAAATCCTAGTTGTTTAAGGCTTTCCAGTGAGGTAAGTGCCAGGAAGGCACTGAGGCAAAAAGACAGATGGGGTGTCTCCCTAATGAGCTTGTATTCAGGTGGGCAGACCGTCAACAAGCAGGTAGATGAAAAGGATAGCAGCCGCTTTTGATAATCAACAGGGTGACATTGTCGAAATCAGCAGTGGTGTGGAGACAGACGGCTCACTTGCTGAGACCCAATCAGGAGTGAGCTCTTCAATGGCTGGGAGACACAATACAGGGAAGGGAAGCTTAGACAAAGGCCCCGTGAGGTGAGGAGAGCCTGGGTATGAGACACATAGGAAGGAGGCTTACACACTAGACTGATACCAGCCCAGGAGATGGACAGGACCAACAGAAACTGGACAGCTGCCAGCCCATGCTAGGCCTTGTGGTCATCAGAATAATGTGGATTGCACTTCAAGAACAGTGGGTACCACTGAGGCAGGCCTCTCTTATTCATGAACAGAAATTGAAGGTGTGCGGTCTGCAGAGATGGATCAGCAGTTTAGGAACATGTGCCTGATAAGTCTTCACTGCCCACATTAGATTGCTCACAACTACTTGTGTAACTCTAGCTCCAAGGAAAGCAGTATCCTCTACTGGCCTCCACAGGCACCTGCACACACACACACACACACACAGACAGACACACAGACAGTCACATGTATCCACATAATTTAAAAATAAATATTTCATTTAAAGAAAATTAAAGCTCAGCAAAATTGAGAAGGACACTTAAAGCTCCTCAGTTATTAAGCTGCAGAGTGGGCATCTAAATCTATGCCTTCATTATTCCAGAATTTGTATTCTTGCCTCTAAAGACCACCATTCTTTGCAGAACAGACTCTGCTGTGCATTGAGTGCTAACGACATGCTAAACACTGTTCTTAGTGCTCAGGCTTCAACAAAGGCTTGATTCCAGAAGAAAACCCTGATGATTTGTCCCATCTGCACCATCATCATCACTAAAATGGTGCCATCGTTCTCAATATACAGATGAGGAAAATGAAGCTCATAAAGGTTAAATAAGGTTTTCCAGCTTGGGGGTGGGGGGGAGCAGTGATTAAAGCACTTGCCATGCAAGCATGAGGACCAGAGTTCAGACCCCAGAACTGATGTGTCTTAGTTTATTTTACCGATGTTATAAAATGCTCTGACTAAAGCAGCTTCAGACAAAAAGGACTATCCAGATTCACAGTCCAAGGGTATAGCCCATCAGGGTAGGGCAGTAGAGGTAACAGAAGCTGGAAGAAAATAGCTGGCCACATCACATGTTTGGGGCCAAACTGGGCTACATAATGAAAGTATCATAATCAGGAAGAAGAGAACAATGAACAGATGCATTTGATGCCAAGGGATGCCTATAGGCTTTTAGAAGCTGAGCTGAATGTTAGGGCTTGAATGTGAACTGCCCCAATAGGCTCAACTATTTGAACACTTAGTCCCCAGTTGGTGATCTATTTAAGAAGGTTGGGGAACCTTCGGGAGAAATAACTTTGCTGGAGAAAGTAGATCACTAGGGATGGGTCTTGAGATTTCATAGCCAGGCCCCACTTTCTGCTCAGCTTCCTGAGTGTGAATTCAATATGACAACCAGCTTCCTGTACCTGTTACCATGCCTTTCCTGCCGGCTGCCATGTCTTCTCTACTACAGTGGGTTATATCTTTTGGGAACTGTGACCCAGAACAAGTCCTTTCTCCTTTAAGTTGCTTAGATCTGAATATTTTATCACAACAATGAGGAGGTAACTAAAACCATAGCTAGACTCAGGCAGGCATGACAGCTTTCCTATAATCTCAGTACTCAGGGGGAGATACAGGGATCCCTAGGGCCAGCTGACTAGTTAGATGTCCTAACTCTGTAAGCTCCAGGTTTAACAAAAAACACTATCTCAAGAAATAAAGTAGATAGCAATGGATAGAGACATCAAACAAAATGTTAGAAACATATGAACAACACATCCATATACACACAAGGAAAGAATTACAAAGTTATTTGCAAGCCTGGTTAAAGGGTGGACCTGGAACCAGGATAGCTAAGCAAATCTTGCAGACTCTTCTATGCCACAAGCTATACTGTTTTCCATTCAGGGCAAGCCCACAGCAGCAACATCCAACTATCCTGTTCTTGAGTTCCCTGGCATCTAGAGCAAAGCAACCCAGACAGGCATAGAAGCAGGAATAATGGTCTCCACCCCTCAACCTTGCCTCTTCTTCCTCAGTAACACAACTCCATTTTAATGCTAAAGGCCATGTTGTTAGGTCAAATATGTCTTCCCCAGCCTCCCTTCCTGTTGGAGATGAACAATGAGAGGTAAACTGAAGTTTTTTTGAGCTCATTAAGAATGTGTTTATAGAATCCCCATTGTCCTACCTTGAAAGAACAATTCTCAAATTCATATGGAAAAATAAAAAACCCAGAATAAACCCAGCTAAAACAGTCCTGCACAATAAGAGATCTTCTGGAGGTATCTCCATTCCTGATCTCAAGCTGTACTACCAAGAAAAAGTAATTAACGGTACTGGCATAGAAACAAACTGATAGATCAATGGAATCTAATTGAAGACCCAGAAATAAACCCACACACCTACAGATACTTGATTTTTTTTTACAAAGGAGCAAAAGCCATACAATGGAAAAAAGATAGCATCTTCAATAAGTGGTGCTGGTCTAAGTGGCAAATAGATCTATATTTATCATCCTGCAAAAACTGAAGTCCAAGGTGTTTGGACCTCAACATAAAACCAAACACACTAAATCTGTTAGAAAAAAAATGGGAAAGAGCCTTGAACTCGTTGACACAAAAGACAACTTCCTCAACAGAACACCAACTGCCCAGGCTCTAAGATCAACAATCAATAAAAGGAACCTCATGAAACTGAAAATCTTCTGTAAAGCAAAGGACACTGTCACTAGAACAAAAAGACAACCTACAGACTGGGAGAATATCTTCACAAACCCTACATCTGACAGAGGGATAAAATACAAAATATATAAAGAACTCAACTAATTAAACACCAACAAATCAAGTAATCCAATTTTAAAATGGGTTATAGAGCTAAACAAAGAATCTCAAATGGCTGAGAAGCACTTAAAGAAATGTTCAACATCATTAGTCATCAGAAAAATGCAAATCAAAATGATTCTGAGATTCCATCTTACACCTATCAGAATGGCTAAGATCAAAAACTCAAGTAACAACACATGCTGGGGAGATTGTGGAGAAAAGGAGACCCTCCTCCACTCCTGGTGGGCGTGCAAACTTGTACAACCACTTTGGAAATCAATCTGGTGTTTTCTCACAAAATTGAGAACAGCTCTACCTCAAGACCCAGCTATACCACTCCTGGGCATACACCCAAAGATACTCCACCATACAAGAAGGACATTTGCTCAACTATGTTCATAGTGGCTTTATTCGTAATAGACAGAAACTAGAAACAACCCAGATGTCCCTCAACTGAAGAATGGATAAAGAAACTATGATTCATCTACATAATAGAATACTATTCAGTTATTTAAAACAAGGACATCATGAAATTTGCAGGAAAAATGGATGGATCTGGAAAATATCATCCTGAGTGAGGTAAACCAGACCCAGAAAGACATGCATGGACTCTGTTGCCTGCTTTTTGATCCCTTCCCACTGGCAAGGCAGCCTTGCCAGGCCACAGAGGAAGAGGATGCAGCCAGTCCTGATGAGACTTGATAGGAGGGCTTCCCCTTCTGAGCACCAGGGAAAGGGGATAGAGGGGAAAGAAGGAAGGAAATTGGGACCAGGATGAGATGAAAGAGAAGGCTACATTTGGGATGTAAAGAGAATAAATTAAAAATAAATAAATTTAAATTTAAAAAAATTACTTGAACAATAACAATAAAAATGTAGTTTCACGAGATCCAAGATGGCTGCCACGAGAGAACACTGGGTCTGAGGAGTAGGAGAGCAGAAACAACGCAGCGACCAGGAGACTGAACTCTGGGACCTAAAACGCCAGCATTGTGAGTGCCAGGTGAGCGGAACTCCTACGGTGAGAAAATCAAGTGGGAAAACCCTAGGGACACCCAGTTATTACCTGGAGAAATTTCCTGGTGACCAGCGGCGCACAGCTCTGATCTGAACGAGCGGCCGGCTGGGCGCCCGCACCCGCCATTGTAGACTGGATTGCACAGTCTCACGGGCAGTCTCAGGAGGAACCGGGTGCCGTTTTCACTGAACTGCACCCGGGTTCTGCTTCGACCCACGGGTGTGCTGCAGGAACCACCACAGACTGAGTGGATTGGGGGACCGTTTTGACCAGTCCGCACACTGCGGG
>CM053757.1:12061223-12151133 GCA_028658305.1 Pachyuromys duprasi | reverse complement strand
AAATTTTTAAAAAATGTAGTTTCACTGTTAAAAAGAAGAAGAATGTGTTTATAGCAAAAATGTGCTCTCCTGGTTCTTTTCCTCCTTCTTGTTTCCCTCCCAGAGCATGAATACACTGGCTGGAGCCTCAGCAGCACCCTTGGACCATGAAGCAACTTTGATAATGCAAAAATTTGGTGCTTAGGATTACAGACAAAATACAGAAAAATCTGATATAACCTCGTAAAACCACCTTGCCACTCCTGGTCACCTACCTCCAGACTGCTTTACCAGAAATAAACCTGTTTTATTTTAGCAACTTGTCTCTAGAACCATAACTGGCAAAACAATTCTGTTCCACCATGCTTACCATACTCCAAATGATTAGGCAGAGGCTCTTCCTCACACGTCATTCCACACACTCGTTGTGACTCAGTCAACTATGGGTCTCACATGGTTGACTGGGTGGTATTTAAAACAGGAATGCCTCTCTTAGAACTTCTGGAAAAGGGCTTTCCAAGTTCACAGTGAACTGACTAGGAGACAGAAAGAGGTGGTGTGGTATTCTATGAGTCATTATTACTCTAAGTTCCTCTTTTCTGAACTCTTAGAAGGTCAGTAGTGGCAAAGAAATAAAGTAGATAGCGCACTGATGAAGAAAGCAGTTGAGAAAAGCAGAGAATCATGGGTAAAAGCTCCTGCGAATGCCAGGTACCCATCAAAGGCACAGAAAGGACGGCAGTCCCTCCAGACAGGGAAGGGGCACCTCCACAAGCAGAGCACAGGGACAAATACACCTCCAAAGCAGAACAAGCTGTCACTTTGTAAGACAGCAACAGGTCACTCCGTCTGCTTTTCCTGCTGAAACCACACAAGCGTCAGAAGAGACTGTTGAAGTCATTCGCTTGATGCGCATTATATACATCACCCAATTGAGGCTCTGCTGTACAACAGCCAGGGCACACATGTAGCGTGGTGATAGCTAGTCAGGCTGGGAATTCAGGTCTTCTTACTGCCCCCGCCTTCGGTGAGCACACTCTGTATGAGTTGTGAGGACCTGCCTTAATCTAAGGCAAGGGAGCATTTGCAGAAGGTCCGGTACTGTCACCTTAGATCATAAACTCAACTCTGCAGCTTTTGTGGGACAGAAATGCCATAGACAGTAGCAAGCAAGCCAGCATGGAGGTCCATGCCATGAAAATTCTTTCAGAGCAGTGGGGAGGTAGCTGAGGAGGTAAAGTTGTTGCCTTGCAAGGACAGGGACTTTAGTCCCATCTTGAACTCATTAGAAAAACTAAACAGTGTTGGGCAGGATGGTTCATGCTTGTAAGCCCAGTGCTGGCGGCAAGAGGGCTACAGACAGGTGGATCCCCGAGGCTCACTGCCCAGCCAGTCTAGACTAAGCAGTGATCCTCAGGTCCATGAGAGACTCTGTCTATAACAAGGTGGACAGTTAGTGAGAACAAACCTGACGGAGTCTCTGGTCTACACAGGCACACGGACATACATGGCCAACAATAACGTGTTAATACAAACAGGCAGCTGGCTCAACCAGCAGGCTATAGGTCACCCTGCCTTGACCCATGTCCCTTAACCCAAGTGGCCCCTGCACCACCACTGGAAGCAGCAGCAACAGAAGTTTCCAGAAATGACTAGAAATGCAGGTTCTCAGCCACCACCACCCCTGGGTGCCAGACCTGACAGACTAGAAGGTCCAGGCATGACTTCCAGACACCTATTTCTCAATCCCTTCAGATGACTCTCACACCCATGATAATGAAAAGCACTGGGCTAAAATCCTAGCAATTCCATGTCCTCCTCAGCCATTCCTGTCAATATCACTTCAAGCACATCACCTGGTGTTTGGCACCCAGAAGGCACCTATGACAGCAACCTTCAGCCTCCACTTCCTCTTCATCCTGTCTGGAAGAAATCCAGAAGTAGCCAAATTTATGGCCAGGAATAAAGACAGCTCCGTAACAGCTCATTCTAGCAGGTACTATCACGTCATTAAATTCTGGTCAGTGAGACATAAGTGTCAAAGGTAAATTAAAAATAGATTATTCACACCCATCACTACAAGTTTTAAGAATAAAACTCTTCCAGGAATAAACAGCCTGGTGGAATAACCCAGTGTCTGTCATCGTGTCACCTTATAGACACACTGTGATGTCCAATTGTTCTAATAAACTCCTGTTACTAAGAGGGGAATAAA
This sequence comes from Pachyuromys duprasi, assembly GCA_028658305.1. Classification (NCBI taxonomy): domain Eukaryota; kingdom Metazoa; phylum Chordata; class Mammalia; order Rodentia; family Muridae; genus Pachyuromys; species Pachyuromys duprasi. The sequence goes on along the minus strand of CM053757.1, from coordinate 12,148,939 downwards.
ATTCTACCTCACCTAAGCAAGCTATTGTTAATTTGTTTTTTTTTCCCCTAAAGCCCCAGACCCGGTTAAACTAATTCAGTATCTGTTATCTGTGGAAGGAATGTATCAGTTTCAAGTACACTGAATGATACTGTTTATAACCAGATTTGAATAATAATAAACTCTCTCTTTGATGGAGCCCCAACTGGCCATCTCTTGTCACCAAACAAAACTTACAGTTGGGTTACATCCAATTGAATTGTTGGTCAACATAGTCCCATGGAAATCCCAAACAGCTCAGGCCATTGGCAAGACAATAGGTTGTTCTCCACAAATTGACAGCAACAAGACAGCACCCATTAAACAGGGAGAGGTAGAGCTGTTACCTACATAGAACCTTCACCCCAATGTTCTAGTATCTTTGATATAGGAGGTACTTTGTAGGCTACCAAAAGAGAAATGTAAGCAGCAACCCAGCCACAAACACTTTGATCTATAATCTGTCCTGCCTGAAAAAAATAAGCTAGGGCAGTGGTGGAACAAAGCTTATGGCAGTAACCAACCAATGTCTGATTTGACTTAAGGCCCATTCCACAAGAGGGAACCCAACAGCCAGAAAGTAGACTAGGTAACCCAGGGACCTAAAACTAAATACTAAATACTAGTGTCCTCCCACCCACCAAGTAACATAAAATGACCCCTAATGATCGTCTTCTAGACTCATAGATTTGTGCCTTATTCATTCATCATCGCAGAGGCTTCTGCCTGCAGCAGATGGGAACAAAAACAGAGGCCCACAGCCACATATCATGCAGAAACACATCTTGGAACACACAGATCTAAATGAGATGTCTCCATCAAATCCCTCTCCCACAGAACTCAGAAAACCCCGCACAAGAGGCAGACAGAGTGGGGAACAGAGTACACGAGGAAAACAAGGCCCTCTATGTCAACTGAGCAAAGATCATGTGAACTCATGGAGACTGAAGCAGTATGCACAGGGCCTACATGGCTCTGTACCAGGTCCTCTGTATCTTACAGCCTTCTGTTTAGTACTTTTGTGAGACTCCTGAGGGTGAACAAGTGGGGCTCTGATTTTCGTGCCTTCTCCTAGGGCTCTTTTCTTTCTGTTGGTTTCTCTTGTCCAACTTTGATGTGAATTTTTTAATCTTATTATATTTTATTTTGTTATGTTTTGCTGTTTTAAAAAATAGAAAAAAATAAATCCTTAACAAAAAATAAAAAAAATAAAAGAAGAAGAAGGGGAAGTATTGGGTGGCTGGGTGGGGAGTTGAGGAGGATCTGAGAGGATCTGAGGGAGAAGAAGCCATGATCAGAATAGATTGTATAAAAATTTATTTTCAATAAAATGCATGCACATACACAAAGAAAGCTAAAAGAAAATTTTTTTCCTGAATTCCTATCAGTTCCCTGAGTTCCTATCCTAGTCTTAAAGGAGAAAGCACGTTCTATTTTTAAAGCTGAGATCCTTTTTTTGAAATTATGCTACTTTTAACAATATTTTTATTTATTCATTTAAAATTTAAACATTGTCTTTGACAATCTCAGAAGAACTTTGCTTTCACTATAACTATTTTTTTTAATCTCACTCTGTAGTCCAGAATGGCCCTAAACATGAAGCAATCCCTCTGAGCACTAAGATTTCAGGTTAACATATTCTTAGCCAAACATCAGTGACATGTTTCTAGTGCTGGGGTAGAACCTAGGGTCTCACACATGCCGGGACTAGACATGTGAGGCCAGCCGCAGTGCACAGCATGACTTTGTCAGTAGATAGCGTTCACAAGGGCTGAAGCAATAAAGAGAACTTCAACAGGTTATATGGCTCTCTGGCCACACGGCCACCTGTATCTCTTGCCCTGCACATAGCCAGGATGGGAGCCTGAGAAGAGCAGCTGACTCTTCTGGCTCCCAGGGAAGGCAGCTAATGTGTCCAATTCCACAGTCACCTCCTTCCTGATCAGACTGTACAAAGAACTCTGGGATTTCTGCCTCTGCAGGACTTGAGGGTTGCTCTGCCCCGCTTCTTCCAGTCACACTGATCTGTCATTTTGCAATGGTCCTCAAGCTGCTGCAGGAGCAGAGAGCTCCTTACCCACAGCAGGTCTTGATCAATAGCCACAGAATTGAACCAACTTCATCAATGAGGGTTCCATTTCCCCCACTAGAACAGAAATCCCTGTAGGCAGCTGGGACTGGCTCTTCAATTTCTAAACAAGCCCCAGGCAGCCATGGTAACGTGCAGGTGTGCCTCAGGAACCTGCTTGATGCCACCCAGCATGACCTGCATCTACTGTGTCAGCCTACTGACGGCACCATCCTTGGCCTCCCAGACTTCCGCTCCCGGAGTGGAAGTCCAGCCTAATTCCCAAGCCCTGCAACACCGACCCTCCTGAAGCTGATCAGGCAGGGTGGGGGGATGAGGGGGTGAGGGGACTGGGCTCTTCAAATAGATGCATTGACCAAATGGCAGCCATGGATAACTGGCTGGACATCAATCCTGCCCAGAAATAGTGGAGATTCTTGCTCACTTAGTCCATGAGATAAAAGAGTTTGTGTCTCACTAACAGTGAGTCAAATACTTGCCTTCCAAGCATAAGAACCTGAGTTTGGTCCCCAGACCTCATATGACCCAGGCATGGTGGTGTGCACCCGTAATCCCAGCACTGGGGAGGCAGAGACAAGTGGATCCCTGGGACTCACTGGCCTGAACTGTTCAGCAAGTTCCAGGTCAGAGAGAAACCCTGTCCTAAATGAGGTGTATAGTTCCGTCAGTCCACTGGCCTCCACACTCACAACACATATACATGTACACTTAAATGCACATGTGCACTCATCCAAACAGAAAAGATAAAATAAATGTGATTCCTTGAGAGAGACTGGAGCCTTAGTAAGCTGGGTGAGTCACTACAGCTACAACAGCCAGAGATCTCTTCTCCTGCCACCCTCCCTGGAAGCCCAGTGCAAATGTCCTTCAGGCTTTCGGCGGCAGGTGAACCCTTCACTGCCACAGGATCTCAAGCGTCCCAGAAGCAGGCAGCGCCTGACAACCTTGTGAGTTGGGAGAAGTCTCTGGACCGTGCCTCTCAGTGCCTCGCAGGGTCTTTATTTCTGCTACGTTGCACAGCTGGAGAGGGCTGGCTGTGCGTGAGTTCACGATGCATCCCCAGGGTGCTTCTTCCCAGAGTCCATTCCTGCCTGTCGCATCATGTCCTTCTTTCAGGGCCTTCACAAACTTATTTATCTCCATGTCATAAAGAAAGAGAGGGGAAAACAGACACAGAGAATTTCAAGGTTTTCAAGTGACCGAAGAACACAAGTAGAGTGCTGCAGGCAGATGTGCACTGGAAAAAAAGCCATTGTGGACACACAGCGGGGATTGATGTCAGCAGGGACAGAACTTGTAGCTATGCCATTTTGTCACTGAATAAGGCCTCACTCCCAATCACTGATTCCACTTATTCTATCAATAAACAGTGAGTTTACCTCCCCCTCCCTCCCAGCCAAGACTCAAGGAACATCGCAGAATAGTGAACAGAATGAATGGAAGACCCAGAGGCTGGTGAGGAGTGTTGTGAAATGCTGGCTTGTGGGTGCCAAGCGGTTGCTGCGCTTTTGAAGTTACAGCATTTGTTATTACCTGCTCAAGATGTGCACAGATTGGGCCCACCAGCATCCTGCCATGGAGAAGCAAGGGATGCATGAGGCTGTGTCTTCCATGCAGGATTTATAGGTAGATAATAGTTGCAGTTAATAAGAAGGTAGAGATATTTTCCTCAGTCATGTAACCACTTAGGTAAGATGCCTGGACCACTGTAAATGTCCCCTGACTCAAGTGCATGTGAGAAACTCTAATTGAACTCACCAAAAATACATACATACATACATACATACATACATACATACATACATACATACATACAAAGATACATACATACAGCAGGGAACTGGTTGGGAAGAAAAGGGGGTTCAGCGGGAGGAGGAGGGGACAAGCGACGGTAAGGAAGATGAATATGATCAAGATACACTAGATCATTATGAAAATGTGATAAGACCCACTATTGTGTATAATTAAGACACACATGGGGTTAGAAAAATTAGAAAAACAAGGAATTTGAAACACCATCTGCACACTGTCAAGGAACTAGAGTCCTGGCAAGGTAGCTTTCTAGGGCTCTCCCCTTTCCTCTCCCACTTTGAGCTCCAAGGCAAATACCCATGCATTATAAAACAAAAACCTACAGAGCTCTAAGGCAGGAGTGTGGAGCGCGGCTCCCAGGCGGGGCTGGATGGATCCCATTCGACAGCTCACAGCGCACAAGCACATTGATTGCACCCAAATCTTCCATCCTGGAGATGCTCCAAGAAGCTTTCTGAAGGCTGTGAAGGGGAAAGCTTCCACACCCTCAGAAGAGGTGATGTGCAGAGCAACTTGGCCAGGAGCCAAATAACTGTCTCCAGTGTTCACACAAGGAAATCCCTCAGGTAATAGTAACGGCATAAAACAGGTGCTGGGTGCCAGCACTTTCCTGTGCCATCTCTAATTTCAAGAGCCCTGAGGAGGAGGTGCACAGGCCTCTCTGGACCACGTAACAGTGCTGACCTTGGGGAGCCTAAAAGGGTGGCGTGAGACTATCCATGTGTGTCCACAGCAGATGCATGCATCAGAAAAGAGCAGTGGTGACATACAGCTCCTCCATGCCATTATCTGAGACACCTGCTGCAAGTGGGCCTTGTCTCACTAACAGGCATTCACAGAAACTGAGAGCAAGTGTGAGGGCTGTTGGGAACCTTCAACTGACCCCCTTCCAGGAGGCATCCATGATTGTCCCTGTATAGTCACGTTATCTGAGGCTGTGACAAATTAGCTGTCAGGGCACCTTAAGAAAGGAAAGGTTTATGTCCTGTTGTCCCTAGATTTATGTCCTGGGATATAGACCATCACTGTGGGGGAGGGGAGGTATGGTGGCATGAGGCAGCTAGTCACGTTGCGTCCACAGTCAGGGAGCGGAGAGAGATGAAGTACGAGGCTCAGCTCGCTTTCTCCTTTTTATTATCCATGACTCCAGCCATGGAATAGTGCTGCCTGCATTTAGGGGTCTTCTGATCTTGACCAAACTAATCTAGAAACTCCCACATAAGCGTGTCCCAGAGGCTAGTCTCCATGATGATTCTACGTCCTGTCAAGCTAACAGTCAGAATTAACCATCACAACCTCAAGACTGGACTAGGCAGTGGTCCAAATCGCTCTCCATCCTTTGTTTTGGTTTCTTTCCAAAACACCTGGAAAGAGGACACAAATGTACCCACAGCCCAGCTTCCACACAGCACATGCCCTGGCATGGATGGATGGATGGATGGATGGATGGATGGATGGATGGATGATGGATGGATGGGCACAGTGGGAGATCCACCTCTGACTGCTCCCCTGGTTAGAGACTTGACCACATTCCCTTCCTTTCTCTCTTCTCTTTCTCTCTCTTTATCCCTTGTGCCTACCAATGCTTGCATCTGGAACTTTCCCTGAAGGTTCTTCCTCTCAATTTCCTGTCCATAAAAAAACATAAAATAAATAAAACAACAAGAAATACATTTTTGCTTTAAAGCTACACCCCAACTTTGGATGAGGCGTCTCAGCAGAGAAACCATGAGTCTATTTTGGCAGGTCATTTCCCTGCAAACATACCAGTTTATCTCATGTTAAACATGTTGCCATGCATTTAGGAAAAGGAGGAACATATATGTTGCATCTTCCCATTAGCTTGTTACTGTTCTGCCAGTGACACATGCTTGGGGACCCGAGCTGGTGTTAAATAAGCCAGAAGAACAGATGTCCACTGCAACCTGGAACCTAGATAATCCACTAATTACCTTTAAGGAGGCATAACAGCAGAGTGGATGGGTCACATCTGCAAGGGAACAGCTGCTCTCTGAGAGGACCAGAATAGGCAGGACCCTGAGTAGAAAGGCGGGAGGGAGGCTGGAGTTATCCACAGGTTAAAACCCTGTCTCTCGGCCAGAGAATATCTGCCCTCTGAGCAACACTTGATCATTTTGGCCATCCAGTTTTGGACATAATAGTCCTTAAGAAAACAAATAACAACAAATGCTGGGGAAGATGTAGGCAAATGATAACTCATATACACTGCAGGTGGGAATGTAAATTATCCAGCCTCTATGGAAATAGGGATACCATATTAAACTTATCAGAGTGTATTAGACCACTCCTTGGTATTTAATCAAAACACTCCAGCTCAGTGTATCACAGAAATACTGACCAATCAATGTTCCCTGCAACACCAAGTCACAATTGCTAGGATGTGGACAACCTGCCCAACACAGAGGAATGGATGAGAAAATGTGGTTCATACACAGTGGAATTTTTCAGCTGCGATGAAGAATGAAGTCACATTGTTCACAGGAAAATGGATGCAACTTGAGACAACCATAGTAAGCAAACTAAGAGTCTCAGGAAGAAAAATATTGTATGTTTTATCTAATATGTGTTTCCTAGCTCTTGTATAGTTATGAAATATCATGTACATATAATATATATATATATATATATTAAAGAAAAGTAGAAGTAAAATTTCCCAGGAGAACAAAGAGAGAAAGAAGAGGGGAAAGAAAAGGGAAAGCAGGGGGAATGTAATAGGGAGACCAGTAAGAAAAGTATTAATTATTTAATTTTTAAAATTGAACCCAATGGGGTACATTTCTGGGGGGTGGCTGTGGAAGTGTTGGGGGAAATATGGAAGGACCTGAAGAGGACAGGAACCCCACAAGAGGACCAACAGAGACAACTAACCCAGTCTCATGTGGGCTTACAGAGACTGATATATCAACTAAAGAGCATGCATGGTCTGGACCTAAGCGCCCTGACATATGTGGCTGATGGGCAACTTGGTCTTCATATGGGGCCTCTGGCAAATGGCAGGGAGGGGCTGTTTCTAACATGAATTCTATTGCCAGCTTTTGGATCTTTTCCCCCTGGTAGGGCTACCTTGCCTGGCCTCAGGGGATGAGGATATGCTCAGTCCTGATGTGGCTTAATATACTGGTGTGGGTTGATAGGGGGAGCTCACCTTTTCTCAGGGGGAGGGGGAGAAAGGGAGAGGAGAAAGGAGGGGACTGGGAGGAGATGAGAAGAAGGAGGGAGAACCCATAGGATGTAAAATAAATAAACTGAAATAAAAAAGAAAAAAAGAAAAGAAAATGAAATGAAATGAAATGAAATAAAATTGGATACAAAGACGCTCTGGAGGTAGATGTCCTTGCAGATGGCCAAGAGTTACCCTCTCCAGCCCACAGCAAAAGATGATTTGGTAGCAAATGGCACCAGAAACACTTAGTATAAGATAAAGCAGAGCAGGAACCAGATGGGCTGAGCTGGGATGATGGGTGGGTTAATGGATGTCTCTGGGCTGCAGAAGTCCCTGGCTGCAGTGGGTATGTAGATAAAAGGAGAGGGTGTTTGTCCAATGCGCTGGATAGCCCATCTACCCTAATTAGCAAAGTATTTTTCCTCAGTCAGTGTTGGGGATGATGCCCCGCTCAGAAGAGGGGACAGAATATACAAAGATTATAAGCAAAGGGAGAGAGATAGAGTGTGTTTGGGTCTGACAGAGATAACAGGCTCACGGTGAAGCCGGGGGTGGATGGCAGTAAGAGGAGAGAGGAGAGAGGAAGGGGAAGTTTATCAGTCATGAGAAGAAAACTGGGCTCAAGCCAAGATGTCCTGAGAAGCCCCCAAAAGCATTTCAGGAAAGAAGTGTCTTGAGCCACCTGACTCTGGCTGTCCTAGATTTGGGTAGACAGGACACAGGTGGCACTGAAGACCAGCTGAAAGCCACTCCGGTGCTGGCGTGGAGGGTGAGGAAGGATTTGAGAGGCATGCTTGGAGGGTGAATTGCAAACTGCCCTGCAAAGAATGTGGAGTGTGAAGGAGGGTGTTCTCTCAGGGTGAGCAGCTACAGCTGAAAGGTAGATGATCCCTTCACAGAGAAGACACAATGTGAGTGGAGGCTTCTGAGAACAGAAGACAGTGAGTGCTAGGGATCTTCCGGTCTTCACCCCGAGCCCTGGTAACACAAGAAAACACTCTCATGCCTCTGTTGTTCATTTTTAATATGCGTTCTGGGGATTGAACTCAGGCCTTCACAGTTGCACAGCAAATGTGTTTCCAACCAAGCTTACCCTTCCATCCCCTGAAATCTGGATTTTAGCCAGAACCCTGGACCCATGCACAATAGAAGGTGGGAAGCTCTGTCTGCAGCTGAAAGCCTGTTGCCATTAACATTCTTCTCCAAGTTCAAGGGCTGCTCAGAGCCCAAGATCCCAATGACACCAAAATGTTTATGAACAGACTCTTCTGTGTTCTCTGATCACACTTGCTATCGCCGGTTCTCCAGGCACTACATTTTAAACAGGTCTTTCTAGCTTGCTCTTGCCTGACACTGAGACACCACTCTAAAGTTTCAGGAACTGGCTGTGGATTGCTCGGTGGTTGAGTTGTCAGCTCTGGAGATTGCCTCACCAGCCATCTGGACCTGTCAGTTTCTAGGGGAGATGGGTTTCAAGCGTCCTCTTCCTCTGCCCACTTTTTTCGGGGACACACTGCCCTCCAAAGAGACTGCTCCCTTCTGTCTCTGCAGATTCCATTCTCGCCTCCTCTCCCTACCTTATTTTTTTGTGGAAGTCATCAACATCAACATGATAACCGCTTAGGCCAAGTTAGCATGAGTACGCTGTGTCCCCACTAAAGAAATGACCATTGTTTGTTTATCCAGCACTTTCCTTGAGCCAGATACTGATGCACATTTCTCAGAAGCAAGGAAAAAAAACACTCTGATAAGGTTGAGGGGTTATTTTTAGTAGTGTACATACATAAAAGAGCTGTGCCTAGGATGTGATCTCGTGCGCATGCCTGCATATGTGTGTGTGTGTGTGTGTGTGTGTGTGTGTCAGTGTCACTGTATCTATGGTGTGTGTAGTATGTGTGGTATATGAGCACACATGGTTGTGCATGTGTATACAGAGACTAGAGATCATTTTGACAAGACTGACCAGCCAGTGAGTTATTGGGATCTTCTGGCCTCTGCCCCCACAGCACTGAGGCTACAGAGCATGTACAGCCTTGCCCAGCTTTTTACATGGGTGCTGGAAATTTGAACTCAGGTCCTTGGGCTTGTGTAGCAATGTTCTTCTCCTTGAGCCACCTCCTCAGCCTTAGTACACAGAAATGCTGAACACTGTTGAGCAAACTTAAGCCTGTGGCTATGGGCTCCATAAAGATAAAATCATGCAGACGGGAGCGCTCAGGGATGGTGTGAGAAGGTGTGAGTGAAATGCTGTGCTTCTGGATGCAGACCAGAAGAGAAAAGGGGAGCAGAGGTTTCCAGATTTTTGACAGTACAACACAACACTGTCACCTGCAAATGTGCTGGTATGCACACGGCCTGTGGGCTGCAGACTGGACTCATTATGTAGAGTGCACTTATAAACACAGGGTGTGCATCAGGAAAGCCAGAGTCTTATGGAGTGAGGTCCAGTTATGCATCTTTTCTGGTTGCATTCAGGGGTAGCTAAGTTCATCTGGGGTGCTCTAGTACGCAACCTAGCACAAGAACAAACAGGTGTACCTCTCTGGTGCCTCAGGACAAGGTTGCATTTGGATCCTTCTAGAACACTATAGTACCTCATGTCCTACAGCTCAGCACATCAGGATTGCCTGAGAATCATACTCAATGTGCTTATCTAACCCTGGGCTTTACCCCAGAAATCTCGGCTCTGTATCTCTGGGGACTGGCCCAGGAGTCTGCCTCCCTAACAAGCTCCCTGTGCAATCCCAATACTGTCTGGAATCTGGGGCCCTCTGGAAGTTCTGGTGTGAAGGCAGGCTGAGAAATCTCTGTAAAGATCTGGTGACTTATGACCTGAAGAACAGAGAGAGGTGGAAAGTATGTGCAGGCAAGAACCTAGGCTGAAGAAGTATTCCCAAACAGAGCCACAGAGGCGGCTCACTGCATAGCAGAGTCCTACAGGATTGGTTTTCAAAAAGAACTAAACTACAAAGCAGTGGCCCTGTAATGTCTTAGCTCAGAAAAACCATTTAAAGGGTCCTTTCACCTTCTCCTCTGTCATCCTGAGCCCAAAGTCTGAAACAAACAAACAAACAGTTTCCACACCTCTAACACCAATGTTTCATTAATAGATTCTAAGCCACCAAATGTCTGAAGATATAAATGTGTGTCTGACTCATAATCAAACCTTCGGCAGAGTGCAGGGAATCATATGAAAGAAGGGGGAAGTTAGTAAGACCTGGAGAGGACAGGAGCTCCACAAGGACCAAATATATCTGGGCACAGGGGTCTTTTATGAGACTGTTTCTCCAACCAAGGACCATGTATGGATATAACCTAGAACCTCTGCCTGACATAGCCCATGGTAGCTCAGTATCCAAATGGGTAGCCTATTAAGGAGAACAGGGACTATCGCTAACATGAACTCAATAGTAGGCTATTTGACCTCCCCCCTCCCCAGGGAGGAGCAACCCTGCCAGGCCACAGAGGACTTTGCGGCCAGTCCTGAAGATACCTGATAAACCAGGGTCAGATGAAAGGGGAGGAGGTCCTCCCCTATCAGTGGACTTGGAAAGGGGCAGGGAGGAGATGAGGGAGGGAGGGTTGGGATTGGGAGGGAATGAGGGAGCGGGATACAGCTGTGATATAAAGTTAATAAACTATAACTAATATTTAAAAAATTTTAAGTGAAAAAAAAGAATTGTGTGTCTGAAGTTGAAGGGGCCTGTGGCAAGGGCTCAGTGAGTAAAGTGCTTGGCATGCAAATGCAAGGACCTGAGTTCAAATCCCCAGAACACATGTAAAGTTGGTCATATTAATATGTGTCCAGGATTCTACCATAACTACAGGGTGACGGGAGACAGAGATGGGAGAAGGCCCAGAAGTTCGCAGGATAGGGTTGACAACAAGAGACTCGGTCTCAGACAAGGTGGGGACTAGGTTGTCCTCTGACCACCACCTGTGTGCCATGGCACACATACACCCACAATCACACACATGACCTCACAAAGATGTTCACATCATAGACACAGAGAGGTAAAAAAAATTAATAAATGTAAAGAAGGGTATCACAGACAAGAACACTTTTAAAAATTAATTTTTTATCAAACACCCCTACAAAAACATGAAAATGCAAACTACAAAATGGGGGGGGGGGGACATACCTGATGTCTAACACTCAGAACATACAAAAAGCCCGTGAGGAACACTAGATTCAAATTATAACAAACGTTCCTGACAAGCCACCTGAGAGAGTGAGAATCAAGCCTGCCCCGCCATGACAGGGCACAGCCAAACCAGATGTTCCTTATACCCACAGACTGCTGACCAGGCCATTCTACTGCAAAGTGGGCCGGCAGTTCCCCGCCCACAGCCGTCCTCTGACTCACTGGAAGTCAGACCTGTGGGCCATGACTGTTTACCCTCCCTGCTGTGCTGGGCTGACAAGCTTTGCAAATTAACTCAGGATGGCATCCACTGGGTTGTCCCTGGGCCTTAACAACCCCTCCCCCCAAATACTCCTCCAGGAGAATGTTCACAAGGCAATGCCTGCAGCTCACCCATTGGAACAGAGAGTGATGATGGGATCCTTGTCACTAAAAAGCTAAAAGATAAGCACACTCATGGTCTGCAGAGACACAGGCAGGGCAGAGTCACAGCCTGTCACTCTCCAGAGCATAGGCCCACACTGTGCACCCCTAAAAGTTTGTCTTCACCCAACTTTACAGTATGCTTATATCACAGGCAACCCAGAATACTCTTGGAGATACATGTTGAGAAGCACAAAGATGGAAATCCCAGGCTCTGCTGATTGCCTCGAGGAACACACAGTTGGGAGGAGAGGGAATCGTAGGAACTGAACAATGGCCATGTATAACTAGAAGATTAACCAACCCTTCGAGTTCCCCAAAGCTGTATCTTCAGCCATAGATCTCTCCTGAGATCTGGATAAACATCCAGCATCTCCCAGTATCTCCATATGTGTACAGAAGCCAGAAGAATGGCCACTCAGCAGGGTCCACCTCCTGATTCTTGGCCCCTGCATATATGTTTACTTAACAACAAAATATACCACATGAGTGATTAAGTTCAGGATCTAGACATGCAGACATGACCTCAAATGGTGTGGGTGACCTAGTCTCATCTCACATCCTTGGGGATGGTACACCTTTCCTGGTCTTCATTGCAAGAGGATGTGAATACAGAAAAAAAGCACAAAGAAATACAAGGCGGGCAGTGTGGGGAAAGAGGAAAAGACCCAGGTACACAGGAAGCCTTCAAAAGTGACCAAGACATATGTTCACTGTCTGTCAGGTGTGCCTCAGTGTGGCTTCTGGGACCGAAGGAGGTTAGCAGCAATAATGACAACAGTAATCAAGAGACGGTGTGGAGAGATTGACTTCTAGTGCTTGCTGCATAAGCATGTTAGCTTGAATTCAGATCCCCAACACTGACATGAAAAAGCCACACTTCCAAACCCAGAGACAAGTGGCTCCCCAGGGCTCTCTAGCTAGCCAGACTAGCCAAGTTGGCATACTCCAGCTAAAAGTGATAACAGTCAAAAAACAAACAAACAAACAAACAAAGATAGACAGCACCCTGAGGAACAATGCCCCGAGATGACTTCTAGCCTACACCTACACACACATGTACACATGCACAAACACTTATGTACACACACACATACACACAAAGTCTAGTCCAGTGCCTGAAACCCCTTCATTAAACATGAGATACCATCATCAGTAGATGGGACAAATGTCACATAGCTTCACCAACCATATGTCCAGAACTGATCTGGGAAGGGAGAGGTTCATCTAATCCTTATGACCACACCATCGCCCTGTAGAGTTCCCATTTCACTAACAAACAAAGCAAGACTCAGAGGCCACACATGTAAAATGCTCTAGAAAACAGAGTATCCTCTTTCCCACAGGTTCCCAGAAATAAAAAGAAGAGTCCGCAGAGAGGAGGGCATTGGGATATGGTTGAATGTACTGGTAAAGTACTTGCCTAGCATGTACAAGGCCCTCGGTCCAGTCTCCAACACTGCATAAACCAGGAGCAGTGATGGACACCTGAAATCACAGCACTTGAGAGGTAAAGGCAAAATGATCAGAAGTTCAAGGTTATCTTGGCTACACTACAAGTTCCTGGCCAGCCTAGGCCAGAGACACCATATCAAAAGCAATTCTTTTTAAAGAATTAAGGCAGGGAAGACAAGAGCATCAGAGAGTCTTGAGACTTGGCCTGGCTCCGTAGTCTGGAACACAGGAGCCAGGCCACACAGTGATGTGCCCAGGAAGAACAGAGCTACATACTCATTTTCCTCAATGGGTTACCATGCCAGTACCCTGTGAAACCTGGTTTCTCTCCTGATTAAGAAGAGGTTGTTGGTGTCCTGGTTGGGAACCTGATACTATGGTACCCCTACTGTCATTTACAAAGAAACTACCTACAGGGCACGGTACTCTCCAAGACTGACCACTCCAGACAGAGCTCGAGACTCCTGACTGCACTGTCATCACAAACGTTCTGCCATGCTTTCCAGGTCTGATATCTCTTTTCTTCCCCAGCCACAGTTTTGACAATAAAAACAAAAACCACACAGTTCACAGCTCAGTTCATCCAAACAACCTTCAACAATGGCCCTACACCCCTGAGGACTGACAGCCGATGTCCTTCCTGGAATTACTGAGCGATTGTTCACTGGAGACATGCCATGAGCCAGGACCGTCTTTGGACTGATGATTCACAGGAAAGAAAAAAGAAAAGCCAAATGTGATGGCATGTGTGTGTAATGACAGTGCTGTGGAAGTGGGGGTAAGCAGGTCCCTGGGCCATGCTGGTCAGCCAACCAGTGTATGTAGAGAGCTCTGGACCAGTGAGAGAGCCTGCCTGAAAAACTAAGGTTGACAGCACTTGAGCACCAACACCAGATGCTGTCCATAGGCCTATACACAGATACAAGCACGCACACTACACACATACTGGCACTTGCATGCACATGGACACACACACAAGACTCAGGACTTCAGTATCCTAAATTCAAGTGGGATCTGAGGAGAAGGGGCTTGTGAATGCTGCAATGTCTAGGTGTGATAAACTAAATAAACGCTGTCAGTGGAGACTGGTTAGGGAGCTGGCCTTCAGGCTGAGCCCAGGAGGATGAGAACAAGTCATTGCAAAGGTGCCGTGGTCTTGTTGATTGCATGCCTTTGGCATGTACGCATTAGCATCCCAACCCTCAGGTGGTGGTGTAGAGAGGCAGGGCCTTTACAGGGTAATTAGGATCTTATCTGTGCAACCATTGAAAACCTCAGGAAAGAGGCCTCAGACTTCCCCCACCCTCATCTCTCATGTGAAGACAGTTGTCTATGAATCGAGAAGCACCCCTCACCACACATTGAATCTGTGACCTTGGACTTTCAGGGTCCAAAACACGAGCTTCATGATTTGTGAATGAGCCTGTCAGAGAACCCTGACTTGGCACCTACGGTAAACCAGCAGGAGCTTAATCACATCAGCCTTTGGGCTGCTCCACCCCTGAGCAGTCCACAGACATGGTCCTGGGGCTGAAATCACGGCACTGTGAGTTAGTGAAGTCAGTGTATTTGAAATACTTGGTATTGATGATTCAGTGGTTAGGAGCGCTTGCTGCTCTTCCAGGGGACCCAAATTTGGTTCCCAGCACCCACACCAGGCGGCTTACAACTGTCTGGAATGCTAGCTTTGGGGAGATCCAATATCTTCTACTGGCCTCCCCAGGCACCGGCATACATGTGATACACAGATGTATGTGCAGGCCAAACAACCATTTATGTAAAACATAATTTCATAAATAACTATAATTTAGTAAACACATGACCTACAGCAAGTGCTCCACAAATGCCAGCTCTTTTTCATCTCCTTCCCACCACCTTGTTGCCAATATTCCGCCTGGTGCAGCGAGATCTGAGTCCCCTGTTGTGGTTCTCACTTACAAGGCTTCAGACAAATATTTATGAATAAGCAGATAAATGAATGTGTGGGCTTGCTTATTGCCTTATCTTTCAGCCACCAAAGTACATACACCTCCTTATGAATAGGTTTCTTCTGTAAGGAAGGGGCCTGGCCAGGCTTTACAGGTTTTTTTTTCCAGAACAAAAGATGGAAGAGAGATAGTTATTAGCTACCGTTTTCTGCAAATGCTTAGCCATCTGCACCCCGTTACCTAAGCACAGTCCTCTGTGGGTGCCAAACTTCAGAGCCCAGAAAGTTGGAAGGGATTCCAGGCTTGGATCCCTCAGGCTAGGCTATTCTTGGAAGCAGAGCACCTCGCCTGCCACAGGGAGATGAGTCATGCCCAGAGTGAAGGCTTGATTTCTCTGTGGAACTGAGTGGGTCTGTATACCTCACGACAGAAAGAGGAGTGGAGACCTGCCCTGGTGCTGCTCAGAGCAGTGTCCCTGTCCCCTTATAGCAGGATAATGCCCAGGACACTGTCACTAAGTAAAAGTTCACCTCAAAGGAGACTAAGCAAGGTCAGCCACCCTCTGTTCTTTTATATTGAACACCCAGCGCTTCTCAGACCCTGCAGAGCAGTTCTCAGCAACATATCCACTCTCTAGGCTAAAAAGGCCCATTAATTAATCCCCATGATCTGTGTTCTGCCCCCTGTCTTCACCTCTCTGTTTGACACTAAGATCTCTGATAGAACCCACCATGGGTCCTAAAGATCTGGGTTGAGTTGGGGGCAGAGACACAAGCACTCTGCTTTATTGTTTTGGCTGAGTTCCAGAAGACAGTGACATTCTGTAAATAGCTTAACTGCTTACAACCTCACCATCTAACATGGGCAATTTCCTAAGATTTCACATACCTCATCCTGAGTTCTGAATGAGGTGCCTGTACCCAGGATGAGGTGCCTGGATCACTGATGAGGGACAGGAGTGGCTGGGACAGATGACAGCTGATAGTCTGGACTGAGGAGCCTTGTGAATTCCACTTCCCTGCTTGCCTACTCGCTGCAAGCCCTGGCTTCGTGTACTCTTCTTAAGCAGCTCCTTACATGTGCAGAAAGTTGCTCCAAATGAAAGTTGTTAATAAAAAAAAAGCACATTCAATCACACTGTCACTTTGTTTATGAAAAAGCGTGGAGTGGCTGGAAGTGGCAGGAACAAGCATTGGAGATTAATACTGTAAATGTATTCTGATTAGAAGAAGAATTGAAGCATTAGAAAGGGAAGTTTGTGACCTATGGAGACCCTGAGGTTCCAAGCCGCCCATTCTCAAAGACAGCTCAGGGCATCTGTAAATATGTCTTTGTGTGGAACAAGCTTCTAGTAGAAATATATTTCAAAAATATATTTTTGAAAAGAAACATATCTGAAATGGGTCCAGCCACATCTCTACAATACCTACCTTGTTCATAAAGACACCTGTCCTAAAACAAGTGCTTGTGGGATTTGGGTCAGTCTATGCAACTAATTAAAACAAACAGGTCCTTGGACCCCTTGACTACAGGAAAGTCACACGTCCCAGTGCTCAGAATGGACACAGTTCTAAACCAGAGTGGAAAGACAGAGCCTTACTATGAAGCCCAAGTTGGCCTCAAACTTCTCTTTTCCCTGCCCAGCTTCTCACTGCTGGGGTCACAGACATGCAGCATCATACCTATCTTCATTTCAGACTCTGTCCGAAAAACAAGCAATGGAACAGAAAGCTGTGAGATGATAAATGAGTGCTAGCCGCTAAGCTGGTGGTGGCCTGGTACGTAGCTAACACCCCAGTGAAGGGCTAATTATTTCTAAAGAGGTGGAGATGGACGTGACATCAGTGGTGCAGAGACAAGGGACGAGCACTCTGTGTTCTCCTGTGGGCCTCCTTTAATAATAATAAAAGAGAAAAGACTTCAAGTCTACCTCGCCCACTTCTTTTTCCTGCCATATTCTTTTTAAAAATTAAAGGCCATCATGGGCACCCTGGACCGACTTGATCACAGCGTGATTAAATAGGCTTCATCTAAGAGCAGAGGAAGGAGGGCTCTGTCATGGGAGAGGAACAGGTTTTCTTAGCTGTAGGGAGGAGGGGCTGTTTTCAAGGGAAATATTCAAGTCTCAAACCTAAAATTAAAAAAAAATAAAAATTAAAAAAAAAAAACAAAACAACCAACAACAACTTCAGCCAAGAAGAAACTCCCACCATTTGGCATTTTCAGGAGCTGGAGGAGAACGGTAGGGTGGGAGCCAGGCCGGGTCTGCAAATCTCAGACAGATGTGCAAGACACAACACCTCATGTGAGTTAATCCAACCCTGGCTCCCAGGAGGTGGCAGTAAACATGGAGAAATGGCATTGCATTAAGTACTAAGCTGTTCACTTGTATACAACCAGTTGGCTCGCAGGACACTTCTCTGTCTGAAGTTCCTCGTGTGGCTTCCCAATGCAGAAAAGATGGACTCTGTGACTAAGCCAGGGCTTGGAGGCTGCCTAAGTTACGTTGCTATGACAAAACACCAGCCACAAACAACTTCAGGAAGGAAAGGTTTGCTTGCGGTTGCAGTGTGAGGATACAGTGCATTGTGGCGGGAAGGCATGGCAACAGGAGCATGAAGCTGGGGTCCCACAGACAGGAAGCAGAGGTGGATAACGGTGCTCAGCTCCCTTTCCTTTTATTCAAATATGAGAACGGTACCACCCATATTTAGGGTGGACCTTCCTACCTCAGTTAACCTAATCTACCTAATCCCTCACCGGCTTGCCCAGAGCTTTGCCTCATCAGTGACTCCAGGCCCTCTCAAGTTGACAGTCTATTCTAACCACCACCACCACCACCACACACACACACACACACACACACACACACACACACACACACACGCTCTCCACCTCCCTTCCCCCCCAGCCCTTCTGCTGGCCTTCACGCTCAGGGGCTTTCTCAGCAAGCTGCTTCTCTTCCGAATGGCTCTGCTCTGCCCCCTCCTATCTGGAGAGCTACTATTTGAACTTCAAGGACTCTGTACTGGGCTGTGATGCTGTTCACTTTGTGGTGTCCTTGGGTTCGATTCCAAAGCCACATAAACTGGAAGGTAGAAGGAAGAGGGTCAGAAGTGCCTGGCAGCACATGTAGCATGTAAGAAATACTGCAGGAGCTATCTCTGTTGTTTAGTGAGTACCTACTAAGTACTAAATGTGCTAGCCACTAGTGTGCAAAAGAGGCACAGACCATGTTCTTATACCATGGAGCATACCACAATGCTTGCATACAACAAACTGCTCTCCTGTCAATCTTCAAAGCATCTCAGTGCAGTTCAGAATCTCTAAAAGAAGGAGGAGTTGGTGATCTCACTAGGAGTAAAACAATAGTGCTGAGATGGGGACAGGTAAAAGAAAGAGAGGATAGGGAAAGGTTGCTTAACTAGGTACCATGTCACAGTCCGATAGGAATAAGTTCTGGTATTTAATAGTGTAAAAAAAAAATTAACAGAAAATAATAGCAGTACGGTAGTTGTCCTAGTTAGCAGTAACTGTCAACTTGGTAATGTCTAGAGTCGCCTAAGAAGAAAGTCTCGGCTGGGGGATTGCACAGATCAGATTAGCCTATGGGCATGTCTACACAGGATTGTCCTGATTATGCTCGATGTAGGAGAGCCAACCCACTTCGAGTGGCATCATTTCCTGGGCAGATGGTCCTGAGCTGTAGAAAAACGCTAACTGTGCACGGGGCTGTGAACAAGCCAGCAAGCAGTGGTCCTCCATGGTTTCTGCTCCAACTTCCTGCTTCTATTCCTTCCCTGACTTAACTCAACAATAAACTTATCAGGCAATCAACCTCTCTCCCCTCAGCTGCTTTTGGTTGTAGTGTTTTATCACAGCGACAGAGAGGAACAAGGAGAGCATTACACCTCTCAAAACAGAACAGCAGGTTCTGAATGCACAGCTCATGGAGAAAAAATGAAAACGAAGGTGTTAGATATGCTAGCTACCTTGAATTGATCATTACTCCAATTATACACAAATCAAAACATCACATTGTATCACAAACATGTACAAGTATGTGTCAATCAAAAATTTAAATTAATTGTGGGAGCTGTCGATGCATCTGGGTGGGTAGAACGCTTGCCTGGCATGCACAAAGCCCTGAATTCAATAACCAGCACCATATGAACCAGGCATGGCGGTCTGTACATCATATAAACCAGGCATGGTGGTGTGTACATCATATAAACCAGGAATGGTGGTATGTACACCATATAAACAAGGCATGCTGATGTGTGCCTCTTTAATCCTGATGCTTGGGAGGTAGAGGATCAGAAGTTTAAGGTCATCTTTGTTACACTGAGAGTTTGAGGTCAGCCTGGGCTACAGGAGACTATGAATAAATGCTAAAAATCTCAAGAAACAAACAAATAAACAAACAAAAACCGAATCACACCTTAGTATCTGTCCCTGCAATAAAAAGCTTCTAGCAAGGGGGACTACTAGGGAAGAGGAAAGATCAGGGAGAGAGCTAGGAGTAGGTAAATAGAAATGCGTTACATACATGTGTTATGATCTGAAAATGAAATGCCCCATACACTCATGCATTTGAACACTTTGTTCTCAGCTGCTGATGTTTTGAGAACATTTGGTAGGTGAACCCGAGATGGAGGAAGTGGGCCTCTGGGAGGTGAGCCTTGAGATTTACAGTCCAGCCCAGCCTCTCAGCCTCTTTCTGCATCCTGATCTGCTCAGATGTGAGGAGTATCGGCTAAAGCTCCCCATACCAGCTGTGAACCCCACACATGCCACCCAGCCATGATGGACTGTACCCTCTAAAACTGTGAACCAAATACATCCTTCCCAGAGCCAGAGAAAGGGCTCAGCAGGTAAAGAAGCTGGGTGCCAAGCATGATGGTCTGAGCTCCACCTTTGGAATCCATATGTTGTGAGGAGAGAACCAATTCCTTCAAGTTGTGCTTTGACTTCCACATGTGTGTCATGCCAGACGTGTCCATGCACTCATGTGCACGCATGCATGCACTAAACAAATAAATAAGTAAACATGGCCACGCTAAATATAAATAAATTCTTCTTCCATGTTACACCTGTCAGGTATTTTGTCACATATATGAAAATGCCACAAAATACACTGGACTAAGAGGAAAGGGGGAAAAATGATTCCCAGAAGCCAGTACTCCAAAAAGTCATTAGGTACAGAACCAGTTCCTGTTTAAAAGCAGCCAGGAAACCACACGTAAGACCACATGACTCCCAAGGAGAACATGCCTGTGTCATAACCTGGCACATCTGTTTGGAAGCTCTATGGCCTGTCAGTGATTCCTGTCTCAGAACGTACCTCCTACTCTGGGAAAGTCCTCCACTCAGTCACCAGGCATGGAGCTCTGGCTTTCTGACTTCTCTACAATCTGACTTTTTCCCAAAGTCTTCAGCCCTATCTGATTCTTTATCTATTGGTTTGTTCACTTGGGGCTTCCATCCTCTACCACATGAACTCCATGAGGACCAGACCATGGGTGTGGCTCCATTCTGTTGCCATATCTATGTCCTTGGCTGACTTGTGCTAGCTCCGCAGCTGTGTGCTAAATGCCTGATCACAACAATGATGGCTTCCTGATATACCAGTGGCACTTCCTGAGCAAGAGTATCTGTCACTTGCAATCCTACCACTGGACCTGGTTACTGTGGTCACCCCCAAATTAGGGCAGAAGAAGTTGAGGAAGGAAGAATTCTAGGCATCTACCTAGTTCTATAGCCAGTGATTTAGGGGAAGAATTAATGCTAGGCAGCCTGGCTCCAAACTTAATGTTTACAAAAGCATTAGATGGATGGATGAATGGATGGATAGGTGGGGGGAAGGTGGCTGAATGGATGGGTGGATGGATGGATGGCGGGTGAACTTCGATCTATCATATTCTGTAGATAGAACACTATTTGGGGAAGGGGTGCTTGTCTCTACCTAAAGCAAAACTCTGTGCTTTGCTCACAGTAGATGCTCAGCAAGGTTTTGTGGAACTGGATCACATCTGAGTTGCTTTCTCTGGAAATTATCAGTACTTTGTTGTGCAAATC
Source organism: Pachyuromys duprasi (assembly GCA_028658305.1). NCBI lineage: Eukaryota > Metazoa > Chordata > Mammalia > Rodentia > Muridae > Pachyuromys > Pachyuromys duprasi. The sequence goes on along the minus strand of CM053757.1, from coordinate 12,127,807 downwards.
TCCAGCTTCCCTTCCTGGGTAGAGTTGCCTGTGCAAGAGAGTATTCTGCTGGTCCCTTTTGAAGATCTTATTGAGAGTTTTTGACAATAAGCAAATGGCAGCCAGGTTGGCTCATGTTGCCGCCATCAATTTCTGCTCGGCTGTAGTTTGTAACATATGTGGATAATGAGTTTGGAGGAACTGTAGTACCAATCTACCTGCTCCCCAATTAGCAATGTGTGTCCTGCCCACTCAGGAGGGTAGGTGAGGTTGCAATCACCCAAAATGGGTATGGTAAGAACTAGAAGCTGTCTTAGTTACCTGTGAGCAAGCCTTACTATCCCACTGGTTCAGAAGCAGCTGAACCATCACTGTGGGTCCCTGAAAGGGGTTGTACAAAGGGAGGAGCAGCTCTGTAAATAGAGAACCAGCAGGAAAAAGCTGGCCACATATCTGCCTGAGGCAATCTGTTTTCTGAACAGCACAGAGGCCTGTGCTCCAGGACCAGGCAGTCAAAACGTGGGCATATGCTACTCCTGGGCTAATCCATAGACCTCGGGGAAGAGTGAGCAGTCCTACTAGGCTGCCTAGCTCTAAAAATACCCAGCGCGTTCCCAATGTGGCAACGAGTGGGAAACTCTCGGTGGGCAGGAATCATGCCAAACAAATGTTTAGCTGCACTGTCCAGAACGAGTCCCGAGGCTGATGACAGTGAGCACACGGGATCCAACCAGGACAGTGGCTTTCACTTCCCATCCCTAAGAAATGGGTGTCACTTGAGGAGAACTGGCATGTTCAGATACCACCATGAGAAAGAAGAGCAGGCACCTGCTGCCCCACAGCGTCCGCCCACACCCTGGAAACACCACTTGGTGACTGTGCAGCCCCGGGAGAAAAACTAATCTCTCTGAGCCTCAGTTTCCTTGTGTTGTGCAAAAAGCAAAACCATCATCGGCAGCAGTGGCTTTCATAAAGATTTGAGATCTCATTCTTGTTCAAGTATTCCCTGTGCCCCCTCAGCAACATGTTAATGGAACAAAGAACTAAACAAAACTAAAAACACTCCAGGATGTGTGGAAGTCAGAAAGCGCACACTTACAGAAAGCCATCATCATACAAACCACCAACATACTTAGATGGGAAAGATGTATTATCAACATAGTTATCGACATCTACAAAACCCACAGCAAATGTTTGGCTTAATGGCAAAGCATACATAGCAAACATAGCCCCCCCAAAAAATCAGGAACCAAATGAGACTTATCATTCTCACTAATTTCTCCTCATTATTGTATAAGAGTAAGAAGTCTGGTCCATGTAATTTAATTTTAAAAAGTAACTTTAATTAATTAATGTTATCCCAATAGAAAAGGAGGTAGAAGTGTCTTCACTCATACCTGATATAACCAGACACAAAATCATAAAATAGTACCAGAAAAAATGAACAAGCTTAGGGACACTACATAAGGCAAATCTCAAAAATAAAAATAAAATAAGTTGTATTTCTTACACCAGAGACAACCTTTACATGTATACATCATGTATGCACACATCAAAGCATCATGTAGCACATTCTGATATTCTTATGCAACACTTAAAAGTTAGATATGGTGGTGTGTACCTGTAATTCCTCCACTCAGGAAACTAAGGAAGGAAGGTTAGAAGTTCAAGGCCAGCCTGGCTATATAATAAAATCCTTTCTCAAAACTTTAATTAATTAAAAATAAAATCAAAAAAGTTGGCATTACACAATAGCAACAAAACCTTAAAATACTTAGACAAAAATTACTTGGAAGCAAAGAAAGTAAAATGTTTATACCCCAAAGACTAAAAAGCATTGATAAGAAAAATGGGAGAAACTCTAAATAAAAAATAATAACACATTCATGATTGAAATGAGTGTCAGCACATATTATCCCCAATACACTCAAAGCAGTCCTCATCCAAATCTCGACAGATTGTCTATGCTCAAAATAGATAAAAATGATTCTAAGTTGATATAGAAAAACAAAATGTGAAATATCCAGAGTAAGTTTGAAGTTGAAAAATCCTGAGTACTCAGGCTACCTTCTTTGATGTTTACCTTAAAGCCACAGCTGACCAGGAAGGCATGGTACAAGGTAAGGGCAGACATACACATGGATGGAATCTAACCAATGGTTTAGAACTAAAGTCACATATTTATGATAAATGATTTTTGACAGAGTTGCCAAGTTCAATCTCCAGAACCCACTTTTAAAAGACAAAGTTTAGAGGCTTGAAATCCCAGAAGTAAAAAAATGGAGACTGGCCAGCCAGCCTAGATTTGCTGGTGAGTTCCAGGCCAGTGAGAATCCATGTCTCAAAAAACAACTCCAAATTTTCAGATGAGAGTGCACAGCCTGTAGTAACTACAAAAATCAGGACTGTAAAATGGAACCACTGCCAGGATAGGAGGCTTGGGAAGAAACAGAGGAGTGGGAAGAGTATAAACAATCTGATCCGAGAAATGAGAAAAAGAGGGCATATTTGGTCCTCTCCATTCATAGCACTTGATTGGGATATCAGTCTCTGCAAGGCCCCCAGGGCCCCCCTTTTTTTTTCTTGGCTCTGTTGGTCTCTTTTTGGAGTACTGTCCCCTCCAGGTCTTTCTATTTCCCACTTCTTTCATAAAATTCCATGCACTCTGTCCAAAGTTTGGCTATGAGTCGCAGACTCTGCTTCGATACCTTGATCAGTAGTCTTTCAGAGGCCCTGTGGTAGGCTCCTGTCCTGTCCCAGTCTTCTCCTGCTTCCAACGTCTGTCACATTTATCCTTCTGAATGAGGACTGAGCATCTTCCCTAGGGTCTTCCTTGTTGTTTCACTTCTTTGGACTATAGATTTTATAATGTTTATCCTGCTCAGATGTAGCCCATAGACTCAGTCCCCAAGTGGGTTCCCTAGTAGGGGGAACAGGGGCTCTCTCTGATGAACTCAGTGGCTGGCTCTTTGATCACCTCTCCATGAGGGGGGTGGGACAGCCTTACTAGCCACAGAGGAACACAATGCAGCTAGCTCTGATGGGACCTGATAGGCTAGGAACAGATGGAAGGGGAGGAGAACCTCCCCTAACAGGGGACTAGGGGAGGGGCATAGGAGGAGAAGAGGGAGGGAGGGTGGGATTGGGAGGAGACAAGGAAGGGGCAACAGCTGGGATACAACGTGAGTAAATTGTCATAAATAATAAATTATATTTTTTTTAAAAAAAGAGCACTTTTGGGAGAGGGAGGAAGGTAAGGAAGGTAAATACAGAAGAAAGAAGATAAGATAATAAGGATGTCTAGAAAAGCCACGAGAAATCATACTATTAACCATTTACCTTAAAAAACCTATAAAACACATAATTCTGTATATACATAGATATAGACATATATAGGCTTAATGAACTTTTCTCATCTATGCAGATGATACTCCCATCAAGAGCCAAACGCCGCTTACCAAAACTCCAGTACCAGGTGTGAGAAGCCTATTGCTGCTGCCCTTGGTTACCTTCCAGAGGTGGAAGGTAAGTTCCTATCACCAAAGATACCATACAATTTAGAAACAAGGTCCAAAGGCCCCTTCATCTAGAACTGACCTGAATGTCCCCTCCCTAAGGACTAGCCTTCATGGTACCAAAAAAACACTTTGCAAGATTCCAAAAGAGGGAGACAACCAAAAGTCCTACCTAGTTCTATGCCTCTGAACCACATCAACAATCAGCATGGCACAATAACTCTAATAGGCAGTAGTGGCACATATAACTTGGCAGTAACCAACAGCTCTCTAATTGGACTTAAAATCTGCTCAACAAGAGGGAAACCACAGCTGGTACTGAAAACCTAGCTAACTAATCAGTGTTAGTGAATTCAGATTATTGAAGGAGAATCTACGACCATTACTTTACCAAACCAGCAAAATCCCTAATAACAATCTATAAACATTTGTCCTTATACCTGTAAGTCTTCACCCCTCATAAATGAAATGTCTCTTGGTAACAAACAGAAAATTACAATCAATCAAAATGCAAAATTGTGGAACCCAGTCCCAATAGATAAATCTACAAACACTCCCACACCTAAATCTCAGAGAACATTGCAGAAGATAGGGCAGAAAGGCTGTAAGAGCAAAGGGATCAGGGAGTTTGCTGTGAGAGTGTATCTCCTAGTAATGTCAGAGGTACACCACAAAATCTCACCAACATGAATGTTTAACATAAGCTAAACAAGGATGACATGAATAGACATGACAAACCAGACAGGAAGGAGTCCACGAGGCCTCAGCCCTACAAAAACAACTATAGGTAACTGAGGAAAGCTGGGAATGGGAGTGGTGGCCTTCCCTGGGGAAGAGCACATTAATGGGTTGCCTATGCCAAATGGTCAGCCCTGAGAGCAAACATATAAGTAACAGTATATGGATTGAGCAGGTTATATTTTTGAATACATATGTATACATGTATATGCATTTATGTATATTTATATACATATATGTATACATATGTATGTTATAGTATGCATAGATGTATATTTACAGATGTATATATGCATATATGCATATTTAGATGTGTATACATCTATGCATGCTATAACAATCAATCACAAAAGAGACCATGAATTTGAAGGAAAGCAGGGAGGGGTATTTGGGAGAACTTGGATTGAAGAAGGGGAATAAGGAAATGTAACAATTATATAATACTCTCAAAAAGTTTTAAGTGTTAAACAACAACAAAGCATATGGCACCTGAGAAAAGACACCCTAAGGTTGGCCAGTGTTCTACACACACACACTTACACACATATGTACTCATGCAAACATGCACACACACAAACACACGTGCACACACACAAGCATACATATGCTGGGTAAAGAATCTTTTCAATAATGATACAGGAAAATTATATATTTATATGTGGAGAAGCAAATTTAAATCCTTATCTCAAACTACATACACACACACATACAAAAAAACTCAGAAAGAATCACAGAGCTTTTAAAGAAACTAAAACTGTAACACTTCTTGAAAAATTCATAATTCATAAAAATTGTCACGACCCTGGATTAGCAAAGAATAATTCTTAGTCATAGCAATAGTTGTTATTTTTATGAGCCATAAAAGAGGAAATGGATAAAGTGGTCATTAAAATTAAAAACTTTTACATTCCAAACACATCATTAATAAAATCAGAAGGCAAGCCACAGACTAGATGAAAGTACTTGCAAACCCTACATATAAGAGACATATCCAGACCATCTATAGAATTCCAGAGCTGAGAGGGTAGCCCAGTGGAAGAGCCTTAGTGAACCTGTGTGAGGCCCTGGATTCTATCCCTATACCTCAATAAAATAAAATGCTCATACAAATCTATCATAAGTCAAGAAACAACTTGATTAAAATATAGAAGCCCAATGCTCATCTCACAGGGCCATCAGCACACAAAGAGCTATGAAGCCACGGAAATGCACAAAGTATCATTCATCACTAAGGAAATGAACACTCAGGACACGATGAGAGAGCAGGTGCTCCCTGGAATGACTGTGGTAAAAGACAGAAAATACAACTTTGGGCAAGGAAACAGGGAAACTGAAATGTCTGAGTGCTGCTGATGAGAGTTTATAATGCTATGGCTACTTTAGATATGGTATGTCTATTTCTTAGAAATATAAACATGAACTCACTATCTGACCAAACAACTCTGCCCCTGGGCATCTACATGAGAGAAATTAAAGCATTTGTCTGAACAGACTTATGCATAGATATTCATATGACTTCATGGCTGACAAAAGGCTTAAACAACCCAAGTTCTAGCTGTCATATAGAGCAATAAAATTGTATTGTATATCCGTACAATAGGACTTGGTTCTACAACCAGTAACAGAGGAGAGGGAAGAGAGTGCAGATAAGTTCTCTATGTCTGAGGACACCAGAAATTACTTGGTCTTTATCATTATAACAAGTCTTATAGATTCCTTACTATGTGTTCAAGTACCTTATGTGTGCCACCTGGCCTAACACAGGCCATGAGCTCAGTTCTACCTCATCCCTCTCTTCAGAAGAGGAAACGGAAGAGCAGAGAGGCTCTGTGACTTATCCAAGATGACACAGCAACAATAGAAGCCAGAATCCAATCCGAGCAGATAAATGTAGATCCTTACTCCTCACACACAGAGGTGCTACTTCTCAAAAGGTAAGAAAAGTAAAAGCCACCTCCTACCTCCCACCCCCACCCCTGGGACCCACAGGAAAATCGTCAGAGCTTACAAGTCCACTTTCTCACACTCCAGACAGGTGATGTGCCATCATGGCAGGTAGGGGTGGGCTCAGTTGTTCCATCAGCCTGAAGTCCCCAGAGGAAACTTGGACTTTATGCTCATGTCATCCTGCAAGGAAGAGCATCTACCCGAACATCTCAATCCTCAGACCCACATCTGGATGTGTGCTCTGCTTCCCACTGGGCTGCCCCACCTCTCTGGACCACACTGAGCACAGCGCCGGCTAGTGGGAATGTTAGGCAAACATCTCTTCTGAAAGTTCAAGGTCAGCCTTGCCCTTATGCTTGTCATCAGCCAGGAAGCACAACCAAGTGACTGTTACAATCAGGGGACATCAATCTGCTGGAGGAGAGGGTATCGTTCTCTTTTTTATTATCGAACATGCACTGTAAAAGTGATAGGTTGCATCGTGATAGTTCCATACGTATGTAATATGATACATATATTGTCCCATGGGGGTCTCCAGCTGCTGCCACATGCTGGTTTCTATAAGCCAGAGGTAGGCAGCAGTAGGGGACAGAGGTGCGGATCAATGTGGGTAGACTGTACTCCCTGCACTTTGTCTCTTCACCAAGGGCTAGGAAGATGGTTCAGTCAGTCAGGAAAGCATGCATGCTGAGTTGGGATCTCCAGTGCCCATGTAAAATGTTTAAGAACAGTGGTGCATACTCTAACCGTATTCTCTTCCTGCTGCTTACCCTCTCATTAGTCCTCTTCATCTTCCAGTCCCCTTTTTACTTTTACCTATTTTCATTATATGTATACATCATGAATATACATATATGCATTCATCATATATGTGTGGATTATTTCACCTTACATACTGGTCTCCAGTTCTATCAATTCCCCCTGTAATTTACCTACTTTCTCTATAGCCTAGATAAACACAAGCTCAATTCCCCATCGCCTTTCCCATAAATCCCCCCAAAGGTCAAAAGCTAGAAACAACCTCAAAGTATATCTTTACAAGTCCAAACACTTCTAACTAGTGGCCTTATTTTTCACCAGATACCTCATCTCTTTATACTTCCCCTACTAGTGAGTACTGGGTGCAAGATTCTCCCAAAGACCACCACTAACCCTTTGAAAGTAACCTAAGGAGAAGAAGAAATCATCTAAAGAGTGAATGGATTCCCAGGTATCTATAGACAAAGCTCTTCTCTTGTACAGGGCTGTCCCCCTGGGGCCAGCCTTGATGGTCTTTAAGTGGTACAGGGGTAAAGAATTAAACAGCATCAAATTACATGTCCAGAAAGCTGTTCTATTTCAAGTTTTTGCAGCTTCAACCAGAAAGAACCAAACCCCCTACATCTTGCTAATCTCCCTTTTTAAGCAAGAGATCAGGCCTGGGGCTCAAAGCCTCCGGCAGGAGCTGTCTTCGGCCAGAAGGGGAAACTCTGTTTAGTCTACTTTACACGTGTTTATTTTTGCACTTTCTTTCTGTTTGTGAGAAGTGATAGTGATCTTCCATATCTGGCTCTGATGCCGAGTTGCCTCTTTAGAGTATGTCCACTCACATTAAAAGCACGTGATTCAAAGGCACACACTGAACAAATAACTGCAGAAGTGCTTGAAGAAATGAGAGGAGAGGCAAGGTTTCTTTCCTTCCAAAATCTTCACCCCATCCATGTCATTCTGGAGCCCTGATGATGGGATCAATGACAGTCTAAGCTGTGGGGCAAAAAGAGCCTGCATCCAGTGAGGACTGGAAAGCCACATTAACCAAACCTGCGGCTGTTAACACATTCTGGCTTCGGTAAGCCAGAGGTGGGCAACAGTGAGGGGCAGTGATGGCTGATCAATGTGGAGAGACTTCCCAAATTTCACCCAGGCTTCCTGCACTTTCCTCACCAAGGGCTGGGAGGCTTGTCTGTAAAGTGCTTTCCTGCGCAAGCTTGAAGAGCTGAGCTGGGATCCCCAGTGCCCATGTAAAAGGGCTAAGGACAGTGTGTATGCCTGGCATCAGGATCCAGAGAATCCTTGAGTACTCTACTGCTGCCCACATTAGGCAAGTTCTTAAGCTCAATGGGAGACCTTACAGAAGGTGGAGAGTGAGTCAGGGAAGCAGTGAATGCTGCCCTCTGCCCTCTTCATGAAGCACATACAAAACACATGAAGAAAGAACTCCTTCACACAGAGAAATTCAGATTAAAGCAAAGAGGTTTCTAACATTCCCTAACCTTGTGAATCTGACCAGCCATTTCTCCCTGACCTTAGAGCATTTTGAAATGGTGCCATGTGTCCAGTGGGAGCGATGCCTACCTGTAAGACTTCATATTTTCATTTTATAAGACAAGACCATGCTCTGTGATTAACTGTAAATAATCAGCATTCAGAACTCAAGGCCCTGCTCAAAGGTACCAGACTCAGCACTGAGGGAAGCAATCCAGAAATGGAAATAGTATGTCATTCTCCCTGTCTCCACATTTTCCCTTGCTCATTGGTGGGAATCCATGCTTTTCATAAGAGAGATGCCAGAGCTGTTTCTCTCAGGAGAGGAAGGGCAGGGAATGATCCTTTTAGACTCTTTTACCTGGTCTAGACACCTCTACACCAAGGTTTAGTTTGGTTTTGAGACAATTTCTCATTTAGCCCAGGATGGCCTCAAACAGGCTATTTAGGCAAGGATGACCTTGAACTACTAACTCCCTACACCCATCTCCACATCTCTAATATTGGAATCACAGCCTACACTACCACACATGGCTTATACAGTGCCAGGGATCGGTCCCTGAGTTTTGTGTCTGTCAGGCAAGCTCCTTACAAACTGAGCTACATCCCTAAGGTCTGGATGTATTGGCTTCCTTACTGGAGTTGGGGCCAAAATAGAGGCAACTACTTTCAAGGGTTGGTTCAAACACTTCTTCTAGATGCCTGTAGGACCCTCCTCCCATTAGAGTTAGGAGAAAGTGCTCTTCAGGACACTAACAGCAGGATGCTCAGATTCATGACACAAAAGGCAAGATGCTAACCCTTGTGACACTAAAGTCAGACACTTTAAGCACCATACTGAAATGTGCTTGTTTACAGACCTCTTGAGCACCTGCTATGTAGGAGGCATCATGCTGGGTTCTGAGGATACAACCTACAACCAAGAGGGCAGGCAGACAGTTCACATCCTATGGAGCTCTCACAAGGACGGGAGTCAGTCAAACAATCGCGGGGGGGGGGGGGGACCAGAACATCATAGATTGCAGCAATTGCTATTTAAGCACTTGGAAAGAGTTTAACAATCAAGGAGTCATAGAGTCATAGCAGAAAAGAGGAACAAGTGCAGAGGGGCTGTGTAGGATGACAGATACCACATGAAGAGTGGGGGCCAGGGAGCAATGGGACCAGGAGACAGCAGATGAGCAATGCAATGCTTTCAGGCAATAGAAACAAACATCTGAAGCCTGAGGCTCTCCCTCAGCCAGCTCTGCTTCTGCTGGCCCTCATTCTGTATCTCACAGCTGTGCAGTCCCTGCCCAGTGATGTCCTGACCTCCTAAATTCATCTACTCTCTGACCTACCCACTGGCTTACACCAAGGAGAAGAGAAGCCAAAAGCTGCACTAGAAAGAGACCTGTAGTTCCCACCATTTGCCTGCAAATTTTATGATTTCCTTGGTTTTAATTGCTGAGTAGTATTCCATTGTGTAAATGTACCACAATTTCTGTACCCATTCCTCAGTTGAAAGACATCTGAGTTGTTTCCAGATTCTGGCTGTTACGATAAAACTGCTACAAACATGGTTGAGCAAACGTCCTTGTTGTATACTTGAGCATATTTTGGACAGATGCCTAGGAGTAGTATAGCTGGATCTTGAGGAAGCACTATTCCTAATTTTCTGAGAAAGCACCAGATTGATTTCCAAAGTGGTTTTACAAGTTTACATTCCTACCAGCAATGAAGGAGGGTTCCCCTTTCTCCACAACCTCTCCAGCATGTGCTGTCACTTGAGGTTTTGATCATAGCCATTTGCATCTCCCTGGTGACTAAGGACGTTGAACATTTTTTAAAGTGTTTCTCTGCCATTCAATATTCCTCTATTGAGAATTCTCTGCTTAGCTCTGTACCTCATTTTTAAATTGGGTTACTTTATTTGTTGCTGTTTAACTTCTTGAGTTCTTTATATACTCCATATATTAGCCCTCTGTCAGACATAGGGTTGGTGAAGATCTTTCCCACTCTGTAGCCTGGCGTTTTGTTCTGATGACAGTGTCTTTTGTTTTACAGAAACTTTTCAGTTTCATGAGGTCCCATTTATTGATTGTTGCTCCTAGATCCTGTGCTGTTGGTGTTCTGTTCAAAAAGTTGTCTCCTGTGCCAATGAGTTCAAGGCTCTTCCCCACTTTTTCTTCTAACAGGTTTAGTGTGTCTGGTTTTATGTTGAGGTCTTTGATCCTCTTGGATTTTGGTTTTGTGCAAGCTGATAAGTATGGATCTAATAGCATTTTTCTACATGTAGATATCCAGTTAGATCAGCACCATTTGTTGAAGATACTATCTTTTTTCCATTGTATGGTTTTGGCATCTTTGTCAAAAATCAGGCAAATGGTGGGAACTAGAAAAGATCATCCTGAGTGAGGTATCCCAGAAGCAGAAAGAAATGCATGGTATATACTCACTTATAAGTGTATATTAGACATATAATATAGGATAATCATACTAAAATCTGTACACCTAAAGAAGCTAAGCAAGAAAGAGGACCCTGGATAAAATACTCAATCTTCATTCAGAAAGACAAACGGAATACACATCAGAAGAGGGAGAAAACAGGGAACAGGACAGGAGCCTACCACAGAGGGCCTCTGAAAGATTTTACCCAGCAAGGTATCAAAGCAGACACTGAGACTCATAGCCAAACTTTGGTCAGAATGCAGGGAATCTTTTTTTAATTAAATTTTTATTTTTAATATTAGTTACAGTTTATTAACTTTGTATACCAGCTGTAGCCCACTCTCTCAATCCCTGCACAGATCCCTAGACCTGTGCTGTTTTTCTTCTTCACTGATGACACAAAGGCTCAGAGAAGTGAAGTATTGTCTAAGGCCACAGAGTTAGTGACAGATCTGGGATTCAAACCTCCCAATCCCACTCTCCCTCGTCTCCTCCCTGCCTCTTTCCAAGTCCACTGATAGGGGCGGTCCTTCTCCCCTTCCATCTGACCCTAACTTATCAGGTTTCTTCAGGACTGGCTACAATGTCCTCCTCTGTGGCCTAGCAAGGTTGTTCTTCCTTCTTGGGGGGGGGGGGGGAAGAGGGGGAAGTCAAAGAGCCAGCCATTGAGTTCATGTGAGAAATAGTCCCTGTTCAACTTACTAGGGTACCCACTTGGATACTGAGATACCATGGGCTACATGCAAGCAGAGGTTCTAGGTTATATCCATATATGGTCCTTAGTTGAGTGCAGGGAATCTTATGAAAGAATAGGGAAGACAGAAAGATCTGGAAGGAAAAGGATCTCCACAAGGAGAGCAACAGAACCAAAAATTCTGGGCCCAGGGGTCTTTTCTAAGACTGAGACACCAATTAAGGACCATTCATGGAGATAACCTAGAATTCCTGCACAGATATAGCCCATGGAAGCTCAGTGTACGAGTGGGTTCCCTAGTAAGGGGAGCAGGGACTGTGTCTGACATGAATTCAGTGGCTGGCTCTTTGATCGCCTTCCCCTGAGAGGGAGCAGCCTTACCAAGCCACAGAGGAAGACAATGCAGATAGTCCTGATGAGATGTGATAGACTAGGGTCATATGGAAGGGGAAGAGGACCTCCCCTATCATTGGACTGGCTGAGGGACATGGGAGGAGAAGAGGGAGAGAGGATGGGATTGGGAGGGGATGAGGGGAGCTACAGCTGGGATACAAAGTGAATAAATTGTAATAAATGTAAAAATAAATTTAAAATACTTGTTAAAAAAAGAGATAGAGACTTCATAATGGGAAAAAAATGAAAGAAAGAGACCTATAACCCAGGTGTGGTGGTATGCCAGGTGTATACCTATAATCCCAGTACTCAAAGTTCAAGGCCAGCCTATGGTATATATTAGGACTCTATGTTGTCAGAAAGAACATGAAGATAAGGAAGAGAAGAAAGAGAGGTGGAGGAAGGGTAAGAAAAATAAATAGGAGAAAGAGGGGAAAGAGACAAGGTAGGGAGAAGTAGGGAAAGGGGGAAGAGGTATGCAGAGAAGGGGGAGGGCAAGCGGATAAGAAGAAAAATGAAGAGGAGAAAGAGAAGAGGGAGGAGTGGGAGGAGGATGAAGAGAGGAAGGAGAAGAAGAAGAAAAGAAGAAAGAGCCAATGACGACAAACCCAGGAAGTTCAATGACTCAGAGTTGTTCATTGTCTCAAAGGAATAAAAGCTCATATGAAAGAGAATTGTCTACTTAATTAAATTGGCTCAAATCACCAGGAAGCTTTCTGAATAATAGCCGATGCTAGGGTTCTAAGAGCAATCATTGCCTGCTCAGGGCTAGAACCCCAGAGGTCATTTAGGGATGTGATGTTGCTATCTCTCCCCCTCTTCTGTGTAGGACTCCCCGGTCTCTTGTTTTTGATACTAATTATAAGCCTGGAACAAAAGTTCCATTTCCCAAAAATAATACATTGCTAAGTCTTTCTTTCCCAGCCCTACCTGGACCCAGCCTGGACCTCAGGCTAAAAGAATCAGATAAACATAAGAAAGACCTCACACAGAAATTCTGTCTCCTGCCGGAGAAGCCATTGCACTCTGGGTGGAAGACGTTTATGGCCAAACCTTGAGGAAAATTGTGGCAGGTTTGAGAGAATCCATTCAAAGTTTGATCTGGCCTCAATTTCCAGGATATCAAACCAGTTTCACACAGGTAAAAAATTACCAAAAGCTGGTAATCTTAAAAATCGCTATGATGATTAATATTGGTTGACAACTTGTCAGGCTCTAGAGTCAACAGAGACAAGGCTTTGGGCATGGCTGTGAACAAGTTGTGTTAATTGACTGGGAAGTAGCACCCTAAATGTAGGCAGCGCCATCCTGCAGGTCCTGAAGCCCCAGCGCTCACCATCCCCTGCTTTCTGCCTGTGAAACAGTGTGACCAGCTGCTTCGAGCTCTGTCATGTCATGGCTTCGTCACCCTGCTAAACTGTGCTACCAAACTGAACCAGAACAAATGCTTCTTTCCTTAAGTTGCTTTCGTCAGGTATACCATCATCAAAACTGTCACTGATGCAAAGTATAACAGCATGTAACAGTGATGAGTATGTTTTTAGCACCTGAGGAATATTTTTCACATACTCAGAATGGCTAAGCGGCACAGGCTCCCCAGATGTGTGCTGTTTTTCTTCTTCACTGATGATGCAAAGGCTCAGAGAAGTGAAGTAATTTGTCTAAAGCCACAGAGTTAGTAAGTGACAGATCTGGGATTCAAACCTAGTTCCTGGAAGATTATAGCTGAGGAAGCCCAAAATTTTAGTACCTAAATCTAAAGCTGCCATGACATTGTGCACCTGAGACTCCAGAGGGCCTACACAGGATGCGAGCTGGGGCTTGCTGCCTGGCTGCCTGGTTCCAGAATCAGAGAGAGATACTATCTCAAGGGATAAGGTGAGGAATGGTAGAACAGGACACCTGATATCCTCCCCTGGCTTTCATGGATGTCCATGCGCATGGCCACCAACACACATGTGAAAATACATCACATAAACTCATGGCATGTGCACAAACACACACATACACAGAAAGAGAAAGAGAGATAACTAGGCATCTCCAGAATCAGATGATATATGATCCCTTCCTCCATGGCCCTGGACCACTCTCTCCTAGGGGTGCTCAGACACAAGTAATGTACCACTCCAAAAGCATTTATCATCTGCTCTTCTCATGTTTACTCCTGGTTCTGGGAAGGATGCTCATATGTGATGTGGGAAGCTAAGGAAACTATGTAATCCTTTTCATACTCCCTGTGAGGAACAGACTCTACCGTGGCAACCATTGCCTTGGCTGGAGGGTAAGACCCCTGCAGATAAGGTTCACAGTTATCCCAGAGCCTATATGCCGTGCTAATGTGGCCAAAGCACACTTTCAGGGAACCCTGTGACCACAGCTTCTGAATCGCCAGTGTCAAGTGAAATGACACACTTGGGAACAGAGACAGGCTCTCTCTGCACAAGTCAGGATGTGATCTGCAGATATTACACCGAGCACAAAATACATGAGTCTCTGAAGGGCAATGATCAATCATTTCAGCCGCATTAAATGAGACCAGAATAGATGCAAGGAGAATTGGCTGCACAGTGGATAGCTATCAAGGGTATTGACTGACCCCTTCTGGAAGCTGTGCTGGCGCTTCTAACGGTTGGAGAGATCCAGAGAGATCCTGAATCAGGCAGCAAGGGGATGCCTGTGCTGGAAACACTATCAGAAATCCTCATAAGCTCAAACAATCAGAGGAGTGAGGAAAATTTATATATACATATATATCCAAGTCAGACTCACTCCAACTCCCCTCCCCTTTTTTTTGGTACATTGTAGCCCAGGTTGACCCACTCAGTATCTTCCTGCCTCAGCCCCCTGGGACTGCAGACATATGTATCGATGCCCGGGTCCATGTCAGTAAACTAGCTCACTGCTCTTTCTCGTTAATTTTTAGAAATAAATTTTATTTCCTATGGGCTCCAATTTCTTCTTTATTCTACAGCAATGTGGAGTACACCATTTAATGTTCAACATAAAATCCCTTCAGAAGGGCTTGGGTGTGTAGTTCTCCTATTCATCTGGCAAAAAGATTGTCTTGATAGGGAAGCACAAGACCCAAGTTGCAACCTCCAGGATCTATGTTTAAAATAAATAAATAAATAAATTTAAAGGCCAGGTTTGTAATTCTAGCACTAGGGCACAAAGACAGGTGGATTCCTGGGGCTTGCTATTTAGCAAAAAATAAATAAATAAAATAAAATAAAAATATAGACAGTGCCTGAACAATGACACTCAAAGTTGTCCTCAGTCTACTACAAACATACACCTGCACACACATGAGCACACACGCACACACATAAGAAGAAAAGCCTCAAAATAATTGTATATAGCAAGCAACCGAGCCCACTCTCATCCTATTCTTTCTACTTTCAGTCACACAAACACTAATCATACCACTGATGTTCTTGGGAACTCATTTCTAATGGCCTGGTCTAATTCCCTGGTCACCTTTCTCTTAATGGGGCCCGTTTATCAACATCTTTTTAAAAACACAGACTCCAGAATGAACAGAGCCAAGGATGAGTACCTATGAAAAACTTTAAAACCCACAGTGCACAGAAGCAAAGTATTTTATTTTTGGTTTGGGGGCTGACAGGCTTCGAATGTGATCTTTCTACCTCAGCCTCCAGAGAGCTGGGATTGAAGGTGCATGTCTTCCTGTCCAGATCAATCTTGCTCCATAGGACAAAGCAAAAACATACAGTTCTCTGAGTGCAAAGCAGTTTGAAGAAACTACCAGGTGTCCTTTCTTTTGCTGTGCATCTATCTCACAGATACATGGTAATTCTAAAACTCTGACCTCTCCAAGACCCATCCTCCCTGAGGAATTGTAGGAAGTTAATGCTTAATGGGAAAGGAAAACATATTTTCTTTGGTGATGTAGCCACCAGCCAGTTGCCCAAGCTCCAGAAAATAGCCACTCACTCCTCTATGCTCCAATAAGCAACCCCAGTGTAATTCATTGGGTCAATAAAAAGGTATAAAAGTGGAAAGGAGATAAGAGAGAGTTTGAGGGACAAGAGAGGGTAGCCATAGGTAACATAATCAAAATACATCATATACATGCAAATACCATGCATGAAAATACCACAGTAGCCCATTACAATTGGCCCATACTAATAAAAAATCTTAATTAAAAATAAACAATGACCTGGAAAAAGGGAAATCTTTTTAATCAAACATCAAGTGCATCCCATGGCCTTCTTGTCTTCCCTTTCTTCTCTCTCCCTGAGGGATCTGATCCATTCCCAGACCTGAAACCATCCAAGTGCCCTCCTGACAGTGCGTCCTTCAGACTGATCCAGAGTCCAACAAAAGCTCCTAGTCCCTCCCCCCCCCCAGAAAGCTAAGCCCCTCCTTGGAATACAGCATCACTCTCTCCCAGACACCCAAGCCAAGACTCTCCTACACACCCTACGCCCCTTCCCTCAGCCTCCTGCAGATAGCTCACATCCATTCACTTCTCTTTCTTCTCTTCTGGCCCAGGTCCCTTGTCATCCGTCACCTGGACAAGTCCAGTAATATCTTAACCTTTCTTTCTGATTCCAATACTGTCTCTCACAATTCATTTCTCCTTTCTGACAGAGAGGTCTTTTAAAAGACAAATGTCTGATCATGCCTGTCTTGTGCTTAAATAAGACCTTTCTTCAACGGTCCTGCAAGAATTGTCCACTTAGCCCTACTTGGCCTGGCTGTTTTCTACCCAACTAAAATAATTCTGCTTTGTCATCACCACCCATGACCTTCAGAGTATAATACCATGACCGTATGTACTGCCTGGTTTGTCAACTTGACACAAGCTAAGGCCATCCTGGAAAAGAAAATCTCAACTGAAAAAGAATGCCCCCTATCAGACTGGACTGGAGACAAGTCTATGGGGGCATTTTTTTCTGATTGATAATTGAAATGAAAGGGCCAAGCCCACTCTGGGTAGTGCCCACCCTAGGCAAGTGGTCCTGAGTTGTATAATAAAGCATGCTAAGCAAACCATGGGGAGCAATCTGGTAAGCAGCACTCCTCCAAGGATTCTGCTTCAGTTTCCACCTCCAGGTTCCCATCTTTGAGTTTCTATCGTGGCTTTCCACGGTGATGGGCTGTGACTATAATACGCAGCCCTTCTCCCCACAACTTTTCTGTGGTCAGTGTTTTATCACAACAGTGGAAATTAAACTGAAACACACCCTTTCTGTTCTTTAAAGGAACCACTGGCCTTCTGGCTGTGGGGTCTTTGCACACATGAGAAAGCCTCTCTTTCCTGGAGATCCTTCTCTCCTATTACTCTCTCCCCCGACCTTCATCTTCACCTAACCAACTCGTTGTTATCTCTTCCTACAGCCCCAGCATCACTGCTGGAGAAGCATGCCTCTAGCCCTACCCCATGCCCAGGGCTCCTCACAGTAGCTGGCACTTCCTAGTCATCAGGGTTATGACAGTTTTAGACGAGTGGTACAGCATTCATTGTTTGGTATTGGCCTCTTTGGGAGAAGTTGGTGACGGCTGAAATGATCTGCCTAGCACTCCTGCAGGTCTCTCCTAGCTTGCTCAGGGATCTGTATAAAGTAGGCAGTCAATGCGAAGGTAAGCAGAGGAACAGTCAGAAAACACAGGAATGGCAGCTAGGTACAGGAAATCAAGTGTGGCTAAATGCCACCCAAAACAGTCCAGCTGGAACACTAAACAGGTAAGGGAGTAAAGTTCAAGTATTATAGCCAGCTTGTGTAGAGAGACATAATCCTGATTAGTGAGGCAGGCATGGCACAAAGTATTTCTAGTCCAAACCCAGGCTTTCAAGTGGATCTACCAAGCAACATACTTCTTTTTCATGAATCCAAAAGAGACTGTCTCCTCCCGCTATTCTCTCACAAACCCTGGGGAGGTAGAAAAGTGGTCAGAGGGAAAACAGAGGAAAAGGCTGTGAGAGAAGAAAGCCCACCCCTCAGTGTTTGTTTGTGGACTGGCTGATGGATTTGTGTTCTCTGTGCTTTTGCTGAGAGCCTGGCACATCATGATGACCTACATCTTCATCAGTCTGTGCTCTCCTTGTTAAAGAGAGCCTTTGGTCTGTTTTGCTTACTGATGTAACTCCCACACCTCAAATCAGGAGTAGGCACTTGGTAAGAATTTGTTAAATGAAACAAATAGCCGGGGCTGCAGCTCATTGATTCAGCACTTGCCTCACACCCACAATGACCTGGGTTCAATCCTAAAACAATAAAAAGCAACATGTAAATGAATGACTACAGATATGAGCACTGAATAAAATTAAGAGGATAACTTTCAAAGAATTATATCTGCAATGCCTAGCAGAGGGCCATGAACAACATATGAGTCCAGTAAATACTACTGGAGCCAATGACTTAATGAAGTAATAAATCTATGAATATGTAAGTTACAGTAACGCTCGCTGCTGGCTTCCCCTTTAATTAGACTAAAAAGCATTTTTTTACATTGGAAGCTTACATGAATGTGTTATTCCAGTGTTCTTTGTATATACAGTTTCTTTTCCAAGTACTCAATTTTTCAGGTTACATATATGACCATATCCAATCCCTACACTGAATCCTGATTCCCTAAAGAAAAATGGGGACGCTAAGGCTAAAAATAAATGAATGCATCAGGTCAGATTTCCATGTTACCCAGGGTCCCTGGGCATCTGAGGACACTTAGAGGAAAACCAAAACAACTCAATGACACAGTGTGATGAACAAGAGGAGGGCAGTAGCAAAATGTCATGGAACACTGAAGACAAAATGCCTACACACCTTTAACTAGTTAAATGTTCTGTGTTAGAACAGGTACAGTCGTGGTCTGGGGATGGGACTGCAGATGTGGTGCCAAAGGAACTAGATCTTCTGAACCTTCCTCAGAAGGAATATGTGTGAAGCTAAGAGGTTTTGAGTCCCTGGCCAAGGCTGAGGCTCTTCACCTATCAATGCTACCCATAACATTTGACTTATGTTAATCTTGCAAACTCAAAAGCTGGACCCTTAGCAAAGTTATAAAAATCCCCCAAAGGTAAGAGTGAGCATGGGTCTTTCTGTAGACATAGGAAAATAGGAAGGGAAGTCACACAACTGCATGAGTGTGCTCTGGCTTGTATGGTGTTTCCCTGGGCATCCTGACCCAGCATCAGCAGTGGTAGTAAAAAGACACAGATGGGGACTTTGTAGATGTTCGCTCAATAAAGTGCACCCACATGAAAAGACTAACATGATGGCACATGCCTATAATCCTGTCACCAGGAAGCAGAGACAGGAGGATTCCTCGAGCTTGCTGGCCAGCCAGTCCAGCATAATCAGTGAGTTCCAGGTTCAATGAGATACTATATAAAAAAATAAGATGGCAAGCACCTGAGGATGTCACCCAGTGTTAACCTCTCTTCATGCATATGAAACCAGACAAAATAATGGGGTGCTTAGCAGCTATCATAAATGTAACTAGTTTTAGAGATAGGAGTACTCAGTGGTTCTCTAAATAAATGAAGCAAAATAAACATATACTCATGTAAACATACATAATGCACTAAACTTGTAGATGTGCAAGTCTCTGAGTAACATGGAGCGGGTCTTTGTATATTCTCATCCTCCTGTAAGCCATCACCTGATTCGTTATAATGCCTAATAAGACACAAATAATATGTAAATGGTTGTCCTATGGTGATAAGAGAATAATAACAGTGTTTTCAAGGTCCATATCTGTTCAGTACAGGTTCGAGTATTTTTTTTAATTTGGGGTGATTGCATTTGTTTCTTTTCTTCTGTGTGTTTATGTGTATGCATGTGTACGTTTGTGTGTGTGTGTGTGTGTGTATGTGTGTACAGGTGCACATACATGCATGCATGTGTGTGAAGAGCAAAGCTTAAGCTCAGATGTCTTCCTCAGTCACTTTCATCTTTTTTTAGGGAGGGGGACAGGATTTCTCACAGAACCTGGAATTCACTAACTGACTGGTAAGAACTTTCATCTCTGCTTCCTTAAGAATGGAAATACGTGTGTACCACTTTCAGCTTCTTTTTATGTGGGTTCTGAGAATCAAACTCATCTCCTTATGCATGACAAACATTTGGCCACCTCCCCAGCCCCAGATTTTTGTATTTGTCTGTGGTTTAATTGAACTACAGGTACAGAAGTGACTGCTTTGAAGTCTATTGTATATAAACAGAGTGGGGAGGTGGGCAGTTTTCCTTATTTTTAAACTAAAAGAGAATTTGAAGAGGAATAAAATTACGTATAAACATATATAGACATAGGTATGTATGTTTATATACATAGATATATATCCAAATACAAACAAAAACCCCCTTCCACTAATTCATTTCCATATAAAGTTTACCATCTTGGTCAGTTCTGGTGAGGATACATGCATACCTCATCTTATCCATGTGCACAGATGCTTGCAGGACCCACACACATTCACAAATATATGTATACAGTCATTAACACAGTGAGCTGCAAAAGCACAGCAAGATGGATGATCAGCTTCCAGTGAAACAGACCATAGGGCACAACTAACAGCATAAGCCCCAGGAGACAACATCCACACAGCCCTGAGATCAACACTGCCAAGAGCTGACTAAATTAGCAGCGGGTCATGGCATGCAGGGTATTTGGAACATCCTGCCGGGTCTGTTTTCACTCTATGTCAGCACCCTGGAGCCTTTGAATGGCACCTGCCATGCTGGGCTGGCAAATAGCACAGCGCCTTGTCTGGAGTTTGCAAACTTGCATTGGGGGAAGGTAGATACATCCTGTAGAGAAGAACTGATAGAATGCTGTATTCTCGAGATGTCTGAAGGTCCTGTACCTCCCCTAGAGACCTAGATAGTCTAGACAATTCCTGGAAGGAAAATAACTAACTCTGTTGTGACAAGGAGATGCCAGCTCCAACATGTTTCTGCCTTTTAAGATTAGTTTTCCTGCCAAGTTTTAGGGTGCTGAAGTCACAGACACAGGTTCCTAAACAACAAGAAGAGTCTCTATATTAGACACGGTCTCTTGTGACACAGGCTGAATTCAAACTGGCTATGTAGCTGAGGATGGCCCTGAATTCCTGAACTTCCTGCCTCCATTTGTCAGGTGCTGGGATTATAGTGCACACCTCCATTCCCAGTTTCTACAGTGCTGGGGATCAAACTCAGTGCCCATGTGTGTAGGAAAGCACTCTACTAACTGATCTCCATCCCCAACCCAGGCAATATCTTTAAACCTCTGATATCCAGTCACATTGATGAAGGCAGTTGTATGTAGAGGAATAGGACATGTGAATGACTGCTTTGGTGACATTGACACCTTGATGCAGACAGCCATTGTTGGAGAGGTTGTGGTGCCTGAAGGATTGCTCTGCTTACATGAGGCAGACCACAGTCTAGATTCTTTGCACACAAACCTCCCAGTGATCACATGATAGGCACTTACTAAATCATATCATCTTAAAGAAGAGATAAACAAGTCTCAGCAATGTTAAATGATTAGTGTCACAAGTCACGCTACTATCAAGTGGGACAGGTAGAACCCAACCCCCAGACCTGGAACCACAGTGCCTTCTACTGCAAACCTACGCAACTACTGGGGAACACTGTGTAATAGTGCTTGAATTTACAATACAGTCCAAATTTCTCTTCTATATCTGAGGCTCCTGTGCATGACTGAGCCATTATTTGCTCTTTGTTCTTTTCCTTCACTCACTATGGGCTGCAACGGTCTTCATTAAACTAGTTTTAATTCATTTTCTGTTATTACCCGCCCCCCCTCACTTCTCTACATTTAATTGACTATATGGTTTCCAAGATCATCATCAATTCATTAATTTTTTCTAATTTTTCATTCTTTGAGACTAACACACATGTACAATGAAATATGACTATGTACACATTCGTCCCACATCACCCTCCCTCTCCTGACTGCATGTCCTTTAAAAAAAATAGCCTCTAAGTGCAATTAGTTCTGCCTGTATGTGCCTGGGTGTGCAGCCATGCACAGGTATGGCTTATGTTTCAGTAACATCTTTGTAATAGAATATGGAGAAGCAAGCAGCTGAGGAAATAAGAGGGAACTCAGGTAAGAAGCTCTGGGGTGATGCATGAAAGTGGAGTGCAGTGGCAAAGGACAACATGGGGAGCCCAGAACAACAGAATTTTTTGGAGATGTGTGACAGAGAAGGATCTGGAAGTGACCATGAACCTAACTCCCTTCCTGTCCTGGGGACATGTGGTTCAGAAGGACCCTTCACACATCTGCCCAACAACAGCTCAGTGCAAGTGAGTCCAGTAGCCTTAGAAACTACATCCAGAGCTGGGGATCGTGGCTGTAATCTCAAAACTTGGAAGACCAAGACAGGAGGATCACCATGAATGTGAGCCAGCCTGGGCTATGTACTGAGTCCCAGCCAGCCTGAGCTATAGCGTGAGATCCTATCTTGAAGACAGAGGAAAAGAAGATGTAGAGAGAGGCACTACAAACTTAACATGGCAGAGTAAGGAGGTAATAACACACCCCAGTTCCAGAATTCACTCATCAAAGAAAACCCTCTGAGCACAAATAGCCGCAGCAGCCTTCGGATGAGGGAAAAACAATTCTAACTTGCTTGAGCCAGTGTTTATGTGGTAGAGGGATTGTTTCTGGTCAATACAGAGCTAAATCAAACAAAAATAGTTGGCTGAACCAATAAAGTGGAAATATTCTTGCTTCATCTCATAGAAGAATTGCTTGACACTAGACAGTCTGGGTGCTCTGAAAAGATTCCCTTTCTACCATTTTGAAAGGGATGTCTGCTGAAGGACTAATAACAGAAATAAAGTTCAAGCACATGCTGCTTATCACAGCATTGTTATCAAAGCATTAATAATTTTCAGCAAAAGTTTCCATAACAATAACCCAGGCATCCAGCAGTGGGAAAATTGGTAAATGAATATCATCACAATATGTCCTCACATAAGTATTAGAAGTGCGACTCAGAGGCCAAGCAAGGTAGCATGCTATTACAATAGCAACACAAAGGATGCTGAGGCAGGAGGATCACGGGTTTGAAATGAGTGTAGGCTGCCTAGGGAGACCCTCTCTCCAAAGAATGAGCAAAATAAAGCTAGCATTTACAGATAATGTAAGAGTAAGCAAAAAATTGCTTGACTAATGCCCAACTGTGAAGAAATAGCAAGATACTAACACTTGTATATTATATGCACAGATATATACATATACACATATGCATGTTCCAGTGCATACACACACTCACACACACACACCACCTATGGAGAGAGGGAGAAATGAATAGGAAAGAAATGCCTTTTATGTTTACGACAGACATATCATTTTCATTTCTATACATATTTTCCAAATCTATACATAATTTACTGTTTTGGAATTAAACTAAAAGAAAATGAGTAAAATAATATTTTTCATTTCAAAAACCATCCCATGACCCTGAGACTCGGAATCCTGAATAGCATCTCTTATAAGAGAATGGGTTTATTCCTTTCAGGACATCACACAAAAGGACTAAAACTAACTTTGTTCTGCTAATGCTGGGATTCTCTTGGGAAAGCCTCACAGAGAAGCTACATGAAGCCTCAAGACACATTATAGAGGTTATTCTCATCCGCCCAAGATGGTGTTTGTATGCAAAACCCAGAGAACTCTAGACTCTGAGGACCCAAGCTGAAGGAAGCAAACCAAATCAAGCAGAGCAGAGAGTGGATGCTGGAAGCCATCCACAGAGGAGTGGTAACCTTTGCAAGCTGACTATGTAAACACATGAGAGAGAGGAGAAAGGCTTTGCATCTATGTCCCCAGAAGGCCCCAGCCTCACCCATCTCTGGACGAACACCACGAGTTTGCTGTGAGGCGGCTGGTAATGCTACCCACACACCAAAAATAGGCATGATTTCTGCAAAAGACTGTGTGTGCATTGATTTCTCTGACAAGTATTTCCCAGGAAGACAAACAAAACCCAGACCCTGGACTCAGAAGAAACACAAGGAATCAAAGTTTAAAATGGCCTACAGGAACAAAACCAGCAAACAGGAAAGGCTGTGTCTCCTTGGATGGGCCAAGTCAGGCCCTTGGGTACTTTCTTACCTTCTGTTTGAAATATTTCATGTACAAAAATATGGCCATTTACTTAAAAATCTCAATTGGCAGCTCAAGCTTTTTCTAAAAGCTTGAACTGACAACATTCAGCCCACATTCCCTCAGAGCACGGTTCAAGTGGCTGACCTCATCACCACCCATTCATAATCATTGTCTGGTCCATTTAAATGTTTTCAGTTAGCAGCCCCTCTGCTGAATATTTCCCTCCCCCCACCACTACCACCACTTAAAATGTGATGTTTCCCATGTTCTGTCAGAACTGTGGGTAAAGACGGAGCAACAGAGGCCTGAAGCCTTAAGCCCAAGCAAATCCCTTGAATCAGAGGGTGACTTTGGATGGTCTCTGCTGGCTTTTTTGTTGGTGGTGGTTGTGGTGGTTTTGTTCAGTTACTTTCTTCTTCCTGGTTTCCTTATGAATTCAAGGTGTTAAACTGCTCTTCTGATTCATAGAGTACTTCTTAGGACCTTCCTTAAAGCTATTTATCACTCTTGTGTTTTATGTTTTCATTTCTAGATTCTAGATTGACACTTGAGAATGGTTTCACAGGGTTGTGAGGGACATATCACTGCTTGCTGTTCAAGTACAAGGGCCTGAGTCTGATCACAAGAACCTACATAAGCTCTGGGCTCCTCGATGTGTTTGTAATCTCTGGAAAGGCAGAGCCAGGAAAATTCCTAGCACTTCGTGGCCAGCTAACTGAACAGGCAAGTTCCAGGCCAGTGGGAGATGCTCAGAAAACAAGGTGAACAGCGCCTGGAGAACACCTGAGCTTGACTTCTGGACTCCAAGTGCACATGTACATATATGTGCACAGGCACCTGCAAACACGCTCATGTAACCAGCCTGATGCACAGAGAGACCGACACATACAGCCAAAGACCTAGAGAGAGAGAACTGTCCTCAGTGTCCCCAGCCCCTCCTTGTGGAAAATGCCTGTAGTCTATCTTGACAAAGATAGTCAGGAATATTCTTCCATGTGAACACCCAGAGCCTTGCCCATCTTAAATCACTACCCTAGGCTGCCAAAGTATCGGATCCCTGAGCAGCCATGGTAACTGTTCCTGGATGGATAGATACTGAAGGTATTACAGGAGCCTCTTCCTAAATGGATGCTCAAGATATTGCAGAAGCCTCATAACTTCAGCAAGGGCTCAAGCCTGACCCTCAGACTGGAAATCCTGTGAGTATTACAGGTAAGCAAGCTAGGAATAGAGTCCTCAACAACGTTCATTGCTTCATGCCTCTGACACGAAATAACAGTAATTATAGATAGAAACTATAAGGCATAATTACCTAGGACTTTTCGTGGTAAATATAAATTTGATATTAGTCATTTTAAGTAAAGCTATAACAAAACTATCCTAACAAAACAATGTAAGAGACTACAAGTTTATTTGACCTCAAAGTTTCCTAGAGTTTCAGTCCATCGTGGTAGGGAAGGCACGGCAGAGCAACTCCATGGTGGCCAGACCATGTGGTAGAGGCTGTTGATGTCATGGTGGATCTGCAGAGTGAGACAGTGAATGGGACAGGTGTAGCCTTGCTAGGCCATCGCTAACAGCCAGCTTCTACTAGGTCCAGTCCCCTAAGGGCTCCTCACCCTCCCAAGGCAGTGCTACCTGCTTGGAAACATGATCCCATGGACGTGTCACTGCATGAAAAAGGCTTAAGCAACAAGAGGAGTATAAAGGAAAGAAAGAGCTAGTGAGGATGGTTTGGTTGTGACATGTGGGGAAGGGTACGTGAGTTACAAAGAGAAAGGAAAAAAAGCCAACTATGGGCACAGTGAGGGGACAGGTACCACTGAGGCGAGAACTCAACCCCATCAGGGCTCTCACAGTATAGTACACACTTCCATGTCTTCCCACCCAGCCCCATGGAGCTAGAACACTCACTTCTAACACTAACTTCCAATCCTCATGGTTGAAGGTATCTCTAGAGATCATTCATTTCCTGCCACTTCTGGTCAGCATATACAAGAGCAAAGTGCAATCTTATGACCACAGAATGCCCTTATGTGAGGAGACAAGCGTGCTTAAGGCAAGAAACCATCGAGGCTATATCAGGAATTATCTATCCAGGCCTCAAATGCCCTTTAGAACTGGCAAAAGGATTTGAGCAACGTATCAACAACACAGCTACAGGGAATATTCTGGTTTCCTGAACTGGAGTGGTGAAGAGAAGAGCCAATATGTTTAGTTACTGCAAAAGCGAGATTCAGGACCAAAAACATGGCAATGGGCTTCAGTTTTTCTCCTTCCTCTATCTCTGATGCCTTCCAGGAGGCTCCAGTTCCCAGATCTCAGTGGGAGCAAGATGGCACCCATGACTGTATCCCTTGTGTCTTTTCAGATTCACTTTTAATGGAAATAGCAAGTCATTTACCCATGAGCTCTTTTCTTTAGATGCACATACTGAAAACTGTACAGATGAACTGATATGGCATTGGGAATTTGCTCCAAAGTAATCTACTGTGGGTGGTGATGGGATGGAGAGAGACTGTGCATTAACTGATAAATGCTGATTTTGGAGACTGGGCATTTGGAGAATAGCTCTGCCCATCATACTGTCATCGCCATCTTTGTATTCATGAGAAACTTTTCATAATAAGAAGTTAATGTAGAAAAGTAATCTCTTTTGCTTATTTGAGCTAAGTCCTTATTCCATTCAGACAAGGTCTAAAAAAAAAAAAAGGACATGTCTTCTCTTTGTATGTTCTTCTGTTTGGAGACAGAGGATGGTAAGATCTTGGGAACTGGAAGAGGCAGAATAATGCAGAAGCCTGGATTCCTGAAGAACTGCACTTAGAAAGGTTGTCTGCCAACCACAGTACCATTACAGCTGCAGGAGGTCAACATCATGTTAAGCCACTGACATTTGGGGGCATAGTTATTACAGCATCCACGCTTATCCTAAGGCCCTGTAAGCTGGTATGCATTCTTACCCATTCTGCACGGCTGAGTAGTTAGGCTGTTCTCACAAAAAGATTTTTCCAGCTTTACTTTATAAACTGTTTTCATGCTTAATGTTTTCCAGGAATCTATGAGTTCATATGGGTCAAAAACTATGCCTTAGTCATCTCTGTATCTTTCACAGTAATTTACAAACAGTGGATTCAAAGAAACAAACAAAACACCTCCATCAAAGAAGAAAGAAGCTGCACATATGAGACTTATAATCCTAGCACTTAGAAAACTAAGGCAGGGGAGTCCTGAAGTTCAAAGCCAACCTGGGCTACATAATAACTTCAGGGACAGCACAGACTACATAGTAAAACTGTGTCCCCTGAATTACCCAATACTTAATATCTATTTTCAAAGCCCCACATTTGAATACATCTTTTCAAGCCCAACCACTAAAGAGTGACAGACAGTCTAGGGATTGGAAGCACGTTATCAGTGTGACACTCCTGTTCACACCCACAGTGCTCAGAAAGATCTTCCTCAAAGTTATTAAAGACATGCCGCTGTCCAATTGCTCCCAGCAAGTTTCTGCTTTGATTAGCTCATTCCTGGTGCTTATTTCCTAAAAGGATCGTTCAATTTGTATGTATGTATACATTTAATTTAAAAGGCAAAGCCTCAGGAAGCAGGGGCTATGGATAGAGAGATCACATGACTGACACAGTTTCCCACACTCCTCATCTACAACCCTGAGTAATGTCAATACAGACCAAGTGAAGCTCATCTACTACTGTCTGGATTAGACCACCTACCCCCAATGTCACCAAAACATTTGTCGTTGTGCATTAGCTTATATCCTTTTTAACACCAGGACAAGGTCTCACTCTTTGTTGGGGAAGGCCTGTCCGGGGGACCACAAGTCTTGGATCTCAGACTCAGAAGCTATTCAGAAGAAAGCAGGTGGACTTTCAAAGAAGCACTGTTTGGATGCCCCTAGAGGTAGTGCTCCCTTTCGGGCTGTCTACCAACAGCATCCAGCACAGCTGGAACCCACTCAACAGCCTGTAGATCCCTGTGACCATGAAACTAAAGACAGTCAAGACCTCCCCAGGAGCACAAGGCAGCAGTTCACCATCAGTCCCTGAAATGCCAACACAAGCCGAGAGGCAGCTAATTACAACTGCACATCTTGAATGCTAAGCCATTCTGCCAGAGCTGAAGTCATCAGAAAGCTTCTTTCACTGAGCAGGAACACAGGGTTTCTCAGCCATGACTCATATACCAAGGCACACAGACAGGCCCAGAGAAGAAACTGATCTACTGGGACAGGAAAGCAAGCCGATGCTGGCACTTCCACACCTGAGCACAGGACTGGCCTTGGCTGGGGAGATGCTTAAGTGGGTGAATTGCTTGCCGCACAAGCACAAGATCAGATCCACACACCTCTTAAAAACCAGGTATGGCTGCATCTATCTGCTCACTGGCCAGCCAGCCTAGCTGAAACAGTGAGCTCCAGGTTGAGAGAGCCTGTCTCAGAAAGTATGGTCAGAAGTAATGGAGGAAGATACCCAAACTTGGTGCCTAGCCCACACACATGCAAGCACACACAGACACATATGTGAACACACATATATACATCATTGTTTAAAAACATTTCCATCATGGAAACACTAGTGGACAATTCCTTTTAGGAAAGAACCTGCATTAAATCTCAGAACCCTACAAACGAAAGAGAAAGGTGGTTTAATTAAAATGACCTATTACCTTAAGACCCCTGAATGTCTTTTGCACAAAGGCTCTGTGTCAGGTTCACTGAGTCACACTGGGGCTTCTTATCCCATGTCCTTCCCTCTTAGGCTCCACAGCTGTGAGACTGATAAGCTACAGTCAAACACATTGTATTTTTCCCAGGTACACCCAAACTCTGAAGCAGGAGCAGCCAAATCAGCCCCTAATATCTGCCCCTGCATCAGAATGCTTTATGCACCTCCTGTAGACAGAGACAAAAGCTTTGGAGGAAACCTGGCCCCATGTGAAGGATGCCCTTTTTTAGCCTGGGCTGTCCATTTTTGCAGTTGTATAAAGCTGGGGGAGTTTTGATCCATGTAAAATCTCTTTTGAGGGGCTCTTAGTAAGAGAGCTTCAGAGGGCAGGAAGGCAGGATTGTAGCTACAAAGTAAGAAAACTGCAGCAGGTTAGGCCATTTAGAAGGAGCTATTTTCTCCAAAATTCTGTAATTGCCTGGAGCATGTGGTCTTCCTGAAGGTTATTAAAGACACACCACTGTCAGATTCCTCCCAGGAAGTTTCTGTTTTGATTAGCTTGTTCCTAGTGCTTATTTCCTTAAAAGGATCATATATAAAAATATATATATATTTAATTTAATAATTTAATACTATGTATAGGGTGTATTAAATTGTTGAAAAAGAATTAGACAATTCAGCTTGGCAAGATGAAAAGCAGGAGAAAAGCACCATGAAGACTGCAGTCGACCTTCCCCGGCCCCCTGCTGAAAGGTCGGTGGCAGAGATAACGATGCAGAGTCAGCATCTCCTCCGGGGAAGGGTGGTGACTCAGAGACACGGGGCATCAATCACCTTCTGTGAGAGCAGTTGTCCTTTGGACTCAACATGACCACACACATCATCAGTGAAGCCCACAGGGACACCTTGGGGCTTGGGGAGTGTTTCTAGGTTGTAAAAGGTTATAAAATGGAACCCTTTCCTTGTTCAAATGCTTGAATGTCTAAGAGAGCATCCATGGGGAGGGACTAAGTGAAGAAGGAGAGCTGAATGATCGCCCAGAGCCTAGGATCAGATACAAAGCGGGCAAAGCCAACCTTTCACATCAAAGGAGAAAAATCAAAGTTCTTCCCCTGACACACTGAAACAAGGCCAGCCTCCTGGGATCAAAGGCTCCTTTGCACACAAAGGCTCACATTTACACTTGTGTCAGTTTTAGGCAGATGGAAGTCAAGTGAAGTAATTGCTTGTTCAAGCTTTAAATTGCCATGTCCACTGTCCTGGCTCTGTGGCTTCATGTCTACTGAGCTAATATGATCAGTTAGAGGACGTGCATGAGGACCTGAGTTTGATCCCCAGTGGTGATAAAATGTACTTGTAGTCCAACACCAGAAACGCAGTGGGGTTCGAGCCGGCCAGCATAGCCTAATAGGTGAGCCCAGGTCCCGGGGAAATACGTTGCCCAAAAAAAACCCATGAATATTACCTAAAGAACGATATCTGAGATTGTCCTCTGACCTCTACTCATATGCTCACACTCATACACATACAAATGAGCATGCACATACTGCACACGTACACACACACAAATAATATTCTATGACCTGCACAAATAGCCTTATTCCTTGACTCTGTAGAAGCTAATAAATGAATTTGTCATCACTCATTCCCTCAGGAAAACAAAACCACTGCTCCTTGACACCACAATTCATAAGAGCTGCTGAAGCCACACGGCCCTCAGCAAAGTGCCACTTACTTTATATCTGCAGGATTTCTGGAGAAGCTTTAATAAGGCACCAGGCATCTGGTTAAAATGTGAATTCTGAATCACAGTCAGTCCAGAGGACACCGCAGCTGCTGCTCCACGGACCACGTGTTGAGCATCGAGGGTCTAAGGAGTTTGCTAAGCCAGACATCGGTACCTGGTGATTGAGCCTCAAGCTCTGCTGTCACCCGCTGAGCTGAGCCTGCATCCAGCCACCACCGCTTATCCTGCCTTCCTTCTCTGGACCTGTGCTTCCTACCTTGTGAAATGAAGCTCACAATAGCCCTGCAGAGATGCCGGGTGGAGGGGGGGGGGGGTGAAAGGGGCCACACCCAGGGCCCTGCACCACTGTGGGGCACACAAACTTGCAGGGAATGGGTGCTGCTGCTGTGTCCTGGCTCACTCTCAGGTCCCTTACACCCATCCTTTCCTCAGCCAAAGGAACCTAGAGGAATCCTTGGAGGCAGAGAAGCAAAACTGCAGGTTTCTGACCCCATAGCAACCATCAGCTCTAAGTGGGTCTGTCTTTGTCTTTTAGTGAAAGATTTTTGAAGTTTATATCAGTAACATATGAATGTGTGTGTGTGTTTGTGTGCATGTGTGTCTGCCTGTCTGTCTCTACCTTAGTCTTTCTTTGTCTTTCTCACTCTTTGTCAGGTATGGTGGCCACAGCCTATAATACCATCTGCTCAGGAGCCTGAAAAGCAGGAGGATAACAAGGCCAGCTTCCACTACAGAGTAAGTTCAAGAGTAAGCCTAGGGAGATCCTTTCTCAAAATAGGAAGTAAGAAGACTGCCTAGAACGCACCAGTGAAGGGTCATGGCTACGTGACAGAGCACCAGCCTCGCTTATACCAGGCCCTGTGTTCAGTACCATTTTTATCAAATCAAAAGTCCTTGAGGCAGGTGTTCCCAGGTGAAAATTGATCTCTGACAGCCCCTATCTTATCTGTCACATATAGAATATGACAACAACTATGAAGAGATCCTCAGAGAGTCAAGGAGAATGTTTATAAAGTATGTGCCTGGTATGCAGTAAGTGGTCAATAATTGGTGGTTGCTACTCTGTCTGTCATCCAAACCCCATCCTCCAGTGGCACAGAGAGAGCCAACATGACTGTTAACTTCCTCTTGATAACTTGCCTCGTCCTAGAGAAGGTGAGGCTGCTTATTCATCTGCAAAGGACACCAGTGTGGAGGCAGAATGGCTCTGTACCATGGCAGAGGCTTTCCCAATCCTGACGTACAGTCAGGGATACTGACACTAGGGTAGATGTGTGAAAAGACTTTAAATGTAGCTCATCTGAGAGTGGGCTGGGGGATGGCAGGAGAGATAAAGCCATCACTGCTTTCCTGAGGAGACAGCCCTTCATCCATCAGTCAGTCATTCAAGATACTGTTTCAATCTTTGTGCTTATATGATGTGTGTTCGTGTGTGTATGTGTGTGCGCATTTCTGTGTGTGAGTGTGGGTGTGGGCATGTCACGATGCACATGTGGAGGTCAAAGGACAGCCTTCAGTGTCATTCCTTACCTTCCACCTTGCTCAGGGGCTCTTGTTCACTGTAGCACATGCCAGGCTAGCTGGCCTGTGAGCCTCCAGGATTCTCTTATCTACACAGCCCTTCACGGGAGCACAGGGGTTACAGACAACATGTGCCACCACGATCTTCTGCACACGGAGTCTGAGGATCTGAACTCAGGTACAGCTTCACCCATCCAGCCACCTCCCAGGCTCTATTCATGATACACGCAAGCTGGTCCTCACATCAACACCTACCCAGCTGCCATGAAGACAGAGCAGAGGCGCTACCCTCCAGAGAAACTCAACTCTCGGAAGAAACAAAAAGAAGCTAAAATTTCTGTACAGCTGCTGACAGGAGGGCTCCGGTGAAAGAGATGAGCCGGGCGGGCAGGAAGCCTCCTGAAATGAAGCTTAAACAAGGTCCTGGAGAAGGGAGGGAGTCGGCGGGAACAGAGCAGCAGAGAGAACAGCCCAGGCATAGGGAAGAGGAAGTGGAAAGACTGGGGCTAGAGAGCATGGGAGGCGTGGCAAGAAGTGAACAGACAGAAGAGCAGCTGGCCTCGCTGGAGAAGGGGGTCGCTTTCTTCAGTCTTGTGACTACCGATAAATTCACTCGTGTTCCAGAAAACAGCACCCCACCCCTGCTCATGAAAGCAACACCAAGTAGGGTCATCTGTTTGAAACAAAGAAACATGGAAGGAAACTTAGGGAGGACAGAGGACACTCAGCAGAAGGGAAGGTCACAAGACAGAGGAACGGGGTATGGATGGTCAGAACACAGGCTGTGCACGTAAGAACTAGACAAGGAATGTTTTAAGTGAGGAGCGGCCTCCCAGGCCATAGAAATAGTACTAAATTGTATTCTAAAGGCCATGAGATGCCACCAAGGTTTAAACACATCTGGCTCATATAAACTTCACTACAAACTGCAAGAACCAAATCTCACTATGGCCTGAAACTCTGAAGTCAGAAAATGAACTCCTGAGACCTCTGCTACCTTGGTTCTTGGCTCTGGGAGCACAACCTCAGGGTGGAACTTCATTGCCGAGAAAAAAAGAAAAAAGCAAGAAGCTTTAACTGGTGCTGGAGAGAACAATACCACACCCAAATACCCTGAGGAGTCCTGGAAATCCGTCACCGTCAGCTCCATGCTCCTAAGGCGTAAGTAAACCTGACACAAATCTCCCCCTACAGCCTCCTGTGCTGCACAAATCCAAGACATGACAGTGCACAGTTGAGATTCTCCTCCCGCAAGCCTGAAAGCCCAAAGCAAAGCAGGGAGTTTAGGCATAATCCCCAAGCCATGCCCTGGCAGAGAGAAGCAGGCGGCCCAGAGCCTTCTGTCCCTGGGTGTCTAGCTGAGCCCTGAGCCTGTCCCAAAGCTGAAGATGAGTGGTTCAGAGCACAGGCTGTCTTCCTACTATGGAAAGGCCAATGAGGATTGTTCATCCTGTAGGGAGTGAGGTTGGGAAGAAGCTGGGCCTGAGGATGCTGAAAGGTAGGCCTTCTAGGAACTCAGCTCATCAGAGAATACAGGGTCTGCACTCGGGAGATGGTTCAACTGGTAAAGCTCCTGCCTTGATGGCATGAGGAAGTCGGTTCATATCACCAGGACCTATGCACACTGTGGTGTGCACTTGAAATCCCAGCATCAGGAAGGCAGGGACAAACAGACGCTGGGGTCCATTCTGGCCAACCAGCCTAACCTACTTGGTGAGCCCCAGGCCAGGAAGAGATCTTGTCTGACACTCAAAACCAAACATTGGGTGAGGCATAGGAAGCCTTCTGTGAAAGTGGGAATGGGGGAAGAAAAGGAACTGGAGGTGATAGGAGCTTCACAAGAAGACCAACAGAGTCAACTAGCTACGGCTAAGAGGTGCTGAGACTGAAGCACCAACCAAGGACCTGGCATGGACTGGACCTAGATCCCCTACAAAGATGTAGCTGATAGGCAGCTCAGGTCTCATGTGGGTTCCCTAATAAGGGAAGTGGGAGTTCTCTCTGACATGGACTCTCTTGTCAGCTTTTCAATTACTTCCCTCTGGAAGGACTGCTTTGCCAGGCCACAGCAGAAGAGGATACACTCAGCTCTGATACAACTTGATGAACTGGGGTGAATAGAAAGACAGGCTTGCTTTTGCTGAGGAATAGGAGAGGGGGAGAAGAAAGGAGAGTGAGACAGGGAGGTGATGAGGGATAGGGCTAAGACCAGGATGTAAAGTGAATAAATTAATTAATTAATTTAAAAAGTGCAGTCTGAGGAAAAAAACCAGCTGACCTCTTGCCTTCAATACACATATACCCACATATCCACATGTACACAGGAGGAAGGACGGGATGGACGGGAAAGGGAGCTACACTGACATCTGAAGAGAGGATCAAGGGCCAGGGTTGGAGACACAGTAAAGACACAGAAGAAAAGCACCAATCTCTCAGCACTGCCACTCAGCACCAAATGGAGCAGAGGGCCTATAAAGAAAGCACCTTCTTGCTACCTATTTTTCATTTGTTTGTTGAGCCCAGGATGGCCTAGAATTCACCATGTTGGTGAGGAGGAAAACCTTGAACTCTTGATTCATGTGCCTCTACCTTCCAAGTGCTGGGATTACATGCCTGGTTTGCTTTTATTAATTATAAGAACAATGCAGAATCCCCTTAGCATTTTTGTATTCCCTAATCAATTTCGTAATTTTACTTTGAAAACTTTGTACTTTATTAACAGGATTTAACATTTCCTCAGGCATCCGTTAACCTTTGTGTTTTATATTCTCAGCTTATTAGTTGTCTTTATCTTTGTGTGTGTGTGTGTGTGTGTGTGTGTGTGTGTGTGCGCGCGCTCTTGAGTATATGCTTGTGAGATGGAGCAGGACTAGGGTACAAGGGTTTCTTTGAAACAAGGTCTCATTGCAGCAGCCCCTGTGAATTCTGAGATTACAGACAGGCTATACCACACCCAGCCTCTGCATTCTTCATCTTGTTCTGTTTTCTATTACAGCCACAGAACAGCCAAGACTGGGAAACTTGAGTAGGAAAGATAGCAGTTGAGCTCACAGTTCTGGAAGGTGGAATTCAAAATGAAAAGGAGAACCTAAGGAACTCATTAGGCCCCATAGGATGCATTGTGGCATGGCCGGATATGGGGAGGGGAAATGAGCACATGCATAGAAGACCAGAGCTCACTTCCTAAGAACCCACCCTCATGGCAAATAGCCCAGCATCCCAAGAAAGACCGTGAACAGCCACAGCCCTATCTGACTGTCTCATTGACTCTCAACAGCATCATGCTGGGAACTACATTCTAACAGGTAGATTTAGGAAGACATATTCAAACCATGAGTGGTTTCTTTATCTTCACACACACATGTATATACATATATAATTGTGTAGGTATGTGTCCTTTATATATTAAAGTGGGTGATGCTTTATCAAAATCACTAACTTTTGTTGGAATTTCTTTGTTTATTTTGCAATGCTGTGGACTGAGCCTAGGGCCACACACAGAGTAGGCAAACACTACCGCTGAGCCACAACCCCAGCCCTCTTTCCACTTTTTATTTTGAGACATGATCTTACTAAGTTGTCTAGGCTGGGCCTGAATTCATCCTGTAGGTGAAAACAGATCTCCAATGTACAGTCCTCCTACTTCATCCTCTTTAGCAGCTGTAATTACCAGCTTGTGCTCCAACTTGGCTTCTTTTAGTTTCCTTTATGTTATTTCTTGACCGCTCTGGAAGGATCATAAAATCAGCCATCTGATTCAGTCCAAAATATTGTCTGCCTTTGAAATATGACTTTGAGAACATCCTTACTCAAAGGCCCCAAATGCCCAGGTTCTCTGCTGCTGCTGCTACCAGCAGTAGCCTGGGCAGGGTACCAGCTTATCCTTTCCCTGCCTCTGAAGAGACAATAATCAGGTCTCAGGACTTCTGAGTCACACGCTGAAGCCCCGACGCCACCAAAAGCAGGATCATTTCTTC
The DNA here is from genome assembly GCA_028658305.1 of Pachyuromys duprasi. NCBI lineage: Eukaryota > Metazoa > Chordata > Mammalia > Rodentia > Muridae > Pachyuromys > Pachyuromys duprasi. The sequence continues at coordinate 12,091,841 of CM053757.1, read as the reverse complement.
ATGGGCTCATGCTGTTCTCAGGCACACAAGCCACCCTCTGATTCCATGAAACACCCTTCACTACCTACTTTCTTTTTTTCTTTAGAAGGCTGCTGAGACAAACAGATGCCAAGAATCCCTCTACAAATCCCATTTTCTTGGTTTCAAAAGCCAACTGTATCAGAAGAGATGCTCAGAGTATTGATTGCCTGCTTGATATGACTCATGTATGAGCTTTGGTGGCACACAAGAAAACAGGAGAATCCTTGCTCCCAGTAAGAGCTCCTGCCACCAAAATATCCTTCCTTTAGAACACCACCTCCCCTATCCATCCTCCACTCAGGGTACAACTTCTAACTACATTTCCAATGCCAGCTTTGCCATCACTCCTCTGGAAAGGTTTCCCCAGCAGCCAAACCAGACCAGGCACCCTCCATACCAGGAACTCTTGGTATCACCACTAGCACCATGTCAGAATCATGGCTTGTAAATACAGTTTCCCATCTCCCCAGCCTTTGAAACACCTGAACTCTTTAACCACTGTCTCACCCCAAAGCTAGTATGTACCTTACAGATCACAAATCAATACAGTCTTCCCCCAGTACTTATGGGAGGGACAGTTCCAGTACCCCATGGTTAAGAGAGTTCAATGAAACTCAAGTCCCTTCTGTGTTGTGATGTTGGGTTTTCATATAACCTGAGCATATCCTCTTATACACTTCAGACAATCTCTAGCCTGCTTGTAAAGCCTAACAGGATGTGAGTGCTATGAAAATAGTTTGTTCTGCTGTATTGTCTAGGGAATAGTGACAAGAAAAGACGTCTATATGTGTCCAGTACAGCTGCAACTCTTTTCCTGAGTGTTTTCAGTCTTGGTTGAACCCAAGGATGCAAAACTTACAGCTACAGAGTGATGACTATGTATTTGTAAAATCAACGCATCAGGGCCGAGGAGATAGCTCAGTCAGTAAACGGTTTGCCTTTTGAGCAGGAGAACCTGAGTTTGATCCACCGGAACACACTTTTTTTTCTTAAAGCAGGTGCAGGTGGCCTGAATGAGAGTGGTCTTCCATAGGTTTCCAGTTAGTGAACAATTTGGGAAGGTATGGCCGTGTTAGAGAAGCATGTCACTCGGAGTGGGTTTGAAGGCTTTCAAAAGCCCGCACTATTCCCCGCACACTCTCTGCCTCGTGATTGCTGAGAGCTCTCAGCTACGCTCCAGTGCCATGTTTGCCTGCTGCCATGACGGTCATGGCTCATCCTCTGAAACTGTAAGGAAGCACCCAATTAAACTCTCACTTTTATAAGTTGCCTTGGTCATAGTGTTGCCTCAGAGCAATAGAAAAGTAGCTATGGGCGTGGTAGCTACCATGGGCATGGTAGCATTCATCTGTAATACCAGTGCTATAGATGCAGACAGGCAACTTCTGGGACTCCGTGCTGAGCCAGCCTGCCTATTGTATTCCAAAAACAAGGTACAAGGCACCAAAGGAACAACAACCAAGGTTTCACCTTTGGTCTGTACATGTGCGCATGTGCACGCACACACATACACACACACACACACACACATACACACACACTGCTGTACACACAAGTGCATATATAAACATAGGGAGAAAGACAGAGTGTTAGAACCTAAGAAACAGCCAGCCCTTCTGCTAGCTGCAAAACTAATCCATTTAAGAGTCTCAGGTTCAGCCCTTACAGAGCAAACAATCTAATATTGCCCCAAAGGCAGGTCCCCTGTCTGTCCTTGATTTCTCACTAAGCTGTACAAGTCTTGTTCCTGCATTAAAGTGTTTTGTACAGCTGGGGGCCCTGAGTCACACACATAGTCTGACACTGTGATCTAAGGGGGCTTTAGTTTCTGGAAGACCTAGAGAATGAGGTCAGCTATGCAAGTAGTTGACCACAGAAAACAAAGTTGCTAGTGTCCCGTGTTTGTCATAACCTACAAAGTCTTGGAAACCAGCACCACACTGGAAATCCAAGTTTGTCTCTGTATGCCCCTTTGCTGGCTGATGATTTTAGCACATGTCCTTTTTTAAGTGTATTTACTCTTATATTAGGTGTGTGTGTTGCCCACGCGTATATCTGTGCACCATATGCATGTCTGGTGCCCAGAAGCTGCCATCATATTCCCTGTATCCGATGGGTACAGATGGTTGCAAGTTGCTATGTGGGTGCTGGGAACTGAACCAGGGTCCTTTGGAAGAGCAGCTAGTGTCTTAGCTGCTGAGCCCTCTCTCTCATCTTGCAGATGTCCTTTTACTGTAACAAGCCCTTACTCTTCATAACCATGAATGCACCAACTATAGTCATCAGTGATTTCTGAATTCTCAGGTTATACCATTGTCTTAGAGAGCTTTAAATGTGGATCTCTCATGTGTGCCCAAAATGGGGGCAGTGTGGTGTGTTTCTGTCCTCTGACATCACACCTATACTCCTAAGGGTTATGGAGGAGGTGATCGTAATGATAATCCAGCTGAAACTGGGGAATATGATTCGGTCAGATGCCAGCTGAGAAACCATGAGGACCTGAGTTTGCATCTCTAGCACCCTCATGAAAGCCAAGCCCGGTGACGCATGTAAGTTCAGCACCGGGGATGTACAGAGATAGACAGATCCCTAGAGCTCAGCGCCCATCCAGCTTAGCTGAATCAATGAGCTCCAGGTTCAGTGAGAGGTGCTGCCTCAAAAAAAAAAAAAGGTGAAGAGTAATTGAAAAAGACATAGGAGGTTCATTTCTGACCACCATGTACATGCTTGTGCATGTCCGTACACAAACATATACATACACATACTAAAGTAACAATAATCCATCTAGAAAGCAAAGGCCACATAGGATATCGTATGGGGCAAGACCACCCTTGCGGATGCTTCTTCATTCACTAAAACTGGACCTGGAATACAGGTCCCGTACAGCCCTGTCCATCCAGGATGGAGATAGGCAGTCCTCTCCAGGCAAGAGAACGACTCATTGGTGCCCGGTTAGTACTCCTCCAACCCTGACAGATGACTGGGCAAAAATAGAAGAGAATCCCTCCTTTATAAATATCCTTACATGCTAAATGTCTCTAAGAAGCGCCATGTGCCAAGCTCATCTGCTAAGAAGCAGATGCTGCCCAGATGCAGACTCCCGAGGAGCCGAGAAGTAAAGGGTTTAGATTTAACAGGAGGCAGGAGTTGCTTGGGAGCAAAATGTGACTGGGGAGGCCTGACCCAGCTGCAGAGTTCTGGGGAGCCTGCCTCCTGACTGCTCAGAACAGCACTTCCCGGCTAGTCATAACAAACAGAACTGCCCAGCACAGCTCCAGAGGATGGTGCTACCTTGGGTTTGAGTCCTAGTACCAAAAGAAAAAGATAGTATCTCACCACGGCTGTCTCAGTACATTTGTATAGTGCTTCATGTGTTTGTGTGTTGTGTGTGTTGTATGCGTGTGTGCCTGTGTATGTTTGAGTAGTATGTGTGTGGTATGCGTGTGTGTTTTGTGTGTGTTTGTATGTGTTGTATACATGTGAGTTTACGTGTTAGCTGTGTTTATGTGTGTTTATGTGTGTGTCATGTATTTATGTATGTTGTGCGTGTTTATATATGTGTGATGTGTGTGTGTCTTAGTCGCTGTTCTAATGCTATGAGGAAACACCATGAACAAGGCAATTTATAAGAAGCATTTACTTGTGGGTTTGCTTACAGTTTCGGAGGGTGAGTCCTTGAGCACTACGGTGGCAAGCATGGCAGCAGGCAGACACGCATGGCCAGGAGCTTGCTGATCCACAGGCAGAGTGACAGAGACTGGACTTGCAGAGGGCTTGTTAAACCTCAAAGCCCACCCCGGTGACACACTTCCTCCAATGAGACCACAGCCAATAATCCTCCCCAACCAGTTTCACTAACCGGAGATCAAGCATTCAAACATACTAACCTATGGGGGCCATTCTCATTCAAAGCACCACTGTGTGTTTATTTGTACATTGTATTTTACAAACAATTCACATGCACATCTGTGTGAATGCTTGTATATTTGCATGTGTGTGCATGTGTATTCATTTCATCATTTCATCTTCACACAATCATTCCTTTAAATTTCTTTAAGTTGGCATAAAAACTTGGGTTTAATCACAAAGCATTTTATTGCACATATAATCCTCATACTTTACTCTTATTTGTCTCTCTCCCACTGACCTCTCCTGTCTCCCTTCTCCCTTAGCAGTCCCAAATGATCCCCTTCTGCTTTCGTGTCATATACTTTCCATTTTCCTCTCTTACTCTTTCCCTATAGATCTATTCTTTATCATTCACAGTCTCTTTATTTTATGTCCCGCATACACATGTGTTCACACACACATGCTCACACTCACCCTGAATCTAGATGTCACATGTACAAAAAAAAAAATTGGCATTTTTCTCTCTGAGCTTATTCTGGCTTCTTTCAGTTAACACTGTAATCTCCAATTCCATTCCGTTTTCATTTCATCCTTCTCTTCAGCTTTATATACTCTAGATCTTTAGTAACGCACCTATTGCAGTCATCCTTCTTAGGATACAGGAGCAATGAAGACAAATCCCATACTTCCAAAGAGCAGTCGCTCTGTCGTCATGCAGAGAAAATCATGTTCTCATAGACCTGAGGAAGAGGAGCAAGCAGAAGGATGAGCTCACAGCGAGGAGGAGGAGGAGGTGACTTGAGCTGGGATGACCAAGAACAGCCTGTGGACGATGGAGTTGGAGTTGAAGCCATGCAAGCCACAGGGTGAGGACCAGAGCTTGGATCCCTGGAGTCCACATAAATTCCCAGTGGGTACGACAGACCAACTATCAGCCCAGAAGAGGCTGAAGCCTAGGATTGCTGGAAGAGGATGTCTAACTAGAACAGCCCTCCGAATGAGCTCAGGGTTCAATGAGAGATCCTGCCGCAATAACTATGGTAGAGAAAAACTGAGGAAAATTTCTCACAGACCTCTTGTACCTCCATGGGCACACATGTTAACACACATACATCAGGAACACATACACATGAGAAGATGCTTGTCACTGGCAATAATGCTTGAGATAAAGCTGAAACAGTAGGATGATCAAGAGAAGGCAGTCCCAGACAGAAAGACAAATAACAAATGTTTTCTCTCCTATGCAGAGCCTACATTTAGAATTACGTGTGTTGTGAACTCACAGATAGTTGTGACAGCGTTCACAAGACCTGCACAAGTTCAAACCAGACGAAATCCCAGCAGAAGAAGTGGAAGTACAGACTCCCATCCCTAGCCAAAAAGCCACTCACAGCTGATACCTGTTGGCAGGAGGCAGCTCAGATTTCATCAATGGAGTGACCCTGGGCACATCAATCATATTCAATTACTCCAGTAGACAGAGTAGCTGGCCACCACACAACAGACCTGTGGGGTGTGTGTGTGTGTGTGTGTGTGTGTGTGTGTGTGTGTGTGTGTGTGTTATTGTTTTGGTTTGGGAGTCGTTTTGCTTTTAAAAGAGAGAAAGAACAGTAAGTTGAATGGGTACAGAAAGACTCTAGGAAGAGTTAGAGAAGGGGAAAGAATATGATCAAAATATATTATGTGAAAAATTCAAAATAAAATAAAATTGCATGTGTATGTTTCTATGTGTATATATAAAATAAAATTGTGTGTGTTTCTGTGTATATAGAAAAGTCATGAAACTAGAAAAAAAAATGACTGTGAGAAGTAGTGGGAAATACAGAAGATAAGAGAATACATGTAATAACGGAGCAGAGGTCGGGACTAACTAGAGGGGAAAGAGAAGCAGCAAGAGGAGGGAGAAGACACAATGTATTACAACACATATTATGAAGATGCCTTAATGAAAGCCATTACTTGTATGTTAGCTTCAAATTAACTTTAAAATAATGATGATGAAAAAGTTCTCAAGCAGAGGAAACAGCAAGTGGAAAGGCCTTGAGGTGGGGTCTCAAGGAAGGGACTGTGGGAAGTGGGGAATGGATTTGGTCTACGATATGAGCAAAAGATTGTGTCAGGGCTTTCAGGTAAAAACAAATAATTGATCTTTCTTCTAGGTAAAATGGAAAGCTCTAGGAAGATTTTTATAAGGATTAATGTAGGCTGGAGCTGTGGTTTGTGGTACTGTTCTACTTAACCACTTGGGCAGCTGGACCACAAGCTGATAGCAAAACATCAAAGTGGAAGAAGCACAGACCAGCGAGGAAGACTGTTTTTGTTGACAGTGGCTTTCAGGGGCAGTTACACCAAAGATGGAGAAATGGACGTATATTGTAAAAATAGAGCTAGCAGTACTCGCTGGTGCTTTGAATGTAGCAGATGGGAGACAGACAGATAGACAGATACAGAGACACAAAGAGACAAAGACAGAGAAACAGACTATGTTAGTCCTAGGGAGCCAGACATAATGGCCCAAGCTTATAATTCCAACTATTCTGAAGGCTGAGAATGACAAGTTCAAGGCCAGCCTGGGCTACAGAGTGAGTCCATGATCAACCTGGGCAACTTAACAAGACCTTGTTTCAAAGTGAAGACTAGAGGCGAAGCTGGAGCTCAGTTGGTTGTCACAAGATATTTGATCACACTGTGAACTCCGAGATTGTGTTAGTCACTGGAAAAAAACTGGTTTTAGTTGTAGTGTAGCTCAGTCTTAGCACACACCTTTAATCCATATTTAAGCTCTCTGCTTAGATATTGTAAACAGGATTAAATAAAGTCAGCCAGACATAGGTCAAGCAGTGGAGCAAGCAGCCAGTTGGCAGGAAGTGAAGATAAGATTATGAGAAGAAAACAAACAGAGAGAGTAAAAGGAAGTCAGGAGGACAGATAGAGAGACACACAGGAAGTAGAAGGGAGGGACACTGAGTTTGAAGGAAGTTCTTTGAGAAGGCATGAGAGAAGGGTTTTCCTTCTGGGATGTCAGCTAAGGAGAAATGGTTAAATGGGTGTTTTCTCTGCCTTTCTGAGCTAGCAGGCTTTCCCCCCAGCATCTGGCTCCTGAGTTTTTATTGGTAAAATATGAAATGATTGAGATTTTGCTAAAAACAATAGTTAGTAAAATGCTTGCCTACCACTCATGAGGCCCTGGGTTCAATCTTCTTCATAAACTAGATGTGGTAGTCTACCTCTAATCCCAGCACCAAGGAGGTGGGAGCAAAAGAATCAGAAATTCAAGTTATTCTCTGGTATATAGAAAGTTTGAACCTTCCTAGGACATGAGATATTTTGTACAAAAAATTAATTAATTACAAAAATTTTAAGGGCTTAGGATGTAACTCGGTGATAGAGTGCAAAGCTGTCAGTTACAATCCTCAGTTTTAAAACAATTGATGACTGTTAGGTTACTGGATCTGTAGTTTGAAGAGAAAAGTAAAAAGTAGTGTCATTTATGAAGAGGAAAAGAAGAAGGAGGCAAGGATTCAAGACATGCTAAAGACAAAACAACTCAGAAAAGGTAAGCTCAAGGTCACATAGCTAGGAAATGCTTGAGACAGTTTGAACACTGGTTTCCCGAAGACTCTAGGGTTCAAATGGCAAAGCAAGCTACACTGCCAAGCCATGCTCAGAGATGAGTTGGAGGAAAAAATCAAATCAGTAAACCAGGCAGATTCAGAGCCTGCCACATGGCTGATCTATTTCCAGCGCCCACTCTGGTGAAGGCTACTTGTAGAATCATAGAATTAATAGAGTTTTTGAGCTGTGTAGATCCTTAGGCTTGAAAGGGCACCTGCGCCTTTGCAAACATGATGCAGAGAGCACCTTGAGTGGGCAGATGGGTCAGGCTGCTGGGTGGACTTTGCTTTGAATGGCGCTCTAGACCCAGACCAATCTTCCGAGCAACCTATTCACTTTCTCCCCGCTGTCAAAAGGGAACAGGACATTATATAAACCTTCTAAAATGCCAAAAGGAGGAATTCTATATTTAACTCCCCTCCCAGCATCCAAATATCACATGATGGGATGCTGAAGATCCGATTCAACAATATTGAGTAACAGGAATCTTACCCGAGGGACTTTCTCTCCCCTTATCTCTCTGGCTTACTATCTCCAGCCACCCACTGCCTCATCTTCATTAAATAGGTTCAAGAGCAGCGGGACTCATGCAGATCCCCAGGAAAGCAAGCAGCTGGGGGAGTCAAAGGCATTATGCTAATACAGTTGCTATTAGCACAGGGGACTACGTGGGGAGCTGGGACTCCAGGCTAAGCCTAGCCTCCTCCCCCAAAACAGTATGAGGAATGAAGGGAGAAGGAAAGGGGGCAGCTGTATATATATTCAAAGCTAAAATAAAAACAGTGCCCTCAAGGTCTGGGAGGCAAATGAAATGGAAACTCAGTTACCGCGCCTCCACAGCTGGGACTCCCTTACAGAGGCACCCAGGAAAAGTCAGAGCTCCAAGATTTCAGAGCTGGGGGGCTGGGAAAGGAGGGAGCATCAGGAACCCATCGGAAAGGGAGGAGTGAGGCTCCTGACCAGCTTGCATGCTGTGGGCGATCAATACATATTAAACACTTAGGCTGGTGGAGAACAGGTTTTAATGAGGCCAGGAAACAGCATGCAGAGTGAGTGGGCTGTGTGGCTAGGGCAGTGGAGATGCTAGGCAACGCGCCTCATCCCTCCAAGTGCTGTGTCCATGCTTCTTCTTGGGGTCTGTCTGCTTACAAAAAAAAGGAAATAAAGTGACCAAGAGAAGCGGCTAGGGAAGCAAGCAAGCGGAAGGAACCTACCTGTGTGGGCCAGGCTACCACCTAGACTTATCTCACCATTCATCTGATTTGGTTTTTGTGTGTTCAGGATGTAGCCATAAATAAGAGAGTTGGGGGGGGGACCCTAACACCCACCAACAGCGAGTTTCTGGGATCCTGGGAGAAGCCTCAAACACACCAAGGCTGGAGTAGGAAAGCACTGGGTGCTATAAGCCCACAGAAAAGTGTCCATTTATCCAAGGATCCCAGAAGCCCTCATGAGCTAATTACATTTTGAACAGAAAAACAAATGAAAGTTTGGCTCACAAAGATTCCATAGCAGCCAGTCCAAGTGTCCGAGCATCAGCCCAAGGTGCTTTGAGACTGAAATAAAAGGTCACAGATCCAGAATTGTAGAGTACAAGGACTTACCCATGGTGAGCATGGTACTGTGCAGTGGGAGCAACATCAGTGACCCCCTCTTCCCCACCCCACTTTGGGTCAGTAAAGAGGGGTGCAGTTATAGACTGAGACAGTGGTTCTCAGCCATTGGGTTGAGTTGAAAGGCCCTTTCACAAGGGGTCACCTAAGACCATCAGAAAAGATAGATATTTACATTATGATTCCTAACAGCAAAATTACAGTTATGAAGTAGCAACAAACATAATGTTTGGGGTCACAGCGTTAGGAAAGCTGAGAAGCCCTGGATGAATACAGAAGCAACATCATCCTGGCTGAATGTGCCTGACTTGTCTCAAGCTAATATCCATACACAGCTGCATCCCTGGAGCCAGGAGCCAGGTGTAAAGCTTCACTCCACTCTGCTAATAACCTTCTGGAAAACTACAAAACAAAACAAAACAAAACAGAACAAACAAACAAACAAAAAGGGAACGATGCTGGAGTCACTGCAGCAGTTACGACTCAAGATGGCCACAGTCGGGTCATTGAAAATCCCTGCAATGAGAGCAGCACAGGCAGAGGCTTGGAGGACCCGCTCTTTACTTTGCTTGTGCTATGCTTCTATCCCACATGTACCAGGGCCCTGTGCTTCCCCACCCCATATGGCTCCACCTGCAGTTACGGAGCAAGAAAGGAGGGTGCCCCATCACTACTGGCGCTGTCATTCTTACCATTGCTGCTGTTGTCTTTACTGTCACTGTGCTCATGAGCAAAGAATGTCTTCTTTGACAATTTCATCTGTACATAAAATCCCCCTCCGGCTACTCCAAGATCTCCCACACCTCCATCCCAACTTCATAGAGTCTTCCTCTATACCCATTGAGTCCAGTCAGTGCTGTCCGTGTGTACGTGGGTTGAAGGCCATGCACCTGAGCATGGGCACCATATCAGAAGCCACATATCAGAAAAAACTAACATCCCCTACTCCAGCAGCCTTCAGCAGCTAATAATTCCCTAGCTGGGGTGGGGCTGGGGGGGAGGGGGCTTGTGAGCCTCTCCCCCTGTACACACTGGAATTTTGACTGACTTAATCTTGTGTAGGCCTTGGGCAGACAGCCAGAGACACTGTTTCACAAGAGCCCTCCCCTCCCTCTCACTCTAACAATCTCTCCCCCACCACTCTTGTGATGTCCCCTGAGCCTTATCTAAAAGAGAGTAATAATGTCCCGTCAGGGACGAGCCCTCCATACTCACTCTTAACAAGAATTTTCTCATGTACCAGATGCTACCGTCAGCATTTTGCCCAGATAAATACTACCAGGTAAAATATTTAAAGACTTAAATACTACCATTTCAGCATCATGTCGCTATAAGAAAAGTGCTATTGTTCTCCCCATTTACAGGCTAGACAGGTGGGGTCTAGAGTGCTGAAGTAGCTTGTCCATGAACATGATTAGTAAGAGTTACAGAGATGGATTTGAGCTCCAGTGCCATTAAGCAGCAACGAGACTACTTCCCACTACCTCATTGCACATCATCTGCAAACCCCACACTGAGATTCTCTCTCTATGGCTCTCTAAGCTCCCTCTTTCCCTTGACCTCCCTTCATTTAATACCTACTCTGAAGATACGGGAACCGGCTGCAGCAATCCACTTGAACTTCTAGTGCCTCAGCTTCGATGCCACAATGCTGTAGGATTATAACACCTGCCTCATAGAAGAACACGAAAATGATTAAACAAGATGATGTGTTAAGCAACTAGCAGAAGACCTGACATTTAACAGGCTGTATCAGTCGCCTACAAACGTATGGCTCAAAACAAGGCACTATTATCTTAGCGTTATTGAAGCAAGAAGAACCTGGCTGCACGTTCAGTGGTTTTCTTAGAAATCTTGTCAGCCTCACAACCAAGCTCATTGTTCAGAAGATCACAGTACCGCAAAAACCATAGGACATAATTCAGCCACTCTACAAAGACCCTCTCTTCTAGGTTTTTTATAATCTATCCCATTTCCATCTTAAGTAACCACACTGTCTTTAACATCACTCTTCTATGAACCATCTGTCCATGACACTGAGACATTTATGTATTCTCTTAAATGATTTGTGTTTTTCTTTACCATACCCTCACTCTGTCTGCATCCTTAATAACAAGATCAGGAGCATCTTTCTAATAATCGGGTCAAGGAAATCTTGGCTTTTTCAATGGGTTTCTTAATTTGTTCGGATCCTGTCTACTACCAATTCCAAGACCACTTCCACTTTTTAGGGTTTTTTGTGAAGTTAGTACCCCATTTCTGGCTCCCAAAATTACTCACATTAGAATTCATCAAAGAACAGACAGTAGGAGATGTTAAGAGATTGTTTCCAAAAAGGGGGAGTTTGTAAGACCTGGCAAGGACAAAAGCTCCACAAAGACCAAATAGATCAGGGCACAGGGGTCTTCTATGAGACTGTTTCTCCAACCAAGGACCATGTATGGATATAAACTAGAACCCCTACTCAGATGTGGCCCATGGTAGCTCAGTATCCAACTGGATACCCTAGTAAGGGGAAGAGGGACTATTTCTGTCATGAACTCAATGGCTGGCTTGTCGACCACCCCCACCCCGTCCCGAGGGAGGAGCAACCTAGCTAGATCCCAGAAGAGGACATTGTAGCCAGCCCTGAAAAGACATGATAAGCTAGGATCAGATGGAGGGGGGGTGGGAGGTTCTCCCCTATCAGTGGACTTGGGGGGGAGCAGGAAGAAGATGAGGGAGGGATGAGGAGAGCAGGAGGGAATGAGGGAGAGGCCTACAGCCCGGGATACAAAGTATATACCCTGTGATTAATATAAAATAAATAAATTACTTTAAAAAGAGAGAGAGAGATTGTTTCCGTGATTGTGGGGACAGATGAGGCTAATCTCCATAAAACATGCAAGAAGAGCAGAACATAAGCCTCAGGTTCTATCCCTTTTCTTAAGGGAAGCCTCTGATTTGTTCTGAAGGCCTTGTCACTATTCATTCAGGCCCACCCACACTGTTATACAATTTCCCAACTGGTCAACTGACTATAAACTTTAATCATGTCTACAACATGATCAAACTTTCACAACCACAGCTAGAGAAGTGTGGAGTGAATAACTGAGAACTGTAGTCTAGTCAAATTGACACATGAAATTGACCATTACACAGGTGTTGCCATGCTGTGTCTGTAATGGCCCTGAACTACATGTGTGTTTGTGTATGTGATTGTGTGTTTTAATATGAGTGTGAGTATATGTGCACATGTATGTGCATATATAGGGATTTCAGAAGACAACCTTTGGTATCATTGCACAGGTGCCATCCACCTTTTCTTTTTTGAGGCAAGGTCTCACTGACTTGGAACTCACTAGGCTGATTAGGCTGGCTGGTCAGTGAGCCCCAGAAATCCGCTTTTCTCCATCTCCCCAACAGTGGGATTTCAAGCACATACCACCATGCCTGTCATCTTTACATGGGTTCTGAGGATGAAATTCAGTGTCTTGCAAGGCAAGTAAATTATAAACTGAGATATCTCTTTCCCATCTCCCCATGCTTCTCTATATCCCTCCTTCCCCATCCCAGGTCCTGAAAAAGACATAAAGTCAACTGATCAGGTACACAAGCAAATGAACTGGTCCTTCCATCATCTGGTTGCACAACCCTCCCACACCATCCAATCCTGTCTACCCTGAAGATTCTTGGTTGCCCCACCATACATATATGTGAACACAACATCGCACAGCACACACCCTGTGATTCTAGCTCCTCAACAAATGAAAACTAAAACAGCCAAAGTCTAGGAGTAATTCTTTCTCCTGCTCACAGCAAGAAATGCAAGATTGACTACCAAAAGGAACTTCAAGGGCGACATTCATTTGCAACTAGATGCTATTAAAGCCAGTTCTTCTTCCAAGAAAAGGAACCAGCTCTAGTAACTCAAAATGGCCAATTTAGGAAGCAGGAGGTACTTGCCAGTCATAAGGAGTCACACACCTGCTATGCACGGTGTCAGACAAGGTTAAACAAGCTGCTGAAAAATGAATAAACTATCTTCCTAAAAACAAAATTCATTGCAATATTTTGCTTCTTGTACTCTGGTGATATTTTCCTTCTCACTATTCTTTATAATTGGGGATGAACTTTTCTGTCAATGGAAATATCTTTCTTTAAATAAATTCATTCAACCTTCATGAGATGATGATGATGATAATGACAGCAGCTGCTTGAGTATTTTATTGGAATGAACCAAGGCCTGGAAAAACACCACATAAACCCGCATGGTATAATTCTGCACTTGGGAAGCAAAGGCAAATGGGTCAAAAGTTCAAGGGCACCTGCAACTGCACAGCCAGGTCAAAGACAGCACAGCATGCTACAACAACAATAAAAACAAAGAACCACTGTTGCTCGCTTGAGCCACACAGCCGTAGCCATAAACTCTCAGACATCAGACATAGACTCCCTCTCAGAGAAGAGAAAAAGACTGTGTACCTAAAATGATGGAAAGAGAACTGAATCTGCATCAAGAAGAACATGAGTTCTGACAATCGTTAGCCTATAAACATAGCATGTCAATCTACTCCGTCTTCATTTTTGTCATTACCAAGGTAGGCATAGCACCGTTCCAATGTCAACAGGGGGGATTAGAGGCTCTGTAGATGACTGGTATTCATTTTCTCATTGCTCTAACAAAATCACATGAAAGAATAATTTAAAAATAGGAAGGACTGGGAGTTGGGGTTTTAGATCTCGGTTCCTCGGCTCCAAAAAAAAATAAAAAAGATAAAATTTAGGAAGGCTTTATTTCAGCTCATGGTTTCAGAGATATTAATAAGTCCATCCTGATAGGGAGGACATGGCAGAGTTGGGCAGTTCATATTACAACATCCAAGAAGCGGATTAAAAGGAAGACATGGGAAGAAGCCATGGCAAGACACAACTACCCAAGAACCTGTCCTTAGTGAGCTACTTTTCAACAAGGCTCGTCTTTTCTTTCACACCTCCCAGTTATACGGCCACATTAGGCGTCTACCAAGGGGTTGCTTCTTTCATTATCTAACCTTACAATCTAATCAGCTCTAGAAACACCCCCACAGACACACCTAGCAGTGTGCCTTATAAACCTCTAGATGCTTCTCAATCCAATTAAGTCAGTGATCAAGGTGAACCACCAAGGAGTTCTTTTCATCAAGTGTAACTTGTGCTCTCATGGATCTCATTCCCAATGAAGACTTGGAAATCACAGAGGTTTGGGTTGGGCTCCAGTTCCATACTTACCAGCACTGTGATTCCGTTCTATCTGCCTGGATGTTGAGTCACTGTAAGAATTAAATGAAGTATTTAAAGAGCAAGGTGTGCTTCTGGCTTAGGGCGGTATTCATGGGAGGGACATGCACAGTGACGTGTGTGTGTGTGTGTGTGTGTGTGTGTGTGTGTGTCAGGGCTGGAGGACAACCACGGTGCCAGTCCTTCCCTTCCATGCTGTATGATGTAGGGTCCCTTATTCGGACCCTTGTGCAAGCCAGGCTAGCTGGCCAGTCAGTTTCAGTGTGTCCTCCTGACTCAGTCTCCCATCTCACTGTAAGAGTGCCTGGGATTGCAAATGTACACACTGTTGTGCCTGGCTTTATGTAGGATCCATTGAGCCTGTTTCAAGTCCTCCTGCTCACACTTGAACAGCAAGGACCTTACCCACTGAGCCATCTCCTGAGCCTTTTATAATGCATTTTTAGTATGTATTAGCTATTATCATTACCACTGCTATCACCATGCCCTTGCTATCAGAGTGCTCTCAATACAAAACTGCTTAAGGGAAATTTACTAAGAAAATGGATGGGTGGATGAGTGGATAGATGCTGACAGAACACTCCTAAGCCCTGGTAGTCCCTGGATTCTAGAATCTTTCACACACAAGCACTTCTTAGTTGCAAAAAAAAAAAAAGCCATGTAACTCAGTAAACTAAAAAATAACAAGGCATGCCTGACCCGATTGCCTAAGCCTAGCCACACATAAAACATTCAGAACACCTGGTGAAGACAGCAGGGATCAGGCAAGTCAAAGTCTTCTCCCGAGACCTAAATGTGAAAGCCAGAGCATCAGCCTGCTCCCCTCAGGAGCCAGGTCTCCTGAACAGAACACTGTCTTGTTCCATCTCAGTGATGGGAGGTGAGAGCGTCCCCTGGCTCTGCTACACCCTCCAGGGTGGGGAAATATGGGAAATTGGCTGTGGTAGAAAGGCCTTGGGCAAGGGAGTCAAGTGAGAAATCTTGTTCAAATGAAATCAGCAAGATTGGATCAGACTGACTAAGCTGAAGGAGACAGCCATTTTTCTGCTCAAATCAAATGTTGCCACAGGAAACCTAGCCTGTATGTATCTCTGATTTCTTTTTAACAGAAAACCCAGATTCAAATGATTTCACTGATATGTCTTAATAAAGTTGTGTGTGTATGCACGTGTGTGTGATATTTGTGGTGTGTGTGATGTGTGTGTGTGTGTGTGATGTGTGTGGGATGTGTGTCTGTGATGTCTGTGGTGTGTCTGCGATTGTGGTGTGTGTGTGTGCATGTGTATATGTATGTGTGTGTGGTGTATGTGGGTGGTGTGTGATTGATGGCATGTAATATCGTGTGTGTGCATGTGTGTGTGGTGTCTGTGTGCGGTGAGTGGTGTGTGTGTGTGTAGTGCATGTATGTGGTGTGGGTGGGTGTGTACGGTATACGTATACATGTGTATATGTATGTGTGTGTGGTATGTGTGTGGTGTGTGTGTATGGTGTGTGGCATGTGGTATGAATGTATGTGATGTGTGTGGTGTGTGGCGTGTATGTGTGTATATGTGTGGTGTGGGGTGGGGTATGTGCATGCACTCAGGCACATGAACTTGGAGGCCAGAGTGTGCTTTCCCCAATCGCTTCCTGCATTGGTTCCGGAGACAGGATGTCTCACTGAGCCTGGAGTTCACCCATTGACTAAACTGGCTGGCCAGTGAGCCAGGGATTCAACACTGAATGTTAGGGTTACAGGGATGTTGTGCTGCCACAATCCGGCTTTATTTAGGTGCTAAGGACCTGCAGTCAGGTCCTGATTTCACACATGAGGCACTCTACCAAGTGAGCCATTTCCCAGCCCTGGGTTGGGTTTGTTGTTGTTGTTGTTTTGTTTTGATTATTTTTATTTGTTTATTTTTTAATTGTTTAACTTTTTAAGTTAAAATATAATTGCATCATTTCCCCCTTCCTTTCCCTCCTTCCAGTCCTTTACAAGTATATGCACACACACACACCTTTATTCATTCTCAAATTTTATGGCCTCTGTTTACACCCACACATACACACACACACACAAACATTCCTAAATATATAAATACAACCTGCAGGGAGAGCTTGACCATTTGGCATAATTTGGGGCTCATCCCTCAGGAAGACTATTTCTCCTGCTTTCAACATTCCTTAGTTGCCTATGGCTCTTTGTCTAAGAAGCTCCATGATATTTTTCCCTTCCATATTAGCACATCTATTGGTGTCATCCTTGTTCAGGTATGGATAAGACTTCGTGGGTGTAGACGCATTGACACTTCTGGAAAACACAGCCTCAGAGTAAGCTTCCTGTTCTTCCTGCTCTTACAGTCTTTCCACCCCCTCTCCCACTGCGATTCCTGAGCCTGAGGTGCAAGAGCTGTGTTGGAGATGTATCTGCTTAAGCAATGTAAATATATCTGTAGATGATCATTTGTGACTCCTTGGATCCAACAGATGAGAAATAGGGATCCCAGGCTCTGTTGAATATAACACCAACAGAAATAAAGCTATAACAGGTTGTTCTAATTGACCCAGGTAATATTAAATCAGTATTAAGTTCCTTGGCTTTGGGATAGACCAGATGTAATACAATGCTGCATCAGTTACTCTGCATCAGTTGCTCTGACATTTCTAAATGACAATTACATGTTGATTGATGTTTTATGATACAAGAGATTTTTACTTAATTGTCTTATTTTGCTGACAAACACAACATAAGCAAACACAACATAACAAACACAAGCATAGCACAACATAGCACAGCATTGCACAGGAAGAGAAAGGCAAGAAGATAATTTTTAAACTGTCTAAAGAAGAAAAGGTGAGGGATTCCTGAATGACTCAAAGCTAAATCTACTTCACAGATGTAGGGATTGAGTTCCAAGAAAGATACACTCAAACTCATGGAGTAAGTGCTCAGTGAACTTTTCTACCATAGCTCAATATGTACGCAATGTCAAGTGAAGTCTTACATCTTCTCCAAACCAAAGCATGCTTTTTCTTCTGGAATGTTCAGGAAGCCAATGGTATTTACCTTTTGATCACCAGTTTCAGGGATAATTCCAGCACCTGAAAATATGCATGTGGCCAGCCCGTTCAACTGGTTCTACCCCTTGCTTATCATGACTGGTTCAGAAGCATCCAATTAGAATTTGTGCCAGGAATTTTTATTTGTATTTATGATTATTAGTATGTGTGTGAGTATATGTATCTGTGGGTCTGTATGTGTGTGTATATGTGCATGTGTGCATATGTGTGTGGAGGGGATGTGTGGATGTCTGAGGACTTTTAAGAAGTCAGTTGTAGTAAGGATTTTTGTTGTTTTTTTTTAAATACAGAAATCTTATGGGAATATGTTTTTGTTTTAATCCCTGGTGTGGGATATGGGGCTGCTTCCGATTGTCCACAGCAACTGATTATGATTTGTCTCTGTGATCTGGTAGGGGCATGATTTTGCCAGCTGAGGATAGTTTACATTAGGAATTCTGAGGACTCTTGATAAATGCTAAAACCCCAAGAGGGCCTGTGGTGGCAGCTTCTCCCCCTGCTTCTGGCTGCTCCTACTGCTGTTGCTGATTGCTAGTTGCTGGGTTCCTGGTTGCTGGTTGGAGATATTCTGATGATGAAGACTAAATTTGTCTTAAGGAACTCGATGGCCCTAATCATCAGGAATTAGTCTAAGAATACTGATATCCCCTTTGCCCTGACCTTCTTTCTCTTCTACCTAGTGTTGGTGGTTTAGAAGGGATAAGGACGGTAGAAAGGTTGGAAAAAGCACCCAAAAAGTAGTCAAACAGCTGGCTACATGAGGCACCCAGACTTTCATCTAGGCAGAATGGTAAATCTGGTTTCAAATGCCATAGAGGAAATGGCAGAAGACTAACAGATGAATATTTTGGTTCAAGACATCGCCAAAAGGTTTATTGTGGCTGCTGCTAGTACACTTTTCCCCTGCATTGCTCCCGGAGGGAATTTTCTGTTTTTCGTTTTTCTTTTTCTTATATTCTGTTTCAAAAAAGATTGAGAGAATGGTTGAAGAGGGTGACAGAGTTAGAGAAAAAGAGTTTAATTTTGAGCCAACTGTGACAGCAGAGGAGGGGTGGCCTGGGATTACAAAATCACTGTTGGTTTTTATAGTAATTGTATAGCACATGCCTACTAACAGTGCAGTTCATGATTGTAGTGAGATAGTGTGGCATCCTAAAGAAATGATAGATCTGAAGTGTTTTAAAGAAGCTATTATTTCTTATGGAATGCATTTGCCTTATGTAAAACAGATATTAAGTAACTGGGCTACCCAAAATAGAATTATTCCCCAAGATTGGTAAGGGCTGGTAACAGTTGTGCTAGGAATCAGGCAGTAGCTTACAATGGTTATTGTGGTGGAGGGAGGAAGCCATGGATATTGAACAGTAAAGCAAGGGGAATGAATATTGTCAAAGTTCAGTTGCTTGATGAAGGATGGTACTCTGATTTACAAGAACAGATTCAATTTGATGATACTGTTATAGAACAATGTCATTTAGCAGCTTTAAGAGCTTAGGATAAAGTTGAAGAGCCCAGGAAATGGTCCACCTCATTTACTAGGATTGTACAAGGCTCTGGAAAAGCCTTCAAAGATTTCTTGCAAAGATTGGTTTCAGCTGTAAACAAAGCCATATCAGGCCCTGTTACAAGACAGATGTTGATAGAGAACCTTGCATTTGGAATGTGTATGCTGAATGTAAAAGAGTTATTAGACAGCTAAAGGCACGAGCAGAGCCATTGGACAAGTGGATAAGGGACACCACAATCAATAATGGTTCTCATGAGAATCATGCTAATATCACACAACAAGCTATTGCTGAAGGCCTCCAATATCAAAATGCCCAGTACTTCAACTGCAGAAAATTCAGTCATTTACAAAGAACCTGTGATCAAGCCGCTAAAAGCCTCAGATCTAAAAATGCCCAGTGTGTTAACTGTGAAAAAATACAGTACTTTTCGCCAGAGAAGAGAACAAGCAATTTCTAGTGACAACGGGTTTTCAAAAAGAAAGCCTATGCTTTCCAGGGTTTACAAACATTATAGCATAGGATACCATTGGACCAATGAACTCAGGTCCAAGAGAGATATTCAAGGCAGTTTCTTGCCACCAGGAAAACAAAATGGGGAGGGGAAGGTGCTAGCAGCTCAGGGCTCCACAGCAAAAAAAAAAAAATGCAAGCTGTTTCCCTCTTGCCAACCGGGAAATAAGAAGCAGGCAGGAAATCTGCAAATATTACTGCAGATCTCATGTGCACTGCTGTGGCAGTGCTGCTCTAAACTTGGCCATAGATAAACCTCTTACGCCATCCCAAAAAATTCAGTGTTACAAAATAACCATTGGAGTTTATAGTCCTTTGCCCTCAGGGAGGGTAGGGATGATTTTGGGAAGGAGTGGATTAACGTCCCAAGGATTCATTGTGCATCCAGGAAATACAGGTGGGAATTTCAAAAGAGAAATTTAAATTGTGGCCTATGTAAAAAAAAAAAAAAGAGAGAGAGAGAGAGATACAAATTGATGCAGGTGATAGGATTGCTCAGCTGTTACTGTTTTCCTACATCAAAGACAAAGCTGCTCCAGTAGAAAGAACAGGAGGGTTTGGAAGTACTGGAAAAGGTGTGTTCTAGCAAGCAATGGTTAATGATCAGAAGCCAAAATTAAAATTGCAAGCAAATGGTGTTGAAATAAAAGGTTTGGTGAGTATAGGAGCTGATATGACTGTCATTTCCCAAAAATCTTAAAATTCAGAATGGTCACTTCAAAAGGTTTATATATAGTTTATAGGAATTGGGAAAATATCTCAAATAAAATGAAGTGTCTACAGAGTTAAGTGTGTAGGACCAGAAGGTCAAACAGGGAAGTTAAGACCTATGTGGCTGAAATACCCATAAATTTATGAGGAAGGAGTCTTTTACAACAGTGAAGTACTCAGATAATATTCCTGCAACCCCAGAAACAACTCATGATGAATTAGGAGGGAAATGGTAAATGCTCCTGAGGAAGGTATTGATATGTGTCATCAAAAATAATCTGAGACTGTGCCAATTGTACAAACACAGGACATCACAGGGACTAAGTCCAAATTTATAAGGGAGGGGGCCACAGCTGAAATACCCAATGGCCCTACCCTTAAAATGGTTGACTGACAAGCATGTATGGGTACACCAGTGGCTCTTCACTAAATAAGAGTTACAAGTAGTTCAGGTACTTAAGCAGCTGTTACAAGAGTAGCTGGAGGCTCAACTTATAGAAGAGTCTACCAGCCCATGGAATTCCCCTGTATTTGTCATTAAAAAAAAGAAAGAAAGAAAGAAAAGAAAAGAAATCACAAAATGGAGGATCTTAACAGATTTAAGAAAAGTGAATAGAATAATTCAACCAATGGGTTCATTCTATCCTGAGATTCCTTTACCTTCTTTATCACCTAGGTCATGGCCTATAATAGTAATTGATTTAAAGATTGCCTTTTCACAATCCCCTTGCATGAGCAATATAGGGAAAGGTTTGCTTTCTCAGTACCTACTTATAATAATGATGAACCATTAAAAAAATATCATTGGAAAGTGCTTTCATGGAGAATGTTAAGTAGTCCAACTTCATGTCAATATTTTGTGCCACAACCTCTAGAAATAAACTGTAGGCAATATCTTCAATCCATTAGTTATTATTAAATGGATGATATTTTGTTTTTGTCTGATCTTCACACTAATACTGTATTTAAGGAAACACTAAGAATTCTGTCATACTAGGAATTACAGATTGCTCCTGAAAAAAAAAAATACCAAAAGGAGATTCTATAAACTATTTGGGTTATAAAGTAACTCAACAAAAAATTCAACCACAAAATGTACAGATCTGTAGAGAGGAGTTGTAACTCTTAATGATTTTAAAAAATTAATGGGAGATATTAATTGGCTATGGCTTACCATTGTATTAATCAAAGAGTTAAGTAATTTGTTCCAAATGTTAAAAGGAAATTCAGACTTAAACAGTACATGGTGGTTAATAGCTGAAGCAGAGAGAGTTAACTCTGGTAGAACAGAGCCTGCAAGAAGTATATGTCAGTGGAATAGATCCCAAATCTGATTGTATTTTGGTAATTGTGCCTTCAACTCTTTCTCCTACTGGGATCATTATGCAAAGGAAAGATAGTGTTATGGAATGGATTTTCTTAGCAGGCAAACAAAGTAAAGATTTAAAGATGTACATAGAAAAAGTTTCTGATTTAAACATAAAAGGTAGACTAAGACTATGCCAATTGCCAGGAACTGACCCAGCTGAAATCATAGTGCATTTTACTAATGCTGAGATTATGTCATTATGGGTAATCAATGAAGATTGGCAAAGAGCTTGTAGTAATCATTTGGGAGAAATTAACAACAAATATCCTAAAAGCAAGTGTCTTCAGTTTATAAAAAGAACTAATTGGATTCTCCCACATATCATAAAGAGAATGCTAATTCCTGAAGTACCTACATTCTATGCAGATGCAAATAAGTTGGTAATGGCAGACGAAATAAGCAAAGTAATTCAAAGTCCATATACTTTCAGTTCAAAAATCGGAGGTGTATGCAATCCTTATGGTATTAGATTTTCCTGAATCTTTTAATGTAATCACTGACTTTCAATATACAAAAAGAGTTGTTTTCCATATAAAAACTGCTGAATTTACTCGTGATAATTCAGGATTAATCTTGTTATTATATTTCTGATTGCAACATTATATGTCACCCATATTCAGTCTCATACAGGTTTGTCAGGTCCATTGGCACAATAATATTAGGAGATTCGCCAGTTATTAATAGGAAATGTGTTAGAAGCCTCAAATTTTCATAAAAACCAATTTTAACATAATAGGTCTAAATAAATTTTTTCTATCACTTGGCAACAAGACATTATAAGACAATGCCCTACTTGTTCTTTGTATAATCAAACTCCATTAACCTAGGGGTACCAAAAGAAATGAAACCTGACAGATGAATGTGTTTCACTTTGCAGAATTTAAAAAACTATAGTTGTATACCATACTACTGATACAACACCCAGGGTTTCAATGGGAAACTGCATGGAGTTCTGGAAAGGCTGGTTCTGCAATTACACATTTTTGGAAGTAATATCTATTATGGAGATACCTCCATAAATTAAGACTGAAAATACCCCAGCATTTGTTGCCGCTAAAGTGGAAGCAATTCTTTGCCTAACGTAATATAAAGCATATTGTAGCTATACCACACAATCCTAAAGGGCAAGCAGTTTTAGAAAGACCTAATCACACTTTAAAAACTGCTTATAAAATAAAAATAAAAAGTAAAGACCTCAGGGATAGACTAAATAATGCTTTGTTAACTTTAAACTTTCTGAATGGTAATGAAAAAGGAATGATAGCAAGCATAAGACACTGGGTTATTGAAAAAAAAAACTGTTGAATTGAATTAACCTATAAGAATGTGTTAACATTAAAATTAAAACCTGCAATAGTTTTACACTGGGGACATGGTTTTGTTCATGTTTTTTTCAGGAAATGAAAAACTGTGGGTACCATCAAGACTTACAAAGATCGGAACTGAGCAGAAGAGATCTCCTGAAAATCTTAACCACTGATCTGAAAAGTGTTTAGTTCATAAAAGTGTCTGTGTTTATAATTTCTCACTAAATGCAACATAATTAATGACTTCAAACAGAAAAGGGGGAAATGTAGTGAGAATTTTTGGTTTCTTTAAAAACATAGACATTTTATGGGAGTATGCTTTTGTGTTCATCTAAGGCACGGGATATGCAGATGTTTCAAATTGTCCACAGCAACTATGATGTGTCTCGTGCTCTGGCAGGGGCATGATTTTTCCAGCTGAGGATAGTTTTTATTTGGAATTTGGGGGACTCTTAGTAAATGCTAGAGCCCTGAGAGGGCCTGTGGTGGCTGCTGTTCCCCCTGCTGCTGGCTGCTCCTAGTGCTCCTGCTTCTGTTGCTTGTTGTCATTTGTTACTGCTTGCTGGATTGCAGGCTGCTAGTTGGAGATATCCTGATGACAAAGATCAAATTTGCCCCCAAGGAACTTGATACCCCTAATCAATAGGAAGTTGTCTAATGATATCAATGCCTCCTTTCCCCTCTAACCTTTTTCTCCTACCGAGGGTCGGAGGGTTGGAAGAGATAAGGGTGGTGTAGGTGGGTAGGAAAAAAAACTCAACAAAGTAGCCAGAAGCCCAGTTTGATAATCTGAGTCTGACTTGCCTGCAAGGACCCTTACCCACTGAGCATCTCACCACCTGCAATTATGTGTTTATGTTTGTTCATTTAATTCTTGTGTGTATATCTATATAAAAATTTTCAGTGTAAAGGCACACATGTGCCACAGAATGCATGTAGGGACCAAAGGACAATTTTCAGGAGTCAGTTCTTTATTCTCAATGTGGGTTCCAGGGATCAAACTCAGGTCATCAGTTTTGCACAGCAAGTGCTTTTACTTGTTCAGCCATCTTCCTGGGCCTGTCCTGAGATTTTTGACAGTACTACTGGACAGAGACTCTGAACTCTTTTTCAAATTCAAGTCACCAAACCGATAAAAATGGAAATATGACTTTGGTGGGCCCTGCTCATGCTGGGGTGGGAGTGAAGAGGTAGCCCCCATGAAAATGATGTTGATCCACTGAAGAACCAAACTGAAGAACAACTCCCAACTATGCTTGGATCTAGCCAATGTGGAAGACAATTCCTAACCCCCAGTGACATCACACACTTTGTCTGTCTTTGTGCAGCTGCCACTGGTTAGTAATGACTGTCATCATGCCTTTTTATAATCTGGCTGTATTAATGGTGCTCATTTACAGCATGGCATGTCACCTTCAAAGCACCTCTAGGAGTTGGATGTGCCAAGAGCTTTTCCCCCATATTTTACAGATGAGATACCAGGACTAGAGAGGAGCAGCGCTTTGTGGAAGGTCACACAGTTCTCCAAGAGCAAGACAAGGAACATAAATCTGTTATTATAACTCCAATTCAGTGCCCTTTCTGCCACAGTATCACCTACAGGAAAAACAGCAATTCTATTCTCTCATCTTTCTCTTCTACGTGCGAGAAAAGTCTATCTCTCCTCTAACACTCAACAGGAATATTTTGTTGTGCATTCCTTCCTTTCCCTAGTAAACTAGGTGCAATACTAAACAAGAAGCTTTTTCCATGCTGGCTAGCTGTCATGAAAGTAGAGGGTGCTGTGTAGGCTGCTGGAAGGTAGGGGAGTCACCAACAGACTTACCCAGATGTGAACTCTGAACTACAATAATGATTACCTGCAAAGCAATATACCCTTTTGGGTTCAATAGTGGCACAAATGTTGTGAAGGTAACCAACCACTTTCTTATTAGAATTAAGTCTTGTTGCACAGGAAAAATACAAATGTCTGACACTGCAAATCCGATAAGAACCCCTAGTTAGGGAACTCTCAAGCCCCAGAGGTTAAGTGACTACTACTCAATTAAATGAACATAGTGTCAAACTGCTCTCTAAACTCATAACTCTATACCCATAGCTTAGTGCAGCCTCAGTCCTCACCGGAGAAGTTTCTTTGTACATTGGATAGTGGTTAACAGAGAAACTCATAACTCATCAAAGTGCAGAAAACGCGTGTCAATTGCTTTCTCAACCAAAACTGGGACATCTATACCAACTCCCCAAGGATCAGGGAGCCCTGTGGATGAGGGGATAAAAAGATTAGAAGAACCAGAGGTCAGAGAGGATCAATAAAATGGTGTATTCTGAACCATTTCACTCATGAACTCACAGCATCTGTAACTGCCTACACAAGATCAAGCCAGTTGACATTCTAGCATGGAGGAAGAAGGGCTCACAAGTCCCCTAACTGGTGACCTATGAATAAATGCTGCTGCTAGAAGATTAAGAATCAATTTCTGTTAAGGGTATAACCCCTGATAGGTCAACCATATCCCAATGGATGGTCACACACCCAGGAATATGTGAAAAGGATAAATTGCACTCAACAAGAAAAAGGACATGAAGTTGAGAGGGTCTTGGAGGAGTTAAAGGGGATAAAAATGATCAAATACATTTTATAAAATTCTCAAAGAACTTACATTTTTTTAAAGAAACTAGGTTTGTAGGAGCTGAGGAGATGGCTCAGTTGACAAAGTGTTTGCTGTATAAGCATGAGGGCCTGACCTTAAGAACTTATGTCTGTTGACATCAGTTTTTCAAACTTCCTATTGTCTGTTCACATGTCTGCCCCTTGATTTCTCCATCAAAACCCTTATGACATCTTACTGTTTCTCTCATTATTAGCATGTTACATTTTAACATTTGATTTTTACTTTTTTAACATAATTTTCATTTATTATAATTTATTCACTTTGTATCTCAGACATGATAGACTAGGGTCAGATGGAAGGGGAGGAGGACCTCCACTATCATTGGACTGGGGGAGGGGCGTGGGAGAAGAAGAGGGAGGGAGAAATGGAGGGTAGAATTGGAAGGAGCTGGGGGAGGGGGATACAGCTGGGATACAGCTGGGATACAAAGTGAATAAACTGTAATTAATAAAAATAAAGTAAATTTTTAAGAAGCTGTAATTATTTGTGAATACATTTCTTTAGTTACAGAAACAAATAAATTAATAAATTTTTTTAAATTTGTGACAAAAAATTTCATTTAGGCTATTTGGAACCATGGGAAGAAAGATGTGTCTGTCCCTAAATGCCCAACTCCCTACATTCCAGGGTATAAAAGGATACCAACACATAAGGAGATGCTGGAAAGTTTACTGAGTCACAAGAAATGAAAGCCAAGTCAAGAAGTTACATAATCGCTATGAAGAAGGTAGAACCTAGAGTCAATTTAGCTGGGACAAACAGATTCCCCTGATCAAGGTTAGGAAAAGGGACTAACTTGAATTTTGACTTAATCTCAGCCACCCAGACCCAAGCAAAACCAACCAGAGATGCCCAAACCCTTTCTGTTCCCACAGACTCACAGCTTCCTGCTCCACTCTCAGATCCACTGGCTCTGATCTCCCTCAATCCTATTCCCACGAAAACTCCTCGGGTCTCGGCCCTTTTCCAATTAGGTACTTAATACAACTCAGATCCTTGTGCCACCACATAATAATTTACACAGAACACTTAATTAGCTTCTTAGATAAAAATAACATGTAATTTGTTTGGTAATTATATGTTTCCACAACTGCTGAAAGCGACTCATTACAGGAATTTGGTACACTTAGAATAGATTACCTTAATTCTATTTTCTGTTTACCCAATTATATCTGTTGGTCTCAGTCGTATTGTAAATTCTGTTGAGCTGATGGAGGTGACTATGTAGCTGTGGTTGTTTCAGATTTCATGCTTGGACTATGTGTCCCTGCTGTTTGCTCCGGGCATTGGCTAAGGGTTGGAATGAGAGAAGCACAAATACCATGAAGCTCATCATGCCAAGTGAAGAAGGAAGTGTGTGAACTCTTTAACCTGGTGTTCCAACTTGGGTCTATTCAGTGGTGTGAAAGATTAAGTTTAGAGAGTGTATGAATGCAGTTCCCGCTTAAACTCTTAATTAAGCAATCATTATTTTATTGCATGAGAAAAAATACACATAAGTATCATATCCAAATCATTATTGCTGAAGCAAACCTTGATGTGTCGCCGTATTGCTGATGCTGTTCATAAATGACTTATGCATGATAATAAAGTTGTGTTTATATTCAGCATATAAAGTAATTATCTTTACAGGTGCTTACTGATGTTTTACAAGAAACCATATAGTCCCTTATATTTACATTAAAATAATTAGAATAATAGGAAAAGTATTACTGAGAGGGAATTTTTGTTGCTGTTTGTTTGTTTGTTGAGACTGGGTCTCACTGTGTAGCCCTGGCTGCCCTGTAACTTTCTATGTAAATCAAGGTGCCTCAAATTCACAGAGATCAGCCTGCCTCTGCCTCCTGAGTGCCGGAATTAAAGGTGTGCACTACCACACCTGGCTTAAAGGGAGAATTATTTTTATGTTGGCTGGCTTGATCTTGTTCAGACAAACAAAGGTGCTGTAAGTTCATGAGCGAAGTTATGCTACGTTCAGGATATACTGTTTTACTCCAGTCCTTCCTGACCTCTGGCTCTTACAATTAATACGGCCCCTCTTTTGTGATGTTCCCTGAGCCTTGGGTGAGGGGGGTGATTATAGATGTGCCATTTATGGCTGATTATGCCATAGACATTTTCTGCATTTTGGCTAATTGAGAGTCTCTTTTAACTGCACAAAAAAAATTTTTTTCTGATGAAGATTGACAGCTACACTAATCTATGGGTATAGAAATGTGTTTAGAAGACAGCTTGAAACTATGTCCATTCAGTAAAATAATGGTAGTAAGTTCATCCTTGGTGTCTGTGAGCCCTTAACTTTGCATTCTTAGAAAGATTTATAGCAGTAGGTCTGAGTTTCCTCCTATGGAGTAAGGCTTAAACCCAATCAGAAAGCAATGGGTTACCACCCATGGCATCCATGCCACTATTGTATTTATGATCATACATAAAAAGAAATAAAGAAATAACTAAGACTGCTCAAATTTGGGCTGTTATGAATGGCAAAGGAACATGGAGATGCAGCTCTCTCTGCAAAATCCTGACTCCAATTCTTTTGGACATAGACCCATGTAGTGCAAGTTTTGGATATGTTGGAATCCTAAGTGTGGGATGCAGGAATGGTTTTAGTTTATCCACAGTTAATAACAGCCTCATGAGAGACTCATGATCTTTGTCAGCAGGAAATTGCCTCATGCAGGGGGCGTGTTTTTTTTTGCCAACTGAAAAACATCCCTCTGCAGACTCTGAGAAGGAATAACTAGAAGACCAAAGAGAGGAAGAGAGACGGACAGACAGACAGAGAGGTCACTTGGCTTCAAGATGCTCCTTGAGAGAAACACTTCAGAGAACGCTTTAAGGAGGCTGCTGCTGATTCATGCTGCTGCTGTTTGCTGGACTCTTGGAATCCTGACAACAAAGAGTAGAATTGCCCCAAGGAACTAAGTCTAAAAAGGTCTATATCCCCTGTCCCTCCTAACCTTTCCCTCCTACCTAGAGTCGAGGGTTCAAAGGGAGGTAGAGGCATTTATAGACCCCAAATAAAGTAGGTTTTAAAAAAATCAAAGCCTACAGATCCAGAAGTGGAACTGTTTAGTCAGATGGTCCTTCTATTTCCAGAGGAACTTCCACACTGTCTTCTAAATAGCATCTGCACCATTCACACTTCCAACAGACAGTACACAAAACCCTCAATTCCTTAACATCCTTGTCAACACATGTTATTTTGATTTTGTAATGATTTCTCTATTTTTATTTTATGTGTTTTGTCTGCATGTATGTTTATGTACCATGTGCATGCAGTGTCCACAGAGGCCAAAAGAGGGCATCTGATCTCCTAAAACTGGAGTTACAGACGGTGATAATCCACCATGTGGGTTCTGGGAATTGATGCCAGATCCTCTGCAAGAGCAGCCAGCGCTCTTAACTGCTGAGCCATCTCTGCTGCCCTACTTTTGTTGGTTTTTTTTTCATAAGGGACATCCTAACAGGCCACCTATGAGGTGACCCTCACAATCATCCCTTACAAAACCTTGTAATACTGTGAACTACTTGTATGCTTGGAGAATACTCTATGTAAGTCCTTTTTAGACCATTTTTAAATGAGCTACTTGTCTTTCACTGTTGAGCCTACGTATTTTCTTAATTTATTTGAATAAAACCCCTACCAGATATATGATTTGCAGCTATTTCCATCCCTTACATGGAATGTCCTTCATTCTATTAATTGTTTATTTTTTCTGTGCAAAATTTTAATTTTAATATAAGTCACAAAGGCCAAATTGATGGTGGGTATAACATGTACACAAGAGATGAATGAATAAAGAAAATATAGTATATTCTGAAGTGAAGTGTGCAGGGATTGTTTTTTTTAATTTGCTGGGTTTTTTTTTCTTATTTTGTATCACGAAGGATGAACCCAGTGCATGTTAAATAAGTGTTCAGCCACTGAGCTGAATTTTCCACTATTACACAGACTTTACAAAGGGGGGAGGTCTTGTGTACTCCAGGCAGGCTGCTAGCCACGTGCTGAGGTGACAAGTGTGTGCCATCCTGCTCGGTTTTATGAAGTGTTGATGCATGAACCTAGAGCTTTGCACAGGCAAAGCAAGCTCTACCACAAAATTCTGCTATTTGCAGCAACATGGGTGAACCTGGAAGACTTTCTGCTAAGTAAAGTACACAAAGCACAGGAAAAAAAAAACACTACATGACTCTATTCATATAAGATCCTAAGGTACTCAAGCCTGTAGCATCAAGGGCTCCCACAGCTGCTTCTTTGCAGCAAGGAAAGGTTGTTGCCGAAGTGAAGTTTAGCCTGGTAAGATGAAGACTTTCTGAAGGAGTACTGGACAACATAGTGTGTGTAGCCGACATCACTATATTATGCTGTTAGAGTCTCGAGAGCTCATGATAGGTGTTCCTACAAAAACAGCACAAAGAGGCATGAGGACATTTTGGAGATGATGGAGAATACTATTACTTCAATTGTGGTGATGCTGTCACGGTAAGGGTATATGTGCAAACTCACCAAACTGTATGTGTTAAATGTGTGTGGCTTTGTGTATTAATTATACATCAACAATGCTCTTTCAAACAAACAAACGTTGCGGGGCATGGTAACACATGCCTGCTATCGCAGCACTCAGGAGCCTAAGATGGAGAGGGAGATAATGAGTTCCAGGCCAGCCTGAGTTACATAGTAAAAATCAGTCTCAAAAAGCTTAAATAAAATCATATTAAATAGAAGATTGAGCATAGGTAAAACTGGATAATAGAATATGAAGAGCCTTTCTGTATTCTCCCTTCTTATGTGTTTGATAATTACCATAATAATAACGTAATTTTTAAAATGAAGTTCATTTAAAGAGAAATTGATTAAATAACAACGTAAGTTAAGGGTCAGTATACTTTTCCTTAAAGGATAAGTAGGGAGTATTGTAGGTTCTATAAGCTATACAGTCTCCATGGCAACAGCTTCATTCAACTATTGTCCACAAAAGTATCAACTACATTCACAAATGTTTACAATTCTGTCCCAATAAAACTTTATGTGCTAAATCAGATCATGGACCTTGGTTTGCAAATCCTTGCGAAAGGTTTGTCATACCTGGATACGACAAAAATCATGACTATGATATAATA
>CM053757.1:12028991-12060723 GCA_028658305.1 Pachyuromys duprasi | reverse complement strand
TCTATAAGCTATACAGTCTCCATGGCAACAGCTTCATTCAACTATTGTCCACAAAAGTATCAACTACATTCACAAATGTTTACAATTCTGTCCCAATAAAACTTTATGTGCTAAATCAGATCATGGACCTTGGTTTGCAAATCCTTGCGAAAGGTTTGTCATACCTGGATACGACAAAAATCATGACTATGATATAATAAAAGCTAAAGGGGAGAAGGGTATTCTATTCAGTGCTGGGACCCGAGACTTCTCATCAATTCTGTCTTCTTTGGCAGGCAGCCACAGGACACACCCAGTGTTGCATAGAGACACGATTGAAAGAAGATAGCAACAAGATGGGTGCAGGAAGGGGTACGACCCCCTCACTCATCATACCCAGAATTCCACAGAATCCCCAGCTGGGGGCTATCCTGTGTGGTATGGTTCAGAGGATGGGAAGGCCATCTCTTTCCCACCATGTCAGCTCCCACTGAGACTAGCTCACACACTGGTATCTTCTAACCAGCATGAGATAAAGACTCCCCAGGGAGGGTGAATTGGCATGACTATTTCACAGGAAGAGTTATCAACATTATTCTTGCTTCAACTGGAAAAGACCCCTCAACTCTGAGTCTTTAACGGTGGAGGACAGGCACTGAGCTGGCTCCAGGAACCTCTGGTCAGTTCAAGTCTGAGAAGCGAAATCTACATTTAACGATCATGCATGAGAAAGTTCCATATATCCCTGACTCTTGAGGACATTAGGCAACAGTAATATTTTCCAGTGAGAAGGAGGTAGGATATGAAAGACATTCACCCCACCCCCATAGTCCGGCAACTGCAGGAGAAATGACAGCCAAACATAGCTATTACCCTGTTAATAACTATACACACCTTCTCACGTGCAGTGACAATTTCCTGCATCCCAGAAAAGATCAAACACACTGAACTCCCTGCTCTTCCCCACTGAGCTACTCAAGGATGAGGCAGTTTTGACAGCAGATTACCAAAAAGAGCTTTGTAATGATGCCCATCGTGATCCATTCACTCAGCCCAGTGGCTCCAGAGACCCTAAGAGAACACCTTGCACCATGTTAATGACCAGACAGAGAGAACAGATTTCAGCCCTGCATATGAGACGGTCACACTGCTTCTGAGTAATTTGCTGCTAGGAACAGTGGTGCCCAGAAAACACTAGGCAGTTCTGGGGATGTTTTTAGTTGTCACAGTCTAGTGGAGAAAGGCAGAAAGACTGTCAAGCATCCTTGAAAGCATGACATAGTGGTCCATTGCAAGGAGTGATGTGGCCTAAGATGTGAGTGTATCAAGACCGTGCTAATGAATGACATGGGTTTTAAATCATGGACACTGTGAAAGATATAATGAGAGAAGCAGGTTGAGAAAGAATAGAATGTGTAGTAGTAGGAAAGGGTTCACATTAAATTTGATATGCCTTAAGATTTGATATAGCTTAAAAACAGAGCTTTAAACCAGGATCAGTGGCACACACCTTTAATCCCACCACTCAGGAGGCAGAGGCAGGTGGATCTTTGAGTTTGAGGCCAGCCTGGTCTAAAGAACAAGTTCCCAAACAGCCAGGGCTACACAGAGAAATCCTGTCTTGAAACAAGCAAACAAAAAAAGTAAAAGCAGAAAACAAACACAAACAAACCCAGAGCTGCAGAGTAGAGTATCTGCCTGGCATGAACAAAGCTCCAGCTAGAGCCTCAGCACCACCAGAGGAGAAACAACAGCAGAGCTCACCTTTCCTTTCCTATGGGAAACACCACTCACAGGCTGGTGTGTTTGAATACTTAGGCCCAGGCCAAGTGGCACCACTTTAGAAACCTATAAAACCTTTGGGATGTAGTCAAACTTGGCTGAAATATCAGCACTACCCCTAGGCCTTGAGGGTTAGACCTTGGCCAACTTCCAGCTGGAGTTCTCAACTTCCTGGTTCACACCCATGTGATCAACCACACACCTGCAAATTTATCCCCAAATGCAGAAGTGTATTAAATTAAAATCCCATGAGCCATTTTTTTTCTCTTTCACTGTTAACTTCTCTCATTTCTCATATTCTGCCCCTGCTCAGAGCCCTGAAACAGTTTCACACTTAGAATAAGATCCAAATGTCTTCCTTGACCACAAGTCTTGTGGGAGCTGCCCTTTACTATACCTTCTAAGTACTTTTCCTCCCTGCTTGACCTCCTGTAGAAACCTGGCTCTTCCTACTGCTCCTTACCTTCCCTTACCCACTCAGGCTTCAAACATTTGTCATCATGACCATGAGCGTGCCCATACTCCACAGGCTCCTTCCCTCGCCTACCTAGAGACATTCACTGGCCATTCTATCAAGAAGCACCACCTTGCCATCCCCAGTGCCTCTCACCTTTCTCTGCTTTATGTCTCTGCTTGGTACATATCACTACCTAAAAGTATCTTATATAGCCACTCATCATATTTTGTACATTTCCCATTTAGAAAGTAAGCTTCTTGGGCTGGAGAGATGCTTCAACGGTTAAGAACATTGGCTGCTCTTCCAGAGGTCCTGAGTTCAATATCCAGCTACCACATGGTGGCTTATAACCATCTACAATGGCCTCTTCTCATGTGTGTTAAGACAGAGCACTCTTCTACAAAAAATACACAAATAAATAAATCTTTTTTTTTTAAAGAAAAGAAGAAAGTAAAAGAAACTTCCTGGTAACAGAGATCTTACTGCTGTATCTGGTGCTGTGAGCCATCTTGGTCTTGCTCAATAATTTTAACATTCAAAGATCATTCAAATCCACCAACTTAGAAGCTCCACCCAGGTCTAAGATAAAGGCATCAAAGGTTAATGGTAGATACTCACCTATCTCTTTAACGTTATTTACTGAATGAGAACATTATTTACAGCCTGGAAAAGTCAAGGCTGTTCTCCAGAGGAGATCACAATTAAGCTGAAACCTGAACAATGAATAATGAAATAAGTATGTATTTATTCCATCTTTGATAAATGCTTTTGCATGCTTTGACCAGTCTCCTGAGAACTGGCTGCCATCTTGGAAGATCTATTAAATAACCTCTTTCCATCAAAGGCTCAGACACAAGATGCAAGCTGTATTTAAAGGGCTTTTTCATTTTTAGCAGCGTTCACTCCTCCAAAGTCCTAACTGGATTTCTAAGTAATTTAAGTTCCTCTAACTTGTTGTTGGCTCCTCTTGCCCTATCACAGCATCTTAATTTTATGAACTCTCTTTCCCTTCTCGACTTTATCCTTAAGAATGTGGACAAGGGAAGGCTGATGCTGCTCATTTGGTAGAGAGAGACTTTCTGGACAGAAGTAGCAAGATACAGCACCAAGATATGAAGCAGGAAGCAATGCAAAACAATGGTATGAATAGCAAATGTCCTCAGATGTATTCTAATGGAATCCTGGGATGCCCTAGGGACTTGGTTCAAATTCTGTCTTTTTTTTTTAAGGTTTACTTTATTGTTTTAGTTCTCTCTGTGTGTCTCTGTCTCTGTCTCTGTCTCTCTCTCTCTCTCTCTCTGTGTGTGTGTGTGTGTGTGTGTGTGTTTGTGTGTGTGTGTGTTTATGGAGGCCAGAAGAAGTTGACAGATGCACTGAAGCTAGAGTCACAGGATGTATAGGCCATTCCGTGTGGATTCTGGGAAGTGAACACCATTTCTCTGGAAAAGCAGCATATTCTCTAAACTGATGAGCCAGCTCTCTAGCCCCTCTTAGGTTGTGCTTTCTATGCAGAAAAACAGTAGACATTTTATGCAAAGTCAATGCTTGACCAACATCACTCATCGGTTTCCATTTTGGTGTCCTCAAATCAAGCTGGGCACAGCTGCGAATTTCCCTCCCCCATTGTCACAGTTGCCATAATAACCCCTACCAATCTTGGTTTTGCTTGGTAATTTCAGCTTTTCAAAAGGCCTCCAAATTCATTAACTAGAATGAAGCTCCACTAAGGTGCCTGAGCTGAAGATATCAAAGATTCAACAGCCACAGATTCAGCCAAAGATTCAGCCCAGCCACAGATGGCCTCCAACCTTCCTAACCAGACACCATGACTCTTCCCAAGCCTGATGCAGTAAGAGGTTCATCCAAACAGGCAGCAAGATAAATTTGGAGGTTCCACATCCAGAACGTCTTGCCAAGCAAACACCACACCAGAGAGAGTGAATCTATTGTCCATCCTGAGAAGATGCCACAATATGGCTGAGGTAAGCCCATCTCAGATCCCTTCTCGCCCCACCAGAGACCACGAAGTAGTGTTAGTCTGAGGCCGCAGGATGAAAGAGAAAACTGAAACATGTTGCCAGAACAAGATACCTGGCAAAGCAAAGAATGTGGCTCACACCATTTCCATACACCCCAAATTAGCATCCACATCAAGAAAAGTTAGGGTTAAGATGCAAACACCCCGTGTTCCAACCACAACCATCTACATATGGTTCCCCATACGCGCCCTGTACTTGGCCGCCCACATGTCTTTATTCATGCTGTTCTCTCCGGCTGGATACACTCAGAGAAATTGTTTGTTTTTGCCAAAGTTAACATTTAACATGGATATAATTATCGTTCAAATCCATGGATGTCCTGTGTCAATCTTTCTGCCTATCTCTGCTATTAAAGACCCTATAGAAGGCTGAAGAGCTAGATAAGTGAGTAAAGTGTTTGCTGTGAAAACATGAGGACATGAGTTCAAATCCCTAGAACCTATGAAAAGCCAGTCATAGCAGCAAACCTATAAGCCTCGCAGTCCTATAGGGAGATAAGAGATAGAGACAGGAGAATCCTCAGCAGCTCATTGGCCAATTAGTCTCATGAACACAGAGAAGAACAAAATAGAGAGCTCACTTCAAGCAGTGTAAAGTGAGGACCAACACCCAAGACCATCCTCTGACCTCTACACATGCTCTGTGGCTCATGTGTGCCCACACATGCACACTATATATGCACAAGAGGGAATCCTTTTAAATCCATATGTCCATCAAGCTGTTCTTCCTCCCAGACTCTGACCTGCATCATTCTGCTGTTGCTTCTTTTCTCTTCCTAGAGCTTTCTTAGTTGATATTCAATTCAAGTGGCTTTACCAGGTAAGCTCACTCTTCCCTTCGTCAAATCTACTTTATTCTCTTGACAGGAAAATGGCCATGAAATTGCCATGCTTTAAAAGATGGTACATCCAGACTCTGGAATATTACCCAGCGTTAAAAACAAATTAGCTATTAAACCATGCAAAGACACAAAGGGATCTTGCATGTGTATGGATTAGTAAAAGAAACCAGTCTGAAAAGGCCACAATTCTCTACTATTCCTCTGTGGAGAGGTATTGTTGTTACAAAAAAAAAAGGTGAAACTATGGAGCCAGCCTAAAGCTCAGTGTTCAGTGAGGTCAGAAAGGAGGGAGGCACTGGTAGGCCCACAGAGAGAATTTTTATGGTAATGCCAATACTCTTCTGTGGTGCTATGCTGGTGAGCGTGTCACTAAATTTGTCCAAACCTATAGAAGGCTCAACACTAAGAAGGAATCTTCAAGAAAACTTTAGGCTTTGGGTGACAGGTCCTATCAGTGCTCTCTCATCAATCGTGACAAATATGAAGTGCTTCCCATACGAACATGAGTACCTTGTCAGCACCCCGCCACTCACGCTAAAAACCACATGTGGCAGCGCTGAGCTGTAGTCCCAGTACTGGGGAGGCAGAAGCTAGGATTGCCAGCAGCCTAGACAAACCAGTGAGCTTCAGGTTCAATGAGGAAACTTGTCTCAAAAGAGAAGAGAAGAAAAAGGAGGAGGAAGAGGGGAAGGTGAGAAGTAACTAAGGAAGACACCTGGTGTCAACTTGTGACATATACATGTGTGTGCACCAATGCATAAGACACACACAAATATACACAGAGGAATGAAAAACAAGTTTTGTTACCAAATAGTCAGTATTTTAAATGCACTGTGCTATAGCAGACTCATCTGCGCCTTAAACAGGCCAACATGCATTGTAAATACCTCAGAGGCTTTTAATCTGAGCCTCTCCTGAGACTCTTTTTTGGGGGGGTGGGGGTGGAACATTTTTCTAAAATAGAAGAGAACTGTCCAGAGCTGACCTTGAGAAAGGCAAGGCTGGCACACATTTCAAAGCAGGGCGAGGACTGAGCTGGAGCTAGACAGGTCTCCAAGAGTCAGGCATCGAAGTGAGTGGATGTGTGTGCAGCATGAGTTTCCACCTTCTCTGAATGCAGTGTAAAGCTTGATGCACTTTCAGTGAGGAAAGATTTCATGACCATCCCCCATCATAGAAGATGAGTGTCCTTGCTGGTGTCTCCACCAGCCGCAGTAATCAACACCTGATGAGACAGGAGACCCCTGAACTGGGAAGTATGCACTTCAGCAAATCCTTGGGCTTCTGTGAACCTCATCTTCCACACTTTTGAGAGGGCCTCCCTAACTGCAACCAGATCTCCCTATCCATGGATTCTATATACACAGATCCAACCAACTGCAGGTCAAAACTTTTCAGAGAAATACACATCTGTACTGAACACATACAGATTTCTTATCGTTATACGCTATGCAGTTCGGTATAACAACTATGTACACATATATACCATTTGTGTTGTTTGGGTACTGTCTGTAAGTCATCTACAGAGAGGTTAAAGCAGCTTGGAGGTGGTACATGCTACAGAATGCATAAAAGACTAGAGCATCTTCGGACCCTCCATGGACGTTGAAGAACTAGAATCTCTTCAGAGTTCGGTATCACAGGCATCCTGGACATGACGCTTGATCAAGATGTCAGCCCGGATGCTACTCCAGCACCATTGTACTTGCTTGCTGCCATGCCCCCACCACAATGGCCGTGGATTCAAACCCTCCGGAACCATAAACCCCAAATCAAAGCTTTGTTTTATACGTTTCCTCGGTCGTGGTGTTTTGTCGCGGCAGCAGAAGAGTAACTAAAACAGTGGGTGTGAGGGCACTTCAAGAGAAGGGACTGGAGAGGGAGGAATGGCATCCCATGGGCTAGGTACCCAGATGGAATAAAAAGGGAAAGAAGGAATCTGGCTAACTGGTGGTATTTCCATTTTCTGGTGTCCTGTCCAAGATGCTTCCCAACCCCAACCCCACCAGCACCTCACCAAAGGCCCAGAAACACGGAGTGACTAAGGGCTTGTGGATGGATGCACACACATGACCTGGTTTTGCCATAATTACCTAAGACTCCCAAACACATGCACACTCTGAGGTTCTGGAAGTTACATTGGTTACATTTGGTCAGTTAGATTTTGTTTGATGTTTTTATTTGATTTTGTTGCTTACTTGTTTGTACCCTAGGCTGGCTTCATATTTACTATGTAGCCAAGAACGGCCTTGAATTCCTGATCTCTTGCCTCCACCTCTCAAGAGCTGGGGATAGAGTCAGGACCAGACCTGCTGGGAGCTCAGATCTTAGAGATCACAATTCATCCTGAAACACTTCAAAGTCATAAATACCTATATATTTCAGTCTTCTAACCTCAGATGAAGCTGAAAATGTGCCTCTTTTTCCCTGGAAACAACTGGCATTAGAAATCCTCCACACCATCACAAAGATACAAACTGTCCTGATTCCAGGAGGTAAGAAAGACATCTGTAAGCCCAGCAAGTCCACGGGGGCACATCCCAAGGTGTTATAAGGCTATGAAGCATTTTGTGAGTCCAGTGATTATTTTTATGCTTGTGCAGGTGACCACATCATACTTCCAGACCAGAGACTGAAACTGAGCTCTTTGGCCCAACCAAAATGGAAACAGAAATTTCCCAGGGAGCTTCTGTCCTAGAAAATGAAGAGGTGGGATGGAAACATGGTACCCAGATAGCTAGAAAACCAAATCCCAGAAGGCTGAAACAGCAGGAACAGCAGCCGAAAGGACAGAAGAGCACATTTCTATTTCCATATTTTAAGAAAGGGTATTTTCAAAGTGTGTTCAGTCTCACATCTCCATTCAATAACTGGTTTTAATTATCAGCTTGATACAACCTACAAGGAGCTGGAAAGGGAGTCTCCATGCTAGACTGTGTATGTTGAATTGACCTGTGAACATGTCTGTGTTATATTCATTTTAGGAAAGACCCCTCCACTAAGTATGGCACCATTCCCTAGGAGGGAGATTTTCACCTGTGTAAGGGTGGAGAGAGCTGAACACTAACTAACATAAACGCATCAATTCATTGCTCTCTGCTCTTGACTGAGCAGCACTGTATGACTAGCTGCTTCAAGTTCCTGCCCCCCACAACTTCCCTGAAGTGGATTATAACCTGAAACTGAGAGCAAAAGAAACCCTTGATTGCTTAAGTTGCTTTTGTCAGGATTCTTTAGCACAGCAACGAGAAAGAAAGTAAAACAGTATTTCAGGGCCTCACTAACATATTGACACAGCCATCATGGCTCCTGGGCTGTCTTCCTGCATGCACTCTGGCATAAAGAACACAGAGCCTTCAATAACATCCTCATCCTACACCCATATGACTGGTTCTTAACACACCGGAATGCTGGCAAAATAGCACACATCTGTCACCCCAGAACTCAGGAGGCAGAAGCAGGTGGATCTCAACTTTAAGGCACACTGGGCTATGTGACAAAAACCCATGTCAGAAAACCAAGGGCTGGAGGTGTGGCCCAATGGTAGAATACTTGCCTAACATGCACAAGGCCTGGGGTTTGATTCTCAGCACTAAAAAAGAAATAAACCAATGAAATACTTTGGTTTCTATTGCGACTGTCTACAGACTCCAGATCCAGAAGCATCTGTTTCCCCCACTCCAGACACTGGAAGACTCACACCTGACACAGTATGGACTTTGGATTTGGCAAAGGAAATGTCTTGTCTGATTGGTCCATAATCATACTGTCAAGTACTGTATTTCTCATGCTGGTAACATCTACCACTGTGCTGCCTGCTGTTATTATTTAAAGTTTATTTCAGAGGAGGGGAGATAACAGTATCAGGAGAGTCTTCACAAGCACAAAGACCTGAGTTCAGACTCCACATAAAAGCCAGACATGATGATATATGCCTATAATCTCTGCACTGAGGACACAGAAACAGACAGCTCCCTAAAGCCTGTTGGCCAAGAAATCTAGTCAAATCAGCAAGCTCAGGTTCCAGAGAGAGATTCTATCTCAAAAAATAAGATTCCTGACATTAACCTTCGGTCTCTATGTGCACATGCATACACACACAGACATACATTCACAGGCACCTGCATGTGTATACATACCACACACACATACATATACATATGCACGCACACACACACATGGACACAGGACACATCTCAGTACAGAGAACTACAGGTACACCTGCTCCCACGGAGGGTGCTTCTCACTCATTACATACGCAGCCTTTCTGCAATGCAGGGAGGGAAAGGGAGGACACACATCCCCACAGTCTGCCACAAGGCCTGTGGCCTGAGCCCCCTGCAGGCCCACTCAGACATGACTCCTACCTGGCCTCCTGCCAAGTCCCACAGATGATTCTCTGCTGGGAAGCGAATTTAGAAACCGTGTGGATGAAGCAGCAAGAGCTGAGCAAGATCTAGTGACTAAGTGTGGACAGCCACAAAACCCCCTGGCAGCCATCAAACTATTCATTAGTTTTTTAAAACTTGAAGTTACTTCACTGTACTTTATATTGGAGTCCATCATTATCTGAGATTTTTTTTCCATTGACACAATAGGAAATATCAAAGAGGTTGAAACGTGAAACACGCAGGGAATATAAAAACTGTGACTAAATGAAAATATATGTCACAGCAGGTGTCAGAAAAGCAAATTAAAATCATAAGATAACATTTTCACCTAGCCAATTAGAAATGTTCTTTTTTTTCAAGCACTGATGGGTTAGATGACAGGTACTTCAAGACATCACTAAAAACGAAATGTCCAGTATTTCAAGTTTTACGGAAACCAATGAACGGATTCTTATTTGGGAGGCTGGGGAGATGCCTCAGACACTCTTACAAAGGACTTGGGTCAGTCGGCTCACAACTGCCTGGAACTTCAGTTCTAGGGTATCCAACACCTTCCTCTAGCCTCCAACACATGTATGTATGTATGTATGTGTATGCATGCATGTGTGTATATGTATGTGTGTATGTACATATAGGTGGGTGTATGTATGTATGTGTGGGTGGGTGTATGTATGTGTGTATGCATGCATGCCTGTGTGTGTATGTATGTATGTATGGACATAATTTGAAACTGGCATGAGGAAAATTACCATCTGGAAGATTCTGTGACTATGTATATGCCAGGAGAACCAAGGTCTTTCCTTGTGCTCTCGGGCAAGCACTAGAACCAGTAATGTTAAACACATAGAGTTGCCTCTACAAAGGAAGAGATACATAACCTGTTTTCTGCCCAGAAGGCTGGGAATGGAGGTGTCCCGTAGCCTAGGTGACCCCTGTGCTATTTGTAGGGCCAGGCCACAGGCTCCCCCCAGCTCCCACATCCAGGACTGAAGGTGGCTGATAACCCAGATGATCCCTGTGCTATCTACCTGACCGAGACCAGAACCTCCCCAGACCCATAAAATAACATAAGTAGCCTTTTCTAGAACCCACCTTCATGGAAGAGGGGACATGTACTTTGAGAAGAGTTCATGTGATTATGCCTCCTTGTGCATGTGGGATTGTGTTACACCAGGAAACTTGTTTCCAAATTGCACTGTACTTAAATATGCCTAAATAAACTACCTGATGTCAGACTCTCAAAGTGTGAACCAACACCAGCTACTGAGTCACGTTGAACTGGATTTCCTTCTTGCCTCCTGTAGACTGTTACTCTGCCCTGGTGTTTGCAGAGACCACCACAACTACATATATAGACAAGTGTGTGCTTTGCATATGAAATATAGGGGAAAGACTAGCGTAATGGAGCAAAATGGCAACAACTGTCTGTAAATGCTGAGGTCCACGCAACATTTGCTGTCTTTGTACTTCTGAATTTCACGATGTGCCTGCGTTTGATTATTATATTAGCTGGTTATGGGCTTTTTCTTTTGTGTCCTAGTTTGGAGGGACAGGTTGTTCTAGTGTATGTGTGTTTCTGAAATTCAACTAAGGTATTCTGTTATACAACTAAGGTTGGCCAGGATTTCTTGATTCTCCTGCCTCAGCCTCCAAAGTTCTAGTCCTAGAAGTACAGGTAAAAAAAAGTACAGGTAGGCACATGATGGCTGATGTTGTAATTTGAGCTTTAACTGCACTTGGCTGGGGAGGCAGCTCAGTTGCAGGACATCTGCTTAGCATGCTGAAGGCCTGGACTCCAGCTCCAGTGCTGTAGGAGAAAAGAATAAGTGGTGCCGAAAGCTCTTATCCTGCTGAGGATATCTCACTTCTCTACAGACGACACAGTGGGGCCTGGATCTGCTCTGATGCCATGAGCTGTGGGCGAGTAGAGAACGCAGGTGAAGGTGCAGATGGAATGAAAATGGCTGAGTGTGAATATGTGGGACACAGCATTCTACTCTCTCTGCTTCTGTAATGTGTTTGAAATCGTCCATGATTTTTTAATATTACTAAATAGGAAAGAAGAGAGGAAGGGAGGAGGGAAGGGGAAGAGAAGGAGGAGTGAGAAGAAGAGGAGAAGGGGAAAGTAAGAGCGGGGAAAGGGAGGGAAGAAAGAGGAAGAAGAGAGGAGAGGAATGGAGGGAGGGGGAGGGGAGAGAGGGGGAGAGAGAAGGGAGGAAGTAGAGGAAAACTTAGTGCCAACTAACAAAAGCAAAAGCAGTATCAGTCTACTAAGGTGGCAATCTAACTATAAACCTTGGTCTTCCTAAGGCCGTTTTCAAAGTATACTGGAAGGTGCCATGTGCCAGCTGGTGACACAATGACCAGGAACTAGGAGCCTTTGCACATGGCTCTGAATTTAATCCACTCATATCACTGCATCCTTCGACCCTACAGAAATCTCAACTTTAAAAGGATTCCCCTAGCAAAGCCAACCCTTTGTCAGCCCCCCAGACTCCAGGCACATAAGACAGTATGGACTGTAAATACCAGGTGCTCTTGAGACTGGGCAATCCTAATTTGAAGAGAGAAGACAGAGTGAGAGACTACCTAGTGTTATGTGTAACTACCCCGGCCATTTGTAACAACAGGTAGCCGCCAAAACCTTAGCGTTTTGGTTGGAAGAAATGGGAGCCATCAAATGTCCCTTGTGCCTGGAGCCTTGAGAAGCAGTTAAGAGAAGAGAAACGCCTCCGGTCCTCTCTGCACCAGACGTCTCTGTTTGGTGCACATGCCTGGGCATAGCAGAAGGTGACCCTCAGGGGATAGCCACCTGCCTGGCATCAGCCCCCAAGTCTGACTCTAACCACACTCAGAATTCTAGATTCAACAGTCCCTCCTCCACCTCACTGTAGCCCTTGAGCCACCCTAATGGTCACGTGATGCTGGGCTGTAGTTCTAGGTCTCCACCAAGTAGGTTCTGGATTATCTCAAAGCAAACATTTATCACATGTCCACAGAACATTTTCACCAAAAGTGCAGTTTCAAAACTGTGAAGTGGGCTGGAGAGAGGGCTCAGCAGCTAAGGGCACTTATTGCATTAGCAGACAATCTAAGTTCAGTTCCTGGCATTCACACAGGGGCCTCCCAACCACCTGTAACTCCAGATCCTATGTTCCCTTCTGGAGTTCAAGGGTAATGCACACACACAGTACACATATACATGTATGCAGGTACTCACTCATAACCATCAAAACAAAAATAATAAATATCTTTAAACTATAAAAAATGAAATTATTAATAAACCAATAAATGCAGTAGTCTCCGGTTATCTGAGGGGACACAGTCAAGTCATTCAGGAGATGCCTAAGATCATGACTAGCATCGAGCTTTTTTTTAGCAATCCCTATAAATATACTGTGCCCTTCCGTAATATGCACATACTTACGATAAAATTTAATTTTTACTTTAGGATCAGTAAGAGACTAGCAACAATAACCAAATAAAATGGAATGTGTGCCAGTACTCAATAACAGAAATTATATAAATTTGATTATCTCCCCCATTCTCTCGTGCACACTTAAAACACGTGATTAGATGATGATAACAATGTAAACAAAAACTACAGAATAACTAATGTGTAGGTAGCACACTCGGATGGATGCAGTGGACAAATGGCTGGTTTCTACCCAGAAAGTACGGAACAGAGAGTGGAAGGTTTCATCACACCACTCAGGACAGCACATGATGTTAAACACGTGTTGTTTATGTCTGGGATTTTCCGTTTACAGTTTTCAAACTGCAATTAACTGAGTAATTGAAAGTGCGGAAGGGAGGTACTACAAGGTAAGGGCACAGTGAACCAGTCCCCAGAAGGGCTACACATGGCATCAGAGGGTCTGTGAGTCCCTGAAATTGCACCTGTTGTTGTGAGCAGCAGGTAACAACACATGAGAAGAGTCCAGGCACCTTCACCAGAGTGTAGAGTGCTCCATAAATCTCACCCATATTACCTCAGACTATCTTAAACTCTGAGTGACTGTGTGAGCCAAGTACTTCCTGGTTTTTGCCACCTTGCTGCAAGTTGGAGTTATCTGTGAAGAGGGCACCACAATTGAGAAAATGGCTCTGTAAGACTGGTCTGTAGACAAGCCTGTAGGAATTTCCCCTAAGTAGCGGTTAACGTGGGAAGGCCGGGATCACTAGGAGTGGTGCCTCTCCTGAGCAGGGGGCCCGGATGATGTAAGAAAGCAGCCTGAGCATGCCGTGAGAAGCAAACCAGTAAACAGTGCTACTCCGCAGCTTCTGCTTCCGTTCTGCCTCCAGGTTCCTGCCTGTATTCCTACCCTGACTTTCTCTGATGATGGACTGTGGTGTGGACATGTAAATCAAATAAATGTTTTCCTCCCCAAGTTCTTTTGGTCCTGGTATTTCATCACAA
Source organism: Pachyuromys duprasi (assembly GCA_028658305.1). NCBI lineage: Eukaryota > Metazoa > Chordata > Mammalia > Rodentia > Muridae > Pachyuromys > Pachyuromys duprasi. The sequence goes on along the minus strand of CM053757.1, from coordinate 12,046,814 downwards.
TAATGGACACCCCAACTAAGACACACATACATTCTAGAGTGAATTTATCTTGTTTTGGCAAAACAGACTTTGTTAAGAGTATTTGCTCCCTTAACAGAGAACCCAAGGTCAGTTCCCAGTACCCACAGCAGGGGCTCAACACCTGCAACCACAACTGCAGAAGATCCTGCACCCTCTTTTGGACTTCGTAGGCATTGCACATACCCACACAGAGACATAACACATAATTAATTTTTTAATCTAAAAAACAAAGCAAAATAAAAAAGAACCAACAGATAGTGATAAACCACACTCATGTCATGGTTGAAATTGGATAGGAGCCCTTTATACTGTAGAAAGTTCAGAAAGAATCAAAGGTGGAAATAACTGCCATTCCAACTTGCATTTTTCCTCTTCATGTCAGCAACATGATAGATAAGAGAGATCTGAAAACAGGCTATTTGCTAACTAATTAAACAACTTCTTTCTCGATGTTTTATTACACTTTGTGAAATTTTTTTACACTGCACAAATAAATAATTAAAATAACATACCCTAACTGGCCTGGGGTGCATGCCGGTGGTCCCCACATTTGGGGGCTAGCGCCACAAGATCAGGAGGTTATCCTTGGCTACCAAGTGATTTCAAGGCCAGTCTGAGCTACATGAGACTATAAAAAAAGAAAAAACAGGAGGAAGAAGAAGAGGAGAAATAGAGGAAGAAAGGGGGAAGGTGAAAAGGGGAGAGGAGGAGAAAGAGGAAGGACAGCAACACAATCAAACCAACATTTTCTACAGCAAACAATCATTCCAAACACAGGGAACACAACTGGAAGAAGAGAAGGTGGAGTAATAATAATAATAAAATAACAACTGGGAAAATCAGAATGGGTCTGTCCATAGAACATAAGCATATTGCTATACTAACAGATGAAAATATGAATAGATGTAAATAAGTACTGATTAAATGGAAACAGTTGCAGAAATGCCCACTTAAAGGTCATTGTTAATCATCCAAAACATTGTTTCCACTGTTGAGTTGGCGCCACCAACCTCCTCATTGCCCTGTTTATGTATGGGAGCCAGCTGGGTCGATACATACATAGGTTTTCTCCACTTCCAGTCACATACACCCTTTGGGAGGATGGAAAGACTTCTGGGTTGCAAAGTGAGGAGGCAGGAATCATTAATTCCTCCCCATGCCAGTCAAACCTCAACCGAATCGCTCACATGCTTGTAGAAAGGGACTGTGTTGGGTTTCAGTCAGATCCCAAGCCCTGAAGCACCAGGGCTCTGGGATTTAAAAAACAGGTAAAGCGTTTGAGCTGTGCAGAGCATCTAAACAAGAGCAGACGGGAGGGCTCAGAAAATAAAGGCACTTGCACCAAGCCTGATGACCTGGACTCATCCCCTGGGGCCCACACGGCAGAGAGAGAAACAACTCCCACAGGTTGCAGTCTAACCTCCAGCGACAAACTCTCACCCACACATGCCTACACATATTATAAATAAGTGAGCATAATAAATAACTTTTCAAAGAACGTCAGAGGTGGCCCAGCCCTGGTTTCTACCCTATCCCTGACAGTCAGTCACTGTTAGCTCAGACACGTCCCGACAGGTACTTCTGATTCTATGAACCCGGATTGTCAGTGCATACTCCTCCCTCCAAGCTGAAACTCTAACCCCTATTTTACCCTCGGTTCCATCTCCACATGGAACAACAACAAAAAGATTAAGACTGAAACCTTCCACCCTGGAACAGGCCACAGGGTGTCTGAACGTGTCTTCCAAATCCAACCCCACCCCAGACCTCCCTTCTTCAGTTGAACACCCCTAACTGTCTTTTCTGGGACCTTTTATACATCCCATTTAGATCCTGCCCAGTGCTGAGAATGCCTCCGTGGCACACAGTGCAATATCTCAACGGAGAAAGTTGCTCCCTGGAACTAAATGCCACCCTGCAGATGCTGCCGCCCATGCTGCTGGAGGGCAGAGCGGCTGCCGTGCTCAGGCGGCCCTGCCAACACTGCTAACAGAAACAAGCTCCGCTCAGTCGCCTGTTCATGAAGACAGTCCCGGGCAGATACTGTGTTTGCTAGCGTATGCGCAGGAAGTTGAAACAGGAGAACAGCAATTTTAAGACCAGAGTGGAGTACAGAGTGAGAGTCTGCCTCAAAGAAGTCAACAAGGCTGGGGAGCTAACTCTCTGGGTAATAATTGCTGTGCAAGCATGAAGACCTGATTTGAAGTCCTCAGCACCCACAAACCTCTAGCCTCAGAGCTGTAGGGGTAGAATCAGACATCTTGTAACTAAGAGGAGCCAGATGCCAAGGAAAGCAAAATAGGAAAATGGAGACAGGAAGGACCTGCGAGTCTATCGTGGGTTGGTGCGTCACTCATCTAGATGTGGGCTCCATAGCAAACAGAAGTGCCGCATGTTTAAGGACTGAAGCCACCAGTGATCAAATCCTCCGTTACTTCCGCCTGCACTCACTCCTAGCAATGTATGAAGGAGCTATTCCCCTTTCTTAGACATTCTATCATGAGAAATATGGCCCTATTCATTTACGAATTGGATCACTACTTAGAGCCTGTTGAACTATTTGGAGGTTTTGTTTTGTTGGTTTGGGGTTTTATTGTTTGGCTTAGAGCTATTTTGTTTGTTTTGTTTTATTTAAGACAGGGTCACACGTAGCACAGGCTGGTTCACATATACCCTGAGCTAGCCTCTAACTCCCTAGATAGCCAAAAATAAATCTTAAACTCATCTGCCTGCCTCTACCTCTCAAGTGCTGGAATTACAGGTGTATGTCATTACAACAGCTAAAGTTTATACATTTTTAAATATTGTGCTGGTAAACAATGCATCTAGGAGTCCAGTTCAGCATAGTCCACTGTTCACAGTCCTACAAAGTTCCTCTCCCAGTGAATTCGAAAAAGCCATCTCCCCCTTTCCCAAAATAATGCAAATTCTTCTTAACCCCATGGAAAATGTTGGGCCAAGACTCCAGCTTTCACCTTTAAGCTGAATGGGTTCCAGAAACTTAGTATTTGTCCTTAATGGTGTCCGTCGTTAATAGAAAAAGGCCAGCAAAAAAAAAGCTTGCAGTGGCTCAGCAGGTAAAGAGAGGTACTTGCTGCTAAGCCTGGTGACCTGAGTTTGATCCCTGGGACCCACATGGTGGAAAGAATGAAGTGACTCCCACAAGTTCACCAGGTGTCTTCTGATCATCACAAGTATGCCATGGTCAGTCCATGTCCATGCACATGTGTGTGTGTGTGCATATATGTGTGTGTGCTATTATAATTTCAATGTGTTGAACTTTCTGGGAGTAAAGAGGTAACTCCCCACAAAAATTATAAAAAAGAATAATGATGTGAAGAGAAGGCTATGTCGCTGTCTTGACTGCACATCTCACCATGTGTATGGATATAGAAACATTATGTGTATACCTCAGAAACGCACTTTTCGTTTCTCAGTAAATAAAGTGGGGAGGTGGCTCTTGCAGTACAGACCATGATAAAAGTCCATCATTTCAATTTTTTTAAAGGGCCAGCATCTTAATCATGCAAGATAAGAAAACAAAAATATGTTTAAAAGTCTGTTGTCCATAATTAAACGAGGCAGTTGTCTATGTGGACACTAGTCCCCCAAACCCACTGAGCACTGAGAAGAGAAATAAAATAAGTGACAGAATAAGCACAACAGACCCGCATTCTATGAGTGTGGCTCTCAGCAAATCCTGCAGCCCTCGGAACATCTCCTCATCTGAACAAAGAGGAAACAAATGTTTCTGGGGCGGCCAGGTTCGCCAGGTTCCCACTGAGTCATTACTCCCTGGCAGGGTTACATGAGAAACTATATGCAATGTTCCACACTGCCAGGCCCGATGCCCAGTGCAGACATACGGTCCATGGGGGAGGCATTTAGTGCAAAGGTCAAAGAGATCATCTTCTCTTTCAGCTGTGTCTGTATCTCCCACACTTCACTTCCAGTCTACCAGTGTAAGAAATAGAATCTGGTGGTTCATTTTCAGAGGGGCCTCGGCCAGTTTATGTCCAAACACAGATGATCTGAAAACATTGGGCCCCTATTGACACAAGGTCATACAGGTAAGAGGCTTTAAAATAAACAGGATGTAAAGTATAGACATGAGCCCACAGGCACTGGTTTTTGCTGCAAAAAGGGAAAACATGCCAGAAAGAAGGAAAGATAAGACTTAGACAGCATGTAAGATTGTGCCCTCCTGAGTGCTCAGTCGAAGAGGGAAGGGGGAGGAGCTTGTTACCGAAGGATTCAGAATCTGCTCTCTTCACACAGTCAGTGCACCAGCCATTCTTAGCGGTTTCTCAACTTTGCAACGTCAGAAATAAACCTTCCTTTTCCTACTCCAAGTCTCCAGCTCTCTCATCATGGGGTGAGGATCTTTGTTTCTCCAGCCAGGACAAAGCTCACAGCAAGCCCTAAGAGAGCAGAGGCAGAGCTGGCTGGCCCCTGGAGGAAGAATGATTCATGCCATTCCGGACCCTTAGTTTTCTAAGGACTCAGTTCCAGTTTCCCACAGAAAATATCTTAAGAACCTCTCATCACTCTTCAGCCCCCATTTGTAGTTGCTAAAAATATACATTGGTGAAAAGTAACAATGACAAATGTAAACATTGTGTGCTATATCCTAAGAATTGTTCAAGATGAGCCAGGCACTGATCAGAGGCAATCTTCACCAATGACCTCATTTAACACTCAAAATCATAAAAACCACATGCTAACATTGTTCCAGTGTGGTAGTTTGTCCCCCCACAGACTCAAGTATTTGATAGAGTTGACAGAGCTCTTTGAAAAGGTTGCGGAACCTTTAGAAGGCAGAACCTTGCTGGAGAAAGTGAGTCACTGCTGGTGGGTTCTGAGGTTTTATAGCCTGCTCGCTCTCTCTCTCTGTCTCTCTCTCTCTCTGTCTCTCTCTCTGTCTCTCTGTCTCTCTCTCTGTCTCTCTCTCTCTCTGTCTCTCTCTGTCTCTCTCTGTCTCTCTCTCTCTCTGTCTCTCTCTCTCTCTGTCTCTCTCTCTCTCTGTCTCTCTCTCTCTCTCTCTCTCTCTCTCTCTCTCTCTCTCCTTCCTGTATGTGGATGAAAGGGTGATTAGCCAGCTTCCTGCTTCTGCCACCAGGAAAGCATGTTGTCATGTCTCCCACCTATGAAGAACTCTGTCCCTCTGAAATCATTGAGAGAAAAATGTTGCTTTTGATAATGGTATTTTCATCATAGTGACAGAAAAGCAACTGATACAGCCATTTTACAGATAAAGACACTAAGGCTCATTCTTTAATGACCTCCACATTTTCCCAGGCCCCAGTGGTGGGGCCTGAATTTAAACCCAGGTGATCTAACCAACACACTATCCTTCTCTAAAACATTAAGACAGACATTCTTCTGCCCATAATATCACTATTCACATTTTTTGGTGAGCTTCTTGTCAGTCTTTCCTTGAAGACAGAGAAAATTTCTAGAGCTAGAAAGGTGTCTTAGAGGTGATGTCAATCAGACTTTCATTTTTCCAAAGGAAAGCAGGAGACTGAGATAGGTGAGGGGTTGTCCCAAGGCTGCACAGGTATGTGGAGATGGACCTCCGGTCCTGAGATCCTCCAACTCAAACTACTTGGTAACAGCACTCAGAAGGCAGCGCAGAGAGGGGCAAAAGGCCTGCACCTCCTGGCAAACGTCTGTACAGATTAACACTGGCAGCACCATGACAACCATGCGCATACAGGGCATACAGGGCAGCCTGTGAGGGACATGGTCCAGTGAGTAGGTCCGAGGACCTGCCTTCCAGTCCCTAGCATTTAAATAACAGAACTTGTAACCCCAGAAATGGGAGTAGGCAGAGAGAGACAAGAGTCTCAATGGGGCTTGATGACCTGCCAGTGAAGCCAAAATGTGAGCTCCAAATCCAGCAGGAGACTGAGGTAATAAAGCAATAGAGCAGACCATCAGACAGTCTCCCCTGGGCTTTGAACATGCATGTATAGGTACATGAGCCTCGCGCACATGCACCTGTACATAAAGGGAAAAGGGAAAGGAGAGAGGGAGGGAGGGAAGGAAGGAAGGAAGGAAGGAAGGAAGGAAGGAAGGAAGGAAGGAAGGAAGGAAGGAAGGAAGGAAGGAAATATTAACAGGGTATACCTATTTGCCTCACAAGCATCAGAAGTCTCAATTCCCAACTCTTTCAAAACCAACCTCACTACAAATCAGGAAGGTGGGAAAGATGGGGCAGAGACAGAGAGAGAGAGAGAGCCTATCCTGTCAAAAGACAATAGGTGGATAGGATGACTTATCTTCAGCCAACAGTTGCCATGGAGAAGTGTGGCCAGGTCTTCGTTTTTTTTTTTTAAGCTATGATTTAAACTTTAAAGTGTTGGTAACTAATTGAAATTGGAACTATAACGGCTGTGGAGGTGTGGGTGCAACAAAACACCCAGCTAATGGCCCCATAACCGCTCCTTTCTGTGATGACCTCCTTGCAAGATGAGTCAGTAGATGCCACTGACTCTCACAGCAGACCCAAGGTTCATTCCTGTTCTCCCCTCCCTCTTTCCTCCCTCTCTTTTCCCATTCAATCTGTCTAGAACAGTGTTTTCCATCTGAGGCTATCAGAATGAAGCCTAACATAACCCTCAAAGCCTAAGACCAGAGCCATGAAGGGTCAGAGTCATTCCCAGGAAGCCAGAGACCCATTTGGAGAGTTAGTCATGCCTTCTGAGCTACTGCCTGCTGCTCCCTGGTGATTTGTGTGGGAGGGAGTAGATGACTGCCTCTGACATGCCTTCTCCACACAGCTAGAGCGAGGCTTCCCACCCTCCCCAGTTCCCTGCCGATGCTGCAGCAGCCGCTGAGTGGGCTCCTCTGACGCTCAGATCTGCATGCCTGCCCTTTCCCTGCGCCTTAAGTGCTTAATGGGACAGCCCATCACTCACATACAATAGGGGAGCCGCCAGGTCGCAAGGGCACCAACCTCCCCCACCTACCACTGAGGTATCGTTTAGCACTTTTCCGGGGGTTACATGTGCAGCCCCTGATTCATGCTAGTACCCAGGATGGCTAGTAATTGTCTCCAGTTAGAGAGAGAAAGAGAGTTGGCACACATGTATGAAATCAGTTCACACTTAGGAAACAAAAAAAGCCCTGAAACATACTGTGATATGTTGGTCTGTACGGAAGCTGCAGCGAGCTGGACAGAACTAATGACTTGATTCATTCAATCAACAAACACTTATCAAGTAATCAAAGCAAAGGGCAGTGTCCAGGCAGGCATGACCTTTGTCCATGGCCCAAAGTGACTGTGTCTAGTAGACAAGGAAGCATGCAGGAACAGCTCAGCAGAGTGTGGTCTAAGGACTCTGCAGCCACTTAAAAATCAAACCTAAGCATCCAGTTCACTACAGGGAAAAAGAATATATAGTCAAGTTTTAAAAACATAAAAGCAAGTTGGGAAATAAAACTAACTCAAAACCAGAGGGAACATATTGGAGTCTCTTCCTTCTGCTGTCCCTAAGACACAAAATTTATGCATAAGTCTTCCATTTTTTAAAAAAATTTATACAGTATTGCTTAGGAATAAAGAAAAACAAGAAATCAGAGATCAAAAGCACAGAGGCCTAGGCCAGGGAGGTGGCTCAGCAGGTAAAAGCACTTGCTTTTGTCCTGAGGACCTGAGCTCCACCCCCAGAACCATGTGAAAAGCCTAGTGTGCTCATCAGAAATCCCAGCACTCACGCAGAAGATGGGGAGCAGAGAAAGGAGGTGGGCAGATACAGAAGCATCAGCCGGCAGATACAGAAGCATCAGCCGGCAGCTCAAGGGCCACTGTCGTGGAATATGCGCTGTGGCAGAAACAAGGTGGAAGGAGAGAACAGACTCCCGGAAAGTTGTCCTCTGACTTCCACATACATACATAGAACGCACACATGTGCACACACACACACACAGAATCACACATACACACACACACATGCAGTCACACACTCACATATGCACATACAAGCATGCACACAAGCACATGAACTGAAAGAAAGGAGTTAGAAGTGGGGTGCAGCTCATTCCCAACATCAGAAAAAGAAGCCAAAGAAGAAATGAATGGGAAGAGGGAAAATCCACAATTTCAAGGAGGGAGACTGAAGCCATGTGATCCACAGGGATATAGATCCAACATAAGCCATGTGAGCACAGGGGTTAACCCCTACAGGGAGATAGGAAATAAATGCAGCAAGATCATGCTGCTACCTACAGACAAGGCTGAGCTATCTGCACCGTGCCCAGATGCTGCATCCCAGGAGCCCCTTGCCTGTGTCAAGGAGCCATAAGGAAGTCACCCACACAGATGGGTCCACCCTGCACCAGAAGCCATGAAGAAAAGGAAGAAGGTTCTTGGCTGAGCTGTTGGTGAGAATTCTGGTTTAGAAGCATGTACCCTAAGCCTGAGGGGGCAGCCTGGTGGGAAAGCACTCACCTAGCACAAGTAAGGCCCTGGCTTTCATCTCAAACAACACAGAGAAAATGAAAATGAACAAATGAAAGCACATTCCTTTACAGATACGAGGCACAAGAAACTCGGAGGCTAGGGGATGGGGCTGAGTGGGCAGAGTGCTTGCCCATTCACAGAACTTTGGGTTTGACCCCAACATCACATAAACTGGGCATTGTCTCAAGTGCACATAATCTCACCACTTGGTGGGTAGAAGCAGAAGAATCAGAAGTTTAGGGTCATCGTCGAACTGTGTAACAAGGTCTAGGACACCAGGGGGTTCAAGAGACCCTAAGGAGCCTCCTTATTATCCAAAGAAAGAGTGGACAACTAGAAGACCATAAACACACAAACAACAAAAACTGACTCAGCAGCTTCTATTTCTATATGTTTGTGCATATAGCTATATGTGTACAACAAATGTAATCAAAGTAAAGGAAGCTATCAATTTGAGGAAGAGTACAGTTTACGGGAAGTTATCTGGCAAGGACTAGAGGAAGGAAAGGAAGTGATGTAATTATATTTCAATTAAAAATAAAATGCATTTGCTATGAAAATAACTTCAATTTTTGTATATATATATATGTATATGTGTTATATATAAATATATATATATATATGATGTAAGGAGAGTTGGTTGAGAGCCTACTGCATAGAGTGATATGTGTGTGAAATGAGGAAAGGACATTCAAGACAGTGGAAATAACCAAGAAGACAAGAGAGGAAGTACACAGCAGACAGGCCAAAGAATTTTCCAGAACTAAAGACATTTGAGTCTTCTGGTCAAAAATCTCAGAGTATAGACTACAAAAAATAATAACACAAAAAAGCGTAATTCTGAAATTATAACCCAACAAACGGTTCTTAGAAGAAATGCATTCACACATTGCCACAGTTAATCCTGCTGATATAATTTATGGTGAGCTTTTTATTTTCTTCTTTAAACTTTAATGTACTTTCTAAGTGCTCTACAATGAAAAGACATTATTTTTATAGTATCTATAGAAGAGAATTCATTATTTCAAAACACATATACACACAAACACTTTTTTAATCTGTCCTCAAAGGCTTACATTCTAAAAGGAGGAGGTGGATGGTACATCAGGGACACTCAAGGATTCCTTTGGCCTCCACATGTTGCTGTACACACATGCATGCATACGTGAGTGTGCACACATATGCTCATACACTCACACACACTCACACACTAAACATACAAGAGCTGAAGAGACAGCACAGCAGTTAAAAGCACTTGTTATTCTTGCAAATGAACCAAGTTCTATTCCCAGCACCCACATGGCAGCTCACAACCATCCATTATTTCAGTCCTAAGGGATCCAGCAGGCATGCCTGTGGTGAACATTCCTGCATGCTGGCAAAACATTCCCACACATAAAATATAAAATAAAATAAATAAGAATTTTTAATCTTAAAATAAATATTAAAAATAAACATACCAAACAAAGTCCATACCGTGACTGGTATGGATAAGTAATGGAGGTAAAATATGAACCCAGCCTTGTCTCCCAGGGGGCCAGACGGTGGAAGAATCAAGGATGGTGAGCAGAGATATACACTCTAATGACCTTGCTGGGTTTCCTGTGCACCATGAGTCTGTTTCACTTGGACAAGCCAAGATGAGATGGGAACTTCACCTACACTAAGCTTAATGCTCACCACCAACTTAATGAAGTTGCAAGAGTACCCACTGACACCGCCAAAATCAATGCCTACACACTCACTTAAATTAACACCTTAAACACCTGTCACTTGACACCACGGCACTTAGTGTAAAGCAGTGGTTCTCAACCTGTAGGTCAAGACCCTGGATGAGCCTTTCATAGGGGTCGCCTTAGACCATTGGAAAGCACAGATATTTACTGTTCATAACAAAATTACAGTAGCAAAATTACACTTATGAATTAGCAACAAAATGATTTTATAGCTGGGGGTCACCACAGCATGAGGATATTAAAGGGTCGCAGAATTAGGATAGCTGAGAACCACTGCTATAAACTTTGTTCAAGACTCATGTAGACTTCGAGAAATTTAAGAATTATGTATGTTCGAAGGCTTGTGTGTGCATGCATGTGTGGCCCTGTGTGTGTGTGTGTGTGTGTGTGTGTGTGTGTTCCTTTTAGCTGATAATCAACTAACTATTATCACACTGTCAAATCAGAAGTGAAAAGAACATAGGTGTTTTCTGGTGCCATTACCCAACTGGAATCCCCTTATGGGGTCTTGTCAGTCGGGGGAGGTTGAGGCTTTCTGGTCACAATACTGTCAGCACACCTAAGCAAGGCAGTTTTAGATAACATCCCATGACTAGTTCTATAAAGCTAAATAAAGCCCACTGAGTGTTAGCAGTAACCCAAACAGGTGGTAAAGAGATGCACCAAACATATGCATTTCTAATGAGGGAAAGGCTGTTTGCATCTCAAGACAACTCCTCTCCTTTTTAAACACATCCAGATTTTTCCAAACCCACTCCTCCCCACATCCCCTGCCCCTCCTTACATGAGACCCAGCATATGCCCTGTGGGTCTCCTCCCACTTCAGCGACTCCCTGCCATCTTGACTCATGTTCCTCCATTTCTAATACAATCAGAGCTGCAGAAATCCCTCCCAGACCAACTCTGGAAAGCCCCAGTTCAATGAGTAGAAGCTGGTCCCTCTGGTGTGCTTGAACAAGGAATGCTTCAGTCCTCTCTTCTCTTTCGCTCTTCAGTTGCTTGTCTTCTCTGGGAATGTCCTTAAACATCATCTTGCCATTCCTCTGGTCCTTTCTTTTTCCTCCCTTACTCTGAAGCATATGCTTCTGTTCATTTAACTGCACTTTGACCACATCCCATAAAGCAATTTTACCCCCAAGAGAAAGAGATACATTCACCCATTCCCCTGACTTCTCAAAACTTCCTTTTAAGGGAGGCACAGTGGCTGGGCTAGCTAGTCGGAGACCACCATTTTATTGGTCAAGGTTCCTTGGCAGTAAAGGTCATAGCATACCAAGGGGTACTCACATTGTGGGGAGGGTTCGTTCTGTTGCCATGTTTCCACTTGTACTGGATGAGTGAATCAAGTGAGACCCTGACCCAACTTGCCACCGCATAGTCAGAAGAAAGAGCCAGAAAGCTACGCAACACTCACAACCTCAAACCACCTTCTCAGGTCACATGGGAGCAGAATTCTCTGATGACTCTCACTGTGTAGCCCAGGCTGGCCTAGAACTCACAGAGATCTGTCTCCTGAGTGCTGGAATCAAAGGTGTGAGCCTTTCATCTATTTTTTTTACATGCCCTTCTGTACCTATTCATTTTTATGTGTTGCTTCTATACATTTAAAAGGGAAGGTCAATAATGATAGTTAGATTTCACAATGTAATCCCCTTTCCCCTCAAGTAAATTCTACTCCTTGGTGCCTCTTGAGAAGGCTGTCTCTTCTCAGCTGTACAAGCCCTCTAAGCTGATTCACTGCCCTCCCCCATGACTTGGTATCCCATACATAAAGAATGTCTTGTCCCTCTTAAATAAGGAATAGTAATGTTAAAAGGTTAGGTTTGATTTCCCCAGATCACAGCTTGAGACCAGAAAAACAGGTTTCTATTTCCACCACCCACTGTGAGAAGTCTCCTCACAGCCCTATGCTTTGGCCACCTCGTCTGAGAGTTTCGGGGTGTTCCAGTAATTCTAAGGTCCTTTGCAGTTCTGACATGGCCCTTACACTGTGAGCAGAACTCAGCTGCTCCCTACTTTCATTGCACTAGAAAAGGAGCCCTCCAAAGCAGAAAGGCAGCTGTAAGATGACGGGGAAGATCCTGCTGAGCAGAGAGCCCTTTGAAACCAGTGTTCAACGAGATACTGTATGGGTTCTGCTTTCACTGCATGCGCTACAGCCCAGGGTACCTGGAAGAGTTAATGCGGTCACCGGGTCACCGGAGGAGCTGTTGGGAAGCACTGAGCAGAGCTGAAGCTGATTTGGTGAACGCAGCAGCGTGTCAAGAAAGACGGAAGGAAAGTGCTGTGCCAAAAATCCACCTGTTCCTCCAGTTGTACCCTGCTACCTAAGGAACCCTCTCCCAGAGGGTCTGCTGAAGCAGCCACGGAGCACCCCGCCCTTCCCCCCAGCCTTCCTGAGGCTTCTGTGCGGGTATGGCACACTAGCTCAGCAGCTCCTCCATCTCTCTCCTCTGTGTTTTATTTCTTCCTTCCAACTTTCTTCCCCCTCTTGACTTCAGCATCTTTCCTAACAAGCCCTCCTAGCATCCCACTCAACCCTCAAGCCTCTCCCATCTCTTCTCCAAACCAAGGAACTGTTGTCCAAAAAAAGCCGACAAAGTCAGACACATTCTCTCATTTCTGAAATTCAACTGCCATGCCAAGGTCCATCTTCCAGAGCCTTCCATCTGAGAATCTTTGGACGCCCTGTAGTGAAGCTGTCAGCCCACACAAGAGCTATGCAAGTGAACCTCCGGCCCTCCAACGCCCCCTGGGCCTGGAGTTATTTCTCTATCCACATGCCTACTCCCTAAAGACAGAGCTTCGCCCACATGCCTCTAGCCTGGGATTCCCTGGCTCCCACCTCCATTCCTGTAAGTCTAGGCAAGCAGGAACATGGCCCCTTTTGCGTTTTCTAAAAACCTTGTATACCCCTCCATTAATTCTAAGTAGTTTTAATCACTTTACCAAAAGAAAGAAAATGGAGTTTCGGGCAGAACTGACGCTGTAGGAATACAGCCATATTGACCCCGTCGCTTGTCTCTGAAAATCTCCAAACACTCCATCTTCACCCCCCCCCATCCTACTTTTGTATTTTCTCTGCTCATCCTGGCACACCAAAGTGTGTCTGAGCACCCCATCTTCAGAACCAAAAGCAAAGGGTGCTTTCCTCATGTCTGGGTTAGAGAGGCACAGCGCTGTTCTCAGAAAGGCCAGAGGCCACTTAACCTGCTTTCATAAGAGCAGATGCTAGGGGCGCCCTAGGCACCTGCGGTGGCCGCCATTGGTAGAATCCGCTCCTCCAGGATCCTGACAGTCCATATCCTACTGGCCTTACCTTGTCAGCCATGATCATAGATGCACCCCCGTGAATGCCCAAGATGGGGATGAAAGTCTGCGAGGAGATAAAATCCAGCATCTGAGCCACAGCCTCCTGGTCGGTGTCGTCTCCAAACACGAGGCCATGGATGCGGGCCCCGGACATGAGGTCGCACACATGCGTGATGAGGCTCTTAGGGTCAGTACGGTTCATCAGTAACGCCACCACGTTCACGTCCAGGGGCAAGCCTGTTGCCTGCTCCGGGCCCCACAGATTTCGAAGTTCGCGCTCCGTCACGTCGTGGCTGTGACCCAGCAGCACCGCAATGTTCAGCGCTGGGGGACCCTTCTCCGCCGCCGCGTCCTGCGCCGGACCGCGCCAGACCAGAAGGGCCGGCAGAACCAGCAAGGTCCAGTAGCCCAGTCTGCCCATGCTCGCCACTTAGGGTCCCTGTGAGGTGCAGGAGAGAGAGAGGAAGGTGATGGTCAGTGAAGGGCCCGGGCGACAGGACTGACTGCCCCAGCACCCGCTCTGGGAGCCAAGTGTGAAACCCGGCCCAGCACCTTCTTCTTTTGTCACTCACCAGAGTCCTCATCGCTGATGCCGGCCACATTCCTCGACCCATGTCCATCTCCATGTACTACTCCAATCCAAGCTATTTCTTCGTCCCTGTCCCCAAGCCCATCCTGGCATCCTGACTCCTTCACTTTTGTCTCCAGCCCCTTTCCCCAACCCTAACTGGGTCCAAACCCCGCACAAGATTCCCCAAAGTTGACGCAGACCACAGCTCCTGAGAGCCCAGAGAGCCATGAACCTCACCACCACCCGCAAACAGATGCCCAGACCAAGCCCTCTCAGTAACCCTCTTCCTCCGCAGGTGCGTGGACCAAGTTATCGACCCCGCCCCCTGCTCACGCGCAGCGAACTCCGGACCTGCTCCTGCGTGAGAGGCGGCGCCTGCATACCGCAGCCTGAGTCTGTTGCGTACCGAGGTGGTTAACTGACCCCACCCCTGGGAGCTCGCCCAGTGCGCCACAGACCTCGCTCCATTAGTGGCACCCACCGGCTGCAGATCCCGCTGCAGGAGACACACCAAGCGATTGGAAGTGACCCCAGACTCCCTGGCGCCCAGGGTAACTTGAGGCTAGACCCTCCCACGACCACCTCGCTACGAGAGGTCATGAGACGGCTTTGGCTCTATGGCGAGCCGCTCCAGGACCCGCCCCCTACACACTGGGGCACACAAGCAACACACACAGTCTCTCGCGCAGTGTAAAATGCAGAATTCTGGAGAGTAGGAGCGCCGCTCCCCACCCCCCGCAAGTGGGCCAACGCGCGTGGGAGCTGGCAAAGAACGTGCGGGGGTGGGGGGTAGGATCCCCAAAAGCTCTCAGATGGACGAGGAGTGTACAACTCCTCCCAGCCTTTCCACTGCAGACCCTGGAGCCAAATCTTAGTTGCACGTGGGCAGTGGGCTGCACATGCTAACAGACACGCGCGCTTTTCTGCGCACATCTCCAGGTCGCCGTGGAGATGCCCACGACCAGCTGGAGCCTTCAAACGTCCTCAGGCAGTGCGCACACAAGCACTCTGCCAGGTGCACAGCGGTGCTTTCCTGCATAAGCCTGCACAGTCGTGCACGCGTGTAGAAGCGCGCGCCCCTCACCCGGGTGTTGTTGCACCCGGGGGAAGTTGGGGCAAACTCCAGCCTAGCATTTTAAGGTGAGCAAGGTGGAGTGCAGGGCCGCAGCGCCACCTGGTGCTCTTCCAACGCCTCACCATTGGACTCTCCCTCTCCAGATTTCTCGTTCCGGATTTCTCTCGCTCGCTCTTTTCCCCCCTCTTCCTCCAGAACCCTCTCCTCCTTCTCTTCACCGGTTGAGCCTATCTCCTCCCAGGCCCAGAGAGCCCGTATCACCAACCAGGACGTACCTGTAGCCGGAGAAAGTGTAGGATGCAGTGGGGCGTGCTGCGCGCGCGGGCATCTCGGCCGCCTCAGCAGCCACCAGGCTTAGCGGGTTCCCGCATGCTGCGGCCCCCGCGCGCTCCCCTGGCTGTCCCGCGCTGTCCGCATCACCCCCACGGGGGGCGGCTATCCCAGCCGGAGGCTCTGCAGCAGGGCTCTAACCGGGCGGAGGAGAGATGGAGAGGCAGGGTCAGCCCACCAGTGCGGGGGAAGGAGGGGGGAGGAATGCAGTCTGCGCTGCTCGCAGCCCCCTTATGTACCCGGGGGGCTCCATCGGAGAGGAAGCTGGAGCTCGGTGCCCACCACAGCCCCGGTTCGGATCTTCAGTCCCTGTGGCTGATAACCGGAGCTCCTCTCAGGGACACAGAGTGGAAGCCCAAGGTTGGCCAGCCACAAGCTTAGTGGGGACCTCCACCCTCACCCCCTACCACCACCCCGGCGCCGGCTACTGGGAGTTGTGCGACTAGGAGCTGCTGAGCCGCGGGGAGGGGGGACGAGGAGGGGGAAAGAGGAGGGAAGGAGGGGGCGCTGGCTGAGTTTGCGACGAGCGAGGAGAAGAAGAGGGGGAGGGAGGGACGCGGGCTCCCGCGGTCCCGGATCCCCGAGGGAGGTGTGATCACTCCCACGTAGCGACCCTCTTGTGCGTTCTGCTGCCCCCTCCAATTCAGATCTCCCCACACCGGCTTCTCAAGGGGCCCTCCCGGCTCGGCGTCCCGCGCCAGCACTCACCGCAGCCTCTCTCCACATAGTTCTCAGCAGTGGCCACCCCTGGTCATCTCCAGGGCTGATCGCTGCGGCCGCGACTCTCAGAGCTCATCCGGCCCCATGCTCCCGCACAGCACCCGGGAATCCTCTCTCCCAGAGCCCTGGCTCAGCTTTCTGCTCCACTCCGGACAGCAGCTGCCGGGTCCTCTGAGTGTGCCTGGACAACCTCTCCGCAGCCCAGCTTCTGTCTGGCTCTGACGGGCTGTGTGTGAGTGTGTGTGTGTGTGTGTGTGTGTGTGTGTGTGTGTGTGTGTGTGTGTGTGTGTGTGTGTGTGTGTGTGTGTGTGTGTGTGTGTGTGTGTGTGCGTGTGTGTGAGAGAGAGAGGGAGGGAGAGAGTGGGAACGCGCGCGCGCCTGTGGCCGGGGATCCCCGCGGTCGCTGGCCGAGAAGGGCGCGGGCGGAGGACCGCAGCTCCCTCCCGGCCCTCCGCTGCGGGGCTAGCTCCGCGCCGGGCGTCCGGTCCCTCACTTGGCCAGCGGGAGCCCAGGAGAGTGCCTGGCCACCGCGGTTCACAGCGCTGGAGAAGCCAAGATCCTGGGGCTCGCTTCTGCCGCGGTCGCCGAGGCGGATAGCGGAAGGCAGAGGCACACCAACTTAGGACTTGTTCTCAGCCAGCGAGACGCAACGCAGCAGCCCCCGCGCAATCCGACGGTGTTTGGAGCTCCGGCCCGCCTGCAGCCGCCCACCCTGGAGGCGGGCCGAGGCAGACCCCGCAGTCCCTAGGCGGCGACGTGGAGCGTGGCCACCCTCTTCTGGAGCGCACGGCGGCAGCGAACAAGGCCAACCTAGGTGTCTGGCTGGTGATGGGGGGTGGGGGGTGGCTGCGGTGGCGCGCAACCTTGGTGCTGAAACCACGCTCTCCGCCCGCTCCCGGGCGTCTGGTGCTGCTGAAGAATCAATTATTCAGATCTCTGCTACTGCTTCCTCCTCCGGTGCCTCACGCAGGGTGCAGCAATCCCTACTCCACGCAAGGCTCGCCGACACGCACACACCCGCCCAGAGAGTCTGCTCCGATGCTTCTCTCAATGTCTTACCACCCTGGCATGGGAACCCACTCTGATGTCAGGGAGCCAGGAGCCTAAAACCAAAAACATACACTCTCTCCCCCACGTACAGGCGCGCGCGCGCGCTCGAGCACACACACTCGCGCGCGCACACACACACACACATTCACACATATACGCACACACGCGCGCACGCGCGCGCACACACACACACACACACACACACACACTTGCTGCTTTCTTCTCTAAGTTGTACCAGACAAAAAGTAGCCCTGTGGTTGCCACTTCTAAGTCACCACAGGGATGAGCCAAGAGCCTGGGGCTAACTGGATGTGGTAACTGGCTGGCTCTAATTCTAGCGACTGAGCATGAGGCTCATTGTTAGATGTGCACACTTGACCTTTATATAGTCACGGCATCCCTAAGGCTTGCCTCTGCCTTTCTTCCTTCAGGAGAAAGGTCTTAAGCTCCACTTGATGCCTAATGTCACCTGAATGCTTATGCCCCAAATCCATATGTTAAAATCCTGAGCCCGGGGGGGGGGGGGGGATGGTATTAGAAC
>CM053757.1:11893621-12028891 GCA_028658305.1 Pachyuromys duprasi | reverse complement strand
GTCCACCAAACTCAGGCACCACCATCTTTAATGACTGATACTCTGGAAAAGCAGGACTGAGCAACAGCAGTAAAAAATGCCTATTTCTCTGGGTTATTTGAAATAAAAAGAAAATGGCCTTTGTCAAAGAGTAAACAAGACCTGACACAAAGTAGGTGCTCAGGAAATATAAAAGCCCTCTAAAACGACCCATCCAGGAGGGAGAGTACTTCCAGTACATTGATATGGTTGCAGAGGAGGAGACAAGAAAGAAATGGGGTCCTGGATACCTGTGGGTTTATTGTGGAGCTGACCGCTGTGGGGGGGGGGGTTACCCAAAAGAAGGAGAGGAGGCAGACAGAATCTGGAAAGCAAATGAAAATGGGGGAGGGATAATGTGATGTGACAGAGGCAGAGAATCGAGCAGTGGTCCATTTCCAGAGGCTGTGGATGGGCTGGACTGAGCTGGGCCTCTCTCCTGAGTGGAGATACCATGCAGGAATCTGACCTGGGGATTCATGGGAGGTTAACCTGTCTTAGTTCAAAGAACTATACATCCTCAGCCAAGTAAATGCACAACTGCAGCCCCAGCTACTCAGGAGGCTGTGAACCTGAGCAGCATAGTAAGACTCCATCTTCAAAACATAACCAGCAAATAAGCAAACACCTGAAGTCTGAATCAAACAACACACTGCTAAAGTCAGACCTGGCGGTGCAGTCTCTTGGGAGACTGACATGGATGAGCTTTGAGTTCAAGCTTTCCATGGGCTGCAGACTGAGTTTAAGGCCAGCCTGGGCAACTGACTTCAAATGCCATAGGGTAGTTTTGTCCTTTCTGTTAGCTTCATATAAATGGAATCCACTAGTCCCTGCATTGTTCTTTTGTTTGTTCTTTAACTGAAACCAATTACTCAAAGTTTCACACATTTTGCTGAATGTGTTGGTGGCCTTTTATTGTATTTTTAAAATATGTATTTATGGGGGGGGCGGTCAGAGGGCAATTTTCAGAAGCCATTTTTTCCTCCCAGCTTACTGAAGCGCGGTCTCTCTTGTAGTCTGCTGCTATGTATTTCAGGCTAGTTGGTGGGCAGGCTTCGAAGCACACTCTTGTCTCTGCCTCCTGCCTCACAGTAAAGTGTTAATATTACAGATTCATACCATCACATCTGGCTTTTTACATAGGTTCCAAGGACAGAACTTGGGATGTCAGGCTCGTGTGGTTGTGTGGTTGTGTGGTTAGTAATTTTTCC
The DNA here is from genome assembly GCA_028658305.1 of Pachyuromys duprasi. Classification (NCBI taxonomy): domain Eukaryota; kingdom Metazoa; phylum Chordata; class Mammalia; order Rodentia; family Muridae; genus Pachyuromys; species Pachyuromys duprasi. The sequence goes on along the minus strand of CM053757.1, from coordinate 12,027,662 downwards.
CATGGAAAACCATATCCCTTGTCCCTGTTTATTTGCAACTGCTGAATTGCTAGCTTTCTGTATGAATAAACACATTTTGTGTCCAGTCTCCTATATGTGGGCAAGTGTTGTAGGCTGTGGGCCTTTTAAATTAGCGTGCTGGAGTAGAGAGACGGCTCAGCCTCTTGGAGAAGACAAGGGTTCAGTTTCTAGCACCCATGTGAGGCACCTCACAACCACCTGTGGCTCTAACGGCAGAGGATCTAATGCCCTCTTCTGACCTCCTCAGGCATTGCACTCAGGAACATACATCCACAACCACACACACACACATACACATAATTAAAAGTGAAAATAATAGCTTTTAAAAAAAAAATCTTCAGGCTTACAGTTCTTTGTGGGGCTTAGCAAGGTGTTTTGATATCTTTGTTTTATTTTGTTTAAGTTTGTTTGGGTTTGATTTGGTTTTTGAGATGGAGTCTCATGTATCCCAAGCTGGCCTAGAGCTCACTGATGTAATTGAGGATTACCTTGAACTTCTAACCTTCCCACTTATACCTCTCATGTGCTGAGATTACAGGTGTGTGTCACCATACCTGGTTTCTATGCTGCTAGGGGTCAAGCATAGGGCTTCATGCATGCTGTGCAGCATTTGACCAACTGAGCTACATTCCAATCATATTTTTATTTAATTTGATTTTTGTTGCCATGCAATTCTTACACATATAATGTTGTTTTAACACATGCTACTTCGTGAGCTGATCAAATGAGGTAGCTAGCATTCCCCTATCCTTAACGTTTCTTGTAGCACTCTATTTAAAAACTCTACTTTATTTGGGGTGTTAGGCCCCTTCCTCCCTTCCACCAACCCCCCAACCTTAAGTAGGAGAGAGAAAAGGTTAGTGGGGAGAGGGGGCCCAGACCCCTTTACTTCTCCCAGCTATTTGGGGTCAAGGGATTCTTTTAGGTCTCTATACCAATCTCCATCAACTGCAGACACAGCTAGGGGTCTCCTCCATACTGCTGCACCCTAAAGTGTTTCTCTCCATCTGTCTACTCCAAAGTGCCACACCACTCCGGTCTCTGTTCTCTCCAAACTGTTACACGCCACACACCAACACCAAAAACCACACCAAAGACACACCTTCTCTTTCTCGGTTCTCATATTTATACTGTCAAAGTCCTAGACCACGCCCCTCTCTGTGCTGCACATGGGAGGCTGTTACCAGCTGGCAAAAACCACACTCCGAACAAGACAATAAACAGCTGTGCACAAACTATTGCCCAACCAAAATCCCGCACTTGGAATTAAAACAAAAAGCACATTTACATAACGTACAAAGAATCCAAAACTTCCATTACAGTTTCTCGATGTTTAAAGCCTTCAAGCACCCGGCATTAAGATCCTCATGAAATAAGTGACGGGTTGCTTTGAACTGCAGTTGCTCCTTCACTTTATAGTTCCAGAATTCGATCTTCTACACACGTATGTCTGGGTTCCCATTTATCCTCTCTACCGTCTATCTTTCCCAGTTTCCAATTACTCATACCAAATGTTTACCCCTCTATGTATGGCAAAGAACATACCGTAATTGTCTTTCTGTGTCTGGCCTATTTAAGGTAATATGTCCCCCAGTCTCGTCCATTTTGCTGCAAATGACACATTGCCGTCCTTCTTTGTAGCTGAATGCTGTCTACTGTGTATCTGTGCCATTCTCTTTTAAGCCACTGAAGGACAGACACCTGGGTTGATTCCACAGCTTAGCAATCGTGAACAGCAGTTTGGGAAGTTGGGGTGATTCTGATGATCTCCCTTCACCTTCCTCTCTTGTACATCAGCGCTGAGCTTAGAACTGATTCTTGTTTGATTAAAAAACTACAAGGATGATGTCAGACTTGTAAAAGGCCAAATTAAATACTATGGTCCCTTATAAATGCAGAAAGATGGTATTTATCCAAAGAAAGTTTGTCTCTAAAGCCACAAAAAGCTGACATTTCCTTGAGACAGACATCTCACCAGTACAAAGAGACATCTTGGGTCAGACACTGGAACTTCCCCACACACTTAACACGGTTATAGTCGTCAGAGAGGAGGGAACCTCAACTGAGAAAACACCTCCATAAGGTCTGGATGCTTGTAAGGCATTTTCTTAATTAGTGATTGATAAGGGAGGGCCCAGCCCACTGTGGGTGGTGCCATCCCCAGGGTGATAGCCCTAGGTTCTGTAAGAATGCAGGCTGAGCAAGTCATAAGGAGCAAGCGAGTAAGCAGCACCCCACCATGGCCTCTTCATCAGCTCCTGCCTCCAGGATCCTGCCCCGTTTGAGTTCCCATCCTGATGATGCACTGTGATGTGGAATCATAACCCAAATAAATAAACCCTTTCCTCCCCAAGTTGTTTTTGGTTGTGGTATTTCATCACAACAATAGCAATGCTAACGAAGACCATGGGAGAAAAGAAAGAAAGAAGAGATGAGGGTAAGAGAGGGGAGGAAAGGACAGGGGAGCCCAGGCCAGTGTCATTCTTCAATCCGTTGTCCCAAATGGGTTAGCCATAAGTCACATTGTGAAAGTTACTGAGTTATCTAGTGTGATCACAGAGGAACAAGTTTTTCCAGCTGTTTTCAGTCTTATTAATTGATCTTCTAACCACTACACACACACACACACACACACAGAGAGAGAGAGAGAGAGACCCTGCTGTTGCTACATGCTTTGAACTGGTCAAATGTCATTGTTTAAAATGAGTTGCCACATCATGTCTACGAAACCAATGTAAAATCAGCCATTTATGGACTATCCTTCCTTTTGCATCTCTACTCACAAAGGAAACAGATACTGAATTATAGCACTTTAAAATGGAAAGCACTGTTGTTCTATCCTGTGTGGTGTGTTTGCTATTTGAGAAACTGCTAGCCCACACTGCTTCAAGATCTAAACAGCACCAACCAGCACGAGAGGCGTGGACAGAGGGCAGTGCTCACACATCTCTTGGTAACTAGTCCAGCCACTACAGAAGCCAAGATGGAGGCTTCGCAAAGAACAAAAGGCAGCTCTACATCTGGGCCAGCTGTACCACTGCTGGGTATTTACACGAAGGTCCCTAAGCCGACACATCACAGCATATCACAGAGACACATCAGTGATCGCTGCAGCACAACTCCCAACCGTTCAGTGATAGAGCAAACCTAGGTGTCCACTGACCCGGGCATGGAGAGAGACGCTTTCTCAGCTACAGAGAAGAACCAGATTACACATTTACAGGAACGTGGAAGCAGGTGGAGATGGCCATACTGTGCAGAGTAAGTCCTTGTCAAAGGGGCAGTTACATGTTTTTACTCATCTGTACATGCATGGCATGAAATTTGAAGCAAAACTGTCATAAGAAACAAAGAGGGCTAGGGCGGTGAGAAGGGACAGAGGAGAGGAAAGGAGAGGAAATGTGCTTACCTTGTACGGAAATTTCTTTCTTGTAACAGTATTACGTACAATGAAAATTTTTAAAAAGATGAATTCTCATTTAAATGCTATGAGAAGTCCTAAAATTTAAAAAGGTTTTTAAAAATCTGGCAGTATCACAAAAAAAGAAAGAAAGATAGAAAGTCTGATCATAAAAACCAATTGTACTCCAACATGAGAGCTGCTACAAACCTGAAGATCTATTCTTTCTCTGAGAGACTCTGCCTTGGAATAGCATCTTTATTTTGCATATGAGAAACCTAAGGCTCAAGTGGGATCAATCTAGTCTGATAGTGGAGACCAAATGAGTGAGATCCAGGACTTTGGTATGTACTTTCTGTGTAAAGTGCAGTGCATTTGTAGGTTGGAAAGATGCCAAAGAAATACAATGAAATCCGGAGGCTCCAGGTTAGAGCAAAAGGCTCAGCAGTAGACCACTTGCCCAGCACATGTAAAGCCTTAGGTTCAACACCAACCACTATTTAAAAAAAAAAATGTCTCCAGCTTGTGCCAAACAGACATCACTGATTGATTCATTAACTGTTGTCTCAAAATTCAAATATGAACCTCTGTTCTGTGCATCCACATCAAAGAAATAGAATCAGCTTCAGTTTGCCACTCTGGACTCTTTTGAGCTCACACAGGTTCCTGCATGTAGCACACCCTTACTCTAACACCTCGCTTTCCTTTACATTCTGTCATGCCCTGACCTATAGGGCTAATCAGCCTGGCTTTCTCCTTCTTAGATATTGGCTCCCCCACTTGTAAGAGAAAGGTTTAGACTTGCCCAATGAGCTCAAAGTTGCCTTTTTTCTTTGGTCCTTAGGATTCTGAGACTCTTCTTACACAGCTAGAATCTGGGCTCAACCAAAGTTCAAATTTCTCATTCCGTATTATCTTATCCAAATGGCTCCCGGCCCAGTCCAGAGTGCCTTGAAAGGGCAAGCAAGGCTCTTTACACCAGCCCACTGCCACTCTTGAGACAAATCCAGAGGCAGAATTCTTTCTTTGTTTGGTCTTTATGTAATGCAACCTGGTGTCCTCTCTGATGTCAGATGGGCAACTAAGGAACACCCAGACAGCCCATAGAACTGAGAGCTAGGAATCAGCGGGCCTGCATTTCATCACTTTAGACAGAGTCAGTGCATTTTCAGGCCTCAGTTTCTCCACTATAGCCCCTTATTGGTAAGAAACATCTAGGACTGGTAATGCTTATGCTCCCAGATGATGGATGCTCTGTGCAGAGAAAGGCAGGAAACCATCACATGCAGAAAGGCATGCCTCCATAAGAAGCCTCCAATGGGCCAAGGAAGTGTATGGGGCTCTGCCCATGCTGTCTAATACACAAGAAGTGCACAAGCCAATCAGAGACAAAGGAGAGACATGACCCTGTGAAGGAAGCCTGAGTCTTCTACCCCTTCTCGGTGAAGCATGTGAGCCAGTCATGTGCCGACTACTAAGCAGGACCCTGGGGCTAGCGTAATGGCTCAGACAGTAAAATGCTTGCATGCCTGAGTTCTTGAGTTCTTTTTTTTTTAAGAGGCAAAATGAGGTGGATACATGCAGATTTATGGGGCTCACTGGCATCCAGCATAGCTTAATCAAGCCAAGCGGAGACTCTGTGTAGAAAAGTCTGTGTCAGGTAAACGGCATCTAGAGAACAGCCAGAGGTTGGGCTCTGCCCTATACACAAGCATTCATGCAGGTGTACACACACGCAAAAACCTACACTGGGCCAGCAGATTAGCTATATCAATAAAAACACATGTCATCAACCCTGAGGAGGACCTGAGTTCCAGTCCTAGAATCCACATGGTGGAAGGAGCGAACGAACTATCTCAAGCTTACATGTGATCTCCGCATGCGTGCCATGGCACTCATGCACACTCACACACACACACCCCACTACACATACACACAAACACACAATTCAACAGAGCACACATACATAAGTAACAATTAAAAAGAAGCAAAATTCATTCTTAAAACATCCCTGTCAGCATTCTGCAATCTGAGCTATCAAGCCAGCAGCAGCTCCTGTTCTACTGACAAGGACACACTTCAAAACCCACCTCAGCTCTGCTGCTGCACCTTGGGTGCTTTGCTCATGGTTGTAGCTGCAGTGTAGCTGGCCTCCAACTGGCTTCACCCTACATTGTACAGACTCTGCCTCTACTGAGGCCCTCTGGCTCTGCCATGGCAGGTTGGGAAGGTTCGCAGAGCTCTGGAGTCAGAGCTTAGCAGACCAGTTTCCCAGGGCCAGGGGTGCTCCAGAGTCTCATCCGTCAGCCAGCAGAGGCAGCAAGAGAAGATTCTGTCTGATTCATGGGTCTGTGCAGAGGGAGAGGACTTTCCAGGACATGTCTGGATGCCAAGGACATAATCTTATTTTCTGGTGTCCAGGGTTGTCAAAGCATGCCACTTTGAAGCTGCAGGGGCCCTTGGGGATCATCAAACCCCTAAAGCCAGTCTCTTGAAGGTGAGGACGCTGAAGTCAGGAGCTGCGAAATGAGGTCACCCAGCTGCTAAGAGTAACACAGCCTTCAGTTCGTGTCTTCTTATCAGAAGCCTACTCTGTCCTTTCCACAAACAGAATAGAAAACCATTAAAAATTATTCCATGAGAGAGTGTTATTCCCTCCTTGAATTCTGTGTTAATCAGTCTCCTGTTGCTATAACAAACACTTGAGGTAAAGCAAAACTTAAGGAGAAGAAGAGGCCCAGGAAATGGCTCAGCAGATAAAAAGCTTTCTTTGGAAGCATGAGGAATTGAGTGAATGTTCAACACACACACACGTGCACACATGTGCACACATACATGTGCACACAAAGGAAGTAAGGTTTCCTTTGCTGTCAGTTTCAGAGGCTATAGCCCATGGTCAGTCAGCTCTGCTGCTTTGGGGACCTGTGAGGAGGCAGAACGCCCTGGTGGGATCATCTGGAGGAAACTGTGTACTTCTGACAGCCATCAACCATTTCTAAAAAGTAAGAAGAGCCAAGGTCCCAGAATCCCCCTTCAGAGTCGACTCTGATTCTTTTTCTCACTACCTCCACCACCTCCACTTGTACCACAGGGTAGGACCAGGCCTTAAACATACGGTCCTGTTAGGAGGCATTCAAGAGCCAAGCCTGGGATGTGTACCATAAATGTGTAAATAAGCCAACAGCCACATGCCTTGTGCCCTATGGTTGGGGCTTGATATTCGAATAGAAGATGACATAGTTACTGAGTCTTTCCATCAAAGAAGTAACTGGGGACATCAGCTACCTCTTGGGGACTGTGTGGTAGCAAACAGACTTGGTTACTACTCAATAGCAGACCCCCATCCAAAGTATTCTAGTCACAGTGGGCATAGCTGGGATGGCGGTGTGGTTTGGGAGGGCTGCTTAGTTGTCTTGCTTGCTGGTTATTAAGCTAAAATCTCATTTAACCAACACTGGCTTCCTCCTGTAAGCTTAGATTACAGGCATCCCTCACCACATCCAGTTTACACAGTGCTAGAGAAAAAATCCAGCGCTCCACCAGCTGAGCCACATCCTGAACCCACGGATGTCTGCCTGCAAGTGTCTGAGACAATGCATTGCCAGACTAGTGTTGGTCATTACATCCTGAACCCACGGATGTCTGCCTGCAAGTGTCTGAGACAATGCATTGCCCAACTAGTGTTGGTCATTACTTTACCTCTTTAGATATTCCCACTTTCTTCCTCACAGCTTTTCTTCACAACCGTTCTTCCTGCACCACAGCTCACGATGTGACCCTGGAAGTCTGATGAGCTTATTTGGAACACATGGACCAGTCCTAATACTGGGTACCAGAAAGAGCAAGTGACTGAATAGAATTTCCTATCAGCAAAAGAATGAACAGAGATTAGAATCCAGGAAAGGATCACTCATCAGATGTAAAGACCATCTCTGAACCTTGGTTCTGAAATGTACTGGCCTCATGACCCCAGGTATATTTCTTAGTCTCAGTGCCTCAGTTTTCTCATCCATAGATGTTCTTAACATAAAACTTCCCAATATTATTAGCAGCCCTTCCTATGCCAGACTGGAACTAATCAAATAAGATAGTGTGCACAGATCATTTAGCATAGTGCCCAGTCATAAGTATACAGTGTGTGTAGGTTGTTAATATGCCTGCGCTTGCTTACAGCCCATTGGAGCCTAAAGAGGTTCCTTGGAGACATTTCTGTCCCCCAGTGCTCTGACAGATTTGCTAGGCCAAGTGCTCTGCTTTGTGCTCGGGAAGGTATGGCCATGGGTGGAGGAGATAGCCATTGGTTGGTGTTAGCTCTTCAATTCAGTGGGTCCCAGATGGTGCCCATGGGGGTGCTGGCCTGTGACACGTTGGCAAGCTTCCTTTCCTTGCTCAGTTTACAGGGCCACACGGTGCCCAGAAGCCTGAGGCTGTAGCCTGTTCTGCCAAGGAGGCAGGCTGCCATTCCAGGACTGTGAAAGACAGACATGGCTGATCCCAGGAACTTCCCCCAGACCCCTAGCCTCCAGAGGACCCAGAGGGGGCACTTATCTAGCCTCCTTTTCAAGCTCATACTGTTCTTGCAGCTTCTCTCAGAGAAGAAAGAGAGATGCGTGGGCTAGTCACCACTGAGTCTCTGTGTCATAACCCTTCCTCTGAAAGTGAATTCTCTTAGAACAGAGCCAAAAGAAAACGACCCCTTCCCTCGTCAGTTTATCCATCAGGACAATGGGATGTTGATAATTGTCAGCCCTCTCAACCCACCAGATCCAGATCTGCAGAGTGATCTCAGAGAGAATATATGAGGGGAAAAATTCTGTACTCACCGTGTACAGACTTTATTCTTGCCATTATCCCTCAGCGGTGCTGTAGAGCAGCTATTTACCTGCGTTCAACGCTGAAAGTCAGCCACAGATGACCCAAAGCCTAGAGAGGGTGTGTGGTACTATGCCATGCCGTTTTGCATAAGGATAAGAGTATCCTCAGAATTTGAAATTATGGGCATGCTGGACCCAACCCTCCAGATACCAAGGGACGACAACATCCTCAGAGTCTGGTATTACAGGTATCCGGGACCTAGCCCCCACCACCACCACCATGGATACCAAAGGATATCTATATTCACTTCACACAGTCATCGTGGGAATTTGATGATAATTGCACACAGAAATTGGAATAGTGTATGCCGCATAGAAAATAAATGTTAGCCACCTCCCATGTTCCTGTTATATTTGTATTTGCAAATGTAATAAACCATAGTGTGAGCGGTACAAGCTTTGGAAATCTCTATCCAGGTTCAAATTTGGAATGTCGAGGTCAAAGTGATAGCTCAGTGATAGAACACTTGCCTAAAATGTGAAAGGCCCTAGGTTAGATTTTTCAGCACCATAAATACACACACACACACTTGCACACACAATGAACTTTTTCTACCAAGGTGCTTGGTGCATAAAACCTTTGTCTTCTTATCTGTAAAATGGACATGTTCATTTGTGACTCAGCATAGCACTGCAAAGAAAGATTAACTTTAGTTAGGCAGCACCTGGCCACCGGATAAGAGGTCACTAAATTGAGGCGATTGCTGTTGTTAATGAGGACTGGGATTGTTGCCAAAGCCAGGCAGCGCTGAAGCAGGTGCTCACTGACAGTTCAGTACTCACTCTGCTACTTGATGCTTCCTCTCCCCCAATTAAAATTCCTGGATCTGCACTCTGAGAGTCGCTGTTCCTATAAAAAGAACTCCATTTATTCCAGGAAGTCACAAAGTAAATTGTCACTAAGTCCAATGGTCAAATCCAAATCACATGAAGAATTTTGCTCTTTATTAGACAGAGCTGCTCGTAGGTTTGGTTGCTACAGAGAAAGAAAACAACTTGTAGGGAGCAGTAGCTGTCTGTAAAGAGGGACCACAGGTACTGTGGTACAGAGGAGGGGGTGAAGGGCATCGGACAGACATGGAGGAGAGGGAGGATCACGTCCCGCTGTGGAGCTTAATCTGGACACGAAGCTCCGTCATTAGAGTAGCTGTCAGTCATCCACATAGCCTCAGGTTCAATCTCCATGACCGAATGAAAGGCTCACATCTGTAATTCCCAGCACTTAGGAGGTGGAGGCAGGAAGAGCCGGATTTCCGCTACATAGGGAGTTCAAGTCTGGGCATCCAGAGCCAAGGCTAGGTCTTGGCTTGTACTTTTTCCATGTCTCTGGGCTCCACAGAGGGTACTCAGCCTTCCTTATTCCAACTCTTCAAATGGAAAGAGTCAAGCTGTCTGAAAGGGCCAAGACCCATGGCAAGAATATCCCAGTTCTCCTTGTGCAGAATCTTTACCCAGCACCTGTGTTGCCATGGTGCAATGCAAACCCACAGGTTGGAACAGGCATGTTGTGTTTGTGAGCGTGGAAGCATCTGTGTCAGGAGTCCACTGTGTTGATAGAGCTGGGATTTGAGGACAAGCTTCTGATGTCCAGGCCATTAGTCTCAGAGACACTGATCAGCAGGAAGCTAGTGTCTCTCTGGAAGATGGTGGAGCTGGTTTTTTAGCAAGTGGACCTGACCCTGTTGACTACAAGAGGTGGGTTAGAAGCCTAGCTCCTGGTACTGCAATTCCCATCATGATCCATAGAGGGCAGCATCCAGGACCCAAACACTAAGTGTGTGTTTGAGGGTGGGGAGGGGCCTTTGAATACATTTTTTTAATTTATTACAATTTATTCACTCTGTATCCCAGCTGTAACCCCCTCCTCACCCCCTCCCAATTCCACCCTCCCTCTTCTCCTCCCATGCTCCCCGCCCCAGTCCTCCTCCCCTTCCCTCTGACCCTAGCCTATCAGGTATCATAAGGACTGTATGCATTGTCTTCCTCTGTGGCCTGGTAAGGCTGCACTCCCCTCAGGGGGAGGTGATCAAAGAGCCAGCCACTGAGTTCATGTCAGAGACAGCCCCTGTTCCCCTTACTAGGGAACCCACTTGGACACTGAGCTTCCAAGGACTACATCTGTGCTGGGTTTCTAGGTTATCTCCATGAATGGTCCTTGGCTGGAGTATGAGTCTCAGAAAAGACCCCTGGGCCCAGATATTTTTTTGGTTCTGTTGCTCTCCTGTGGAGCTCCTGTCCCCTCCAGGTCTTTCTATCTCCCCCTTCTTTTATAAGATTCCCTGGACTCTGCCCAAAGGTTGGCTATGAGTCTCAGCATCCTTAATTGAGGAATGGATACAGAAATTGTGGTACATTTGCAAAACGAAATACTACTCAGCAATTAAAAACAAGGAAACCATGAAAATTGCAGGCAAATGGTGGTAACTAGAAAAGATCATCCTGAGTGAGGTATCCCAGAAGCAGAAAGACACAAACCACATATACTCACTTATAAGTGGATATTAGACATCTACTATAGGATAATCATACTAAAACCTGTACATCTAAAGAAGCTAAGCAAGAAGAGGATCCTGGGTAAGATGCTCAATCCTCATTCAGAAAGATAAATGGGATAGACATCAGAAGAGGGAGAAAACAGGGAACAGGACAGGAACCTACCACTGAGGGCCTCTGAAAGACTCTACCCATCAGGGTATTAAATCAGATACTGAGCACCCAAACACTTAACAAAACCCAGGTGCCAGGCTTCAAGCAATTAAGATAGTATGTACCTGCTTTTAAAGGTAAAATGAGAGAAGATTCAATTTAGCAAACAAGATAACCTGTATTTCCTATATCCAGTACGGTGTGGTGGACTGAAGTTTCATAAGAAAATCACAATGAGCTTGGGTCCTCTTCTCTCCTTGGACAAGACTTAACTGTCTTTCCTCTTCTGTGAAATAGGATTGTTAAAACCTGTAACTTTCAAATAATGATGGGCCTGGCTCAGGGAGGACTGTAACTGTAGCTCTGACCACTGTAATAAAATCCAGGGACATCTTCACAAAGGTTTTCTCAGTAATGACAACGCCACTTGAGTGCCGACTGCACCAGTACACAGCTACGCATGTCATTTGAATTCTGCCACCCAGACCTCAGAATAGTTCTCTGAGTCGTGTATAATCATTGCCACTAAGAAGAATGAACCCAGAAATAGTGAATCACTTGCCAAAGTCACCCAAGAAACCAGCTGAATAGCCAGCCCAGAAGCCTGTTTCTAGCTGCTGGCCAGCTACCCTCACTTGCTGTGTTATGGTATCCTACTACATGAGAGTGCACTGCAACTCTCAAAATCCAGAAGCCAAGGAAGCTCTAAGACAGGAAGAGATTCAAAAGCAGGTTTTGGCTCAGTCTCCACAAACTGTGCCTTACAGTGGGTGCTGGGAATTTGCATTTAACAGACTGGACCTTCCAGTGCGGAACACAACAGTGTTGCTCCTCACACTCCCTATCAAGCCTCCTCACTTGTCCTATCAAGACCTTACAAGTATAGCCTAGGGAACGGCTCAGTGAGTAAGAACGGCTGCTAGGCAAGAAGAGAGCCTGCGCTCAGCTCTCCTGTGCCCATGTGGAAAGCCAGGCATGGCCATACGTGTGCCTGTCACGTCGGTGTTGTTGGGCTGGGGCAGAGAGAGTGAGGAGAGTGGAGAGTGACCCAGCAGGAGCCCAAGCATTGTTCTCTAGGTTCTGTGAGTGCTCTCAGGTGCGCATACACACACAGACGCACATGTGCCACACACGTGTCTGAGATGATGAGGTCTTAAAAGTGGTTGGCCCTAACAAGGACACTCATCCTTGGATCCCAGTCACGATGCTGTAAGGATGGTCAAGCAACCTCAAGGGGCTTTTACAGAGCAGAACTCTGATAGAATCCTCAAGAGATGAGCACTCTGTATTGGTTACTTTCCCCAAAATGCCTGTCCAAGCAGCTTAAGGGAGAAAGGTCTGTTTTGGCTTGTGGTTTGAGGGGATACAGTCCACATGGTGGGGAAGGCCTGATGACCATAGGACGTGGCGGCTGGTCACATTGCATCCACAGCCAGGACGCTGAGAGATGGATGCTGGAGTTCCTCTTGCTTTCTCTTGTTAGTCAGCTGTGACCCCAGCCCATGAGACGGTACCACCCATGCTCAGAGTGGGTCTCCCTCCTCAGTTAAACCTCTCTGAAAGCACACTCACAGGCAGCCCCAGAGGTTTTTCTCCGGGCTGGAGGGATGGCTCCCTGTAAGAATGTGCATTGTGCTTGCAGGTGGCCACGCTTCAGGTCACAGCACACATGATGAGCCACTCACAACCACCTGCAACTCCAGTTCTAGCCTCTTTTCTGGCCTCCAAGGGTGCCTGCGCTCATGTGCGCATACATACAGACACACACTTAAAATACACAGAATTTTAAAATAAAGTAAAATGCTTCATTTAAAAATTAAAGATTTCATAAGGAAGTGGTTGCTGCATTCAAACCACTGAGACTGCCACACATGGGTAGATAATGTGTGCATTGCATCTTTTTGGTTGGTTTTTCAAGACAGGGTTTCTTTGTGTAGCCATGGCTGTCCTGGAACTCCCTTTGTAGAGCAGGCTGGCTTCAAACTCACAAAGCTCCACCTGCCTCTGCCTCCTGGGTGCCGAGATTAAAGGTGGGCACCATTGCAGCAGCAGCAGCACCACCACCATGTGCACTGCACTTGAAGCATCCCCAAGCAATGCCACCACAGGTCATCACAGTAGGAACTTCGGGACTGACTGCCCTTTGACCTCTCTGTGAACTTGGAGGAAAGACCGGTTGAGAATGCCAGGAGGATATCACACCAGAGGCTCTGTTCAGCCATGGTAGTGAAAAGAGCTTGAGAACCACTGGGCCGGGGATGGACATAGCTCAGCACTCACCTGTCACAAGGCCCTGTGCATATCAAAAAGTAAAAACGTTTTCCATAGATGAGTATCATTGTTTTTATTGTATTATTATTTTATGTTATATGGCCACACTGATCAAATCATGTACATTAAACGTGCACAGTTATTTTGTGTACAATTACACATCTATAAAGCCAGCTTTAAAAAAACGGGTGTGGTGGTGCACGCCTTGAACCTCAGAGGCAGATGGATCTCTGAGTTCGAGGCCAGTCTGGTCTACAGAGTTAGTTTCAGGATAGCCAGGGCTATACAGAGAAACCCTATCTCAAAAAGAAAAAGGAAGAAGCAGGAGGAGGAGAAGGAGGAGAAAGAGGAAGCTCTTTCTCTGTCTTTAGGGTAATAAGTGAAACCCAGGGCTGAGAAGACCTCTCGGTCAGCAAAGGGCTTGCCTTAAGAGCAGGAGACCTGAGTTCAATCCCCTGGGTCAAACAGTAAGCATGGCGGCACATGTTTGTAATCCCTGCTGGGGAGGTAAAGACAGGAGGATCCTGGGCTCCTTTGCCAGCGGCTGCTTACTCCCAGGAAAAGTCGATGGTGTCTAAGGTTTTCCTCTGGCCTTCACAAGCATGCGCACAAATGTTCATACGCATGCACTCACACACCTACAGAGTGAAGAGCAGAGAATGTTTTGTGACCTCATATGATTCCATCAACTCCTCCAGAATGTCTGAGGCTCGCCCCACTTTGAGATAAGCAAATCCAATCCCCACCAGTATTTACAGAGGTTATTTGCTACCTAAGCAAGAAGCAGCCTTGCAAATTCTTGAGTAAATAACACAAGTCCAAGAACAATATTCCCAAGGCAGTAGCCACAGTGCAGAAGACAACAGCTCCCATGGGACCTCTTGGCCAGGCAGTGCCCCAAAGCTCGTGTAGGCACTGTGACTTTAGGAAGAGCAGGATACAAAGGCAGAGTGGAGTAGCCTGATCAAATGTGAGAGTTCATGAGGTAGATGCCTTGAACTTGGCTCCTGACAGTGACTTACTGTGTTTTCTCAGCAAGCCGCTTAACACTTCCTGAACTTCAGTTTCACACTGCATAGAATGAAAGCCTCTTCAAGCAACACAGTCAGGCTGCTGAGATGGCTCAGTGGGTAAAGGCATCTACTGCCAACCTGGTGACCTGAGTTTCATTCCTGCTGCAGGGTAGAGAAATGTCCTTCAGCTTCCACACAGGCATAAGCACACACACACACACATGTCATGTTAAAACAACTTTTAATTAAAGTAATAGCAACTGTTTTGCACATGAAAACTAAGTATATGCTTAATAAACAGTAAACATTGGTTGTTTCTATGTGTTTTTTTATCATTATACACTGCCTGGAGTATAAAACAGGAAAGTTAGATAAATGAGAAAGGTCCTTGAAATGGGGGTGAAGAAAGCTGAATTCTTGAGCTGTTTTGTCCCTCACTTGCTTGGTCACCTGAAGCAAGTGGTTGGAAATGTTGGACTTTTCAGCTGGGTTGGAGGGACTCAGAAGGGTCTCTCCCAACCTCCCTTCTCTGGATTGCTAAGGTTCTATTGCCTGGTCTACCAGACTCGCTTAGCAGTGGGCTGCAGAAACACATCCCAAGAAAGTCTCTGCCAAAATAGGACAAATAGCTGACTCAAAGAATGCAAACCTGGGGCTGCACGGTCAAACTCCAATGCCCTAGTTAGGTTTCCATTACTGTGACAAATATCATGAAACAAGCAATTTGGTGGGGGAAGGGATATTTAGTTTTACAGGTTAGAGTCCATAATCAGGGGAAACCAAGGCAGGAGTTTGAAGCACAAACTACAGACTTATTGGCTTGCTCCTGGGCTCACGTTCATCTGCCCTTCGTATATACCATCTGCCCAGGGATGGTTCTGTCCACAGTGGCTGGTCACTCCTATATCAACTGGCAATAACAAATAGATAAATAAATAAATAAATAAATAAATAAATAAATAAATAAATAAATAAATAAGCCCCACAGGCATATCTGAAGAAAGCTTTTTTTTTTTTTTTTTTTTTTAAGATAGGCCTTCGCTGGTCTGGAGCTCACTATGGTGACCAGGCTGACCTCAAACCCAGAACGTTATATCTGCCTCAACCCATCTAGTTCAGGGATTAAAGGCGTGCATTATCATGTTCGGCTGACATGTTTGGCAATTCTTTAGTTGAGGTTCCCTCTTCCTAGGTGCAGCAAGTTGACAACAAAATGACCTATCACATGACAGATCCAGCTTGATCTAAGAACAGCTGGACATTCCTCCCTTCCTTCTCCCTCCCTCCTTCCCTCCATCTCTGCACTTAATACCTGCAGTCACTCTCACCTGTGGAACTGACTTCCTCCATAGTCAGAACATCCATCCAATGCTTCTCATTTGCTTAGACCCAGGGTTAGTGAAGGGAGAATGACTGGCTTCCCTGCCTTTCCAAGTTCCGAGTTCCCAGGGCAGAAAATCTCTGGCCCTTTGTGGATCAGTTGCCAATTCCTTAGCCAACAAATCCAAGTGGTTTTGGAGGGGGTCACGTTGGAACTTGGCAGCTCTCACCTCCTCCCAAGGCCATGCGTCTGAACTCACAAGTCTGGCAGAACAGCTTACAGAGGAGTTCTTTTTCCTCCACTGTTCATTTCAAAGAGCCCTCACTCTTGCCTTCATGTAATCTCATCATGAGCTCACAATGGAAACAAAGCTTACTGCCTTAGATCCAGTGTAATACAGAAGGGCTCATGGGCCTGGGGAAGGTTATGAGTTGCTGCAGGAATTAGGCTTGACCTGACAGCAGCCATCTTGGCTGTTCTTACTGTTCTGATTTCATTTCCATTGCTGTGATAAACTGCCCTGACAAAAAGCAACATAAGGGAAGAAAGGCTTATTTTAGGTCACAATCCCAGGTTATAGTCTATCATAGCCAGGAAGCCAAGGCAACATGAATTTAAAACTGATACACACATCACATCTACAATCAAGAGCAGTGAGAAATGAATCACGGATGCATTCTACTAGCTTTCTCTATTGTCACACAATTCAGGGCCCAAAACCAAGGAACAGGGCTACCCACTTTCAGCCTGGGGCTTCCCACATCAATTAAGGTAATCAAGTGGAGCCCCCAAAAACATGCCCTGGGGGACAAACCTGGTCTAGCCAATCTTCTCACTGAGACTCTTCCTAGGAGGTTCTAGATTCTGCCAAGTGGACAATTAAAACTGGCCATCACACCAGCTGGCCACTGACTGCAAGGACACTTAACTGGTACTTGGCATGTTGTACGGTTGGGTGTGAATGTCCCACACAGGCTCTGAACACATGATCCCTAGATGGTGACACTGTTCTGGGGAGATAGTGGCATGTTTAGGAGGTAGAGCTTGGCCAGAGGAAGAGGGTCAATGAAGGCAGGCCCACCCTCACCCTTACACTCTGTTTCCCGTTTAGCAAAGCTATTAAGAGATAAGGAGATCCGGCTGCACACTGCTTGCCGCCATGCAAGCTGCCTGCCGACATGAGTTAAGCCTCCGTGATGGACTGTGTGTCCTCAAGCTGCATGCTGAAATAAGCCTTTCCCTCTTAAGTTATGGTCACAGCAAGAAGTAACTAATACAGCGTGTTAGATGTTTTCGAAAAAGCCCGAGTATGCTCCAATTGGCTGTGGGCTACCTCATCATATAACTGGAATGCGGGAATCCTCCTGCCTAACCTCCTGACTAACCAAGATGCACTTCTGTTTGTGAGTCCCTGTTAAATTAATTTGGGGGACTGGAGAGGTGGGTCCGTGGTTAAGAGCACTGGCTACTCTTCCAAATGACAAGTTCAATTCCCAGCACCTGTGTGGTGGCTCACAACCATCTGTAAATCTAGAGCCAGGGCACCTTGCACCTTCTGGCCTCTGTTGGCACACACATGGCGTACAGACATACATGCAGGCAAAACACCCATACATTTGAATAGTATGGATGGATGGATGGATGGATGGATGGATGGATGGATGGATTTTTTTTCCTGACTCTTTTTTTCCAGTCTCTCTATGGCTTCCACCTTTGGACAGTGGTTCTCCTACACTGTTTTTGTCTAAAACATGAGACCAGAAATACACAATCTGCCTGGGACCAAGGCAAGTCAAGCTAAGGATTCAGGGACTTGAGCGTGTGCCAGGGTCCTCTACCAAAATATACAATGTACTCGCCTAGTTTTCCAGAATGCTCAGGAATGAAGATGGTAAGAGCGTAATCACTGGAGTCCACGTGTCCCCACCCTGTGACTGCTGAAGCTTTGACGTGAGGTGCCCCACAGAGGGCTGATGTCTGTAAGTGACACCCCCCTTTTTGGCCCGCAATAGCAAACCTGGGGGCTCTATGCCCAGCCAGAGGACAGCACAGGCTCCTTGGGGATCCTATACCAGCCTGAAAATGGCAGGGTCAGAGGCAGGGGAGGCTTGAGATGGTGCCCAGCCCTCCCTCAGCCTCTCCTCCTCCTAGGAACTCTGCTTTGGCTTCACTGAGCATCACAGGCTCCCTCCCTCCTTCCCTGTGCAGTTTGCAGCATCTCTTCCCAACCTTTCATTAACACTTTTTTTTTAATTTCTATGCTTTGTCCCTATCATTGATTAAAAGAATATTTATATGGTTATTGTGGGAATTAAGTAAGATGGTAAAATAAAGTACTCTAAAGAGTGTGGTTATTACTATTGCCTGTGCAGCTGAGAGAGGGAACAGAAGGGAATTTCATTTTCTTTCCTTTAGGATTTGGTTGGTTTTCAAACCACAGAGCCTGGTGCAGCCTAAGCTGCTGGTTTTGAACTCATTGTACACTTAAAATGACCTTGAACTTCTGATCCTTCTGCTTCCCCTTCCCACGTGCCGGGACTACAGACATAAGCTACTATGCCCAGTTTTGTGGGTTCTGGGGATCTAGCCCAGAGCTTCAGGCATCCTTGGACTCACTCTCTCAGTCAAACAGTAACCTTAGCCCAAGAGTTGTTTTTCGTCAGATTTATGCTTCGTATTAGAAAAACATTGAGAAACGGCACCATGGCATGTACCCATACTCCCAGCTCCTCAGCAGGCTGGGGCAGGAACATCACTTAGCCCAGGAGTTCAAGGCCAGACGAGGCAACATAGTAAGACACTCACACCCCCGGCCATGCCAAAGAGAAAATTCAAGAGCAAAGAAGAGGCAAACACAAAAGTTTGGAGTATTCGGTAAAACCATTGACTTTGTCTGAGCAAAACCTCTGCCAAGCATGGCCATTCACACCTGCAATCCCAGTGCTCAGTCGCTGATGCAAAAAGATACCAGTTCAAAGCCAGCCTGGGCTGCATGGTGAGTTCCAAGTCAGCCTGAGCAACATAGTCAGAAAGCTTTTGAGGCCAGCAAAATCGCTCCCTGGGTAAAGCCACTTGCCCCTGAGGCTGACAATCCTAGTTCAATCCCGGCAGCCCACGGCGAAGAAGAGAGTACTCTTAACTAAGAGGTTTCCTCCCATCTCCACGTGCGTACCATGGCATGTATGCCTTTCCCACCCCCCACCCACCTCCCTCTTCTTCCCCCCCCCCAGGGTGTCTCACTGTGCACCCCTGGCTGGCCTTAGAACCTGCCCTGTAGACCAGGCTGGCAGAATTCACAGAGATCCACCTGCTTCTCTGTCTCCTGCACACTGGGCTCAAAGGCACATGCCACCAGACTCAGCTAAAAGCCTCTCTTTTAATCTTTGCAGCCCGTGAATTTTTTAAATTTTAGTTTATTTGTTACGATTCTCTGCGTTCAGGTGGGTGAGAGGGCAAGATGGGTGAGTAAATGTATGGGTGGGTGTGTATAGGTGTGGGCACAAGTGTGTCAACTTTGCCTGTTTGAAAGTCAGAGGACAACTTTTGGGTGTTAGTTCTTCCCTTCCACCTTGTTGCAGGGTCTCTCTACTAATTTCTGCCCTGCTTTCTTTTTTTTATAATTTTATTTTTTAAGATTTATTTGTTTATTTATTTTATTATGTATACTATGTTTTGCCTGCATGGATACCTGCATGCCACAAGAGGGCACCAGATCTTTTTATAGATGATTGGGGACCACCTGTGGTTGCTGGGAATTGAACTCAGGACCTATGGAAGAGCAGACAGTGCTTTTAACCTCTGAGCCATCTCTCTAGCCCCCTGCGCTGCTTTCTTTACAGAAGCGCCCACCCAATCCTCCTGCCTCTACCCTCCCGCCTCATTGTAGAGCTGGATGCAGGATTACAGAGATTGTCACTGGATTCAACTTTTTTCATGGGTTCGGGTCATCTGGGCTGCTCAGTGGGCACTCTTATCAGGTAGCTAGCCCAGTGCACCCTGGCCTCAGTAGTTACTGGACTATCAGCCACAGTGGTACATGCAGGGTCTCATGAAGGCAGCAGAGCCCAGGCCTGTGCTCTGACTGAGAAGCACAAACATAAGCTGCATCTATTTCCATTCACTCATCAGTCACCCGATGTCAGAGGATGCCTTCCCTGAGACAGATTCTCACTGCTGCAGGACCACTAAAGATTTGGCATCCCCAGGCCAGAGGTCACAAGAGCATTAGTCTGCAGTACTTGTGTTCCTTCCTTCAACACAGCAGATGACAAGCTAGACCTCAGACTTCTCCTAAATACTCTTTCTGTCCAGAAAAAAAAAAAAAAAGCTTCCCTGACAGACAGAAAATCGGTGGGGGCAGGGTAATATACTATTGATAATTAATGACACCTGAACCTTTTCAATATTCATCTTATTTATTCTTAGCCCAGGCTGGCTGCATCAGTGCTAACGGTTTGTTGTTAATGAGATTGAGAACGTTTTAAATCAACTTAATTGACATTTTTATGGTGTTCAGCAAGCCTTAGATGCTACATTTTCAGCTGGGAAGCTGCATAAGAACTAGGGGTTTGGGTGGGCCACTGCAGACCTCTGCACAAAGAGTAAAGTCACTGAACAGGGCAGAGGTGAGCAGAGTTTCATGGTTCCACTTGCATCTCCGGATTTGGTGCCAGGGAAACTTTCTTCTTCCCAATTTTTATTACTTATTTATTTATACATGTGTATGGGTGCTTGTGGAGACCAGAAGAGGGTGATGGACCCCTGGAGCTAGAGTTATGGGTTGCTGTGAGCTGCCTGATCTGGATACCATCTACACGCTAGGCTCAAAGGAGTGTGCCACCATGCTCAGCTAAAAGCCTCTCTTTTAATCTTTGCAACCTGTGAATATTTGAAATTTTAGTTTATTTTATTTCTGATCCCCTCAAAAAGCAACAGGTGCTCTTAACAGCTGAGCCATCTCTCCAGCACCCACGGTGCCTTTTTGGTCCTTACTCTATTGCTGTCACAGCTGCTGTGTGGATAGGGTCTTGGCCTGAGACTTTAACTCAGTGCTTCATTTTCCCTCTCTATAAAACACCATCCTTTCCTCCCAGGGTTGTCATGAGAATAACAGTACAGCGCTCAGATCTCCTCCTGGGGCTTTGAAATGACTAGGTTTGTTATTCACAAAATAGATTGTTTGAAGTCCCTGTGTTTGATTTTAGCTTTTTGCCAAATATTCTAGAGGACATTCTGGAAGAAAATGCTGTGTCTCCATCTGTGGAACTCAGCAGTAGCCACGTGACTTGTTTTGAACATGAAAGGAACTGACACATGTCCCTTCTCAGCCTATTCAATAACCAACAGTTCTTCATTGCCTTCTCTCCTGCATGGCACAAGACTGCAGATTTTCCTTTCAACGGCTGATCCATCTGCCATATCCCAGAGTGACTCTCCCAGCCCTCAGTGGGCTGCAACTCAAGGAAGAAATAAACATCTGTTGGGGGTGAGGGGTTGTTACTGCAGCAGAAAGCAACCCTTCAACTCCGCACAATACCCTTCCTTAACGTGCTCTCAGTCCAGCAAGGGAGGCAGCGAACAAATAAGGGGTGCCGTAACAGCAGAGAAAGGGTCTATGGAGGATCCAAGGACTCACACCGCAGCTAGCCAGAAAAGGCTGCAGGAGGGAAGCTTGGATGTTTCTTCTTCATTTGAACTGGGAGGAAGGGTCGTTCCACAGGGCACAATGAGCATTTACTGAGTGCTGACCCTGGTCTCATATAGTCCTCAAAAGAGCGCTAAAGCATGGTGGTGGTGGTAGTGATATGATGATGATGATGGTGATGATGATGATGATGGTGATGATGGTGATGATGGTGACAGCAGCAGAAGTGATGGTGGTGGTTATGGTGGTGGTGACTATATATCTTCATAAATGTTATCTAAGAAGAAAGTAAAAAGAAAAGAATGGAGGGGGAAAGAATAAAGGAGAAGATGAAGAAGTAATGGAACTTTAAACTATAATTAATGCAGAGTAATCATTGCTCATAAAATCCAGAGAGAAGGTATTTGAGCACTGTGTGGGTTTGGGAATGTCTGTGCTTGGTCTACACACTGCCATGATAGGAGGGGCAGGCTTATTTTATCTTGACCCATCTCAGAGCAGCCTCTGTCTTCTCTCTTCCCCATTCTATCCCTGCCTGTGAAATCCCAATGGCCTCCATGGAAAAGTCTGGAGTTATCCATCTCTAATGAAATTGCCCACTCACAGACCCATTCTCCCAGAATCCTTTGTGCTAGAAGCTGCTGCATATACAATAAGACAAAAGGTCTAATGACCTAGGTAGTAATAGCTTTTATGTACCTATTTCCTCCAAGTTCAAACATTCCCAGATAGAGGAGGGAGGACAGAGTGGGCCTATTCATAAGACTCAGGAAGCCATAAAATCCACAAGGCTCTTGCCCATGGTAACAAAGCAGCAAACAATGAATGAGAAGAGGCCACTCTTTAGTGGAACAGCCTGCAAGTTGTGTAGAAGGTTTTAGTGACACATCTTCACCCATGCTGCTGCAGGATTTTGGGAGACAGAAATGCCCCTGAGTTCCTCATGTTCCTGCAAGTAACCAAAGTAAACTCGCTAGTTTACTGAGCTAAACTTGAATGGGACTGTTTCTTTGGGGTATAATTGGTACCTTATATGAGGTGAACAGACATTAATTACACAACTGTTGTGGTGGTTTTTTCCGCCTTGCCCCATGATCCCTGAATAACAATTCATGAGACTCAAAATACATATTTACAAATACCTTTGCCATACAACTGGGCTCTTCTCTGATTAGCTCATAACTTAAAATAACCCATTATATTAGTCTATATTTTACCATGTGGTTGGTTTACCTGTGCTCAGGTAGCATGCATCTGTCCTCCTCACATCTTGCCAGTGAATCCCTCATGCCTGTTTCTATCCCAGAATCATTTCTGCCTGCTGGATGTCCCACCTGCTATTTCCTACCTTTTTATTGACAGGTAATGCTTCCATACAGATACAAGAGAGTCTGGGCCAGAGACCAATGAAAAGAAACAAAGACTGGAAAGCATCAGTCCTCAGTGATGATGGGGAGAGTATATTACAGTGAGAAACCCAGAACCCAAACCAGAACATCCCGCCCTTCCTCCTGAGAATAGGGAACACAATGAAGTAGACTGAGAAGGTACCCACCCATGTATGCCTCAGGCTGAAAGAATCAAAATTGAAAGAACTCACTTGTTTATTATTTGGGCTTTTAGCAACTAGTTCTAAGAATTATCATTCTTAGGTTTCTATAAAGTGCAACGAGCTGAACTAACCAAGAGTCATGGTGGTTACAAGTTTGCAGGGTTGACTTCCTGGAAAACAGGCTCTATGCAAGTTAGAACTCTCCATTTTTCTAGTGGGAAAGGAGTCCAAGTTTTAGGGATGCTCTTGAAAGCCAAGGTGTTCACTGAGGACCACAGCTTTCTCAATGTCCTCTGAACAAACTGCTTTTCTGCTTAACTAGTCCATCAACTTGTCTTAATCATCTTAACAGACATGCTCACAACTCACAACTGCGAACAATCATTGTCAAGCCCAAAGTGTTTAAATTCCAAACCTGTTTCTAGTCTCATAGGAATCATTTTTCATAAAAAAAGGAACCCTATTTTACATAATGTATGCCTCACCACAACTCGAGCATTCACCAGTTATTTGAATAGTAAGCTCTCTGCACGTAATCTGCTATTTTTTAAAACACCTTGTTCCAACTAATCCTTTATTGCTTTCCACCTCCCCTGCAGAGTAGAAATGTTTGGCTGAGAAAGGACTGTAAGGGGAAATCCATCCCCACCTCCTAACTCTTTAAGACAAATTAAATATTCACTTCCAGGTTTTGATCACTTACTGTGTGGCTGACATCATTCTGATTTTTCCTTTTAACTATGGTATATGACAGTTAACTTTGAGAAGATGATTGACTTGAGCAACATCTAGATTAGGAAAACCACTTCTGGGGTGTCTGTGGGGTTCTTTCAGGGAGAAGTTGCTAAGGAGAGAAGACCTGCCCCACTGCTAGGGACCAGAGCGGCAGAGGAAAACTGCAGGGAAAGAGTCCTGCTCTCTCTCCTGCTCCACGCCATCACACACACGCCTCTTAAATCTTGAGCAATACAAGCCCTTCCTTTATAAATGGTTTGTGCTCTCAAATATGTGTCCAGTGTCCAAAAGCCAAACCAGTGCTGACAGAATTTACCACTTGGTCATTTGCGGATTGTCAGCACCATGGCCATAATTAAATACATGTCACTAGACAGGCCACCTATCTAGAACCTTCCTCTTAGAAGACGATAACATGTCACATGACCCACTTTTCTCCCTCAGCCCCAACAACTTGTTTTCTTTGAGACAAGGTCTGCTGGCCTTGAACTCAGGGTCCTCCTGCCTCAGCTCCTGGTGCTGAAATTGCAGACATGGGCCGCTATGTCTGGCTCTATCTGCTGTCTGTGTCTATGAGCTTGATTACCTTAAATCACTCCCTAAGTATAATCATGCAGTATTTGTCTTTTGCTGACTGGCTCATCTCACTTGGTACAATGTCCTCAAGGTTTACCCAAGTTATCAGGATGAGAATCTCTTCTTTTTAAAGGTGGAATGGCATTCCACTGTGCTGTCTACCATACTTTTTTATCCACTAAGCTCTCAGTGGACATTTAGGTTTCTTCTTCCTTTTTTACTACTGTGAATAAACCAATGAACACTGGTGTAAGA
Organism: Pachyuromys duprasi; assembly: GCA_028658305.1. Lineage (NCBI taxonomy): Eukaryota > Metazoa > Chordata > Mammalia > Rodentia > Muridae > Pachyuromys > Pachyuromys duprasi. Next base: position 12,003,354 of record CM053757.1, on the reverse strand, counting down.
ATATTCCTCTGAGAGCTGTATTTGCTTCTTTTGAATTTTTATTTATTTAATGTTATTCTGTGTGTGTGTTATGTAATATGTTCCAGGCATGTCAGAGGACAGCTTTCGTAAGTCAGTTCTCTCCTTCCATAGCAGGGTCCATGGGCGAAACTCATACTGTAGGTTTCTGTAGCAATTGTGGTTACTCACTGAGCTGTTTATCAGCCCAAGTTCTTTAGGCTATTTACCCGGCAGTGAGATTGCTACAGCAGATGGTCATTTATGACTAATTTTTGAGGAATATCTACACTGTTTTTGATAGCACTTGAATCATTTTACAATTCTACCAACAATGCTCCAAGATTTTTATCTCTTCCACATCCCCACTGGTGATTGCTTTTATTCTGGGTTTTGTGGCTTCATTGTTTTTGTTTTATTTTGTTTTGTTTTTCAGAAATAAAAGCAGAATGTTTTGTTTGGGGGAAGGAATTCAAATTCATGATTCCCCTGACTCAGTTTCCCAAGTATGGACAGATGATAGACAGACAGAGGTAGATGATAGATAGAGAGGTGGATGGATGGATGGATGGATGGATGGATAGATAGATAGATAGATAGATAGATAGATAGATAGATAGATAGATAGATAGATAGATGGATGGATAGATGAGATATAGACAATAGATATATGGATAGATAAGCATATAAATGATGATAAATAGATAAATGATAGATATGAATGGATAATTATACAGTCAGATGAATATAGAGATAAAGATATACATGCTAGCTTAACATATGTGAGGTGATATTGTAGATTTGATTTTAATTTCTTTAATGACTACTGATATTGACTAACTTATCAAATAATGTTAGCTATCTAAATATTTTCTTTGATAAATGTGTAGTTGAGTTCTTTATCCATTTTTAAATCAGGTTATTGGAGGTTTTATAATTGCTAGGTTGTGATATTTTCATAGATTGTGTTTATTATTCCCTTATCAAACACAGTCATTTCTTGGTGACCCAGGGAGAATTGGTCCAGTACCTTCCAAAGGTCCCCAACTCTGCATATGCTCAAGTGTCTTATAAAAAAATGACACATTACCTGGGAACCTGAACCAGTTGGTAGAGTGCTTGTAGCAAGCACAAAGTTCTGGATTTGATCCTCAGAATCACTTAAACCAGGCAGGGTGATGCATGCTTTACCATCCCAGCACTAAAGAGGTGAAGGCAGGAAGACAGAAGTTCAAAGCCATGATCAATGAATATAATAAGTTTGAGGCTGAGGCCACCCTGGGCTACATGAGAGCTTATCAAATAAATAAATAAATAAATAAATAAATAAATGAAATGACATTATTTGCTTATGACATGCTTGTATTTCCATATACTTTAATAATCTCTAGTTTACTTTTGGGGGACTTTGGTTTTTCAAGACGGGGTTTCTTTGAGTAGCCTTGGCTATCCTGGACTCACTTGTAGAACAGACTGGCCTTGAACTCAAAGATCCACCTGCCTTTGATCCCCAAGTGCTGGGATTACAGGCATCTACCACTTCATCAAGCTTCTAGGTTACTTTTAATGCCTAACACAAAGCAAAGGAAGCATTAATAGTTGTATTGTTTATGGAATAGTGACCAAAAAATGTTTGTACATGATCAGTTTTCAATCCAAGATTTATTAAGTTCACATTTGTGGAACCAGAGAATACAGAGGACCGACTACATGCTTCACAAATATCTTCTGTCATGATGCAGAGTGCCTGGTCCTTCTGTTGACTGCTTTCTTCTAATGTTTATGAGTTCATTTAATTCCCACCCAAATTCATGGTGGTAAGAAGGTTCACATAGTGTGATGATTAGGTTTTTGACAACTTGACATCAGCTAGAGTCATCTGGAAAAGGAACTGAGAAAATGCCTGCATCAGACTAGCCTGTGAACATGCCTTGGTTTATGACTGCTGTGGAGGACCAGGCTCACTGTGGGCCATGTGGACCCCGAGCAGATGGTCTTGGGGCCTTTACGAAAGAGAGCAGAGAAAACTCTGAGGGAGAAGCCAGTCAGCAGCACTCCTCCAGGGCATCTGCTTCAGTTCCTGCCTCCAGATTCCTGCCTTAAGTTCCTGCCCTGACTTCCCTGGATGGTGGACTATAAGCTGTAAGATGAAATAAACCCTTTCCTCTCTGACTTGCTTTGGATCATGGTGTTTATCACAGCACTAGAAAGCAAATGAGAACAGATGGGGAAACTGAGGTCTGAGGCTCTGCCTGCAGCACCAGGCAGGACACACATTTACAACTTCTGGAAAGTTTCTGCCTTTCTGGAGCAGTGGCCACCCTTGCCCCCTGGATGCTGAGAGAGGCCCACAGGACAGCCCTGGCCCTGTATTCGGGGTGCCTGAGAAGCTCCGCGTCCACCCTCCTCTGTCACTGCCACCCTGCCCTCCTGTTTCCTGTCTAAGGCTAACTGGCATCCATGACAGGAGACATGTCCCCCTCTCTCTCCATCAGAACCTGATAACAAATGAGCTCCTTTTTCCTGTGAGTCTAGACCAAAGTTCACAATCAAGCCTCCTTTCTTCCCTTCTTCTTTTTATGTTTTCCTTCTTCCTTCCTTTCTCCTCATTTTCACTGAAGATCTGATCTACTACCTGGCCCAGGCCGGGCAGGAGCTCTGCCTCTCAGTTATATTCTCCAGCTCTCTTTCATGTTTTTACTTGTATACAAAGCCTCACTCAGTTATGCAGGCTAGTCTTGGGCTCACTCCATAGGCCAGGAATCCCTTAACTTACAATCCTCCTGCCTCAGCATTCCTAGTAGCCAGGATAACAGGTCTGTATCACCGGCCCAGCTTTTTCTTTTCCTGATACAAGGCTCTAAGCAGTTTCTGTCAATCAGCATTGCCCGATTGCTGATTTCTTGCTGACCCCAGTCTACATGTTGAATATTTCCAGTCTCCCCTGCATCTCTTTAATAACTTCGAAATGGAAACCACAACAACAGCAACCAACATTTGCCTAGCATGCTTCATGTTAGTGAAGTTTGGTACGGCGTTGCCTCCTGTACCTTACAAGAGAATGTTTATCATACTCACCTCTCAGATGAGGAAAGGAAAGCACAGAATGTTCCAAAGATGTGGGAAAGCCTACTGCAACTGATGAGAACTCTGCTGGCAAGATGTGCTACTAGCCACTCCAGACCTCTTGCCCTATCTACATCTCTAAGCTCTCTTACCGGTCCAGACCCTCAAGGGGAGGGCCTGGGGATCTAGTTTCTGACTCAGACTCAACTCCCTGAGCCTGCAGGAGGAACTGCCTCCCTGCCTCTCAGCCTCAGAGTCAAGCCATCCAAGATTATAATTATCCCACATACCCCACCCACGGCCCTGCTTGTCTTAGGAACCATGGCTCACAAGCCTGGGGGCTCCCAAGGCAAGGGGGTGGCTGGGGGCTGGCAGAAATGGGGCCTCACAGAAATGGGGCCTCAGGGGTTCTCTTAGTCACAGAGCTGGAGAATTGAGGGGGAGCAGACTATAGCCAGAGCTGGGGCGGGGGGAGCCATGGGTCCAGGAATCTCCCGTCTCCCTGGAAATTCCTGCTGTATAGGTAGGCAGCCTCATATGTGTGCATTGCAGAGCATCAAAGGGAAGAGGGTCTGTCTCTGAGGTACCATAAATAGTGGCGGGGTCTTAGACTATGGTTATTTCTCCTAGACTCAATTTCCCTACCCTGAAAATGACTAAATTGAAAATTAAGGCTGGAGGCCAAGGAAGTAAGCTCATGGTGGGTCCAGGGCACTGTCAATGTGTTTCCTTCTAAGGAGTATGCTGGTTACTCTTGGCTCTGGTTCGTTTACCATTTTCACAACCTAGAGCTCATGATAGTAGCTTGTGATCATAGCCCCTTTTTGGTCCCTGTGCCTAGCAGAAAGATGGGTAACTACTGCCTGGTGCATGGCCAAATCAGAGCACATGCTTCAATATCAATAAGCCAGCTGGAGGCAGATCACATAGGCCAGTTGGTAGAGCACTTCCCTGGGATGCCTCATGCCTGAGTTCCATCCTCAGCAGTACATAAACCAGTCATGGAGGCACACGCCCGTAGTTGCAGAACTCAAAAAGTAGATGCAGGGGCATCAGGAATTCAGAATCACTCTTGGCTACATAGTAAGCTCAAGACCAACGTACTATGTGAGGCCCTGCCCCAAAAAGAGAAGGGGGAGAGGAAAGAGAAGAGAATGGAAAGGAAAATAGGGGAATTAAAAGGGAAACAAACTGTTTGACCCTTGTTCTGGTCACCCTAAAGACAACACCCCATAAATGCTAGAAGGGGATTTCATGAGCTTCGCAATCGAATAATCGGAGTTCCAACCCTACTGCCCTCACTCTGTGCTCTGATTCCAGCTCCCTCATCTGTCCAGTGGAATAATGGCCACCGGTGGTTACTCAGAGTACAGTGGTTACAACTATTACTTTGATTGCCATTTTCCTCACCCTTAGAGCTGGCACCTCCTCTATACCAGGCAAGTCAGTAAGATGCCCAAGTCTTCTTCATTAAAACTACAAGAAGAAACTGGAGGTGGCCTCTTGAGCCTCTGTACAGGAAACAAGAGTGAATGGGAACCTGCTCAGGTAGTGGGGACACAATGTGGCCAAGGCTGAAGCTCAGACAATGCAGCGACCCAGGCCTCCATCTCCTCATTGAATCGTATGTGAGGAGTACCTAGTACAGAGATCAGCTACAAGAGTCAACAAGACAAGGTGAGTACCTCACTCAGGGCCTACTTTCCAGCAAGCATCAGCTATTGCTCTGATTAAAGGGGACTTGAAGGAGTGGCTAGACATTGCTGAGAAGCTTTAGCAAGTAAAGTACTTGCCTTGTGAGCATGAAGGTCAGAGCTCAATCCCCAACATCCACAAAAAAGCTGGGCATGCTGTCATCTGCCTGTGACCCTAGGGCTGGGGAGGAGGAGGCAGGTCCTTACAGTTCCCTGGCCAGCCAGTCTAGCTTAATTGATGAGCTCCAGGTCCCAGTGAGGGATTCTGTCTCAAAAAATAAGGTGGGAAGTTCCTGAGGAAGGACCCTCAAGGTTGACACACAGGGTAACAGACACCGTAGCAAACACGCGCATGCATTCATACAAACATATATACATGCTTACATACATGCCTATACAAACGTACATACATAGGAGGTGTTCACAATTCACATTTGGACCACCTAATGTGAATACCACATCCAGGGCTCCTAACTGGTACAAACTAATGAACACACAGTGATGCTCAAGGGAAGGAGAAAGGTCCCCTGAGAGCATCCTCTAGCCTGAAAGGAAGCTAGTGGGTCGGGCTGCCAAGAATCTGTAGCTTTCTGAACATTTCCCTCTGGCCGTGGGCAGCTGCTTTGCACCTTCTTTTAGCCTTGAAGAAGAGGAAGCAGGAAGAAAGCGAAGCAAAGCAGATTCACAAATGATGAAAGGAAAACTTTCGAGCTCAGGGAAGCCACATGCTGTAAGGTTGGGCTCTGCAGCCCCAGCGGCTCCCTTTGGGAACCAAATTCCTTGGCAGCTCTTACTTCCCTTCACCTTCCCCCTTAGCTGCAGGTGTATGCTGAGTCAGGAAATACCATAACCACAGTTCCTTCTCAGACCTCCTGTCCTTCCGGATTTCCCCCTCAGGGTATTTCCCAGGACTATGGAATCCCATTTGGAGCCTCAATGCCCAGATCAGCTTGGGATTGCAGAGTTATACCCTAGGCAATCTTCACTTATCAGTGGGTAAGATCCAGGCTGCTCTCCCAAGGAGGAGACAGTGAGAGCCTGTTCCAATAGATCTTCATAGTCTCCAGAAACACAAACAGTTGCATCACACTTTTTAACAAACCGTCTATTGTCCTCCTTCTGAGATCCAATCTACCAGCTCTACTTTGGACTAGGCCATGTGCCTAGTGACCTCCATCTTAGGTCCAGAATGACCTCCCTCCAAAACACACACACACACACACACACCATTTTTATTGCAGTTATTATTGTAAAGTGGATGTATGGGTTCTACAAACTTCTGCATTGACAGTTTGCATTTCTAGACAATAATACAAGCCTATATAGGAAAAACACAGACTTGAGAACTAAGATACCTAGATTGCTTACTTATTTGTGTTTTATTCTGAGACAAGAATTTCAAGTAGCCCCTGCTGGGATCAAGCTAGCTTTGTAGCTGAGAATGCCGTGAGTTTCTAATCTTCCTGTCTGCCCGCCCGTCCTCCTTCCCTCCCTCCCCCCCCGCCCCACGCCTCTTGAGCGCTGGATTGCAGGCATTGCAGGCATGCACTGTCTCGCCTTGTTAATGCAGTGCTGGAACACAGGGCTTTGGCTATGCTAGGCAAGCCTCTGGTAACTGAATTACGTTCCCAGCCCAAGACACCTAGATATGTAAACATTCCCTGTAGACTCAATCACGGAATGGTTCCATGAATGACACATTCACTCAACATGGTACTCTACAGCCATTTGCAACTTTAAGGAGTTTTATTATAATAATAATTTTTGTTTCTTAGAATATACCACACACTGAGCTAAAAGTGTTTGCATGCTTGTTATCTCATTTAATCCCCACAATAACCTTGTAATGTAGGTCCATGTACTAGCTTTATCAACATCAGCATTATTATTGTAATTCCCGTTTTACAAATGAGGAGATTGAGTCCCTTGTAAGATTATCAATCAATGCTTATAATGTAATGTGAGGTAAAGAATACACATGGTTTATTCAGTATAACTCAACTGTGCATATATCAAAGGTATGAATTACAATTGAGGTTGATCTTAGGTCTAACTTTCTTGGTGACTATGGGCACCTTAGCCCTTCTGGTTGGGTCTCTGCAGTTATGGGCACTCACCTCTTTAAGTTGGGTCTCTGCAGCTAAGGATAGCTCAAGCATTCAGACTGCATTTCTGCATCTTTGAGCACATGACCCATTCAGTCTAGGTCTCTGCAGCCACGGGCACTTTAGCTCCCCTGGCTCTGGCTCTGTGGCTCTCCTTCTCTAGGAAATGCAAACTACATAATTATCACACTCTCCCTCCTCTTCCTCCCGAGAAGAAGGTGCCAGGGCAAAGGAACCGTAGGTTAGCTCTGATGTAACTGGCAAGAGCCAACAGCCAGGTTCCCAAGAGGAGGACTGAACTAGATCATGGCAAGACCCCATAAGGCTTAGAAAATCATAAAAGCTTTATCATAAACAGAGGACATGGAAAGACCAGAGAAGAGAACCCTGGGAGACTCCAGAAAGTTCTACGGCATCTATAAACAGGCACCAAATCAACCCCTCAGTCTCAAGGGACTTTGCTTGGCCTCAGGCCATGAAACATAGGGATGTTTGGAGGGGAAATGGACAACACTGACACCAAAGGTGCAAGTTCCATGTGACATTTGATTTCCCATTGGTCACATAGCCAAAACCAGGCAGAGTAACCAGGCGTAATAATTGCAACCAGGTGCAGTCCATCTATCTCCGTTTTCCCAATAAACCATGCAGCAAGTTGGCTCAAGGCCTTTCCAGGCAACTTTGGATGACAAACAGCATGTTATAAATCACTGATTACTACATTCCATTCATTCTTGGACAAGCCATGGTTCTCGAACCTTTGGAGATTACATTGTTAGACAGACCAGCAACAAGATGGCTCTTTGCCCAAAAAGGCTAATGATGGAGATCTCCCATTCTCCCTCAAGGTCACTTCAGGTAACTACCTAGAATCTTAGGATATCACAGCTTGGGTGCCAGGTGTGTAGGACACCTCTCTGAACCAAAAAGAAATTCCCCCACTCATCCTTCTGGCATGTCTCACCCACTGATGCTCTAATCCCCAGAGTGGGGAGGGGAAAGGTCAGAGTGGGGCATGTTCCTTCTACTTCTATCACCCCTGAATCATCTCCCTTCCTGCTTTCTGAAAGCCTTTTGCCAGACCCACAGCCTGGCAACGCAGAGTAGAGAATGAGAGGCAGGGAGAACAAACCAACCTGAATTCCACCTTCACTGAATTGTCCCACATGCCAGGAGCTCGGGGGGCGGGGGGCATTCTGAATCTCAGGAAGTAGACAGAGGCTATCCCTAGTCCAGGGTGGTTATAGTCCAGTGGGAGACAGATCATTCAGAAATAAATATCCAGGGCTGGGAAGATGGCTCAGTCAGTAAAATACCTGTCATGCAAACATGAGGTCCTGAGTTTGGATCCACAGCACCCACATACAAATCTGGGCATGGCGGCAAAATGCTCAGATCCCAGTTCTGGAAGGTGAAGACAGGAGGACTCCTGGAGCTTGCTGGACAAGAATTCTAGCCCTTATGGCAAATTCTAAATTTAGGGAGACCTTGTGTTTTTAAAAAAAAATAATTATTTAGTTAATTAATTAAATAAGATGTTCAGAGCTAGAAAGATTGCTCAGCAGTTAAGGCACTTGTTATTCTTGCAGAAGATGCACGTTCCATTCCCAGGAACCACAGTTCCAAGGGAATCTGGCACTCTCTTCTGGACTCTCAGCACTGCACACATATGGTACATAAACATACATGCAGGTTGACCTAGTTAGGATTTCTATTGCTGTGATGAAACATCATGACCAAAAGCAACTAAGGGAAGAATGAGTTTATTTGGAATATACTTCCAAATCGTAGTACATAACTAAGGGAAGTCAGGGCAGAAACTCAAACAGGGCAGGAACCTGAGGAAGGAGCTGATGTAGAGGCCATGGAGGGGTACTGCTTACTGGCCTGCTCATCATAGCTTGCTCAGCCTGCGTCCTTATAGAACCCAGGACCACTAGCCCAGGGATGGCATCAGCCACAATGGGCTGAGCATTCCCACATCAATCACTAATTAAGAAAATGTCCTATAGGCTTGCCTACAGCCCAATATTTTGGAGGTATTTTCTCAGTTGATGTTTCCTCCTCTCAGATGACTATAGCTGCCAAAATGACATAGAATTATCCAGTACACCTTGACCCCTTGTCAATTTGGCACACAAACATCACTGTCAAGCCATAACCACCCCCAAGATCTTGTCCATCCCCAAGATCACACATTAATATAAATATAATATTAAACATTCCAGCTTTTAAACTCCCACAGTCTTTAAAAATTCAAACATTTAAGTTAAAATTTTCTAAGGTTTCTTTAGAAAATCAAATGCCTCTCAACTGTGGACTCCTATAAAATAAAATAAAAAATAATAATAAGTTAAATACTTCAAGAGGGGAAAACCAGGACAGAGTCACAATCAAATGTAAGCAAAATTCCAACTGTGTAAAAAAAAATACTCAGTGTTCAAAGGCTGAGATTTGCTCATGATCTCCTGGGTTCCTCCAAAGGCCTGGGTCACTTCCCCAGCTCCGCCTTGCAGCACACACAGACTGTCCCCCCAAGATCAGGCCAGCTCCACTCCGTAGCTGCTGCTCTTCTCGGTAGTCACGCCATGGTACTTGCATCTTCAAAATCCCAGAGTCCCCTACTACAAATGGACTTCCCTTTCATTAAGAGCCTCTTTAGGGCTCTCTTCAACAATTCCATTCATGCCACACAGTGCCAAGCCTCATATGTTTACCATGACCTTTTCATGCCTTCAAAACCAATACCACTTGGGTGGTTCTTACACTACCAAGTTCAGCTGCCAGCAAGAGGTACAACCTTGGCTACCTCTAGAACATAGTGTGTGTGTGATAACTCTGAGGAAACACTTCCCAGAAGATTTCACCTCACTGAGGCTGGTCTCTTCTTAGTCACCTCTATTTCTCAGCTCCAGCTGACCAGCATCAGTTGTCCTAGAAGAGCAAAGATTTGACCTCAGGGTTGCTGGCTGATTCTCCAGCCTCCATTTTTCATTCAAAATGTGCAACGGTCTTAGTAGAGTCTTCAAGTGACTCCTAAACTTCTCTCTGGAAATTCACATGCCAAACCTCTACCCTCTGCATTTCTCTTAATATTCTTATCTTCCAAGCTGCCACAAAACAGATTACCAAGATTTAAGTCCTCAATGGTGTTTCCAACCCAAAGTTCAAAAGTCCTACAATAGTGCTCCCCAAAACAACATGGTCAGGTCTGCCACAGCAGTACCCCACACTGCTGGCACCAATTTTTGTCCTAGTTAGGGTTACTATTGCTCTAATAAAACACCATGACCAGAAGCAAGTCAGGGAAGAAGGGGCTTATTTGACACTTCCACATCACAGTTTATCACCAAAGAAAGTTAGAACAGGAACTCAAGCAGAGCAGGAACCTGGAGGCAGGAGCTGATGGTTGGTGTGGCTGGAAGATGGCAGGCATGGTAGAGAGGGAGAGTGATGACTGGTAAGGTTGGGGTAGTGGAAGAGCATCACACAAAGCCCTGAAACTACTCAGAGAATTTGCATCTGACTCCAGGTGATTGGGTCTTCCAAAAGCAGAACCTGAGACAAGGATTTGGGGGTAGGTGATCATTTGAGAGATGATTTTAGAAAGAGAAAACAAAGGAAAGGAAATGTGTTGGGGGGCTTGTTCATATTGGGGTTACCATGGGGGTGGGACACAATGCTGTTAGGACTTCCTGAGCTGTTCAGGAAGCTGCCTAGAATCTTCCACTCTGAGGAGGAAGCCACAGCACATTTATCCACTTCCTCTTTCCTACTGGCTGATGATCACTCCCTGATGGTTACTCTGTCAGTTCTGGACTTCACTTTTGCACAGGCTGTTCAAGTTCAAGCTACATCCAAGAAAGACCCAGGGCACAAAAGCACAATGCTTACCACAATGCTCTTGTGGTAAGCATTGTGATAGAGAATTGAGCCTCAGCTTGGACAAAGGTAGCAAGGGTCAGACACCAACACTGGAGTGTAGGAAGCTCTGCTGCGGTGAGATCCAGCTGTTAGGCTTTTTTTTTCTTTTTCAATTAGTGATCAATGGAGAAAGGCCCAGCCCGTGGTGGAAGGTGCCATTCCTAGGCTGGTGGTTCTGGGTTTTGTAAGAAGGCAAACTGGCAGTCAAGAGAACTGGCCCTGGCATCATGAGAGCGGGTAAGCTGACCCTGCCCCTCACTGGCTGCAACGCTCAGGAGAGCAAAACCTGCACTTCACCTGATCAACACAGTAGAGCTGGCCCTGGTGAGCTAGCTGGGAGCAGATAACCCAACCCCCGAGGGCAGAAGTGCAGAAGAGGGCTCTTTTGCCAAGAAGAAGAGGTTGGGGAGATGCCCTCTGCCTTTTCACCCCTTGCCACCTGAGGCAATTGGGAGAGCTGACCCTGGGGCAGGCGAACTGTCGCTGCCCCTCACTGGCTGGAGCATTGAGGAGAGAGGGCCCTGCATCTTGACTGGGTAGTATAGTGGAGCTGGCTCTGGAGTTGTAGGTGTGTATGAGAGAGCCTGCCCTTAGGGCATGAGAGCAGAAGAGCTGACCCTCTGAGATGGCTCTTAGTTGTCAACTTGACTATGTCTGGAATAAACTACAGTCCTCCGGTTTCCTGCCCTGCTTTTGAGTTCCTGTATTGACTTCCTCCTATGACTATGATCTGAAAGTGTAAGCAGAATAAAACTTTTCCTCCCCAGCTTGCTCTTTTACTCATAGCGGCTTTGCTGCAGCAATGGAAACCCTAACTAAGATAGCCTCTCAGCTCTGTCCCCTCAGGGTTCGTAGCACAAGTCAGTGCTGCTTGTTGCATGTGTCTTGGGGATCTGAATTCAAATCCTCATCTTTACACAGTTTGCAAACTGAGTCATCTCCCCATCTAAGCCCCCCACCCACCCTCCTTTCTTTAAAGACGCTCTCATTTTTCCCAGGCCTCCAACCAAGAACGGGCTTTAACTTCTGTTCTTCCTACTTCCATCCCCTGAGTACTCGGATTCCCAATATACAGTACCACACCCGATTGTCACCAGTCTTACAGCCTCCATGTGTCTCTTACAGTATTTGACATCACCCTACAGCCCTAGATGTGGAGGCTCAGGGCATCACCCTCCTTGGCAGAGGTCTCACCAACAAGAAGCAGTGGAATGGGTACCAGACCAGCCCCTGTTGCCCACTCTGAGGCTTCAGCAAGATGGCCTCACCCCTGCTTGTGTCCCCATGGGTCATCTCTCACCTCAGCCCAGAAGGCAGCTCCTGAGGGCCCTGCGGCCCTGAGTCTTTACTCTGCAGGTGTTTGCCTCCTCCGCATGCGTTGCTGAGCCGCCAGGAGGGCTAATTATAAATGTCTGGTATTTATAGTGAGTTTCTCCACCCAAGGCTTCCAGCACCTCGGGGAACTATTTACAGACTCCTCCAGCACTTCGAAAAGAAAGGCAGAGCCTCCCAGAGGAAACTGAGGTGAAGAGATATGGTGAAGTCTCTGGAGTGAGAACTCCTCAGCCAGGGAGTCGGTACCAGGACTTGAAAGGACAGCTGTCAGGGAGAGGCAAAGGAAAACACACGAACTCAACCACACGCACACCTGGAGGTCATCGGGTTGGCCCATTTCACCTCTGGCTCTGACCGTCTCTCTGAAGTGGGGCCCCAAGGCCAAGTCTGGTTCTTTTGTTCTGTTTTGGTTGTTTGGTTTGGGGTTTTTTTGCAGAATAAGAGAAGCAGGCAGTGAACATACTGCTGACCCAGGGATCCTGTTTCAAGTAGGATAAACTAAAAAGAACAGGAAGTGTAGGTAGGGGACTTTGAGGGACTGAGGAGACAGTTCAGTTGGCAAAGTGCTTCCCTGGGTTCAGTTCCCAGAACCCACATTTAAATAAAAAGTCAAGTGTGGTGACACATGCTTATAATCCCAGCACAGGAAGGAGGTCTATCAGAGACAGGCAGAGATCCCTGGGTCTCTGTCTCTCAGAGAAGAGATCCCTGTCTCTCAGAGACAGAGATCCGTGGGTCTCTGAAGTGACAGGAGCTTGTGCCAGGGGTCACCTCACCTCCTGTCTCCACAGGAAGGAAGCAGAAGAGGAGGTGAAAGTGGAAGTGAGCCACACACCAACTACCCTAATACCCACATGCCCGGTGACCCACTTTCTCCAGCTAGGCCCCCACCTGCTAGTGACTCCATGGCTCCCAGATGGCACCATAGCTGGAGACCAAGACCAAGCATTCTCCAACTATGCCATGACCCCCAGGTCTGCCACCACCGTGTCCTGATGCAAGAACCTAGGAGTAGGTTCTGTGACCAGGAAAGGAGAATTAAGTTTTCAGGTAAAATTAATATTGATTGAGGGGTGGGGCTTGGGGACAGGCTCTCACTCTGTGGCCCAGGATGGCCTCCTGTCTAAGAAGTGCAAACCAGGCCTGGCTAATTGACTAATGAAATAGAGAAATTACCCTGAGATGTCTGGTTGAGGTTAATATAGTCAGAAAAAAGAAGGAGGTGGAAGAGGTCAGTGTGATGTGATATAACTCAATCCACTGTCCCTGGGTTTGCAGATAAAGAAGGGACCAAACCCCAAGGACCTCCGGCAGCCTCTAGGTGCTAAAAAGAAAAACGGATTCTCCTCTAAAGTCTCTGGAAGAAAGGAACACCTAAAGTTCAATCCCATTAACACCTGAGTCCAACTTTCAACCTCCATAATTTATGATAACACATTTGGGTTTCTTTTCTATTTTTCCCCTCTTTGAGACAGGGTCTCACTATTGAACCACTGTTTTCTTGGAACTCATATGTAGATGAAACTGATCTCAAACTCAGAGGCTGGTCTGTCTCTGCCTCAAGTGCTAGAGGCCTAGCACTGAACACCTGGCCTCCATTTGCTTCTTAAGCGCCTCAAAGTACGGGTGTTGGTTACAACATTGCCAGTGAAATCCATACACATGGTAGAAGAGCATCTCGTGAATACTGTCACCATGGGCCTGGGGTAAGTTGTAAGGTCTGGGCCAGCCTAACTACCTTTCCTTACACAGCTACTGACCTGCCTGACCTGGTGGTCTACACTTACTCAGCAGGAAGGGAACCCCAGGAAGCCTGCTCGGCAACGTGGGAGCTATTTTCTACTTAGTGGCTGAAGCTTTCAGCAAAAAGCAGCTGTGTCTAAGGGTCCCCCAAGGGAGACCTCTGCCCCTCTTCTCCTGGTGTCTGACATATTCAGCCCAGGCCTGCCTGCTCCACACTGCATGGTGCCAAAATACCTCAGGTCCAACCAGCTGGCTAAGGGCAGGGCAGAGTTAAAGGGAGAACCAGTCTTTCCTGGTCTGATCTTCCCTGACCACAGAGGATGAGCAGCTGATCTACAATTGGACTGGGATCCCAGGGAGGGGTGAGGGTATTCCTGACACAGATGAAACCTTAGAAAATCATTTGCCCTCCTACACACTCACACACACACACACACACACACACACACACACACACACACTCACACACACACACACACGTTACCCAAGAAGCTTTTACAACTCATGATATCCAGTCAGCTGCAACTAAGCCAGAGCATTTAGGCTGAGCCAAGGAGGCAAAGCTTTGTGGAGCTTCTCAGGCAATTCCAGACACTGCAGAAGGTGAGATCCGAAGGGTCACCAGAACTCAGCAACCTACAACACTGGAATCATCCAAGCGCTCACAGGGGTGGAAGGAGCCACAGATTTACTGCCTTTGAACAAGGTCCCCAAGGCGTCCCTCAACACACTGTTTGAGACAGTGAAGCGTGATAAGCTGAGACTGCCAGTGTGAGGGTTTATACCGTGGAAGCATCTTGATGGGTCAGGGCCAAGTTATGCCATAAGGATCACGCCATGCAACAGACCTCACATGAGAGATTTACTGAGGGCGGGTGAAAGGCCGCCTCAGAGCAGGGACAAAAGAGAGACAGATCAAGGGAGTGCGAGAGCAGGCTGTGATGGCGGGACCTTTTGAAGGGTATGCCTATTGCGTTTGGCAGTTGGTGATGATGTGTTGCTGGCGCTGATTTGCGCTGAGGGCAGGCTGGGGCACCTAATTTCTAACAGCCACTAGACCAGGGAGACAGCTTGGCAGGAAAAAGCCCTTTCCAAGCCATCCTGACCCACCTTAGTTCAATCCATGGGGCGTGCATTAAGATGCCCAATTTGGTGACACAAATCTGCAACTCCAGCTGTGCTGGGAGGAGGCAGACAGGATGAAGGCCTGAAGTAAACAGCAAAAAAAAGAGAGACCTTGCCTCAAATAAAAGGCAAGAACTTCTAACGTACACACATGTTCTATGACTTGCACATGTGTGTTAATGCTGCATAAGTAGCCCCTACCCCACCCTGCCCTGGGGAGGACACCTCCGAGGCTGAGCATGGTAGCCCATGACAATTGCAGAAGCACTCAGGAGGCAAAGGCAGGAGGATCTCTGTGAGTTCTATGATCTACATCACGAGAGACTGTCTCAACAACCAAACAACAGAAAACCAATACATAAACTCTGGCTTAGACTGTGTTTGTGGAGTGACCTAGCCAGGAGGCCTCCTCAGCTCTGCCTTTCTGTGTGAATCACATACACAGGGAGTGGGCCTGGAAACCCCAGGGGTCCACATTAGTCCAGGCATGAGGGAGGGGAGGAGTGGCAATATACTCACTACCTACCATAGAAAGAGACTCCAGGAACTGGAATGCAAAAAGCCCTCCTGAGGAAGAACACTGCATGTGCCGTATCAGGCGTGCTAGGAAACAAACCCAAGGGAAACTATCCTGTCCTTCAGACTTCATGGCACACACCTGTGATACTAGCACTTGGGAGGCTGTGACAAGAAGACCAAGAGTTTGAGGCCAGCTTCTGCTATAGAGGCCAGTTCAAGGCCAGCTTAGGCTAGGTGATACGCTGTTTTCAAAACACCAAAGTACTTTGCATCTCTGCCTCTTTAATGGCATCCTCATTAGAAAGGTTGTATGTCTGGACCTTCCACTTGAAAAACTACTGAATGTGAGTATGTGCTCAATGTTTAAGTGTGTGTGTGTGTGTGTGTGTGTGTGTGTGCATGTGTGTGTGTGTGTGTGTGTGTGTGTGTGTGCAGCCTGACAAGCTGCACTCAGATGTGAGGAATGCACGAAAAAGCTGGAGGCAACAGAGTGTGTCTGTATATAGAGATGGAGGCAGGTAGAATCCCCCGAGGGACTGCCAACTGCCTGGAGGATGCAGCACAACAGCAACCCAGAGAGATCCTGCCTCAAAAACAAGTGGAAGATGAAGACCAAAACTCAAGGGTGTCCATTGATTTCTACACATGCACTGTGGCATGAACATGCTCTCACAAACACATATATGCATATACACAAGAATAAACAAATAGTTTTTATTTTAATTTTTCTTCATAATTTATTCATTATGTAAACCGATTGAAGCCCCTTCCCTCATCTCTACCATCCCCTTTCCCTCATCCACTGAAAGGGGGAGTTCTCCACTATTGCCATCTGCCCAAAGCTTGTCACATGGACTGCCTAGATCCTCTTCCTCCATGGCCTGACAAGGCTGCATCACCAGGGATGAGTGATCAAAGATCAGCCAACTGAGTTCATGATACAGGTAGCCCATGTTCCCCTCCCTCAGAGGTCCACATGGAGACTGAGCTGCCAATCAGCCACATCTGAGCAGGGGGTCAGGTCCTCTTCATGCACGGTCCTCTGTTGGTGCATCAGTCTCTGCAGGACCCCCTGGGCTCAGATCTTTTAGTGTTCTTGGTCTCCTTGTGGGGCTCCAGTCCCCTCCATGTCCCTCTATCTCTACCCCTCTCTTCTTCTATAAGACTCCCTGCGACCCATCCATTGTACCGAAAATATTAACAGAGGGTTTAGTTGGGAAGGAGATGGTGATCAACAAAGGGGGCTGAGACAGGAGGATAGTGGAGGGCGAGTGAGATGAAAATGATATATATTTATACCCTGTCACAATGAAACCCATTATTATGTATCATCAATAAAAGCTAATAAAAAACATTGTTTTAATGAAAGAGGGCCCGTAAGATGGCTCAGTGTGTAAAGGTGCGTCCTGCACAGGCCTAGCAACCTGAGCTCCAATGCCTGCGCCCATGGAAAAAAGGAAAGAAAAAGTCACTTCCACAAAGTTGTCCTCTGATCTCCACACATGTGCACTGGCACGCACACACATGCACACACAACAACAATAATAATAATTTAAAAATAATAATAGAAGCATCAAGGGATCCAGGAGGAGCATTCCAGGAAGTAAATCAGCCTATAATCTGCTTCCTTCCCTGTTGAAATCTGATACCAGGAGAAACCAGGAAAGTCAAAACTGTAGCAGAAAGCCTGCAGCTCACAGGATTTTAAACAGGAATAAGGAATTCTCCATTTTCAACACTGTGCAGCAAGCCCTTTCTGATGGAGGCAGGCTATACTTAGAAGGGGGTGCTTGGTGGGGAGCAGTCTGTTACTATAAATTCCTCTCCAAAAGCCAAACATATGTGCGTACACACACACACACCCTATACATGCAAGAGAAACATCTGCACATAACATCCAGCCTTTCTAAATTGGGAAAAATATAAATCACTACTACTTTTTTCATTTTGCTAATGTGGAGGCTCTGTAGGAATAGATCCCATTTCATCAAACCTATTCTGGTTGTGTCGTCTATATTTCTGAGTGTCCCTCATTCAGTCATCCAGGTACCAAATGGCTGAGGGCATCCATGTGCCAATCAAAATCAAGACAGATGCATTTCCAGGCTTTCTGAGACTGTCAGCTTGGAGCCCACTTCCCACAGTGTAATTCTGGGCCAGCAAATTAATCTTATTTGGGCTTGAGTTTGCTAACTTGCAGATTCTCTGAACCAGGTAAGGTGGCACACATCTATCATCCTAGCACTGAGGATAGGCTAGGAAAATGCAGAGTTCAAGGCTAGGCCTGGATTATACAACGAGAAACCTTGTGTCCTAAAATAAGATGGATGACTCCTGAAAAACAGCATCCAAGACTGTCCTTTCTTCCTCTCCTTCCCTCTCTCCCTCTCACTCTCTCTTGTTCTCACTCTCTGTTACTCTCTCATTCTCTATCGCTCTCTCATCCTCTCTAATTTGTTCTTACCTGCTCTGGCTTTCTCTTGCTCTTTCTCTCTCTCACACACACACAAAATAAATAATGTTATCTATATCCAATTGGACCTCCCCATCATTGCAGATTATAAAATGGATACTTCTGATTTGTATACTGGTTGTGAGTGAGGGTTACAGGAAAGAAATGACCACCACTATGACCACTCCATGGTTAGGGAAGGTGGGTTTTATTGTGGATAAGAGAGAGGGAAAGAGAAACATAGAGAGAGAACATCCAGAGGCATCTGGAAGAGTCCAGAGCTGAGAGAAAAAGAAACAGACTGGACATGGTTAGGGCTAGAGAAGCAGGGCATGGGGCAGGGTAGCCTGTGAGGTGGAGCAGACCTGGGGGTTTAGGGTAGGAGAGTCAGTGAAAAGGGCCACGATGCTGGTGTGGCTTTGACAAGCACCACAGGTTGTATGGCCAGTGGTGACCATATGCCCCTTCTGCCAGAGGTAAAGTAAATTACTCCTTTTGGAGGGCAGGCCTTGTTTACAGGCCTGAGGAATGCTGGCATATAAGTTAGGATTTCTATTGCTGTGAAGAGACACCATGACCAAGGCAACCCTTATAAAGGAAAACATTTAATTAGGGCTGGCTTATAGTTTCAGAGGTTTAGTCCATTATCATCATGGTGGGAAGCATGGCAGTATGCCAACAGACATGGTACTGGAGGAGCCAAGAGTTCTACATCTTGACCCACAGACAGCAGAGGAGACTGAGTGCCACACTGGGTGTAGATTGAGCATAGGAGACCTCAAAGCCAGCCCCCACAGTGATACATTTCCTCCAACAATGCCATACCTGCTCCAACAAGCCACACCTCCTAATAGTGCCACTGTGGTCCAAACATTCAAACACATGAATCTATGGGGCCATTCTATTCAGACCACCACAGCTGGCTTTTACCTAACTGTCAGAAATCATTCTATAGTACAGCTTGAGTTCATTTCTGGACTGTGCACTCCCTCAGACCTAACACTCACAGCAGACCTTGGAAATTAGCAACTGACTGCTACAGTGCTAAGGGAAGCAGCAAGGTCCAACACAACACATGAGTCCTGATTCACCAATGCCTGAGTCACATCCAGGGACTCTTGAAAGAAAAGACCAGTTTAAGTTGTGAAGAGAGAGGGTTCGGAGAAAAAGTTTGCCTATCTTGGCACAGAAACTAAAAGGCATCTGATTCTAACTCTGGCGCTCAAGCTCACTAAGAACCACATTGTTCCAAGATCATCAAGGAAACAGATAGACATGGAAGGAAAAACATACCCAGTCCCCATCCCAAACTTGCTTAGTTTAAGGAAGATGTCAGAAGATCTGAATTCAGTCAGCAAGATTAATCTCACCAACTTTGCCTTGAGTTTCATCTTGACGGGGGGGGGGGGGAAGGGGGCAGTCAGGATACAGCTTAAAAGTTAATTACAAGCAAGAAACAATTCACAAGCTGATATATGCATTACAAACAAATTCAGTTCTTAAAATAGGTGCCCACCACTTGGAAGAAGAGTGGTTCATGAGTCTGAGGGTGCCTGAGAATAATGGTGGAAGGTGAGCTAAAACATGTGATTTAAGTGAGGGCGAACTTCGGATATCACCCAGAAAGGAAAAAGAAACATGATTGACTTAGCATTTTGTAAACAACAAACTAAGCGGAATGATCTGGGATGCAGCCCCCTATTGAATCATGGGGGTGGCCCCGGTGAAAACAGGACTCCCCAAAGATGCAGAAGCAGCAGGGACTGAGAAAATCAGGGCAAGGGGAGGGGCTGCCCAGGAAGAAAATCTCATCAAAGCTAGCAACAACAACATCCCACCCCCTTCAAAATGGTTAATTCAAAGGTGTGAGGGAGAGGACGTTTCCACTGCAGAAAGCTGGAAATTAAGACCAGCATCCTCATCGTGCAAATGAAGCCACCAAAGCCAGACAGTGGTGACTTCCCCAAAAGTCACGTAAATGTCAAAGCCCAGACTTGAACTCAGGTCTCCTGGCTCCTTGTGCAGCTGGCATTATAGACCTGCATGTCTAAAAGGTCAAGCGGAGAACAGAAAATGAAGAAATTGATGTGTGGCTCTAGAAACCAATGAGCAAGTCAATATGAAGCCCATATGGATTTAGAAGTATCTAGAAGCTACTCTAAATCAGACCAATCAGGTTTTCATAGCCATGTGTGACTAGTGTGACCTTATTGGGCAATACAGCAATAGGGAATGGTGGAGAATGTTAAAAACTGGAGAGGAATACAGATGGGTGTGAGAGAACAGCCACTGTCCCAGCCAGGAAGAGTGTGAAGCCAAACATGCTAGTTCCCAAGGAAAGGCACGGTCCAGATTTTCATGTGATATCTTTCAATGTGGATGCACCCATTAAATTATGGGGGTTTAGGGAGGAGGTCTCAGGTAGATGCTGACAACTATGAGCTAAAAGAAAGAAAGAGAGAGAGAGAGAAAGAAAGAAAGAAAGAAAGAAAGAAAGAAAGAAAGAAAGAAAGAAAGAAAGAAAGAAAGAAAGAAAGAAAGATCCAAAAGGAAAGAAGGAAAGAGGGAGGGAGGGAAGAAGAGAAGGAGAGAGGGAGGGAAGAAGAGAAGGAGGGAGGGAGGGAGGGAAGAAGAGAGGAAGGGAGGGAAGGGGAAGACAAAAGTGTTGGAGAAAAGTATTAAGTTTGCTTAGAAGGATGATTCAGTAAGTCCACAGGAACAGGGTGGATTCCCCCAAGGATGTGTGAATGCTTTTGATGCCAAAGCCAACTACATGATACGGAGATCCTTCCGTGTGAGAATGGGAGCTTGTGTAGTCCCCAAAGAGGCACATGAAAGAGAGAAGAGGATGAGAAGGGGACATGAGGATGATATGCAATGTGTGCTGAGCTCTCTGCCATCTCTGCTTTTCCAGGGAACCAGAGTGTAGGTGTCAAACCTGGGACAAAAGGCTGAGGTGCCTACTTAGCATATCAAAGGAGACTTGGTCCTCAGGTTCTCCCAGGATCCCTCAGTCCCTACCTGTTACAGGGTTCTCCTAGGTGGCATATCCCACACATACACATCTTAAACTTCTCCAAGTTTGTCTACCCTTTACTTTCTTAGTCTGACCTCTTAGTCTGTCTCTCTCCTTTCCCTTCCCCCTCTCCTCACATGGCTTAGAGTCATGTCTGCTCCGAACTCTCCCAGATGTCTCTGCCTCTGGCTATGCTCTCTTTTTTATCTACAATAAACTTTCTCCTCCATTATACCTAAAAAAAATATTTTTTTATTTTTTTCATTCTCCGGGTTCTAGTACAACATAACTCTAAGTTCAGGAAATCCGACACCCTCTTCTGGTATCCACAGGCACAGGTATACACACATACACATATTAATAATAAAATTGTTGGGGCTAAGTATGGTGTGTTATATACTAGATGCTGAATTCTGTGCCCCAAAATTTGGTTGCAGTCCAGATGTGGGCATTGCCATGATCATTGATCGATGTTGTGTAAATATTCTTCCCCAATTAACTTTGGTTAATAAAGAAACTGAGAAGCCAATCGCTGGACAGAGGACATAGAAAGGTTGGACTTCCATTCCCAGTCCTGGGATCTCAAGTAGGGGCCATGAGGTGGAGGAAAAGAAAGAAGAGGGAGAAAAAGGATGTGGCCATGAACTGATCTGACGGAGCAGAAGCAGTCCAGGCAGAACCAATATGACAAGTAATTTAGAGTGTGTGGCTTGGAAGTAGCCAGACTAGCATAGAGGATTAGAATAGATACATATCTACCCAGCTTTAGTGCCTTCAAGCTTGTTGAATAAATCCATAAGTCTCTGTCTCATTATTTGGGAGCTAGAATGGGGGGGGGGGGCTAAAAAGCCCCCCTTCCACAAACTATAACAGTATCTTTATATTAAATAAAACCTTTTTTAAAAGGGTGCAGAAACTGAGCCCTTGAAAATTTAGGGGAACATTTGAGGCCACCTCAAGCTATTCATGAGAGACATTAGAGTCCAACCACGCTCTCCAAGCATTCCATTTCAGTCATTCTTAGCACCTCCTTTTGAAGAATTCTCTGTTTAAAACCTGACTTCCCAAGTAACAGGACAAGAGCCTACCACAGAGGGCCTCTGAAAGACTCTACCTAACAGTGTATCACAGCAAATATTAAGACTTATAACCAAACCTTCGGCAGTGTGCACGGAATCATATGAAAGAAGGGGGAGTTAGTAAGACCTGGAGAGGACAGGAGCCCAAATATAACAGGGCACAGGGGTCTTCTATGAGACTGTTTCTCCAATCAAGAACCATGTATGGATATAACCTAGAACCTCTGCTCGAATGTAGCCCATGGTAGCTCAGTATCCAAGTGGGTATCCTAGTAAGGGGAACAGGGACTATTTCTGACATGAACTCAATGGCTGGTTCCTCAACCCCCCTCCCCCCTGAGGGAGAAGCAGCCTTGCTAGGCCACAGAAGAAGACATTGCAGCCAGCCCTGAAGATACCTGATAAGCTAGGGTCAGATGGAAGGGGAGGAGGTCCTCCCCTATCAGTGGACTTGGAAATGGGCAGGGAGGAGATGAGGGAGGGAAGGGGGGAGTGGGAGGGAATGAGGGAGGGGGCTACGGCTGGGATACAAAATACATAACCTGTGATTAATATAAAAAATAAAAAATAAAAAATTTAAAAATAAATAAATAAATAACCTGACCTCCCCACTAGACTACAACCATGAGGACAGAGACTGTATCCTCTCCCTCAACACCTAGACTGATTCAAGCATCCAGCAAGTAAATATTTTTGGTGAACTGATTAGAGAGAATCTACCTGGACAAGGCACATGTGTCCAGGCCGGGGGAGAGGGGCTACTGAGTTAGTAGACTCGGGTGCACTTGGAAGTCACTGTGCATGCCAACAAAATATGCCTATGGAGAAAAACCGAGATGAGGCAGGAGGTTCAGGGAAATAGGAAGCTCGGGTGGAACTTTCCATTACCCCCTCTTTGCCCTATTCACTAGGCAGACAGACCCCTTCAGCTCTTGTTGGCACTCACAACACTGAGCTAGGAAAGAAACGAGAGAGTGAGGAAGGGACATGGACGGAGAAAGGGAAGGAGAGAGGGAGGGAGTATCCTGGGATAAGGGATAATCCTTGTGGCTGCCGATGAGAAGAAATCTTCATATGTTTTGGTTTTTTCCACATGGAGGTTTATTAAGGGAAGGGGAAGGGTTCACAGAGACTGTCTCTGGGCAAGGCAGAAGAGAAAGTGAAAAGGGGCTTCAAGTTCTCTTCTAAGGTAACCCAGAGCATGCGCAGGTGGTTTCAAGTAGTCCGTAGGTGGCTTCACAGATGCCTGATATCTGATTCATCAGGTCCCTAGGGGCTGGCTGTGAGATGCCTGCTTACAGATCCCAACATTCCTCCCTTTTTCTTTTATTAAAGTGAGGAGCTAGGAAGGGGTGCTGGTGGGAAGGGCATAGAGACAACCTTTGCTCTTCAAGCCACTTCCTGCTGATTAGGGGCATTGTCATTCTCAGGGTATAGCTGGTCCCCACCATCAGGGTCCATTAGAGGGTCATTGTCATCTGGTTCTGTGGGCAGAGGTTGATAATCCTGTAAGAGTAACTGATTAACGGTTTGGTTAGAAAATGTTTGCATTTGTTCTTGGAGGAATGTAGAGAGGAAGTTAAGCAGGGTGCAAAAAACAAAAGCAGAAAGATGAGCAGAAGAGGTGTGAGGAAAGGCAGACTCTACCTCTATATAGGGTTCTCGAAGGCCCCAGAGCTAGAGGCCTCGGAAATCTTCATATGTTAAGAAGGCAAAAGATACAGGAGGAGTGAATAATTATTTGAGACAATGAATTGCACACAGTATTAAGTCTAGATCCATGAGACCAGCAATCCATCACCCTAGAGGAAGAAATCTAAACAAAACCCAGACAAAGAGGCTTGTTCTGGTTTCATTTCTGTTGCTGTAATAAATTATCATGACAAAAAACAACTTAGGGGAAAAGGTTCAATTATCTCACAATTCCAGGAAGTTACAAATGCAGGAACTCTCCACAGTCAGAAACAGAGACACAAATGCATGCATGCTTGCTTGCTTGCTTGTACTTCACTGGATTTTTCCATTCTTGTATGAATTTAGGACCCCTCCTTGCCCTGCAAGGGATGGTACCACCAACAGTGGGTTACATCTCCCCAAATCAGTTAACTTAGCTAAGACAATCCCTCACAGACTTGCCATAGGTCAACCAATATAAACAGTATCTCATTGAGCCTCTCTGTCCACATGATTCTAGATAATATAAAGTTGATACATAAAGGTACCTATCAGAGTCAGGCATGATGGGGCGCACATATAATCCCAATACTCCAGAAGCTGTTGTGGGAAAAGTATGCGTTCCAGGCCTGAGCTCTGCATAGGAAGAACTCATCTCAAAAATACTTTTCCAAGGTCTAATAAAGTTTAGATTCTAATGACTTTCTGAGAATTAGCCTGTCTGTTGGGCTAATTAAACTGACAAAAAATGGCTTAGAAGTCAGGAGACCAGGGCACTGATCTGCAGGTTGCGTATTTCACAGCTTTGGCCATAGACCATGTATATTAAACAACAGAGATGTATTTATCTCCAGTTCTGAAAGTCCAAGGTATTGACCCAGAATGGTTGGGATCTGGTGAGGACCCCTCTCCAGCTTCAGGCACAGCTGCCTTCTCATTGTACCTTCACCTAGCAGAGACTGCAAGTTCTCAGAAACTTCTACTTACAAAGATACTAATCCCATGTTGGGGACCCCACTCCCATGAGCCCATCTAACTTTACCTCCCAAATTCCTATCTCTGGTAACAATGGGAGTTGGTATTTCAAAATATGAATTTTTTTAGTCAATGAAAGAGCCATGGTCAGCAATTCCAGTGCCAGAAGACGTGAAATGATACCCGCTGTGGCTATCAGCCCTATTTTTTACCAATTATTTTCAACATTCTGCTTTTCTAGACTTGTGGTCGTGTAACACTACCTGAACCTTCTGTAACAGAGTTGAAGACCATTTGACCAGTTCTGCCCAATGACTGTTAGCAGAGTGACCTGTGTTGCTGCAACTCCAGAGCATATTATAACGGAGAAATACCTGACATAGCTCTGTGACCTTGGTCTTTGTCCAGATTGTTTTGTCTTTGTTGTTTCTCCTTAATACCCCCCTTTGCTCTCCCTCAATGTAGAGAGAAACCCACTCTTTTCAAACTCTAAATATTTGAGAATCCCTCTTCAATTCACCCAAAGGCTTAGACTCTGGGACACCAAACGCAAGCCCTTACAAATTTTCTTTGACATTTTTCTACTTGGAGGTGATAAGAATCAAACTCTTGGTCTTATGCATGGTACACAGGTATGCTACTAATGAGCTGTACTCCCAGACCTGAGTTTTTTTAAACATGCATGTATCTATTGGAGGGACATGGTATGTGTACATGTGGAGTTGGTTCTCTCCTTCATCCATGTGCTCAGAGATCAAATCTAGGTTGTCAGGCTTGGCAGCAAGTGCCTTTACTCACTGAGCCATCTCACTGGTTCCAACCCTTGATTTTTTTTTCTGAGTTGGGGTCTTACGATGTAGCTCAGGTTGGCCTCAAACTTGTCATTCTTTTTCCTTTACCTTCCCAGTGCTAGAGTTATAGGTATGTGCCACCATGCCTAGCTTCTATTGCACTTTATCCTGTCTCGTCTATCCCCTGAGCCTACCCAGACATCTGTATAGATTGGTGTAAAGAGAGTGGGGGGGGGGGGGTGAAGAAAAAGTGCAGCAGTTAACATTGTAAAAAAGTACTATTGATTTATCCCCAAATTCACTGAACTATTATTTTGTCTTCTTTACTCTGTTAACTCTAACAGTGTTTCAATTTAGATATTATATGTTTTCAATCTAAAATTCCTATCTGCCTCTTTCTTATTGTTGACATTTTGGCTAAGGTTTGTTACATTTTCTTTTATAGTGAGCATGCCTTCCTTTATTATCACCTTATTAAAAAGAACTGCGCTGAAGGCAGCGCCTGTGCTAGCGAGACGGCTCGACAGGTAAAGTGCTCTCACAGCACAAGCCTAAGAGCCCGAGTCTATTGTTGTCCTGCAGGAGCAGGTCACAGTTTGAGGAAGGTTAGATTAGAGTCCAGCTGTGGAACATGTTGTATTATGGAGACTGGATTCTTTTCTACTTCCCTAAAATATTTTTGTTCTTGGTTTTCTAAGTTATTAAAGGGGGCAATTAACTTGCCTAGACTCAGACTGTAAACTCAGACAGGCTACTCAGTCCTCAGCTCACCCCTCTAGTTCTAGTTCTGTCTGGCCTCAGGGTTTGTCAGATGCAGAGATGCTACGTAGGTCAGCCAAAGACTCCGGGATTATGCATAACAGAGTTGGCATTCCCTTTCTCCAACTCCTCCCCTCCATTCACTCTTTCCTTAGCTTCCTGTCAGTTTCATGTCTATGAATTCACCTCCTGGGCCTTCCAGCCAAGAATGCAGATTTTGAATTGAGGCTCTGGTCACCACCACCCATGGTTTTTGGTGAGGTTTTGTTGTTGGTGTTGTTGTTGTTGTTTGTGTGTTTGTTTGTTTATTAAAGATTCACTTGACCTTCTACTCCATGTCCGTGTGCACAGGGGAGAAATATACACATATGAGTGCAGGTTCCTGTGGAGGTCAAAAGTGAGTGTGTGATGTCCTGAAGCTGGAGCAGCAGGCACCTGTGGGTCACCTGAAATGGATGCTGGGAACTGAACTTGTATGCTCCGAAAGAGCAGGAAGCTATCTGAAGATAGCTAAGCTCTCTATATCTATATCTCCAGCTTGCTGTCTGTGGGAAGGCCAGCCCCTTTCTTGGCCATTACCAGGAGAAAAATTCTTCATTTATACTGTGAAAAGGGGTTTTCAGCTCTAAAAGAAAAAAAAGATCAAAAGACCATGAAAAGTGGGCCAGGGATGTAAATCAGTTGGTGGAGTGCTTACATGACGTTCGTGAAGCCCTGGTTCAGTCCCCATCACCATACAGAGTGGGTGTGGTGGCACCTGGGATCTGCCACCTGAGAGGTACCGGCAAGAGGATCAGGAGTTCAATGACATTTTTAGCTATAGAACAAATTCAAGGCCAGAGTAGGATACATGAAGCCTAGAGCTGGAGAAATGCCCTGGTGGTTAAGAGCACTTGCTGCTCTTGCAGGGACCCTGAGTTTAATTCGTGGCTACATGGTGGCTCACAATCCCTGTAACTCCAGTTCCAGGAGACACAACACCCTCTTCCAGCCTCTGTGAGCACCAGGTCTGCACATGGTGCTCGTGCATACAGACACACGGGCCAAATACTCAAACACATGAATAAAAATTAGAGTTTCCTAAAGAAACTCTACCTCAGGAAAATCCAAAATGTGTTAATCCATAACAGAGGACCAGCCTGTGCTCCTGTGGAGACGGCAGATCTCTGCAATAAATGCCTACATTGACATTTTTCTCCTTGCAGCACACACCTGTGGAAACTTCCCGGGGACATAAGAGTCAAAGACCCCCACCCCCTACACACACCTTCAAAGAGCACCTTCCAGCAGCAAGCCTTCTGCTATATGATTCCCAGGTACAAGCCATAGGGTTGTTTGTTTTTGTTTTGAGACAGGTCTCACTGGCTAGCCTGGAACTCGCTAAGCAGATAGGCAAAAATCACAGTGTTCACCTGGCTGGCAAAATGATGTCATAAGTCACAAAGCAACAGATCTAGAGTTTGCCCTTGCACAGAAGCCGGTGCTGTCAAATAAGAGGTCTGCTGAGCCACCTCCTGAAGCAATAAGATCACATCCTGTCTTTTCTTTACACAATTCTACCAAAGGCAGAACCATGGCCTGAGGCTGTAGTTCTGTGGCAGAGTGTGTGCCTCAAATGCATGCTGCTGTAGGTTTAATTACCAGTGGGGGGGAAAAATAATCCTAAAACGTAGCCAGAAACTGCACAGCTGGAAGCCCTGGGGCCTGTCAGTGGAACAAGGATGCATATATTCCCAGTTCTTTGCAGCATCGTCTGTGAGTGAGTGTGTGTGTGTGGGTGTGTGCTTCACACACATGTGGTGACCAGAAGACAACTAACCATCGGTATCTTTCTTTAAGGCCATCCATTTCTTGAGACAGTACCTCTCACTGGCCTGAAACTCATCAAGTACAGGCTAGGCTGCCCATCAACACCTCTCTAACACTGAGATTACACACATACACCACCAGCCTTGGCTATTATTATTACTATTACTATATTATTATTCTTATATATTATTATTATTACTATATTATTGTTCTTTACTATTAGTAATGTGGGCTCCATGGCTAAAACTCACGCTGTACTCTTGCACTATGGTGCGCTACCTCCTCAGTCTTAAAGTTGTTTTTAATTAGATTATGCAATTATAGGTTGATGACCCCATGTAAGCCACAGAGTTAAGGCCACTCAGTCCCTGCCTGTCTGCCATTTCCCCAATGTGCCTTCGGGTAAGTAACAATATCGGCCTCTTTCACATTCCCATTGTGGGACTTTAAATTGCCCTTCCTGAGAACAACTTGGAAACACCTTATTTAAATTGCTCAGACCCTCTCACCAAGGAATTTTACCACTAGGAACACAGCCTGGGGGAGCAATCACAAAGCCACGCTTAGAGTTATGGGCAGAGAAAAATACTGCAGACCATTTGTAACAATGAAAAATTGCAAAGGACTGAAGTGTCCAAACAAAAAAAAGAAGCCATTAAATATAACACAACACAGCTCTACCATACAATATTAGTATGCATCTGCTAAATTTCATGTACTGAGGCAACATTTTAAAGATGTAATACAATGTTGTTACATATAATGCTGAACTAAAGAGTGTAGAAGTCAAAGCCTGTATAATGAGATTCTTGGACAGGCGTTTGTGTATACACACTGCATCTCTGTTTGTACCTAAAAGGCTGGAGGAATAGCTCAATGGTTAAGAGCACTTGCTGTTATTGTAAAAGACCTAAGCTCAATTCCCAGCACCTATATCAGGCAGCTCATAATTACCTGAAACTCCAGCCCAAAGAGATCCAATGGCCTCTTCTGGCCTCCTTGGATACCTGAACTCATACATAAACATACCCACACATACACTCACACCATACACATAACTTTAAAAATAAAATATTTAAAAGACTATACAACAGAATATCAAAACTGGTTATGTCTAAAGATGATATGATACATAATTTTTAAATCCCTGCTCTCATCCTACTTTCTAAAACTAATGTTTTGCACTTGAAAGTCCAGAAAGCAATATTTAACTCACAAATGCCATCCAGAGAAACCATAATGCCAAAGGGCAAAGATGACGGTAAAAGGGCCTGGTAAAAGTTGGAATTTCAAATATTCACAGATTTGCACTTCAACTCTAATAATCAGTTTCAGTGAACCTTGGCTTCGCAGAGCTATCAAACCTCAGCAGCATTCAAAGCATAGCAATGTCCTTGGTCAGATATTCCTCCTGTCCTTCTTGTAGCTAAATGAGTAAGACAAAGAAATCCAAACCAAAGGCTGTCTGCCTCTTTATGGGAGGAGCCATGTGACAGTTACCATCAAACGTCAACTTGACAGAATAGAGAATTACCTTGGGATAGCTGCAGGGGAACCTATGGGGAATTATCCTGACTGCAGTCCACTGAGGTGGGAAGACCCAGCCCTGTGGGTAATACCATTCCCTGGGCTGGAGTGAATGGAACACCAGCACTCATTACTCTCCTCTGACCTACCATGTGAAGAGCTGCTTCAGCCTTCATTTCCCTGCCATGAGGGACCGTACCGTGAAGCTTTTAAAACCCTTCATCACAGCAACAGGAAGAAAAACTAAGACAAGTTGCAATTGCACACGAGAATGCAGAGAATCTGTTAGATTAGAGGTGAAGAACTGAGAACATTCACAGTTTGCACACAGCCTTCACCTTCGTGGAAGACCTTTGCACGGGTGTGAGTCAGATACAGGACGTGGCAGATGCCCTGTAGACTAACTGCAGGCCCCCTTTGCGCCTCCACCACCTTCAGGAGTAACAGTTTCTCAGTGACTGATCACTTGAGTTTGTTTGTTGTTCAGCTTGTTAGTTGGTTGCTTCTGGCTTTTCTGCATCATTCAAACCATTAATTATCTTTGAGCTGCCTGTTAATTTGCTCCAATGACACAAAGAAAAATAACCATGTTCTGAAGCCTGCTGTGCACAGACTGGGCACCGAAACACCCCAGGGACACGCTGTCCAAGTGGAAGTCTGTAAACACAGGCAGCAATTGAAGTTGAAACTGGAATTTATGTAGCTGACCTTGAATTTCTGATTCTCCTGCCTCCACATACCAAGTGCTGAGGTTAAAGGCCCTGTTTATACATTTATGCTAGATCCAGGTCTTCATGCAGAGCTACTAACTGAGCTACATCCTCCGCCCAATATATTCTTTTTTTAATTAAGTAAAATTTAAGATACAGTTTCTTGGTCATATTAGTGACATTTCAAAAACTTTGAAGCCTCTAGAAGCTTTCAGAAGTGACAACCTAGGAGCCAAGGAGATTACTCCACAAGTATGATGGCCTGAGTTCCATTCCTGAAACCCAGGAAAACCTGCCTATCATGGTGTCATATGCCTCCATCTCAGAGGGAACAGGAGGACCCCTGGAGTCACTGGCAAACTAACGTACTGACCTCCAAACCAGCCAGAGACCCTGTCACAAAAGAGGTAGATTCTGTTCCCTGAAGACAACAAGGTTGATGATGAAGGTTGTCCACCAGCTTATATGTGAGCATGGGCACACAGACACACACACGAGGGGGGAATATGAACACACACACACACACACGAGGGGAGAATATAAACATGTACATACATAAAGGGAAATATGAATATGAGCCACACAGATACATACACACAAACACATACACACACAAACACATATACACACAAACACAAAAGGAGGGAATATGAACACACATACACACACAAACACAAAAGGAGGGAATATGAACACACATTCACACACAAGAGGAAGGGTGGAATATGGACACACACGTTGCAGGATATTTGATCCCAATGTGAACCCCGAGACTGTGGACTATAAAAACCTGTCTTTTGTTTGGTGTAGTTCAGCCCTAGCACACACCTTTAATCCTAGAGCTTTCTGGACACAGTATTTAATAAAGTTAACCCTAGGTCAAGAGGTGGAGCAAGGAACCAGCTGACAGGGATTAACAGAGAGGAGGAGCTTTGAGAGAAGGGTATTGAAGACAGCGTGAAGAAGGGCTCTTTAGCTCTCTAGTTCTTTTAGCTTTTGGCCTTTTCCTGCTGGGCTTTTGGGTGAGCTAGCAGGCTTTTGGCCTTGGGCTTTTGATTTTTGGCTTCTGGCTTTTGGCTTAGGGCTTTTTCCTTCTGGGATGTCAGCTGAGTAGGAAGGTCAGCTGGGTTCTTTCTCTGCCTCTCTGAGCTTGTAGGTCTTCACCCCAGTATGTGGCTCCTGAGTCTTCTTTGGTAAATTCAAATGATTGGGATTTTCTTTTTTTTTTTTTTTAAAGAAACTGCATGGTACACCAAAGTAACTTTTACATGCACACACATAAGCAGGGGGTTGTGGGAGGCGCATATGAGCACACACATTCACACAAGAGTGGGGTAGCATGAACACAAACACACAAGATGGGGGGTGAACACACACAGGGGTGAACACACAATAATATGGACCACACAGACACACACATACGGGGGATATGAACACACACATACACACACACAGAAGGGCAACATGAGTAGAGGTCACACAGACATAGAACAGTACTGCCTCCGCAGAAAGAGTGCAGGAAAAATGCTGTTGTGGAACTATGCAGTCAGCAGGCCTGACACAGCAAGCCAGTGAACCCACACTGGTACCCTGACACTCAGCTTAGCTCCTTCTGTAATGTTTCAATCAACATCTCTAAACACAGTGACTGTTCTCCATCTTTCAGCTTAACATACACATCCCTGCTGTCCTTTGACTTTTACCTGTTTTTGCTGTCCACTCCACCCAGGATATTTTCACAAGAACTAACTAACTGCTGACTGCCTGCCCAGCTCCTGCTCTCGGTGCCTTTTGGGTCTCCGACTAGCTCTTCCTCTTGGTGTCTCTGAAGTCTAGCCCAGTTCCATCCCCCAACACTGCTTCATCACATGCCCCTGTCCTTGTCCTAGATGTGTCTAGGTTTCCTCCACATATGTTGCATTTTTCTATGTCTCTGGACATCAGGACTTTAAACATTCAATTCATGAAGCAAAAAGACCATTATGCCTATCATTACCTGGTCTGTGAGGCTGGTCCAGCCTCCTTTATTTCAGATTATAGAAGTGGCAGATCCAGGGGGCTCCCTGGCCTGGCAGTTTAGCCAAAGCAGTGATGACCAGGATCAATGAGAGACCCTGTCTCAAAAACAATAAAGAGAAACTGATTTTTCAAGACCCCTCCTGCTGCAGTGAGTTGTTATCCTACATCTCAATAAAAGTCTTCCTACTTGCCCTTCAAACAATGAAAAAAGTGGAGAGCAATAGAGGAAGACACCCAATGTTGAGTTCTGGCCTCTACATGCACATTCCCAGGCAGTCACACCTACACATATACACTATACCACACACACTAAATTAAATTAAATTAAATTTTAAAAGTAGAATGTTCCACAATCTCCCAAAACAGTGCCACCATCTAGGAGCCAAGTGTTCCCACACAAGACCCTGTTCATTTTGCTCACCCATAACATGGATGCTACAGTGTAAGGCAGCCCTTTGAGCTAAATAATCACCCAGCGAGATGGCTCGGCGGGGAAAGGCACTTGCCACCAAGCCTGACAACTTCAGCTCTGTCTCTGAACCACACTTGGTAAAAGGAGAAAACCAATTTCCAAAAGTTGCCCTCTGGCCTCTACACACACACACACACACACACACACACTGAAACAGGGTTATATGATCTGGATATTAGCAACATAGTGAGAAGCTGTCCCAAGGCAGGGAGTGTGTCTCATTCTGTCTTCACGATGACTTGAGTGAAGCACTGTGGTTATCCTCACTGCCCTCCAGGGATGGCAACTGAGGACAAATAGATTCGCAGTCATATGAGCTGCCCAGTCACATGGCAGAAGGTGGGAGTGAACTGACCCACACTCAGAGGCCACACAGAGTGGCCACCATGCATACCTGTATGCTGGTATAGTTACACAGTCAGACCTGAGTGGAAGCTTCACCGGGCTCTCCACAGCTGTGTGGCCTTCGGGACTGGTCTTAAAGACTCCCTAAGCTTCTACTTCCAGTCTGGTTTTCCTTGGTTTTAGAGTGTCTGTGTCTGGAGTATCTGTGTGTATGTCTGTTTGTGTCTATGAGTCCTTGTATGTGTATGTGTGTGTGTGGCAGTATTTTATGCATGTGTAGGAATGCTCTGTGGAGGCCAGAGTTTGAGGTCACATTTCTTTTCAATTATTCTCCACCTTATTTTTTGAGCCAGAATCTCTTCACTGAGCCTGGAGCGACAGTGGAGCCGGCTGGCCAATGAGCTGTCCCTACTGCACTGCTTTGGAATTACTAATTCACACAGCCACACCCAGCTTTTTCCTGTGTGCTGGGGATCTGAACACTGGTCCTCACGAGCGCTTTACCCACTGAGCCATCTCCCCAGACCTTTTGTTGTTGTTGTGTTCATTGTTGTGTGAGACTGGGTGGCTTCAGGTGGCCTCAAACTCACAGAAATCACTTGGCCTCTGCCTCCAGAGTGTTGAGATCTAAGGCATATGCCACCATGCCCAGACCAGTTCTATGTTTACGAGACAGAGTCTTATGTAGCTCAAGCTGGCCTCAAACTCACTATGTAGCCAAAAATGACCTTGAACTTCTCCAGCCTCCACCCACTTAATACTGACATTATAAACCAGCACCACCACACCCTGGTTTATGTAATGCTGAAGATGGAACCCAGGACTTTGTGAGTGCTAGGCAAGCTCTCTACCAACTAAGTACAGTCCCCACCTCATATTTCCCTGTCTGTAAAATGGGAAGAGCAATCCCAACTGCATGGGGCTGCTGCAGGTCCAACCTGATAACAGCTGTAATGTGTGACAAGCACCCAGACACTCATTAACCAAGAGCTGCTGTTGCTGCTATTACTGTCATTGTTGAGGTCACTGTTATTATTCCCATAGGCAGTTCTGGGGGCCCAGACTCCCTCCCACCTCATCCTAAGGAAATAAGAACTGAAGTTTTGTAGTTGGTCCCAGTGTACCAGCTGGTGCTAAGAAACCAGTGGGATGCTGCCCAGAATGCCAGATTTCCCCTGCAGGAGAGGGTCGGTGCTTTGGGAGGCCACAGCAGCTCCAGGAAATGAGGTTCTTCGTTCAACTCCCCACTATAGAGCCACCTGCATGACCTGGAGCAGGCACTGGATCTCTAAGAGTGCTCCTCCCTCCCAGAAGAGGCGCTGTTCCTGGCTCCTCCACAGAGAAGTATGACTCCATCGGTGCCCCAGATTCACACTGTCCTCTGAGGCTCTGTTACCCAACACAGGCAGGGAAATGAAGAGCTGGCTAAGAAGAGAGCTGGGCCCTTTAAAGAGAAAAAGAGTCCCTCTCTGCTGCCTGCATTTCTGCCTAGGTTTTGGAAGGTGCCAACAAATATAAGAGCCAAACCAAAGAGAAAGTGCTAGGAAAGCTTCCAAAAGACAGAAGCTTGGGTTGAGAAAGACAGAGATTGTGTAAGACCCTTCAGACCCTAGCCTGGCTCAGCTTCAGGCATCTACCAATCGCAAGGATTGTGAGGCCACCATGTGTCAGCACTGAGTGTTCAGCACAGCCCTAAAGTCTTCACATTTGCCATCTTTACCCAATCACAGGACTGTTGTGTCAACATAGAAAAGTTGCTGAGAGGGAGACAAACAGAAGAAACACACATGCACCTGCCAGCACCATCAGTGTTATTACTGTAACTGTGCTGTCCTGAAACGTACATATTATCCTCACAGAGCCACAGGGAAACTAAGGCACGGGCAGGCTGCCTCATTCAAGGTCACCTGGGAGTGGGGCTACACTGGTCAAACACACACAACTTGGCATCAGACTGTCAATTGTTATCTGAGTCCTGAAGAGATGGCTCAACTGGTAGAGTGCTGGTTACACAGGCATGAGGTTCCGAGTTCGACTCCCAGAGTCGTTGTAAAATAGCCAGACGTGGCAGCCTTCACCAGGAACCCTCTTAGGACACAGAACCAGGAGGACCCTTAGGACATACTGGCCGGCCAGCCTAGCTGAATCAGCAAGTTTGCATCCAATGAGAGACAAGGGCTAAAGCAGCTGGTAGAGAGCTTGCCTAGCCTGCCTGCCTGAGGCCTGGATTTGCTCCACCACATAAGCTGGGTGTGGTGGTACTTGCCTGTAATCCCACCACTTGAAAGGTAGAGGGGTGGATGATCAGAAGTCCAAGGTTGGTTACACAGCAAGTTCTAGGGCAGCCTGGGCTACATGAGGTCCTGTCTAGAAGAAAGAAGAATGGAAAGAAAGAAAGAAAAATCAATGCTAAAACCTCAGATCAAGAAGTGACTAAGGATGAGACCCAGTATAGACCCCTGGCCTGCAAACACAAACACACACACAGATCAAAATCCCCAGATGTCTGTTTAATGAGGCATAACAACTGACACAAGTTAGCTTCCACTCTGGGTTTCAGTTTCCTCTCCCACAAAATGAAGAAATTGCCTGGGACGTAGACTGGGGTGATAATCTTTGTTTGATGGTTACAAAGCGCTCTGGGGTTCTGAGAGAAAAGGTTAGACCCTCTCTGCCCTGAGCAGAATGTGGATGCACTCTCTACAGCTCATATTTCTTTGGTTCTGTTATTAGTGCTCAGAAAAGGGTCATCCTGATCCACTACCTACTGTGACGAACAAGAAGGTGTGTGGGCCTCAGGATGAGGGCAGGAAGGCATAGGTAGGGAGGCTGGCCTGGAGGAACTGTGAGGGAGAGGCCTGAACCCAGAGCAGCATTACAGTAGGACCAGTGCCCAGGTGAGAGGGGAAGCACCCTCAGACAGCCAAGGCCTCTGCTGGCCAGAAGCTACACTGCCCAGAACCCTCCTTAGTCAATCATCTCGGGGAGGAGTATAGACTCTGGCCAGATTGAGGTCTTCGTTCCTACCACGGTGTAGCTGCCCCAAGAGCACATGCCAGGACCCGGGTGTAGCTCAGGTAGTAGAGCACACACACTCGGACTGTCCTGGCGGCAGCATAACCTCACAAACAGAAGACCCAAAGCTAACTCTGGACACCGAGGAGGGCCGTGAGAAAGACCCCACCCTCCCTGTATGAGGCTTGGGGACTCTGAGACAGGGAAGAGTGGGTGCCGCCATTGCACCAACCACTGTCACTGTCACCATCTTCTCAAGTCGGATTGCAGACTGAAGAAAACTTTGAACCCCAATCCAAAGTGTATGACCCCAAAAGTGGCCCTTTCTTCTCTCCCCACACAGACACTCTTGACCACCATGGCCTGTCAGCAAACCCTGAGAGAGGAAGGGAGAACCAGGCAAAAGCTGGATCCTGGCTTTCCTGCCTCTGAGGCAGAGGTGGTGCTGGCTGGGGGAGGGAGAAGTCTTTTATACACAAAGCAGATGCACCATCAACTCCTAATCCCTGGGCACAGACATTCCGGGGGAAACGCTTCTGACTTTACCCACTCGTTCCTCTGAAAATAACTGCACATGCTACCTGCCAAGTTTCCAGAACAGAACAAGTGTTGAAGAATAGCGAACTGATGGAGAGAAGGAGTTCAGGGAGGCGGAAGGAAGCCACACTGCTCTGCCCAGCAGGTCTCTGAAAGAGGAAAAGCCTGGGCAGTGAGCTTTATCACATGGGAGGCTTTTAGTAATCGCAGCATTGGCTGCTGTCATTTTCTCTAAGCAGCTACTCCATTGTGGCTCAGCTGAACTCTGTTGGTATTGTTAGATTCCCTTTTATGCAGATAAGTAGAGTGAGGCTCAAGCAGGGTCTGTAAAAATCCCCAGACTCACAGAACAACCATGGCTGAGGGTATGGCTCAGTTGGCAGGGTGCTTGCCTAGCATACTTGAAGCCCTAGGTCCCACCCCTAGCAAGTCATAATCCAAATGTGGCACATGTCTATAATTCCAGTACTTGGAAGTTCAAGGTCATCCTCAGGTAGTGAGTTGGAGTCCAGCCTAAACGACATGAGACCCAGACTCGAAAAAGAAGAGGAAGAAGAGGAAGGGGAGGAGGAAAGGAAAGAGCAATTTAAACTCAATAATGACAATCATGAATGAAAGAGTTTGCAACCACGCCTGGCAGGCCAGACTTTTATTTGGAAAGTAACTGTATGTTGAAAGAAAGGTAGTGGCAAGTGGCAAGCCAGACACTGTACAGGGGCCCAGGAAAGAATTGTGAAAAGAGCAGTCAATTATCAACTGGGTTATAAAGTGACCTGCCAACACTCCTGTTTGGAAGACTTGCTCTCTTGCTGGGTAAGTCCAGTCACATGAGGGCTCTGACCTAATCAAACAGAATAAGCCACAGATGCATTCATAGTCTGATGGCATTATTAGGATGCATGAAAAACAGGAAGTGAGGCCTGGAAGTAAGTTTCCTGTCTCCTGTCCCTCATAAGAAAAGTGTCTTCACTGCCACACACATGCCTGGAAGTGATAGATCGAAGTGGTAAAACCATGAGCCAAAATAAATCCTCTCCCTTTGCTTGATTTCCTCAGGCATTTTATCTCAGAACTGGAAATTGACAGACATAGGTCCCACACAGAGATCTTCCCCATCTTCACGAAAGATGGATTTCTTTCCTACACCCCATTAAGCTCCCTGAGCCTACAAATCTAATAGAACAATTAACTTTGTTTCAAGGACTCCATGTAGTCATAAAAGCTCCCTTAAAGCTTGGGACATCTCCGGTGTCACATGGATTTCTAAGAGTGTGGGAAGTGGAGAAGCAGTTCGGTTCCTGGAGAAGGGGGAAGGACGGGCCTGGAAGAGAGCTGTGCAGTGATCTCTGGGGAAGACCATGACATGTGACCCTCAGGAGTCTCGAGTGCACCACGTGGCCAGGTCACATACTTCCAGCTCACAATAAAACAGTCTTTTGATCCTCAGGGTCTACAAAAGAACAAGAAGAAACTGAGATTTAAGGAACTTTAAGAGGGATGCCAGTTGGGTAACTCAGCTGTGGAAGGTCAAGTGTGAAGTGAGGAATCTGGAGGAGGCAGAGTGTGGGGGAAGAAGTAGTCTATATTGGAGCCCTACACTGGCCAAGTCTTAGGCATCTTTTGTTCATCGTTTTGGGGTGGGATATAGACCTAGCAGGTGGATTCCAGGAATGCTACTCAATATCCTATAATGCATAGGACCTTCATGAGTGACAAAGAATTATCTGACTTCTGATGACAGTAGTAACAAGTTTGAATAATCCTGGTCTATAGCTCAATTGCATACAAGTTTTTGTTTGGTTGGTTGGTTGCTTAGCTTTAGTGGGCTAGAGGGAACCAGCTAGACAGCTCAGCAGGCTGTGGCACTTCTGCCAAGACTGGGGACCTGAGTTCAATCCCTGGAACCCACACGGTGAAAAAAGAGAACCGACTCTCATTGTCCTCTGACATCTACATGTACACACACACATACACACACACACACACACACACTTTTTTAAAAACTGCAAGATGGTAGAGGAAGGAAGAAATATAAAATGAATGAATAGGTGGATGGGCAAGGAATGGTCAGGTGGGTAGATGAATGGGTGGGTGGGTGGATAGTTTTTTTCAACCTGACACAAGCTACAGTCATTTGAGAAGAAGGAAACTTGACTGAGAAAATGTCCCCCATGTTGGCCTGTGGGCAAGCCCATGGGGCATTTTCTTACTTAGCTGATGTGGGAGGGTCCAGCCCACTGTGAGCAGTGCCACCCTGGGCAGGTAGCTCTGGATGGTATAAAAAGAAGGCTGAGTGCCGGGCATGGTGGTGCACACCTTTAATCCCAGCACTCAGAAAGCAGAGGCAGGTGGTTCTCTGTGAGCTGGAGGCCAATCTGGTCTACAAAGGGCAGCCAAAGCTACACAGAAAATCCCTGTTTCAACAAAACAAAACTGGGGGGTGGGGGAAGGCTGAGCAAGCCACGAAGAGCAATCCAGTAAACCAAGTTCTTCATGGCTTCTGCTTCAGTTCCTGCTTCCAGGTTCCTGCCTTGAGTTCCTGCCTTGACGTTCAACAATGACAGATTATGATGTGGAAGTGCAAGCCAAACAAATTATTTCCTCCTCAGATTACTTTCCGTCATTGTGCCTTATCCTAGCCTATATACAAACCCTAAGACAGATAGATGGATGGATGGATGATGAAAAAACTATAAATATATAAATATACAGAGAGAATAATAATAATAAGTATATGAAAAGATGAAGAGGGAGGAAAATGATAACGATGAAGGTAAATCTATGGTGAGACTGAGAGAGGAATGCACCAAGCACCAAGGCATCTCAGAAAGCAGTTTAGGCCTGTGCCAGAGACACCCCCATCTCCCATTCCACTTTCAGAGCCAAACACACCCCAAAGCTCAAGCTCTTGCCAAAGAGAACCATGACCACTTCCTGGGCTTAACTCCTGGGCAGGAGATGTTGCTGTATCCGTCATGCTGTGATCTCATCTCACTCTCCTCTTAGAGAAGGCTGAGGGATGGGGATGACACATCCCTGAGAGGGACACAGCTAGGGCTAGAGTTGGGATGGTGACCCTCAAACTGGGTTTTGTTTTTTGCATGCCTCCATCTTCTTCATGGTGCCTGACATGATTCTGTGACATTAGAGTTGTCATTTAATGTTGCCTGCGAGACCATAAGCCCCGTCACAGCTGGGTACTAGGAATCCTGCCCATTGAAGCATCTCCAGTAGCAAGCAGGGAGATGTGACTTGCCGGATAGACTGTCTGTGATGACCACACTACCAAAACCAGGAAATGAGGCACTGGCATTTGAGATGCCCAGTGGATGACTGAAATCAAGGCTGCCTACAAACACCTGGTTACATCACCTCCATCTTTCTGGGTCATCATTCCCCCTGCCTACTTAGCATCACCCTTTTGTGCCTCAAAGTCAAGGAACCTTATTTGGGTCTCCCTTAGTCCCAGCCTTAGGGGCAATGTGGAAGTCGATGCTTGAGAAAACAAGTTGGAACACTCTGGGCCACATGAAACTGGGCTCAGAAAGAATGTCAACCTAATTCAGAATGCTGCGTGGACATGTTCCGCATCTTATTTTTCTTCTGCGTACCCATTACTCACCCAGGGCCCAAATGGTGGCAGGTTTCCTTTCCCTGAGGGGACAGATTGCAGAAACTGGAAGAGAAGGTGGGCAGAGGAGAGGTGGCAGAGAAGAAGGAATGGCACAGCATGTCTGCTGCCGGCAGTGAGGAGGGCACTGAAGAACCACGGCCATCTTCCAGGACAGCTGCAGCCTCCTGCAAGGTTATCCACAGCGGGCACAGGCTCGAAAGAGGCGCAATAAAGTGAGTCATCCTCACCCAGTGTGAGCCAACTGAGCCGCCTGGGGCTCTGTGAAGCGTGTCCCCAGGTGCAAAGTTACTCAAATTCTGGAATGAGTTTTGCCAGAATAAAGGGCATAAAAAATGTCTGCACCCATAAAGGCCAGCTGCTATGTGGAGCCGTCAGCTGACAAGTGCCACCTGAATTGAGCCCCAGGCTGGAGACAGGCAGGGCTGTACCCTCTAGAAACATGTCTTTGGGCTCAGGACCCAGTTGTGTGCCCTTGGGAAGGGACATCACCTCTCTGAACTTTCCATCCCTGACTAATCACTAAGTGCCCTTCATTTTCTGAAATCCACAAAACAGAAACTGACACGGGCTTTTGCTTTTGTTCAGTTTTGAAACAAGATCTCTTGTATCCCAGGCTAGCCTCAAACTGACCATAGGGCTGAGGATGACCTGGAGTTTATGACCTTCCTGCCTTGACCTCCTGAGTGCTAGGATTACAGACACTGCACCTTGTTTACATGGGGGCCAAAGCTCTAACCTAGGCTTCATGCACACTAAGCAAGCACTCTACCTACTGAGCTACAGCACCGCCCCCCCCCGTCCCCCACCCCCACCCCCGCCCTTACACTGGCATTTTAATACAATGCAGTTCTCCCAGAAGCCGGTAGTGAAAGCCACAGGTGCCTAACTGCAGTTGTCTAGGTTCAAACCACACACCCCTTGTTTTTCAGATCCGTGAGCTCGCTGAACCTCTCTGAGCCAGGTTTCACTATGCGAAGAACAATATAAGCAGTGAGCTAGGAGGGCTAGCATGGTATCCCAAACCTCTAAGCACATTTCTTGACTTTTCCCACTGCTTGTGAATGGACAGAGGGCCTTATACATGTTAGACAAATACCCAACCAGTAAGCTCTGGCCCAATCCTGGTACCCAGCTTTGGACTGGATTCCCCATCATCCAGGCATATTAAGGCCGAAGTTCCTTAATCGTGCTCTTTGGGGCAAATATAGGAGCATCTATGAACCATGCATTTGCAAAGGTCCCTAACCACCCTGCTTTCTCTCTCCATATTCTGCATTATCTTCTTTGTACCATCTATTTCATGATCCACAACTATCAATGTGTTTACTCATTATCCATCTCTCCATCATATATTAAGCTCCATGCTATCACAGACTTGCTCCATCAGAAGAATGAAGAATAAATGTTTATATGGTGCTAGGGGCTGTGGCTGGATCAGTGGGTAGAATGCATGCCCAGCAGGAAGCCCTGGCTCAGACCCCTAGCACCATATGAACGTGGCATGAGGCTGGACTCCAGCTTGAAGGTAAAGCCGCTCCAGTCACTTGTGCTAGATCAAAACAGTCAACACTCAAGTACAGACAGAGGAGGGCTTGCTGGAGGAGGAAAGGCAGTCTCGTGGGTGTGGCTGCTCTTGGCTGCCCATGCTCCGATACATGCTCCCCACCTGTAAGCATAAGGGCAGCACTAACTGGACTCAAGGGGTTATAAAGAAGAAAAGGAAGCAGATATGACCTTAGAAGGGTCTGGGGGATCCCCGGAGAAGTTGGAGAGAGAGAATAGGGGATGGACATGATCAAATTACATTGTATATGTGTAAGAACCTTTCAAAGTAGATAACTAAAAGAGTAAAGAACGCTTCTTTGGAGAAAGCAGTGGGACTGGAAAGAAGTCAAGGAGACCTCATGATGGCCCACATTAGGTGAAGGCTGAGGTAGGCAGATGCCAGGTTCAAAGCCAGCCTGGGCTACATGTGAGACCATGCCTCAAAATAGCCACAAAGAAGTTAGGGCAAGTGATTATACTATGAAAATGGCCTGACTTAG
This sequence comes from Pachyuromys duprasi, assembly GCA_028658305.1. NCBI lineage: Eukaryota > Metazoa > Chordata > Mammalia > Rodentia > Muridae > Pachyuromys > Pachyuromys duprasi. Next base: position 11,960,987 of record CM053757.1, on the reverse strand, counting down.
TCCAGAACAGGCTGGGCCAAGTCTCCTGGTCTGTAACACATCAACCATCTCACTCACGTGTTCCTCATCCAATTGAGATTATAGAGACAAGGCACAATTCTTACAGTATTTAGCACTTGGTAGGCCTCATAGATGCTAGCTGTTAGCATTCACTGTCACTTTAGCAGCATCCTTGTCAAAAACTGCCCACGGTGCTGACACTCAATTAGAGCTAAGTGGTCCCTCTCTACTATCCAAAATGAAACCTCCCAGCCTCACATGAACCCTGTCGCAGTGCCCCACTGCGTCATGCGAAGCTCACATTTGGGTTTCTGCACACGTGGTCCGGGGCCGCCCACAGGGTTCGGTTCCACACACCTCACCGGTGCTGACACCAGGCCTGCGTCCTCCCTGGTCCTCTTCCTCCGCCCACCTGCACTCAGGGGACACACGGGGGCGCTCGCGCTCCAGCAGCCTGTAGCCGGAGCTCTCTGCAGGGCCCAAGCAGCAGCCTAAAATCCGACAACAGCAATCCCTCCTTCTGCACCCATTATATCTGCTTTCTCCCTGAGCTACCGGTTCCTGCCTGAGCCAGAGTCATCATGACTCCCGTTCGCTCAGGTCAGCGTCTTTTCTACCGTTTTGCGTGCGCTACCTGTAGCATCACGTTAATGTCTGCTTATTCCCTTCTCCATCAACTTCTGGCCTTCGATATATCCAGTTCAAATAAACTCACCCTGAACTCCGGCTCAGCAAGTCTCTATTAAGCGCCCCACTAACCTGTGCGGAACGCTGCAGGGTCAGGTACCAAGCAGGCAAGTCCTTAAGGAGACAGGGAATCCGAGTAGACTTTGCAATAGTGCAACAGTGCAAAGAGGGATGGGTAGCTTGCCTATTCCTCCCTGGGTCTCCCTCAACTGGCCTCCCTCACCACCTCTGAAAAATGGGATTCAGTTGTGGAATTGGGCCAAGGCTCACAAAGTCTCCTTCCACTGATTCCTCAGTTTCTGTCTTAGGACCAAAATGAACTGGGGGGACTGAATGTGTGGAACGCCTGCCTAGTATTTGAAAAACCTAGGGTTCAGTGCCCAGTACCACATAAATCAGTCATGTGGCCCCCACCTGTAATCCTAGCACTTAGGAGGTGAAGGCAAGAAGATCGGAAGTTGAAGGTCATCCTGAGCTCCATTGTAAGTAGGAGGCCAGCCTGGGTTACAGGAAACCCCACCTTCAAAATAAATAAATAAACAAATAGAGATAGATTGATTGATAGGTAGGTAAGTAGATAGATAGATAGATAGATAGATAGATAGACAGACAGACAGACAGATGGAACCATATTTAAAGTCTCAGCAATTTCTTACCTGAAACTCCTCCCAAAGACAGGTATACTGGGTACACATGTGGAACCCCAGCAACGGTGCCAGCAGGGTTAAGGATCTTGACTTCCAGCCCAGCATAAGCTACATTTTGAGACCCTGTCTCAAAGCAAACAACAATGGCAACAGTAACAACAATAAAATACCCACTCCAAAATCAGCAGTGCTCACCACCATGGTTTCTAAGCACTGAGCAATTCTGTTGAACCAGTATTCCCTTGGCTCAGGAAATTCCAGCCATGCTGCTCTCTTTAAAATTAAATATTAATTTCAGCTATTAATTAAAATAGTAAATGATTTAACACATTACATTAAATAATTTGATTTAAAATTTAATATGAAACACACCAAGCACACTCCTGCCTGAGGACTTTTGTCATTCTGTCCCCTGTGTGGAATGTCTAGCTTTGTCTCCACCTGCCTATTGGGTGGAGGGAGTTCTGTCTTGTCTCTACTCCAGGAGACCTTCCCTGAGAATTAGGGGACAGGCCAAGGACTCATGCACCAAATGGGCACATCTGCAGCCCACGACAGAGCTCATCGTCAGCTGCCTTGCCTGGCCGAGCCTGCGGAGAGTCACCCTCCTCTTGGACAATGGCTGACTGCTGAGGGACTGCCCCCCTCACGGGACAGTCTATGATGCAGTTACACTCCAGAGCCCTGATAGGATTGGATTGGCCAACGACGACGGCTTCCTGATGCCCTTCCCTTTCCTTCCCTTCTTTTCTCCTCCCTCCCAACTCCTTCCTTCCCCCTTCCCTTTCTTGACTCCTCCCCAAGGCATCCCTTGAGTGCCTTACCAGCATAAGAATGGCCTCTACAAAGCAAACCCTGTGTGGTGGCTTGCACCTGTAATCCTAACAGCAGGAAGTCAGAGATAAGAGGATCTGGAAATTTTGATGCCAGCTTGGGCCACCTTGTCAGCCTTGCCTACCGTACTACAGACTGAGAACAAGGACCAAAATCAGTAGACACACGCTGCACAGTGGCATACACGAGGCTTCACCTCACACCCCAACACCAGATGACTGCAGAGCTCAGGCCAGCACTCCCTGGAAAATGTTGCCAAGCACTTTATAGATGAACTTTCACTTGCATGACATGTTCACTCAAAACACAGTTCTTGGTTCAAAAGAAAGAAGAGAGTTTATTCTGAGGCAAAGATGAGTGACCTGGGCACACAGGTTGTCCCCAGCACACATTCCACTGACCTGCCACAGCCACAGAACAGAAGAGAGTGTACAGCACTGCATTTAACAAACACATGGAAGAGAACCAGGCAGGCAGCTTGGAGATGATATTTGATGGTATTCTTAACCCCCAGGTTGATGGAAGTTAGCAGTCTGCTAAGTCACGCCCATCAGGCTGTCCACCTAATATTCAGGGAGGTAGCAAGAAACTAAAGACAGCCCAGGATAGTTTGGGCTGCTCAGCTACAACATTCCATCTCTGAAATCACCATATTCTGGTTGGTCAGTAGCTCAGCAAGATCTTCAATATAAGTGTGCCTTCTGCAGAGAACTAAAGTTTACAGCAGTGAGTGACGAAGTATAGTTAACAGCCCAGCAGAAGCTGGTAACAGGGCCTGACAATCAGAGACTCCGGCACATGCATACCTACTCAGCACCCCGAGCCTATGCTGCAGCCCAAACTAACCATCCTGCCCCTGTTTCACACCACAGCCCACACTTCTGTGCCTCTTGGCTCTTGCTAAAGCTAGCCTTTGCTGAAAATGCCCTTTGCGTTGCTGCATATGTAGATTCTTTACAACCTGAGGCAGAAGCACCAGCCCCATGTCTTCCTTAAGAACCCCAATCCAGCCCCCACGCCCAGCCCCGTGTCTCCCACCTGACCCTCAAGGTTCTTCTGCCCAATCCCAGGCTATTAATTCATTCAATTTACATTTCCTCCCTGATGGGAGGTGATGGGGCACACAGAGGCAGGCAGATCTCTGAGTTCAAGGCCAACCTGGTCTACAAAATGAGTCCAGGACAGCCAGGTCTACAGAGACAAACCTTGTCTCAAAAACAAGAACAAAGAACAAAAACCACAATTGACATTTCCTGAGTAATCACTCTGGTCCAGGTCAATACCAGTTGTTTATAAGGAGATACATATGAGCTGGGAATATAGAAAGAGTGCTAATCTAGAGTGTGTGAGGCCCCAAGCTCAATCTCCAGTGTTACTACCTCCCCACTCATCCATCTACCCATCTATGTCCCCACACACTCACCAACCCACCCATCAATCCATCCACCTACTCATCCACCACCTACCCATCTTTCTACTGACCTATCTATCCATCCATCCATCCATTCTACGCACTATCCATCCATTCATTCACTCATTCACCTACCATCCTGTCCCTCACCCATGAGGGAAATACTGAACGAGCTTTACCATATGCCAGGCATTGTTCAAGGAGTTGGGAGTGACAAAGACAGTCACAACCTTTGTCCCATATGACAGATATTTCAATATAAGGAACAGTAAATGCTGCTCGTGTATTTGACAGCTCTGTGTGCTCCAGCCACACTGCTAAGCACTTTTCACATCTTACTGATTTAATCCTACTATCAACCCTTTGCTAGAGGGCTGCTATAAGCTTCATGGACTGGGTAAATGAAACCTGGAGCTGTCAAGCCATTTAGCCAAAATACTTAGCTAGTAGGGGTGGGCTAAAACCCTGACCAGCCCACAGATTCTTCTTTTCTTTTTGGCGTTTTGTTATTGTTGATTTTTCTGGTATGTTATTTGTTATTTTGTTGGCATGGTAGTGGACTTGAACTTGCCAAGCAAGCACTCTACTAGTGAACCATGCCCCCAGGTAGAACCTGGAAAAGTAGGTCACAGTATATTTCCCCCCTCCCCATAGCTCTCTGGAAATAATTACTCGTGAGGCTCAATTATTATTTTACAAATACCTCAGCCATATAGCTTGGCTCTTCTCTGACTAGCTCATAACTTAAAAAGGCCGATTTATACTGAATTACATTCTGCCAAGTGGCTAATTACCTGGGCTCAGGCACCATGCGTCCATCCTCTTCACATCTTGGCTTCACTCTTGAGCACCTCACTCTCCCCCAGAATCCCTTTTGCCTCCCAGATGTCCCACCTGTCTCCTGCCTCAGCCATAGGCCATAGGTGTTATATCCATACAACACACAAGAGATTCCTTCTACAAGAACCGACATGCTTACTTCTGCTATCCAACATCCCTATTGATTATCCAAAGGAACAAGAAACATGGCCAAGCATGGTGGCCCGTACTCAAGAGGTTAGAGGATGGCTGCCAGTTTGAGGCCCAACCGAGCAGTACAGCAAGATCCTTCTCAAGAAAAACAAAACCAGAAAGAAGGAAAGAAAAAAAAAGGAACAAAGAAAGGAATCAGATGGTAGGATGTGCTCTGCACAAAACTAACACTAAATATTGTAAAAGAGCTGGGGGTGCCACTCAGCAATAGAGTGCTTGCCCGGCTCTCACAAGACCCTGGGTTCTACCACCAGAATGGAAGAGAAAGAAAAACATTAAAACCATCAAGTTATAGCATAGCCATGACTCTCAGAACTAGGCCCAGGGAACTGGAAGCAAGACAAGAAATTTGCTTTTTTTGAGAAAACCTGGAAGGGCTTGGGGGAGGAGACAGACTTTAAACATCCTCTAAAAGAGTAAGTAGAATTTACAACATGAAACAAAAATGAGGAGGAGCCCAAGTGGGGACAAAAGCAACTAGAAGAGAAGCCTTGGAACAAGAGCTCTGAAAGTCTCCTGGCAGAGGGCTGAATTGGAGCAAAGGATCTGATTTCCCAAGGTTTCTGAGGAGGCTGAAGTGCCTCTTATGGCCACAAGGAAGCACTAGATGCCAGGCTGGGAGCTGCAGAAAAATGACCCTGAATGGCATTCACAGTGAGACTGTTGTGACAATAAAGGATTTATAAAGAGATAGGAAGGTCTGATGAGGCCCGTAAAGGAAATTCACTTGGTTCCTGCAGCATGTTTCTTAGTTTGTATGTGCGTGCGTGAGTGTGTGTGTGCACACACGCGTGCATGAGTATGCCTCTGGAGGCCAAAAAGACAACCTTGGGTGGTGTTCTTCAGGACCTAGCCACCTTGCCTTGTTTTGTTGGTTCAGTTGGTTGTTGTTAGCAGTGGTGGTGTGTATGTGTTAGTGTTCACATATGTTCACATATGGTGTTTACATGCTGGAGTCTTGCTCTATCATTCTTTCCCTTACTCCCTCAAGACAAAGTCTCTCCCTGAGCCTGAGGCTAGGCTGGCAGCCGGCAAGTCCCAGCAATCCTCCTGTGCCTGCTGAAGTGCAGGTGTGTGCTGTCACGCCAAGATTTTCACATGGTGCTGAGGATTAGAACTCAGTTCCTCATGCTTGTTCAGCAAGCAGCCTTACCCACTGAACCATCTCCCTGGACCCCTTATCATATCTTCATGGGATTTGGCAAGTATGTCATATGAAACAAACTTATTTCTGTCATACAGGGCTTTCATTACAGAAGTGCTACATAGCACAGTTTCCCCTGTAAGAACATGTAAGACTATTTCAAATCAAGAAACATGAATTCCCCCTTTTTACTGGGGGAGTAACATTGCAGCTTGAGCCAGTCTTAGGCAAATCTTTAAGGGACCCAGAAACTGCCAAAGCCTCTAATGTTGTCAAACACCTTTGGATCACTTTGTTGACTAATCAGAAACTACAAAACAGCTGACCACATTAAGTAGGAGAAACAATCTTGCAAATTGACTTTCAAGCAAGTACAAGATCAGTTTATAGACAATAAATATCAGCTAGACTAAAGAGCATTGATTCCCACACATTTCATCTTTGTTTACATGATCACTAGGTAGTTCAAAGTTAGCCTGAAACACATGAAACTTGGTCTCAAAAGAGGAAAAGAGAGGCCCAGGCTGGTGGCACATGCCTTACATTTCAGCACTTAGGAGGCAAAAGCAAGCATAACTCTGTAAATTCAAGTCCAGCCTGGACTACATAGAGAGTTCTAGGCCAGAAAAGGCTACACAGTGAGACCCACTCTCTGAGAAAGAGAGACAGAGACAAAGGGGAGGGAGGAAGAGGAAAAAGAAGAAATAATGTCATGAGTCAGGCATCATCTGGAAAGTCTCAGAAAAATCTATAACATATAAAATTCCCTAGTATCGTGGACTGTAGAGATGGCTCAGCAGTTAAGAGTACTTGTTGCTCTTTTAAAGGACATGGGTTCAATTCCCCATACCAATATGGTGGCTCAGAACTGTCTGTAACTCCAGTTCCAGAGAAACCAATGCCTTCTGTGGCATGAGATACACACATGGTACACAGACATATGTTGTTGAATATTAATATTTACTATTGAATTATCTTTTAGTTAAACAGTGGTTATTCCTAAACCAGCTGTACACCCAAATCACCACATAGAGACTAGGGTTTACTTAATTAACCTAGCGCACAATGCTGGGCAATAGTACTCCATCCTAAATCTCCCAAGCCCACATAGTTTCCTCCCATTCAGACTTCCCACATTATACTTGCTTTTAGTCATATCTTAGGTCCAGTTCATCTCTCCTCATGGTTTCAAGTCCTTTCCTGCTGATCTCTCTTCTCATACTCCTCCCAATTGCTTCTTTCTCCTCCCCTCCAGACCAGGATGTCCCACTCTATTCTTTCCATTGCACACCATTGGCTGGTTGTTTTATTGACAATACAGAGAACAAATGGTGGCATGTTTACCCAAACTTGAGACAGATCACAATGCAATGTCTGGATTGAAACCAGATAGTGGGGTAGAAAAATCAGCATTTGAATGAACAACGTATACATTCCACAAGAACATTGCACCAACAGACATGCATCCAGGCAAAGCACTCATACAGACAAAAAGAAATAAACATCATTAATTCACTGGCATCAAAGGGAGCTTACTCTCCAAAGGAGAGAAAACTAACATTTAAAATCACTGGACCCTCCACACACATTGCTGATGCAGAGAGTCCTGTATCCGGAGAGCCAGCCATTCTCTCTTCCATCTATGCAACACATACTTAGAGCTCTCCTGTGGGTCACCTTGATTCTTTGCTTGATTGGACTGGGAAGTGCCTAGGAGACTAATAACACTCATCTCCAGGTGTGTCTGAAGACCTTTCCAGGGAGGGCTAAGTGAAAAAGACCTGTCTGAACATGGGTGGTTCCATCCCATAGGTTGGGGGGTCCAGATGGGTAGAAAAGAAGAAAAGTGCACTGCGGTAGCTCGAATGAGAAGCATTCCCCACTCACTCAGGTATTTAAACAGTGAGTTCCCACCTGGTGACACTATTTGGGGAGGTTATGGACCCTTTGCAACATGCAGTCTTGCTGGAGGAAGTATGTCACTAGGGTTGGGCCTTGAGAGTTTCTAGTTCACTCTCTCTGGTGCTTCGGATGGAAGGTAGCCCCTTTGAGCCTCCTGCTGCCATGCTTGCCGTGCCATATAAATTCTCCCTCTGAAACTGTGAGCCCAGATAAACTTTCTTTCTTACGCGGCCTCTCATCATGTTCAGTCACAGCAACAGGAAATAACTGATACATGCGCAGAGATGGAATCCTGTTCTCTCCTTCCTCTTTCCCTCACTTGTTTCTGGCCCCCACGAGAGACTGGAACGTCTAAAACCATGGGCTAAATAAAACCTTCCCTTAAGCTGCTCTCCTGGATATCGGATTGCAGGACCCAGGAAGCTTGACTAACATGGCTCATATGGTATTTAGGGACCTAGAGATCTACTGATGAGCTGAGAAGACAGCTATCCCATGAGCGAGCCAGTAGCATCTTCCCATAGGGACCAGAATTACCCAAACCTCTCATAGCTACAATAGCAGCCCTACGGTCAGTCTCATAGGAACTGAGTTCCTATGGTGGTCTCCTGTTCAAGGCAAGGGGTCAAACTCCATAGTGTTTAAGGGGAGTCTTCTAACGAGATGAGAAGGCAATCAAAATCATTAGACACTGGTCTTGGGGCAGCTCTTGGTAACATGCTTGCCACACAAGCATTAGAACCCATGTTTGGTGCCCAGAATCCACATAAAAAGCCAGTGATGTGGGCCCGCAGAGATGGCCCGGGGGTTAAGAGTATGCACTGCTTTACCAGAGGACCAGAGTTCAAGGCCTACCACCCACATCAGGTGGCTCAGACAGTGGTAGCTTTAACTCCAATGGACACACACACACATAATTTAAAATATTTTTTAAGCCAGACACAAGGCACATACCAATGTGCCTTGCATTACCAATGCTGGGAAAGTGGAGGCAAGGGGATCCCTGGAGCTAACTGGCCAGCTAGCCTAGCCTAATTGATGAGCTGCAGGCCAATGAGAGACCCTATCGCAAAAGTAAATCAAAAACCCAAATTAAAACAAAGTGGATGGCTCATGAGGAATGGCACCCACCATTGGCCTCTGGCTTCTACCAGAGTGTGAGCACGTACCTTACACAAATACCTGCATGTATACACACACACACACACTAATATACACACATACCCACACACAATCCTGAACATGTATACGGATATATACACATTTATATACACATAGCCCCCCACATGCACATACAAGTTCATGTACACAAACACATACACATACCTACACATGCATGCACTCATAACTACAGAGAGAGAGAGAGAGACATACCATGCAGATAAAGGTGCTTATAACTGTATGAGTACATACAAAGGAACTGTTTCTTTGGTGTTTAATTGTTTGTTTGTTTCAAGACAGGGTTTATCCGTTCAGTTCTGGCTGTCCTGGACTTGCTTTGTAGACCAAGCTGGCCTCAAACTCATAGATACCTGCCTGCCTCTGCCTCTCAAGTGCTGGGATTAAAGATGTGTGCCACACAACAAGCTCAAAGGAATAATTTCTAAATCCCAAGACATGGATTGGATGTAAGAGCTTCTCTAGGTACTATTGTTGGTAAATTCTCTGCAAACTAATACAGTTATAAAGAAAGAAAACCCCAATTCATTCACTTTTACTAATGAAGACTCAGGAGCTAGATGCTGTGGTGAAAATCTGCTACCTCAGAGAGGCAGAGAAAGCACCCAACTGGCCATCCTACTCAGCTCATGTCCCAAAGGAAAAAGCAAAAAGCTAAAACTAAAACCAAAATCCCAAGGCCAAAAGCTTGCCACCTCACCTGACAGCCCAGGGGGAGAGAGACAAAAGCTCATTCTTCTTCTCCATGCTGTCTTAAATAGCCTTCAACTCAAAGTCCCTCCTTTCTGTTTAATTCCTGTCATCTGGTTACTTGACCTATGATTAACTTTATTAAATCCTGTATACAGAAAGCTCTTAGATTAAAGGTGTGTGCTAGGACTGAACCACACCAACCAAGAAACAGGTTTTTACAGTTCACAAGCTCAGGGTTCACAATGGGATCAAATATCCTGCAACATTTCCCCCTTTTGTCTAAATAAAAGACTTTTTTCTAGCATCAGTAAACTATATACTATCTTGTTAAAAAAAAAAAAAAAAACATGCAAAATGTCCAGTTCATTAGTATCTGGCAACCTTGGAGAAAGATTCTACTACCTACCCTATCTTGGTAAGTCCATAGTTCTATACCTAAGTCACTTTGTATCATAACTTGCATTGCAATCAACAAACATCTTTTTAGACCTAAAGTATCTTCTTAAATCCCAAACAACTTAAGCTTAATTGTAAGACTGTAACTATTTAGTGTTCCACCCCATCAGAGACCTGAGAAAGATAATATTACCTGAATAAACAGGAAGCACAGAGCAAGCAGCTTCCAAAACTATAAAAAAATTACAGATTCTGCTGGCCACCTGGACAGTAACCAAAGATTTCTCTATAATGTTAATGCATCATCTTCAGCCTTCTGGCTCAGAATATCTGACAGACTTTCATGTGAAGCAGGTATTATGAAGGACTTGCCTACCTTGTCCTTGCAAAGCTCAACAGTCAACTTTGTCTGTTTGTCCAGCATTCCATCTATAGAGCAGAAGCAAGGACATTCCTTGCGTTGGGGCTGACTACCTTGCCACATATGAAGCCATCTCCTAAAGGAGAATTTTTTATGCTCCTCATATTCTTCGAAGTCAAAAGCGGGTGCTGCCAGGAGCCGACAGGTCTTCTTGTCAAAAAATTCTCAAATTAATAAAACATCATGAAATGACATATTCTGTAGATCCCTAAGGTTTTTGAAGGCCATAATATCTCTAGTATATCTGAATTGCTTGTTTCTAGTTGTAACCTGACTGATTAACTGAGAAAACACCCATGACTAAGCTAACAAAAAAAAAACAAATCTATTATTTTTCTTTTCTTAGTTATCCTTAACAGTTTGTGATAGTTGCTTTCAAAAGGACTAAAACATCACACTACATTTTTAAGAATTATATAGGTACAAAACCTTAAAAAGAGCTGATACATAGTATGCTGTAACCAAAATATAAGCTGAATTTTGTATCAATATGCAAAGATCTATAAGAGTAGATTCAATAATCCACCCTTTTCCTATTGTTCCTATATTATTTCTATATCCTCCCTTTTTTTGTCTAAATAAAAAAGAAAATATTTTAACTCTAATGCAGTAATAAATATTTACAAAAATGAAACAAATTTTGCTAAGTTTTCCACAATGTTCAGCTTAGTTGTATTTGGCAGTTTTAGGATTAAGTATTTTTTAGTTCAAAGTTCTGTAAAATGTTCACGTTAGTCTCAGCAATTTGAATATCCTGAGCAGTCTGTAGTTCGAAGCTGATCTTTGGATGGTATTTGTCAGCTTGGTGGCAATCCTGAGTAGGCAGAACATAACAGTCAACTCAAAGATGCCTGTAAGACTTGTGGGAGTCGAACGTTACCGTGGAAGGCCCCAGAGTGAGGCACGGAGACCAGGATAGATGCAAACAGCAAGAGGTTTATTAAAACCAACATGTTGGGATCTTCTGTGCTGTAAGGAGAGGTGACCCCGAGGAACAAAAGTTTTGGGGTTTTATGGGCCACTATGGAAATAGTAACAGGGCAATTCTTCATTGGTGAATATTTTGGGTCTAGCTATGTGCTTGGGCCAGCATACTCAGGGTTAAACTGCCCGCGTTGCAGTTTCTAGAAGGATTGCCTTCCCCCCCACCCCCCCAACCTCCGACCCCCCGCCTGTGTCCTTGGGGACTTTTCCAGCAACAGTCTGTGCGAATGTGCCAAGGACTGCCTGCCTCTACGTCCTTGGGGTTTTTCCAGCAACTGTCTGACTATGAGGTTTGAGTCCCGGGGCGGAGGGGGGGGGGGGGCAGAGGGAAGAGGGTATGCTCTACACTTAGCAATTAGTAGAAAGTTCCCAGTTTTCCCAGTTTTCTTGGTTGTTCTCAAACTAGATCTCATCAATGCCCACTGTTTGTGCAGAACGAGGCAGCAAAAGAAGAATGAAGCAGTTTTTCCCAGTGGTTGGTGTTTCACAATCCAGGAGGCTTCATCGTTAGGGGTCCTGTCATCTTTCTGGAAACCTAAATAGTTACTGTTCAGAGTAGTAGGAAACCTCAACATTTTAAATGCTGTGTTCAGCAGATCTCAGAAAGGTTTGAGGACCATAATCTATTAACTATACCTGAGGTACACAAACTTTGTTCCTAGTTACTTGCTTCAGACTCAAACCTAGAACTACATACAGGAAGCTAGAAGAAGCTTATTTCTAAAATTAGTTAATAATCTGTATGAATTCTAGTATCACAACAAAAAATTATATATACATAATAATCTCGTAGATTTTTGAGATAATATTTATATCTTAAAAAACTAGAGAGTCAAAAACCAGAAGATTATGAGATCAGTGGCAATAGAATAGTCCCTTATTTTTGTTTTCTCTGTCCCATAACAGTTGGCTCTTCTGACATGAGACAGAGATTTTGGATTTTCTTTTAACAAGCATGCATGGGTTTAGAGAAGGAGAGAGCCATGCTCCAACCCCAAAGCCAGCTTTGATTTTTAGTTGAATTGGGACCACAAAATGACCATTTGTCAATTATGTCTGTAGAAGGCAAAAGAGACAAGATGGAGGTGGGCAATACCACTTGGCCAATTTACTTATGCTTCTTCTTGTGACATTTTCTCTTGATAATCCATCCTTTTTCTTCAGAATTTTCATTTGTCCAGTGGTCTCCGGGTTCCAGTGTTAAACGTTTTTATTCTCCTGGGAAGATAAAAACAAAACCCTGCCCCCACCCCTAACTTTGGGGGTTTCCTTTTTTAAAAATATCTTTCCTAGGACAAGATGGTTCTTGGCAATAGAAAGGTATTATCTTTCAATTGACAATTAAAAAAAAATCCTTTTGAAATTTTGAAACTAAACACAATCTTAAGTGTATTTATATTTAGGTCACAAAGGACATTCACTTTGAATTTCAGCCTGCCTTTTGCAAGTGGCTTTTAATTTTAATTATTGTAATTCCTATCTGCCTGCTTCTCTCTACCTCTCAAGTACAGACTTCTGTACTTGGAACTTGCTCTGTATCAGGCTTGCCTTGAACTCAGTTGTCGCGAGCTGCTGTTTTAGCAGCTGCTTTGATATTTAAATCTCAGCGGAAAGACTGGCTTTACCAGGCCTTTTTTGGAGTCAGGGAAGAATTTGCAAGTCCATCGCTTTTGTTCGTGACAGTAGGTGGGATAGCTTGTCAAAACCACACCTATTGTTTCACCTCCTTGTGAATTTAACTCATTGTTCTGAGCTGTTTTTTACTCTAGCTTAAAAGGAGTCTGAATTAAACCCAGGGGGCTAGTCTAGTTTCCACTAGAGCCTCTTGGAAAGGTCCCGTGTGTTGTGTGTTAGTTTATTAATTTTAATCCCCACTCCCGACTCAAGAACCGGAGCCTGCTGGCAGGCTCTGGCTCTCGGAGATCTGCATGCTTCTGTCTAAGTGTTGGGATTAAAGGTGAGAACTGTCATCACCCTGTTGATTGTAACTCTGGAATTTAGAAAACAACTAATTTATAGAGATCACCTGTCTCTGCTGGGTTAAAGGCATGGGCTACCACGGCCCTGCTCAAATGTTTTTTATCTTAGATCCAAATTACTCCGACTCTTAGAGATTTGGAAAACAAATTTGAACTGTAGTAACACTTTGAAGTTACTTAAAACATTTGAAATCTCTTAACTGTGTTTTTAATACCAAACATAAAAATATCCTTTTATGTAAGAAAAACTCAAAAGCTGAAGTCCAGGATGGCATGGGCCTTGTAGCAATCTACAGTCTAACATTCTAACATGGAATTTAGACACATGACTTAAGAAAACCCATTTTTTTATTTGATGCTGGTAAGACAAGTGTGTTTTGGTCTCTGATCATTATAGCAGTTTGCCAAAATATTTGTTTTGTGGTCTTTCTTGAATTGGAAACTGTTCTGACTATGATTATATCCAGAGCAATCTTGTTTTTAACAACAAGAATTAATATTTTAATTGCTCTGTGGATGAGTTTTACAGTTCACAATCCTGGGGTTCACAATGGGATCAAATATCCTGAAACAAACAAGAGCAAATTTTCAAACACTACTGCTGATAGGTAGATAAATGCCATATCCCATACTACATGCACCTCCCTGTTTTGGTAGCTAAACAGAATTGCATTCTTTAACACAAGTACTTTCCAATATACAATAAATCTGGAACATGTTTTATTTCTCTTCAGTCCCTTTTCAATGTTCTAGAGCATGAAGTTTAACCAAGTTAAATCCTGGAGGACCCACCCACTTCCTGGGCTTTGAACACCATGTACATATTGCTGACTTGTTAATTTATGTGCCTAACTCATTTGTCTCTGTTTCAAGCTTGGGCATCCCACGCCTGCTTGGCCTCTCCTCTCTGTCACAGGCCCAGCAAGCCCAGCAAGCCCAGCAAGCCCAGCAAGCCCCAAGCAGGACCCTAGAGCCTCCAGTTTCTTTTATATTCCTTTGGACCAGCATTTTGCATTTTGCTGCTTCCTCCATTAATAATGGAGCTTGGTACATTTATGATGCCTTTGTATAAGAAGTTTGCTATATAACATTTTGAGAATTACATCTGAACAATCATTATAAAAAAATATGGTAATCCTCACCCTCTCCTGTATATTACATTTTGTTCTTTCCAGATGGCTTATGGGAAGAAAAGTTATAATAGCCATGACTCACTCCTTCTCAACCAAAGCAAACCTAGAAGCGAATGTCTCCATCAAACCCTGAAAGGCAGCAGCAAAAGACTAGGGACTCTGTATTTAAAATGCATTCAGCAGAATATACCTGGCCTACCTAATGTGCTTGGGAAATGAGGAAGTCATCATGCAGACATTTGTTTTAGTTTATGTAGTTAGATGATAAAATGGGAAGATACAAGCCCCAAACTGAGTACTCACAGGAGGCGATGACTCATCTTCGTCATTGGGTATTCGTTGATCAATCCAAAAGTAACTCTGAGTGATCAGGCAGCACCGTCTGACAGACTCACAGGATGCAATGTCTGTGCCTTACATATGCTTTTCATTTCTGTTTGTAGGTTCAGTTTAGTGTTGGATTAGATATGTGATTCACAAGTTGAACTTGACAAGGCAACTCTTTGTGCCAACAAAATTTTTGAAGGAAATAAATACCACACACGCACACACATGCCCCATGAAACTTACTTGAAAGTTTTTTGAAAATGATAGAGAAATTTTTTTTAAGTTATATTTATGGGGGCTGAAAAGATGGCTCTGTGGTTAAGAGCACTGGCTGCTCGCTGCTCTTCCAGAGGACCCTAGGTTCAATTCCTGGCACCCACACGGCAGCTCAAAACTGTAGCTCCTGTTCTAAGGATCTGACACCCTCACATAGACATACTTGCAGCCAAAATGTACCAATGTACATAAAATAAAAATAAATAATTCTTTTAAAGTTACATTTATTGGGGGCAGGGAGACATTTGTGGCACAACATATATGTAGGGGTCAGAAGACATCTAGCCTGAATCAGGTCTCTCTTCTACTACGTGGATCCTGGGATTCGAACCCAGGACATGAAGCTTGGCAACAAATTTCCTTACTTATTAAGCCATCCTGATGACCCCAGAACTTTTTTTTCTTTTCCCTTTAAAGACAGAGTTTTATGAATCCCAGATCACTCTTGAATTTGTTAATGTAGCTGAAGATGACATTGAACTTCTGGTCATTTTAATGAAGCTGGCTAGAGAGACAAAGAAAATTGATGGGACATGGAAAGAGAAAAGAGCCCCTCATCCCAGGAATTGGTTGAAGCCTTTTGCTAGCTGAGAACAAGGAATTCAGACATTACTAACATTAGCAGCAGAGATTCCCTATGTAGAAACAGTATTTGTTTTATATGAATTTTTTCAGATATGAGTGTTAAAATAGCGATGATGTATGCTTGAGGGCTGGGTGTACAGGACCAAGTGTAGGCTTCGTCCTTTCCCAACTGTAACCTGAAATTTCCTAAGGATCTCACAAGAAGCCCCACCTCCACAAACCTCCTGAGCCACGGCCTTCCCCATCAGACTGTAACTGTCTGCAAGCACCTCTGGGCCACGCTAGGCTCTGTGCTGGGCTTGATCTGGAGTTAGTGGGCTTGCAGGGTCATAGCTTGCACTGAAACCAGCCTGGTGGAGCAGAAGCAGCCCAATAGAACATGTGCAAGTGTTTAGGAGGATTTTGGATGGAAAGCCAATAGATAGAGTGTTGATATCTGCCAGACCCTAGTGGCTTTTCATTTGTTTGTTTGGTTGGTTAGTTGGTTAGTTGGTTTGCTTAACCTTTACCCAAAACTTTCCCTAATAAATCCCAACTTTGCCTCACACCAGCTCATCCTAAAATGTTTTTCAGTGGCAAAGCAAGGATCTCGGTTTCACCCAAGCAGAGACCTCTGGAAAGAACTTCTCGGACAGCTGCAGGCAGCCGCACACACCTTGTCTCTTCCCAGCCCTGCTGCCTCTGATGTCAGATGGCTCACCACATCTACCTTGGCAGAGAACTTTCTCCCCTTTTTTATTTTATTTTATTTTTTATTTTTCAGACAGGGTCTCAAGTACAGGACGCTGGCCTCAGTCTCACTATGCAGCTGAGGGTGGCTTTTCACTTTTTATCCTTTTGCCGCCTCCTCCTGAGTTCTGGGATTACAGGCATGTACCATGACACCCAACTAATACAAGTTGGGAATGAAACACAGTGACCGGGAAGACACCTTAGTCAGTAAACTGCTTGCATTGCATCCATGAAGGCAGCTGTGGAGGTTCATGACTGCAATCTCAGTTTTTTGGGAGGCAGAGGCAGGGAGAAGCAAATGGATCCCTGGGGCTCACTGGCCAGCCAGCCAAGTCTATTTGGTGAGCGCCAGGTCACTGAGAGATGCTGCTTTAAAAGCAAACAAAAAGTGTACCACACCCAAGGAATAATTCCCAAGGTTGTTCTTTGGCTTCCATATACATACACAATCATATGTGTGTGCACACAACCGTGCAGGTGCACACATACAAGAGAGAGGCAGACATACACACAGACAAACAGGCATGCAGAGAGACAGACAGACAGAGACAGAATACTTAGCCCTAGGAAGTGAACTAATAGTGAACAAATTCCAGGCTTTTCAGCTAATGAATATATTTTGAACATCTGCGGTGTGTTAGGCAAGGTACTGACACAGAGTATATACCATGTTTAGATGCATGTCTCCCAAAGGCTCACAGTCCTGTGGTAGCATCATTAAGAGAGGGTAGAGGGGTATTTTACTATACTGGTAGGAGCAGTGCCTAGCCCGGTCCTCATCACAAAGGCTTTCTCCAGCAGCTGCTGGAAGCAGATGCACAGCCACAGTCAAACCTTAGGCAGAGCTCAGGGAACCCCGAGAAGATGGGGAGGAGGAATTATAGGAACCAGAGGGTTTGAGAACATGGCCCACAAAATCAGCTAAGCAGGGTTCTTAGGGGCTCCCAGAGACTGAAACAGCAATCAGGGAGCCTGCATGGAACCATGCTAGGTCCTCTGCTTACATGCTGTAGTGGTTTATAGCTTGGGACTCCTAAAAGTGGGCATGGCAGTGTCTCTGACTCTTTTGCCTACTCATGAGACCCTTTTCCTCCAACTGAGTTGCCTCATCCAGCCCTGATAATGAGGGCTTGTGCCTAATCTTATTGCATCCTGTTATGCCATGTTCAATTATTATCCCTGGAGGCCTGCTCTTTTCTGAAGGGAAGTGGATCTGGGAGAAAGGGGGTGGGATGGGAGTGGGGACTGGAAGGAGGGGAGGTGGCAGTTGTATTATATGAGAGAAGAATTAAAAAAACAACAACAACAGAGCTACTGGAGGGGCCGGAGACATGGGTCATTGGTTGAGAGCACCGGCTGCTTTTCCAAAAACCCTGGGTCTGATTCCTAACACTTACATGGCAGTTCACAAACACCTGTAACTCCAGTTTCAGGGAATCCAACACCTTCTTCTGGCCTACCCAAGCACAAGTTACATTTGTGGTACACAATATATGCAGACAAAGCACCGCTATACATAAAGTAAAAATAAAAATAACTTAATAAAAAAAAAGAGGAGGGGCCTATGGAAGAAAGCAGTCATGAGGACATGCACCTGAAAGGCCACAAAGACCCCAACCCTCCTCTTCTTTGCCTTCCAGCTATGATGATGCAAACAGGCCTCCCTAACCACAGGTTCCCACTCTGACATGCGATAAAGCCACAAGGCCAACCAATTGAGAGCGACAGTAAACTTTTTGTCTTGGTAAGTTGTTCTCTTGGGTATTTATTACAATAGCATCAAACTGATGAGCATGGATACAGTGTTCTCTCTCCTTGGAAACTGTGTAGACAAGCTCTGGAGATTAAAGAACCAGATAGGCTTTAGAACCTCTTGTTAAGGAGACTGCTCCTTCTGAAAGATGGAGTCTCTTGTTGGTGTCCATGTGGGGTCTTGTGCACAAGGTTTGTATGTAGTTACACAGCAATGTAAAAAGCTGCTGGGTGACCTGGACCTTTGCTGACCATGAAGCTCTCCCCAGTGATCTCCAAGGGGCACTCACTGGGCCAAGCCCAAGTGTTCTGGCAGCCTTAGAGGGGTCTCGTCTGCAGTTTTATTATTCTCTGTGGTCTCTCTGTGCTTGTATTAATGTTCTGTTTCCAGGCTGCCTGATCACCAGCTCCCAGCAATTACTCAGTGTATTTTAGACAGAACAAATAAACGTTCAGCAGGGGTTGAAGTATTGTGTGTGCGCATCTATGTATGAATGTGTATATGTATGTGTGTCTGTTTGTGTATGCGTGTACATCTATGTATGTATGTATATGTATGCATCTATGTATATATGTGTGTGCATGTGTGTCTGTGTGTGTGTGTATATGTTCACTCATTATACCCCAGGCAGTACTAAGTACTCAACAGGTACATTAAAAGCCAATCTCAGGGCCCATAATGCTTCAAATACTGTGTTACAGTGCTTCAAATATGTTACAATATGTCAAATACAGGGCTTGGTAGTATAATAATGTCTCAAAACCCAACAACAAGAAGTAACACTCAACAATTTGACAATGTGAGTACATAGCCACAAGCCACCCTAACTTTTATGTTTCCTACCAAACAACTGTAAAATATTACCTTTTTCATATCTAAGAAGGAGCTCATGACAACAAGCATGCTTTTATTAGTCAGGGTTCTCTAGAGGAACAGAACTGATAGAATGGATATATGTTAAATGGGGGCTGATTAGACTGCCTTACACAATAGTGTCTGGACAGCCCAATAGTGGCTGTTTTGCTTGAAGTAGCTGAGAACCCAGTGGCTGCTCAGCTCGTTAGGCCAGCAGTCCCAGTCTAGTGCTGCAGGCTTCAAGGATTCCTCCAGAGTCACTGGTTCTTGGTCCATGTTGAAAGCTGGTTTTGGTGGCATTGCAGGAAAACAGTGGCAGCATTGGGAGCAAGAGCTGCAGCAACAGCAGAGTAGATGAACTTGCATGCATAGCATAAAGACAAATGGAAAACAGCAAAAGCGTTTCTTTCCTGGTCTTCCTAATGTGCCGATCACTTTTAGAGACAGTCGTCCCAACTCCGTTAAGTTTACCAAGAAACTGGAGACTCCACATTCAGTGAGAGAGCCTATCTCCAGGGGATAGTCTGGAGAGTGATAGAAGGAGACACTCAGCAGCCTCAGGCATGCCTGCCTGCACACACATGTGTGCACACAGAGGAAAACTAGGATACATCTCAGTGGTAGAGAGCTTGCCTGGGATGCAGGAAGTCAGTTCCCCTGACTCTAGAAGAATCATCTGTGAAAGTGAAAACAGAGCTCCGTGGTTGGGATTCACATAGTGTACAGGAGGCTAAAGATTTAATTCCTGGAACCACACCTGGAGAATGCACCATACTGCAAAGAGAAAGGAGGCCTTGAAGAATGGAAATCCCTCTTCTGGGAAGTATCAGGTAGATATGTTTCTCTTATAATGGTGAGGACTCATTATGAACAGTAACTGAACTAAGACAATACAAAGAATACAGTTTAGAGTCAGAAAGGGAAAAAATTGCATTGGAAAGGAGTTAAAGGAAGTTCTTTATGACCCAAACTGACATCACAAATGGAAAGGGGAAGGAAAAAGTAGCTGATTCCTTTGCCTGCTCTGATCCTGTTTTGTGTTTTAAATCACTCATAGGATATAAATGTACTCACACGTAGGTGTCATCTAGATAATACATTACAGCAAGAGAGGAAAAACCAAACCGGAGGATTCCTGTGACATTGTAAACTCAAGCTTGTCTCCTGGTGACCTGGCCCGCAGGTCAGTCGAACAAGACCCTACTAGAGGAAGTAAGAATGGGGTGGGACAAGAGACTCGAATGAAGACCAAGACAGGCTGTCTGATCAAGGTCCCTGTTTGTTTGAATTTTTCATACAACTTTATAGGGAGAAGGCAGGACAGAAGGAATGTAATTGCCTTTGGCAGGGCTACTAAGTGACCAGGAGTCAGGAAGACCCACCAAAGGAGTCACAAGATGTGTTAATGATAGTTGTTAGTAAAGTTCTGCAGAAGAGTTACTTTGGAAGCCCTGAGAGGGGAGGAGGGTTTAAGGTATTTCAGGAAGATGATCTTACCGTAAGCCCCAGGTCAGCCAGGAATGCACTATCATATCCAAGTGGTAGGCCATTAAACCAGGTCAGGCCAGATGCCAAGAATTCAGGGGGCAGCAAAGTGCCAGAAGGCTCCCCACATCCTGGCGCAAGACATCACTTCCTGATTTATTTGTGTTGCTATTGATAAGACAACGATGATCTTAACTCACAGTTTAACAAAGAGAAAAAGGCAAAATATCTAAAATTGGAGTCTAAGCACTTCGAAATTCCTTCTGTTTTATCTCTGGCATTCAGGCTCTGGTTAACTAACTTCATCAGAGAGGATTTGTGAGATGAGGTGAAAAGTCACCAACAGTCTTTGCTGGGATCTGTAAGCAGGCACTTCTACAGCCAGCCCTAAGGGACCTGACAAACAGCTACCCCGAAGACCACCTGCTGATCACCTGGAACCACCTGCACATGCTCTGGGTTACCTTATAAGAACTCGTAGAGCTCCCCCCCCCCCCTTTTCTCTTTCACCTCGTCCGGAGACTGCCTCTGTGAGCCCTTCCCCCTTCCCTAATAAACCTCCCACATGGAACCGGTCGTGTGGCGTAATTTGTGAACCCGCCGTGCAACCTTTATTCTGCACGATTTCTAACAGTCTTACCCATGGCTGGAACCTGCAAGTTGTAATGCCAACCTGCCAAGCAAGGTATGGCCGCTGGTGCACCCGAGGCATGGTTTGGGGCACCCACTGTCTGCTTCCTGACTAGATTTAAGGCATTCTCCACAGGAAGGAATTCCTGCCTGGCGCTATCAGCCTTGGCTGGGAAGAACATAGGCCGTAGGGGGTCATCCACTGCTGCTGTTTTGCTAAAAGCTCACTCTGTCAAACTGCCTTCTAAATCTTTATGTTTAGACGTATGGATTAGCACCGTTCTCATGAGAGAAGCTTGGAGGGGGCAGTGGTTAATGCAGAGACTCAAACTGTTCAAAGTGTTGGAGATAAGCAGCAATGAGTGCTCAGCCCTAAATGGGACATCACGCCCCAAGGGGTTGGGAGACTTGGGCCTTGTATCTGTAAGTCTCAGGATGCCCTTTGCAGGGATTTTCTCTTCCATTCTCTGCTCTGACATTTTGCTGTAGAACTGAAGTCCTGCTGTGGTGGTGATTAGCAAGTCAATGAAGATTAGAGCTTCCTTCTCTTTTGCAATTAGCCTAGATGTGATATTCCATTTGGTGTGCATTTTATTCAATAATACTTAACTGGCTTTGATAATGGGGGAGGGGGAAACACAAGAGTTCATTATAAGTTATATTGTAATATTTACATAATTGTCAAGCAGTCTCACCTTTAGTTCTTTGAGGGTGAATCTCAAAGGATAGTTTTGAGTTTCTTCCTAATTTTCTTGACTTCTATATTGTGTCTTACTATATAGCCAAGGATAGTCTTGTACATGAGACTATGTCTTACGATCTGGCCTAGCATAGCCTTGAGCATGAGACATACTGTATCTTACTATGTAGCCTAGGAGAACTTGGAACATGAGACAATACTTCTGCCTTAACTTCCTCAATGTGAGGATTAGAAGCGCCAACACTACACACCCAGCTCCAATTTCTCTCAATGAAATCTTGTTACCACTATAACTATATTTTTAAAGATCAAAAATAAATAAAGGCATAAACTGTATTGTCAGCAGCTGGAGGAAGACCCAACCCAACACCATCACCAGCTGCCCTGAAAAGGTACCACCACCACTTAGGGACTGTCATTCAGATAAAGCCAGATCCTTAACAATGCCATAGAACAAAATTTCATAGCTGGGGGTGGTGTTGCACACCTTTAATCTCAGCACTCACGAGGCAGGGAAATCTCTGAGTTCGAGGCCAGCTTGGTCTACTCAGAGAGTTCTAGGGCAGTCAGGGCTACACAGAAAAGCCCATAGTCAGAGACGGTGTTTTACACCTGTAACGTAAGCACTTGATAGGCTAGAACAGGAGGATTGCCAAAAATCTGAGGCCACTTTGAGCCTTATAGTAAATTACAGGATACTCTGAGCTACACTGTTGAACCCTGTCTCCAAAAAACTGGGGTGGGAAGGATAGCCAGGCATGGTGACTGGCTTTAATTCCAGAAGTCAGAAAGCAGAGGCAGGAGTTCCAGAGGCTCCATGAGTTCCAGGCCAGCCAGGGTCCTAGAGTGAGACTCTGTTACAACAGCAACAGCAGCAGCAGCAGCAGCAATAATAATTCCAAGAAAAGTTAGAGTGAAGCAAAGTTATTGAGTTTACTGAGTACACAGATAAGCAAGCATACATGTCTAAAACTTTAGAATGAGCAAAGTAAGGAACATTCTTAAGAAAAAGAGAAATTGGGTATGGTGGCCTATAATCCCAGCACTCATGAGGCTGAGGTAGGAGGATAGCTTTGAATTTGTAGCCAGCCTGGAATACATATCTAGACCCTACCTCAATGACAACTTCAACAACAAAAAAAAAACAATAGAATCATCACTGTTACGATCTATAAAGGTGACTCAGCAGTTGCACCATGGTGGGTCCATGCCATGGTGTGCCTCCCTGGGGAATTACATCATGCAACAGATTTGGTATAAAGGAAGTTTACTGGGAAGAAGTGAGAGTAATGTTATGGGACAAATTAAATAAAGATTACGCATACGACAGATCTATATGAAAGAAGTTTATTAGGCAGATATGGAGAGAGAGAGAAGGGAGAACAGGACATGATGGGGATAGAGAGAGAGAGAGGTGAAAGGGGGGGGCACCCCAATAGAGAAAGGGGAGAAAGCCAAGAGAGAAGAGGCCAGGAGCAAGAGAGACCAAGAGAGGGATCACATGTCCGGCTGGTCCCTTTAAGGGGCAAGGTAACCACACCTTCTAGGTGTAGCACCTAGCTGGAGACACATGATGACATCATAGGTTACTAGGCAACCCAGAAGCAGGTTTGGTTCCAAAATCCTAACAGTGAGAGGGCCTGGGAAGAGTTAGGGACAGTGAGTGAGCCGTGAGGGCAGAGAGAGAGGGGCCAGAAAGGGAGAAAAACGGGATGAGAGAGGGAAAGAGACAGGAAGAGGGAGAGGGACAGAGACAGAGATAAAGACAGACAGAGAGAGAAAGCTGCGGGCATGAGCCCATACACCTGGTGGTAGCAGCAGACAATGAAGTAGGACTCTGCTAGGTCCCTGAGGGCGGCCAGCAGAATCATCTGTACGCTAACAACTGTATGAATCTAAGCATCCTAACCATGGGTACTCACAGGATCCTGTGACTTTGAAAGGCAGTTCTCAAATGGTATCATTCACAAGGTTTAACGACCAAGAACCTTGAGAAATTAAAATTTGAACCTTAACTGCAATAGGCTAAGCATGGTGGCACCTGCCTTTAGTCCCAGCACTTATGAAGCAGAGGCAGGTGGATCTCTGAGCTCAAGGCCAGTCTAGCTTACATAGTGAATTCCAGACCAATGGGTTGGATTGCTTATATCTCTTATCTTAAAGCTCATTTTGTCAATGAAATTAATTGAAAAGCAGCTTCACGAAACAAACCATTCACAAAGGGTGACTTTCACCTTTCAGGTTTAGAGTGAGAGAGGCCGAGCCATATGGTTAAGATTAAGGTCCAAGCACTCTGTCTTAAAGCAAGCATAATTTTTTTTGTTTTGAAAATGAGAGACCAAAAGATTAAAAATCAGAGATTAAAGTTTAAGGCCTGATCCAAGGCTACACAAGTCCAGAAATGCCCTGAGGGAAAGGACTCACCTTACCACATTCTTTCCCCACTCACTAGAGATACAGTTGCTAGGAAACTGGCCCATCCCCCTAGGGAGGGACACCAGTTCATTGATAGGTTTGGGGACCTTCCTATAGCCAATCCAAATGCCAGGCAGGAATCGCCCCTGCCTCAGGCATGCTGGGAAGGACCAGAATCTTTAAATCAGCCAACTAACCTGAGCCGGGGCTCTTGGCTCTCACCGCTTTGGCGGTGGGGGCTGTGGGCCCAAGCTGCAGCTTGTAACTTGTAATAAACAAAAACCTCATGTATTTACAATGGAGTCTATTTATTCCTGGTCTTTTGGGGTTTGTGAACTGGGCACAACAGAAAACATTTGTTTGAACATTTTTTTTCTGGAAATTTTCATTTTTTCAATTATGTTGGTGTTTCTGACTCACAGCCATCAGCATACCTTGCCAGACTCCAAAATGAGCAGCTTTTTTTCTTCCTTAGCCTCCCTCCATTGCTCGTCTTTTTATTCTCAACATCTTTAAAAACAACAACAACAACAAAAACTCTGGGTCTGTTGGGTTTCCTGGTAAAGCAAAGAAGAGGAGTAGTCAGGGACAGAGAGAGAGAAGATGTTTCCATGGACCATTCTTCTCCTCTACCAGGAGGGTGCAGACAGGCCCTCGAGGGTCATAATTCTTTCCTCTAATCTTTTTGTTTGGTTTACAAATCTCTTCAGGGACAAGCAAGCCTCCCACCAGATTTAGAGGCAGCAGTGTCTATCAAAGGCCTGGGCCATCCCTTCAGAATGGTAACCCCATGAAACAAAACACCGCAGGCATCACTGGGCACATCCCAGGTGTCACTAGGGATGCCTTCCTCAGGAGTAGCGGGATGGGAAAGGCTTTATACAACATTTCACCCCGTTTAAACAGGAAACCCAGTGCCCCCATCCACCACCCCAGTGAATGCTGGCTTTTATATATAGATATATGTTTACATGTAATTATGTACATCGGTCCGTTTTTGTTCATATGTTACCTGAGTGTATGTCAATTGTCTGTGTGTAAGGAGCTCCTTTTGTACCATCCATTGAATGTGTGTATGAATATGTGCAGGTCTACATGTCTGATTGTTTGCCAATGTGTATGTATGGGCTACACTATGGAACCAGCAGTCTAAACTTGCTGCAGTTTCTGCAGAGGGGACGCTAGCAGAAATCAACATCATTGTCATATGTAAGCTTGAGAGAATTCACTGAAGTTAAAATTCATAACTTCATCCACCTTTTCCCTTGAGCATGTGTGAGTGAACGGTCTTTGCTTACTTTCTCCCCTTTTGTTTTTCTTACCCATTTACAAACAAGTTAACAGAGATTCAGGATCTAACTATCAGCGTAAAATAAGCAGGAAAATGTTTAGCCTGCAGAGGTCTTCCTGGTGGCCTGCCCCTGCCCAGGAGCTAATCTCAGATCAAAAAGCCCCCTTTTCACAACCTCTCGCAATTTTGGCTAGAAGCCCCTTTATAGTCCTGTCTGCAGTAAAAACAACAGCAACAAAAAAGGTGGCCAGTTAAAGTTTTTTCCTCTTAGTAGCAATGCAGCCAGTCCCTAGACCTAGAGAAGGACTCTTGGGATCCCTCCCATATTTCTTTTTCTTTCAATCATCTTTTGTGATGGGTTGCCTGAGCCATCACTCAGATAAAGAGAATAGGGGAACTCTGCATCCCATCCCAGATCCTACCCTAGACCCTGGAACTTTGCCAAAGCAGAGAGAGACTTTGAAGATCGGGCCTTAGAAGACCTTAAAAATAATAATCATAATAATAATAGGCTGGAGAGATAGTTCAGTGGTTAAAAGCATTTGCTGCTCTGAAGTTTGCACAGGCTAGCCTCAGACTCACAGAGATTCACCTGCCTCTGTCTCCCAAGTGCTGGGATTAAACAAGTGTGCCACCCCACCTATCTGGCAGAACCATTTCACGGATTGAGGTCCCCAGCTATATAAAACAGGGAAAGTGATAAACATCAGCCTTCATTACTATCTTAGTTAGGGTTGCTATTGCTGTGATGAAACACCATGCAAGAGAGGTGAGGGAAGAGTCAGACTCTTCAGTTTGGTTTCATGAGAGACGAGACAGAGAGGAAGCACATCTCTGTATGGCTTGATGTTAGTATTTTGAAACAGAACCTGCTTCTGGGTTACCTAGCAACTTACTGACGTCATCTTGTGTCACTCAGCCAGGTGGCCACACCTGGGAGGCATGGTTACCTGGCCCCTTAAAGGGACAACCTGACACATGGTCTCTCTCTCTCTTGCTCTTACTCTCTTGCTCCTTCCTCTCTATCGGGGTGCCCCCTCTCCTACCTTCTCTCTCTTTCCCCCACCATTCTTTCCCTTCTCTGTCTCTTTCTTCCCATCATGTCCTGATCTCCACCGAATAAATCTCTTTGATATAAGATCTGTTGCAAGCCTCATTCCTTCCTTCATTGATCGGTCCTAACCTAACACTCGACCTGCTCTGACAACCTGTGTCTCTTACAGGCTTTATTTATTTATTCATAAAATCATTTCCTCAGAAACTTTAATCATTGATTACACAGCTTTTTGGGATACTATTTTTCTAAAGTCTTCCTTGATTGCATAAATATATTGAAATAAAGGAGTCAAAGGGAGTAAACAGCAAATTTCATAAGATTAACATAAAAATTAACATTATGATAAAATCCACTTTCTTTTAACTCAAAGTTTTCTTCCTTAAGATTGGTGCTGTAAAGCCTTGTGGTTACAGAAGGGCTAGATAGGATGACTATTTGACTTTGATTTTGATTCAGTGTGGCACAGCATTGATAGATCAGAAATTATTTCCCCCTACCTGCTACATCAAACTTATCTTTCTGCAGAAGTCAGATCTCTCTGACCCTTGTTTAATTCTTTTCCTTTCTGTTTTTCTTTCATATTTAGCATAAGACCATCACCCTTTCCTTTGATTCTTAAAAGACTATGCAGCCTTTTGCTTAAGCAAAGGGGGTCTGTCCTTTGCTTTGCTAACATATCAGAAAAGTCCTGACAAGTCTGCTCAGGAAGGCAGGCAGTTCACTGAGCCAAGATGCTTTTCTCCAAGCCTTTGTCATGAACCCTTGTTTCAATACGATTCCTATCTTTATTACAATCTTGTAAAGAATAGAAGAACATCAGGATTCCCAAAATTGCTTACTTTGCCTTCAGGAAAGT
This sequence comes from Pachyuromys duprasi, assembly GCA_028658305.1. Taxonomy (NCBI): domain Eukaryota; kingdom Metazoa; phylum Chordata; class Mammalia; order Rodentia; family Muridae; genus Pachyuromys; species Pachyuromys duprasi. The sequence goes on along the minus strand of CM053757.1, from coordinate 11,933,583 downwards.
ACCAAGGTCTGTCATTAATAGCATGACCAAAATCTTTTCTTGTCCAAACTAGTTCCTTGTTTCTGAAGCTGAACATGAAAACCCAGTAATTCAGTTACAGCTTATCACCTTCTAGAATTTCCCTGTTTTCTCCCTCAATAATTTTTCTCAGATTCTCTGTCTTGTGCTTACCAAGTTCACTTATTGATAATCTCAATGTGTATCTAAGTAATAGGTTCTATAGAAGACTCAATTTTCGGCATAGCTGGTTTTCCCAGGGAACTTTCATTAACTTTATTCTTATTAATTAACACCAGCTTTTGTTACATTATCCGAGCTCTAGCTTTCGGAGAGAGGTCTTTAACAGCAAGTAAAAAATGTGTAGCCATTTTCCACAAAGGGCAGTGAGGGGTCAGTCCAGGTCATCTGAGCACTGGAACTTTGTCAAACAGAGCCTTCAGGATGCTTGGCCTTGCCACCCCATCAATCACTAATTAAGTACATGACATACAGTTGGAGCTTCTGGGAACTTTTTCTCAATTGAGGTTCCCTCCTCTCAGATGACTGTGTCAAGTTGACATAAAACTAGCCAGGACAGTTGCTCTCTGTTTTCTGACTGTGGAAGGAAGGTGGCTGCCATGACTTCCCTGTCATCGTGGAAGGTGTCGATCTTCTGGAACTGTGAGTCAAAACAGACTCTTTGTTTCTTAAGTTCCTTCTGTCATGTATTTGTGATAGTGAGTTGTACAGTCGGTTCCTGTTGCTTTAACAGAATACATAGTAGTAGCAGTAACAGCTTATGGGAAGAAGAATCTATTCCAGCTCATAGACAGCTGTTAGACATCAACCAGGTGTGATGAGATACATACAGCCCATTACAGACTATAGGTCGCAGAGGCCACAGATGCAATGAGACCATGAGATGGGCCTAGGACTGAAGCTACTCTTGAGCCCCTAAGACCCAACTCCTAAAGTGTTGCACCCCCTTAAAGGTTCCACAACCTCGTCATGAATTCATGGGCTGGCTCTTTGATCACCTCCACCTGAGTGGGGAGCAGCTGTACCAGTCCACAGAGGAAGACAATGAAGCCAGTCCTGATGAGACCTGATAGACCAGGATCACATGGAAGGGGAGGAAGACCTCCTCTATCATTGGACTGGGGGTGGGTTGGATTGGGAGGGAATGGGGGAGGCTGCTGGGAGCCAAAGCCAATTAGTGGAAAGTTACCAACAGCTGCACTAGGACCTAAGGTCATGGGAACATCTGCTTGTTAGGCTTGGAACATCTTGAGAACATCTTGGAGCATCTTAAGCAAACCTCCTTGATGTGTCTCTTAGTTAACATTTTTACAGTATCTTTCAGGTACGGTATCTTGCACCTTAAAGCCATCTGCCATAAAACTGTTCCGCTATCCCCTGTACCATATCTCCTGCAGCAATAAATTACTTCTTTTGATGTCTGTCCCCCTTTTCTGCCTTCTCCCTATAAGTTGTGTGAAAATTTTGAATACACCAAGGACCTTGATCAGAGAGCCTGACTTGGTCTTCCTTCTTCATGTCTCTTGTCCCTTCCCATTCATTTCGCCCCTCCTTAGGAACCCATTGAACCCCTGCTGGTCGGGACAGGAGGGGGCTACAGCTGGGATACAAGGTGAATAATCTGTAATTAATAAAAAATAAAAATTAAAGAAAACACCACCACCAACTGGCAACCAAGCATGAGGAACATTTCACATTCAACTCATAGCAGACGGACTGGGAATGTAGCTTGATGGTAGAGTGCTTGGTGAACATGTGGGAGACATAAATTTGACCCAGCACCACAATGAATTAACTAATACAACAATGAGTAAAGCAGCCTCAGGCCTGCTCATTTTCATATTATAATGGTCCAAATGCATTGGTCACCTAAATGAACAAGCTGAAGAGTCCCAATGTGGCTCCTCAGAAGTTTCTCCAAAGAGTTTTCGCTGAAACAAAAGGAAGAATAACTTTGTCAGCACACTCATATTGTCCTAAAGGGACAGACACAGAGGAATCACTTGCCTCTGTCTGAAGCAATATTGCAGGAAGTAAGCACCGAGAGAGCCAGTAAGTAGTAGTATACACAGAGTGTTAACAGCGGGTTGTTATGAGGATTCATTTGAATGTCTATTTTTTACATACACTGAGATGCTGGAGCTAGGGAGATGACTCCCCTCCTTAAGAGCTGTTAGACATCTCCCAGGCGCTCTGGCTGCTGTTAGTGAAGGATGTCGGCCGGGTAGCTTGCCTGACTGCCATTGTGCTGGCACCATCTACTTTCATTCCCCCACCATGGATGACCTGAGGAAGCTGCAGGCATCCATGCCTGACTGTTAAAATACAACTCTGGCCTGGTACAGTGGTACATACCTCTAGTCCCAAATCCGGAGGCAGAGACAGAAGAACTTGAAAGTAAATGCTACAGTCGGTACACAGCAAGTCCAAAGCCACCTGCAGAAGACCTCCCTCCAAAGAGACAAAAATGGACATGGTGGCTCATGCTGTCACTCCAGTATTTGGGAGACCAAGGTAGGGGGATTGTCTTATTCAAGGCCAACCTGGACTATAATGTGAGCTCCAGGTCAATCTGGACTAGAGTGAGACTCTGCCTTAAAAAAAAAAAAAAAAAAAAAAGAAGAAGAAGAAAGGGAAAGAAGGGAGGAGGAAAGAGAAGAGGAGGGGAAATGAGGAGAGGAATAAGAGGAGAGAGGGAAGGGGAAAGGGAAGGAGAGGGGAAGGGGGAGGAAAGAGGAAAAGAGAGGAGGGGAAAGGAGAGAAGAGAGGAGAGAAGGAGAGGAGAAGGAGAAGAGAGGAGAGGAGAGGGAAGGAAAGAAGAAGAAGGGAAGGAGGGGAGAGGAGAGATCACCCTGGTTCTAAAAGGCAGAATTCCAGCCATGGAAGTTTCAAACCCCTTGGTCCATACTAGCTACCATCCTAAGACTCCAGGAGTTCTAGATGACTCTGCAGCCATCTCCACCTAGGTCTGAAGGGCGACATTCCATTATTTGCATGGAGACTCATGGCTGATGCAAGCAGGGTCCTTCATTGCATAAAGAACTGCTGTCATTGGTGAAACACAGCCTCAGACCTTGGTCTTCATGCCTTATTACAGCTGACACCACAATGGAAGTGCCATTCAGCCTGTAGACATTTCCACCTACCGAAAATGGAAACAATGACCTACTTCACCAAAGTCCGCATGGTTCCAGGAAAGTTCCAAAAGGTATTAACCTTGCTTTTTAGCATCTGTAGTTCTGCTTCTGGCTACCTGTTATGTCAACCCAGAACATGGCTTTTGTGCTTAAACCTCATCCTGAGAAGGGCTCAGGGCTACTCTGGGATCCTGAACACCCAGTATCGTTGCTGGTTGGCTAACAAAGACTTTCTATTGGCTTAAACCTATAGACTGCTCTGTCTGAGCAGTCTTCTTTGGTGAATACCCCACAACATTTCTAAAGGTCCCACCGAGATCCTAGAGACCAGACCTAGACACTTTGGGTGTCTCAGAGCCCCTTGGCATGAGAATGAGTAAGGTGGTGAGGGGATTTCTAGGGACTGTGCAACCTGAGATGTTCCGGGTCCCAAGGGCTCCCTTTGATCAGTTGCTGCCTAAAGCTTCAGAGGGATCTGACACCTAGACTCCAAAGGAAACTAATTAAAAAGCTGTCTGCTCTGTCCCCTCCAAAGGTAGGTCTGGTACAGAGGTGTTTTTTTCTGGGCCCTCAGGAAAGGCCAGACATGGCAGCTGGACCATGTGAGACAGCACTGATCCATCTGTTCAGGTGAATAAGTGTTTGGTGGCCACCCCAGCTTGTCTTTACTGTGTGTGTGTCTTTCTACATGTTTATGTTAGTTCTGTTTCCCTATAGTGACCAGTGGCTTTGTCTGGTGTGAGAACCCCCTGGTTTAAGACCTGGACCCACCACTTCTGTTGGGAACCCAGATCCTTTTTGCTTTGCCAGGTCATCTAGAAAAAAGCCAAAAATCCCTTCATCTGCCCCCCTCCAGGAGCAGGGGCTTGCTGCTGCTGTTGTTTGAATCCTGCCCAGGTCAGGGTTGGTTGCTATGTGTGCTGGGATTCAGACCTGGGACAAGCAACTGAGGTGCCCATTTAACCAAAGTGGACTTGGGCCCCAGGTTCTCCAGGCACTCCTTCGTCCCTAGGTACTACAGGGCATGGCTGGCACACCCCACCCTCTACCTTGGGCTTTCTAGCCCAGGGGCTCATCACTATATAATCTAGACATGTTGAGTCCCTTGCCTCTCTGCATTTCCTCTTTCCTCCCTCCACCTTCTCACTGCCCCCCATCCCCACCAAGCCCTTTTCTGTCTCCCTCTGTGCGGCAACTTCCCTGACTTCCTCCCTGTACTATCAATGAACCTGCCTGAGAGCTTCCCCCCAGTGAACATGCCTTGGTATACTTTAATTTGGCTTGAATCAGCCCATTTTGTCAGTGGCGAGTACATGGAGGTGGGGAGAGGCCTGGCCTCTCATCCAGGGCCCCTGCCATCTAAGCAGAGCACACATAGGGAGGGGGAAGTAAGTGAGCATCCCTCTGCTCTACGCCAGCTCTAAGCAGCCACAGGAAAGGGGGGAAAGTTTCCCTGGTCTGAGCTCAAAGAAAAAGGGAAGATTATACTCTTTTCTCTTTTATGATTTATGTCTCAGTTTTAACCAACGATCTGTAAAATCCACCATTCTCTGAAAAAAGGGGAGGGGGAAGGTTATTGTCCCTTGGCTGGCAGTGGGTATTGCTGCCAGATAAAGCAGCCTGGACTGAACAGATTTTTCCTTCTGTCCAACACTGACCAAAAAGACTGTAAGCAATTTCACTAGGCACATTTTAGGAAGATTAAAGACATTTTTCTAAAAAGATTTCCTTTGCTACCCAGTCAGCCCCAGATATTTGTTTCAGTTATAAAAATTTTAAAAATTTAAAGATATAAGCAGGTACCAAGTGCAAGAGGTAATGTAAAAGGTGTTTAATAACAGAGAGCTAACTTATTGGCACAAGACACTTTACATAAACTAAAAACTGCTATCACCTTCTCCCATGATGAGACACTTAAAAACACCCAGCAACATTTGGTGTTTCATCCTCTGTCGAAAGAAACCAACACCCCCATCCACCAGCCACCCCGACCCAGGATTAGCCCAACACCAAGCTCCTATAATTGTTAAACTCCGGGTTAAACAATATCCAATGACCCTAGAAAGAAAAGGGGACATTGCAGTCCTGTTGGCCTGGTTTAAAGAGACAGGTATCCTGTGCCCTATCAGTCACCTTGGAATATGCCCCTTCTGCCGGTGAAGAAACCTGGGATGTCTGATTATCCCGAGTCTCATTCTTCCAGAGAAACAGGTGTACACTGTCTTGGACCTAAAAGATGTGTTCTTCAGCCTCCGATTGGCAAAGCTGAGTCAAACCATCTTTGCTTTTAAGTGAACAGATAGAGAGCAAGCAGGCAATGTTACAGTAGGCAACATACCTAGAACAGGTTTCCCAGGATCTAAACACACTAAATGCAAACTTCCTGTCCTGTCAGAGGTTTCCTAGAAAAATACATTATGTAAGGGCCACTGAGGAACAACAGTTACACTTACAGTTCTTCAACAGTTACAGATCTTGGGTTACAGAATGTCAGCTAAGAAAGCTCAACTTTGTAGAAGGCTAACTATCTTGGCTACCAGATGAAGGAGGCAAAAGTCTCAGAGTAGGATTACTGCTATCCTCCAGATACCAACTCCAAAGACTAAGAGGCAGAAGAGTACCTAGATGTAGCTAGGCACTGCTGACTCTGGACACCAGAGTTTGTGAAAGAAGCAAGGCCTCTATATATCAGCACAAAGGAGGACACTGAGCTCCTAATCTGGACTGAGATTAGACAAAAGGCATTTGAGGCTTTAAAATCAGCTCTGCCTTCCACTCCAACCCTAGAATTTCCAGACAAAAGAGACTTTAACCCAAGCTTTGGGGCTATGAATTGCCCTGTGACAATTGGACCTTGTAGCCACAGGATGACCTACCTGTCTCGGAACAATGGTGGCAACTGGCTTAATAAAACAACAACAACAAGTTAACTTTGGTTCAATACCTTATACTCACAGCACCCCCATGACATAGTTGAGGCCCTCCTCAACCACGGTGTGACCCAGGACCAGGCCCTACTCCTGACCCACCCTCAAGGCTGGTTTGAGAAACCCACAACCACACATCCTGCTACCCTCTTGCCTGATGATGTAGGTGCTTAGCCATGACTGTTGAGATGAAAGATAAAATCAGGTACGTGAGAACTGTAGTAGTTACTCTAACTGAAACGATTTGGGCCCTAGACAGGTACCTGAGCCCAGAGAACGGAACTGATTGATCTGACTCAGGCTCTCAGATAGAGAAAAACACTCCCCACTATATAGAAGGACCATCAATCAGTATGCTTTTACTACCCAGCATGTTCATGGCATGATCTATAGAGAAAAAGGGTTTCTCGCTGCTTGGAAAAAGGGATACTAAAACATCTTGGTCCTCCTGGAGGTTGTTTGGCTTTTACTACAAATTGCTGTCCTCCACTGCTGGGCATCTAATCTGGCTGCCTGACAAATGGCCCTAAGGCCAGTGGGGCCTATTGATATTCTGATGACATGCCATGACTGGGTGTTACCATGGAAAAAAGAAAACAGACTGAACAGCCCAGCGCCGGGTGTCTCAGCCAGATGCCATATTTGTGTTCAAGTGAATCAAAACAGAGAGCCCTCACCCAGGAAGGGGTCTGAACAAGAAGCCAACAGCCAGGTGAACTCTGGGAAAACTGACCTCACTGAGATTGGCCTGACAGAGGAGGGTAAAAAATACTTGCTAGTCTTTACGGGTACCTTTTCTGAGCGGGTTAAAGTGCCCCTCACCCAGACTAAACCTGCTCAAATAGTACCTTAAAACCTCCTCCAGGAATTGGTCTCCTGATTTGGCTTCCCCATAACAATGGGGTTCCACAGTGACCTAGCTTTGTAAGGGTAGGAAATTTTAACTTGGCCCCAAACGCCCTTCTTTGTTCCTGGACTGAGAAGTGCAAACAGTCCCTAACCATCCCCTAGTCACCACACCTGGGCACAGCCAATCACTGACTGCCCCCCCCCTTTAGAAAAATCCCTTACCCCCTAGACCCCCTCCTGTTTTGCGGGTTTTGCCTTTATAAACTCTGTGATTCTGTTGCTCAGGGCTCTTTACCACCCCTTGCGTGGAGCTGTGTGCAGAGCCCCGGCATGCCGGCTACTAGTAAACACCTCTTGCTATTTGCATCAAGTTCTGTTTTGTGAGTTATTGGGGTCTGGCATCTATCCCGAGGAATGGAGGGTCTCCCCACCTCGGGAGTCCAACAGCTTCCATAGCCAAAACCTGCAATTGCTAAAGCTGTTGACATGGATTGAAAACATCATTGTGGATATGGACCTCAGAGCTCTGGCCAGGTAAAAAGAATGAATAGGAGATTAAAAGAAATTTTAACAAAACTCTCATTAGAGTCTACCAAAGGTTGGATAAGCCTCCTTCCTCTGCTTTGGCCTGCTGTACCCTCTATGGGAAGGGATTTAGCCCCTCCATGAGGTTATGTATGGAAGATCTCCCCAACTGCTTCCGGGCTTAGAGACCAGCAGTTGGCAGAACTCTCTAACCATTTCTTTCTCAAGTCACTACAGGCTCTCCAGTTTTCCATACATGCTCTGATTGGACTGTCCAAGAGACAGAGCAACCTCTGGGTCCAACACCAGTTTCTCCTTAATTCAAGTCCAGTGATATCATCTAGGTCAAGGGGTTGTCAAAGGAGCACTGGAACCAACCTGGTGATTCTCTCCACTCTTATGGCTGTGAAGGTAGCTGGCATTACACTATGGATCTACCACACTCAGGACAAGAATGTGGAAGCCATAGACACTGCTGTCAAATGGACTGTCTCTGGACTATGGAGCCACTGAAATTAAGGTCTCATGTGCCCAGGGCTCTTCCATTCCCTCCTCCTGAGAGTTGTGTTCGGTATGAATACAGGTCACGGCCCAACCTCCATGGCCCTCAGGCCTGGACACAGGAACTGAGGAAGACAGATCTAGGAAGGGCATTGTTTCATGTCTGGTGGTAGGCTGGGCTGTCCAGGATGTGCGGCTGTAATACTGCATTTCCTAGTGCCGGGCTGCCAGGCGGGAAGCTCATGTGTGTGTTTCTCCCAAAGGCCAGTCCAGGTGCTGTTTGTTGCCACACAAGAATAGCAGAAAGCCAGGGATCAAAGATCTGTTTCTCTCAGGAACAGTTAGAGGCTCAGGGCAAGGTTTGTGCATGCTAGGTGAGGCTCCCGGTCTTACTGGGGGAGGTGGGGATGAGTTTTCCACTGGGTGTTAAAGTTAGCTCTTTTAGATGAGATTGCTGGTACCAGTGGAAACTTGGGTGGCCCAAAAGCCTGTGATGATACCACAGTGTTACGGCCCTTTGGTTAAGCTGCTGCATTAATGGCAGGGGTGAGAGCAAAAGCCTGAAACTGACTGGAAGGCAGGCCAGGTGAGATGCAGCTCCAGCGGGAGGCAGGTCAAAGGCTGCTAAAGCAGTTCTGCACAACAGCGAAGCTTGAGGCGCCAGCAGCTCTGGGCTGACCTGACCGCCGGCAGTCAAGCTCCTTCCCCCCCTACCCCTGCCCCCCCCCCGCCCCGCAGCCCAGTGGTCTGGGGAGGCAGGGTGAGGTGTTCTGTGGCAAATTTCCAGGGAGAAGGGGAGTCCTCCTTTCCCCAGAATAAATGAGGAGTCTCGGACAGTCATGATGGGGTGAGATTTCTTTTGTGCATCAAGGCCTTATAAACTTTGGGCAGCAGGAGGGGGTTTGAGGGTGAATGTGTTTGATTGGCTGTGGTCAGGGCCGCCAAGGATACTTGATTTACATGCAGTAACACTGTCCTGTCATAAGAGGGGGAAAGCAGTATTTAATTATCCAATGGGTGGGGAAGAAACTCCAGGTACAGTTAAGGGTCATTGGTTGAAAGCCAAGACACTAAGACATCTTACTAGCATAGGGCTAATCACCAAGTGCTTACTAGCATAGGGCTAATCATCAGGAAAGGCTTAGGCCTGTAATCTTCCCTGAGGGCTACCTGATGTTTCTTAGATCTGGGGTCTCCAGATCAGATGAAGAGGGAACACCTGCTGAGAAAGGGAGTCTGTCATCAAAGACCAAGCTCAGAGGCTATCCAGAAATGCCAGACTTCAACCTTAAGAGCAGGTTTCCACAAGTGTGACTACAGACCGATAAACCATATTCATCTCAGTCTTTGCTCACTGATGCCCACTTAAAGTGTCTGGTTGTATTGGAGAAAGAAAAGATATGGGATTTATCTTTTGAGACATAAATACAGAGTTTACAATTCTATGCATGCCCTGTGTCTGGGCCCCCTAGTTGCCAGAAAATTGGATTTGTAAAACTGAGGCTTCCTGAAAAACTTTAAAAGATTCTGGCATTTGAAAAACAGGAAAAACCTGGGGAAATCAGACTGTATGCCTCAGGAAGGGTTGAGGATGGAGTTAATCATTCCTAGCCAGATATCATCTAGGATTGCCAGTTATGTTTAAACAGCCAGTCATGTGCTACCTAGGGATAGGAACTAACCAGACTGCCAGTCCATTGACTGACAAAACTCACCGCAACTGGAGATGGCCCAAATTAATGTTTGAGGACTTACTAGGAGCTAAAACTTGTCTCAGAGCCCAAACCTTTAACCTAGGCACTTCTTCTTTTCCGGATGCAGCTATTCTGCCTAATGGGTTAATTCACATGGAACAACAATATTACTGAGCCTCTAAGACTACTTGGTGGACATATACTATTGGCTTGACTAACTGTGTCTCTCTAATGCTTTCCAAACTAAGAATACAAGTTGATCAGGTATTAAGACCTATTAAGGTATTAAATGATATTTAAATTCCCTTGCAGAAATAATACTACAAAATTGGAGAGGCTTAGACTTACTTCTCATGTGATTAAAACACAAAACAACAACAAACCCTATGGCTGGCTCTGGGGAAAGCTTGTTGTTTCTTTGCTAGTTGTTCAGGAGTAATTTGTAAAAATTGCCATGGTTGGGGAAATAATTGATATTGGTCTCTGTTCTCTTGTTCCACTTGGCTTACTAATCTACTATCAACACTGTCTGGGCCTTTAATTCTCATTCTGTTTGGATTAGCAGCAGGCCCCGCATCTTAAACTAAAACAGAATGAGTCCATGATTTGACTCATTCACTAAGACCAATGGGTAATATAGCAGGCCCTCAACTGACTCCATGATGGAAGTACCATTCAGACTATAAAACTCAGTAAGTAGACAGCACCACCTGCCAAAACTAAAAGGCCTAATCCATCAATGTCCATATAGTTCTGGGAAAGTGTCAAGACGTAACCTCGTTTTTTTGTTTCTATAGTCCACTTCTGGCTAACTGGTCTTGTTAACTGAAGCATGTCAACCCAGAAGGTATGTGTATTGTGTGTGTGCTTAAAAGCTCATCCTGAGAAAGGCTCATTGCTACACTGAGCACACAGTGTAGTCACAGACTGCCTAACAAATACTTTGTATTGGCTTAAATGCATGTTCAAGCAGTCTTCCCTGGTGAATACCCCACAACAACTGGTGCACACATCTTTGCTACACCCCCGTTTCTGGCTATATGAGCAGACTGTTCCCACACTTTCGGAGCCATTCCAAGGTGTGCCCCTGAGAAATTTCACCAGGCAACAGGTCACTTAGTGTAAAAGTTTAACTGGGGGAGGGGAGAATAAAAGGCTATCTCAGAGTGAGGACATGAGGGAGAGGTGGAGGCAGGCATGCGCACAGGCAGATAGAGATGAGAGAAACAGAGGGCAGAGCAGATCTGAGGTAGCTGGGGGCCCTTCTATGCACAGCACTGACCTGACTGGCAGTGTCAGGTGATGACATAAGCTGCTGCTAAGTCCCGAGGGCAGGCCAGTGGGAATGCCTGTTTGCTAACAGTTTGTGGATTTATTTATATTTTTAATATACGCACAGAGATCCGAAGACAAGAGTTGTGGGTGCCTGAGTCCTCAGGAATTGCAAGTACTCTTTAACTGCTCAGCCACTTCCTCAGCCCCCAAATGCAAGGCTACTGCAACCTCAATAAGCCAGGCTTAGCCACCCACCCCAATTCAGCAATTGAGATAAGCAACGATGAAAGTCAGAGTCTACTGCCATTCCGTTACTTTGGGAATAGGAGCAGAGAAAGTGATCCAGTGACCCCACCTCTGTCTTCTGGGTACTGACATGAATCTTACTCATGTCAGACTACATGGTGAATTTGAGGTCAGCCTTGGGTACAAGATGCCTTGTCTCAAAAGAAAGTGCTGCTTTCAATGCAATGTAGCTAGCCTAGAATATGCAGCTTCTTAGATTCCAGAGAGACCCTGCCTCAAGGAAGTAGAAGGTAAGAACTGACTCTCAAAAGCTGTCTCCTGATGTCAAATACACACTACAGCAGGGGTATACTCACATGCATGCACACACGCACACAGACACAGAGTTACACATAAATAAATAAATTTAAACTTTAACTTAGTATTGTATGCATGATGTAAATCAATTCTCTCCTCCCACCATGAGACCAAGGGACCAAATTCAAAAGTTGTCAGGCTTACGCAGTGAGCACTTTCAGTTGCTGGGCCATCTTGCCAACCAACAGGGTTTTTTTTTTTTTTTAAATTTTAAATATTCATTGAGTTTCTGGAAATTTTAATCATGAAAAAAAATGCAGATTAGTTAGCCAAGTAACATTATACAAATTGAGCAGGTTGTATTTATGTATTTAGGAATATATATGTATACACACAGACATACATGCATGTAGCAACAATTAATAAAGAAAGAAGCTATGGATTTGAAAAAGGCCGAGAAGGCATATATAGGAGGGTTTAGAGGGAGGAAAGGGAGAGAGATGATGTAATTATATTATAATCTCAAAGATAAAAGAAATATATTTTTTTTAATTCCAAAAGTGAATTTCTTGTCTCTGGTTCAATAGTTTTCGTAAATAAGGAGCCAATGTAAGGACAAAGTGAGGTATATGACACAGGGCTAGAGAGATGGCTCAGCAGCTAAAAGTGCTGGCTGCTCTTCCACACGGCAGAGGCTTGATTCCCAGCACCCTCATGGTGGCTCATCACTGACTATGACTCCATGACCAAGGAATCTGATGACATCTTCTGGCCTCTGAGGGTACTCCATATGTGTCATGCACAGACAGACAAGCAAAAGACTCATAAATAAATTAAAATTAAAAAAATTAAACAGATGCAGAGCTATTCTGACATAGGATGTGGCCAGGTCACCAACATCACCAGATAATGATGTTTATAACATAACAGAAATACCAGGCTCATAAGACCCAGACATGTTAGTGCTGTAATCATTTATTCATGCTGGCAGCTGTGGTGCAGCTGGAGACAGTCCAGAGCTACCACCAGCAACCTGAGGTCACTCAGGTGAAGCCAGACACTTAACTTCAGTGGAGAAAAGAATTTCATAATAGGCAATGTGAGTCAGAATTGGAGTGTATCAAGGTTAAAGTCTATGGTCTGCGAAGATGGCTCGGTGGGTAAACTGATAGCTATGTAAGCATGAGAACGTGAAGTTGGATCCCCAAGACTCATGTAACAAGTCAGCATGGAAGTATGCATCAGGACCGTAGCTTTGGGGAGGTGGAAACAGACAGATCCCTGGGCTTGTTGGTGTGAATGAGGATATCTGAAGAGATAGTGTCTGCAAAGGCCTACAGGCTGATGTGGAGACATTGGAATGTTGCAGGTCCTGAGCCTGACTACAGTTTATCTTGTACTATCTTTCCTGTCTAAATAGCCAAACATCCTGTGACTAACAAAAACCTTTTGGAATGTACTAATATAACAAAACCTAGTTTCAACAAATCAAAAGGCTAAGGATGATACCAGATAACATCTACAGCCTACAGCTGAGATTCCCCACTTAGCTCTAAGCTGCCTCTCTGCTGTCTCCACCAACATTTTAAAGAGTCTTGATTAATGGCTATCTTTATTCTGTTACTATAAAAGCTTAAAAAAAAAAAACCTGCCTCTACATTAGAACATGGAATTTGGAGTAACCTAACCAGGTCACTCTTATTTATCCCTTTGAGACTTGTGTTTTTGCACTGACACTAGCTGTGAGTCTGTCCAAAACAGCTGACTCTAGGTTCTCTGAGGGACTTTGCTTCTAAAAGTACAGTGATAAAGATACCGACCATCAACTCCTGGCCTCCACACATGAGGATCAGGTGAATAATAAAAGGCACTTAAGTAGACATAGGAAACATTACAGTAGGCACAGGAAACATTACATACCCAATTGATGGCTTCCCTTTACACCTCAAAGTGATGCTAAGAACCTCCCCCCCCTAACTTCTGTCTTTTGATAAGTAAGATTTTAGAAAAGCTCTGGAGATACCTCTGATGGGATTACCATATGATAAGAGACAAAAAACTTGAGTCACCAGGGCTACACAAAGAACTTAAAATATGGCTTTGAGTATAAATGAGGTTGTTAGGATTTTGGAACCAAACCTGCTTCTGGGTTGCTTAGTAACCGATGATGTCACCCACCAGCTGGCCACACCTGGAAGGCATGGTTACCTTGCCCCTTAGAGGGACCAGCCGACAGGTGGTCTCTTTCTTGGTCTCTCTTCTTTTGGTCCCTTCTCTCTTGCTCCCCTTCTCTTGGCCTCTCTCGGTCATCTCCCCTTTCTCTATCAGGGTGCCCCCCTCTCTCTCTTTCCCCCCATCTCTCTCCCTTCTTCCCCTCTCTTCATATCTGCCTAATAAACCTCTTTCATATAAAAGATCTGTTGTATGTCTAATCATCATTACTTAATATGTCCCATAACCTTACAGAGGTTTCTAGTGAGCTACCTAGAAACTGAAGGTTTACTGGGTGGGAAAGGAGAAAGGTCAGATATGCCTAGGCTTTAAGCATGACTAGTTTGTTCTTGCTGATGCGAAAACACAATCCTAACCTCAAGGGGTATAAGGGATGGTTTATTCTGGAGCCAATATGAGTGACCATGGCCTAACAACACAGATTTAGGTTGCCCAGTTTCATAAAGTTTTTATGAAAATACAAACCAAGACACTTTTAATTACATTGGTGGAAACATCAGAGGGGAGGGTTACAGCAAAGCAGGGGTCTCTGTTACAGAGTCAGATGCTGTCTGAGGATACTCTTGGCTTTTGGGTTAGGGGAAGACACTGCTCTTCTGGCTTATTACATTTAGGAGGAAAACTAATGTTCCATCTGTACATTCAAATACTTTATCAATGGTCACAAGCTGTTGAATCACACACAGAGGAGAGACAGAAATAGCTATTAAGGGGTGAAAGATGGCCCAAGATAATTAGGCTCTGGACTTACAACATTCCAAACTCCCCACAATCATTAACTCTAATGAGGTCATCAGCTTCACAGAAGGTTCGGTTTAAGTTTTCTTTGAGGAATTTTCATTCATACTCATTCTTATTTAAAAATATTTCTGTATGAAAGAAATACTATTTATACATTTTGCTTGATTGTTTATAAGGTGACTGACCAGTAACTTGTATGTCTTAGTTATCTTTAACAGTTTACAAGTCAGTAACTCTCATAAGAGTGGGATTTTGTAGTTTTATCCCTGTTAAGATTTTAAGCCCTAAAAGTTAGTTTTGAACAAAAGCTCTTTTAGTATCAAAATAAGCTTTAAATTAAAAATAGACATTAGGGATCTCATCTTTCCAATCATTTTTATAGTATGCTTTTACAAAATATTATAGTTTTTTTTTTATATGATACAGTTTCTCCAAATAGCTAAAACTTAACAAAGTTAGCAAAGACATGAGTGATTAGACATATATCTTTGAATGGAAAAAAAAAAAGAAATAAAAAGGAAAGGAAAGAAACATGACTGCTCCTAGTGAGAGGTTCAAAAACTTAGAGTTAATTCCTGGGACTGGGACAAAATCACCAGTCCTTTCAGAGCAGGGGTCCAGCAGCAGTCCCCCACCCAGATAAACCTTAGACTTTAGGGTGTGACTGGAGTCACATAGCCCCTAAGAAAGCCCATGGAATGTGCTAACCCCGCCCCCTTGCTATATCCTAACCTGAACTAAACAGGGCAGTACTGGGGGTCAGGTGTCCCCCAGCTAGCCCGGCCTGACCATTTGCAGTCTTGGCACCTAAAAACAAACCAATCATTTTAAAGGTCAGCTCCCCTAGAGAGCCTCTTACCCAATCCTGTAACGCCAAGACTTGCACTTCCCTGCTTGCGTTTTGATCCTTTAAAAACCTTGCTCTCCAGAATTGGGGGTCACTTGCCCCTTTGTCTTTGCAACAGGCAGCCACCCAGCACAGAGTTTGTAATAAAAGACCCTCTTGTCTTTTACATCAGACTCAAATCCTGTTGGTTGTTTGGGGACTCTCGATCTGGGTATTACACTAGGTATGGTGGAGGAGAAAGTTTATTATAGATGTGTGGGACAGCATAGCCAGAGGCAGACACATCTGGGAAAGTCCAGAGTAGGCGTGATCCTGAAGCATAAGGGGAAAGGGGGAGGGGAGAGAGGGGAGCCAAGTACAGCATCCAGGAGGCCAAAAGAAGAAACAGAGAGAGTAAGTAACCGCAATGTCTGGATTATATAGAGAAGAGCATCTGGGGGAAGAGCAGATATAATGGCCACAAACTCATCACTTGTAAGAAAGGGTAAGAGCTAGGCAATATTTGGGGCCTTTACTCAGTATGAATTCCAGTCTTTTCTGGGCTCCATAGGTAGACCTCCTCTTCATTTTTAGTGTTTAGCCTGAACACCCAGAAAGCCTTGAGGTCTTATATAACTAGGGTCTAATAGTATACAACCAGCTGGAAGGCACAAATGAATACTAAGAAGGAAAGCACAATGATCTTACTTAGCTCCTCCTTTCTTGAAAAAAATATTAACATTTAACAAGCCCAGATGTGCCGACCATCATGCAACATCACCTTAATAAAGAAGGTTGAATCCAAATTACACACAGAGTGATACAACAAATTAATAAATTAAGCCATCAGGCATTGTAAGATTTCAGATAAACCTTTATAGAAAACATAAGACTCCGGGTACTGTGGTGCTCACTTGTAATCCCAGCACTCGGGAGGCAGAGGCAAGTGTGTTCGAGGCCAGCCTGGTCTACAAAATGAATCCAGGACAGCCAAGACTACACAGAGAAACCCTGTCTCAAAACAACAACAATAACAACAACAACAAAAAATGTTTATATCATCTGACAATTTATCTGTTAAAACTATGATGTTGGAGTTTTTATCTAGAGGTTTTAGGTAAAGGGTCCATGCCTGGAATTCCAAGAGAATGGCCCCGAGTTACATTAGTCAGGTACTTATATAAAGGCAAACCCCAAAAGACTACATACTTCCCGCCTTTGTCCAAGCAGGAGCAAGCATACATCCTGACATATTTCCTATCTACATACTTCTCACCTACATACCTACCTATAAGTAACCAAGCACTTCCTGTACAATTAGGGCAACTAACCTTGTTTACAGAAGTGAAAACATGTGGCTTGTTATCTCCCTTGCCTCTGTCCATGCCTCCTATGGATCCCTCAGACCATCTCCTCCTGACCTCCCCTTTCCCTTCCCCTGCCTCTAAATGCTCCATTTACACACCAGCCTGGTAGATCAGTAAAACAGGAAACACTCAGGTAACACATTCTCTGAAGATCCAATGAGGAAACAGAAACTAAGGATCAAATTCCCACCTAACCAAGACAAACACTGGATCAGCACCTAGCCCTGTAATCATCCCAAAACCAGATGCCCATATGCCAGCTTAAGTCCAATAACATCCAGGGCAACATGACACCACAGCCCACCTACGCTACCACAGCAGGCACTAAATATTCCAACACAGCTGAAGACAACAAAACAAAACAACACCTTAAAACCAACTACATGAAGATAACAGGGGTCCTTAAAGAAGAAATGAATAAATTCCTTAAAGAAATCTAGAAAAACACAAACAAACAATAAATCCCTCAAAGGAAACCAGGAAAATACAAATATTTGAAAGAAATGAATAAATCCCTTAAAGAAAGCCAATAAAAAATAAGCAATTGAAGAAAATGAATAAAACTGTTCAAGACCTGAAAAGAAAAGAAAATTTAAATAAACACACACAAACTGGGAGAATCCTGGAAATGAAGAATTTAGGAATGCATACAGGAACTACAGAGGAAAGCTTCACCAACAGAAAACAAGTGACAGAAGAGAGAATTTCGGGCACTGAAAATGTGATAGAAGAAATGAATACATTAGTAAAAAGAAAATATTAAATCTAAAATTTCCTGACACAAAACCAGAAAATCTGGGCCACTATGAAAAGAACAAACCTATGAATAATAGGAATAGAGGATAAAAGAATACCAGCTCAAAAGCTCAAAAAATAGTTTCAACAATATCATAAAATAAAAATTTTCTAACCTAAAGAAGATGTTTATAAAGCATGCAGAACACCAGAAACATACAGAACACCAAACAGATTAGACCAGAAAATAAAGTCTCCTCACCACATAATAATCAAAACATAAAACATACAAAACAGTGAAAGAATATTAAAATCTACAAAGAAAAAGGACAAGTAACATATAAAGGCAAACCTATTGGAACTTCACCTGACTACTCAATGGAGACTGTAAAAGGCCGAAGGACTTGGACATATGTGTTGCAGCCCAGACAGATTATTATACTCAGCAAAACTTCAAGTCACCATAAATGGAGAAAATAAGATACTGCACGATAAAGTCAAATTTAAACAATACCTATCTTCAAATACAGCCTTACAGACAGAGATAGAAGAAAAAATTCAAACGTAGAGGTTAACTACATACATGAAAATAAAGGAAATAATTTCACAACAGCAAAAACAAAAGAAGAAAAGTAACACACACACACACACACCATCACTACCTCCCCACCACCAACAACAACAAAATAAGAGGAATTAACAATCATTTTTCATTGATGCCACTCAATATCAATGGCCTCAATTCCCCAATTAAAAACAACAACAACAACACAGATTAACAGAATGGATTAAAAAACAAAACAAAAAACAGGATCCATCCTTTTGTTGCATAAAAGAAACACACCTCAATATCAAGGATAGATATTACTTCAGGGTTAAAGGTTGGAAAAGATATTTCAAACAAATGGACCTAAGAAGGGGAAGCTGGTGTGGCCATTTTAATATCTAACAAAATAGACTTCAACCCAAAAAAGAGATTGGGAAGGAAACTATATATTCCAAGGATTTCAATTCTTAATATCTATAACCCAAACACTAGAGTACCCAAGTCTGTAAAAGAAACACTACTACAGCTTAAATCACACATTGACCCTTACACACTGATAGTGGGAGACTTTAAAACCCCACTCTTGCCAATGGACAGGTCATCTAGCCAAAAACTAACAGAGAAATGCTGGAACTAACTGATTCCACCAAAAAACAAAGCACAAAAAACACAAAAGAATATACCTTCTTCTCAGCGCCTCACAAAGTTTTCTCTAAATTTGACTCTGTACTTGGACATAAAGCAAGTCTCAATAGATAAAAGTAAATTGAAAAAATACCCTGCATCCTACCGGACCACATAGATTAAAGCTGGATATCAACAACAGAAACAAGGGAAAGGTCAAAAAACTCACAAAATCTGAACAATCCTCTACTCAATAAAAAACGGAGCAATACTGACGTAAGGAATGAAATTAAAGACTTTCTGCAATTTAATGAAAATGAATACACAACATACCCAAACTTATAGAACACAGTGGGTGCTAAGAGGAAAGTTCATAGCATAAAGTGCCTGTTAAAAAGAGAGAGAGAAAGATCTCATAATAGCAAGTAAACAGCACACCTGAAAGCTCTAGAACAAAAAAATAAGTAAGCACATCCAAAAGGAGTAGATGGCAGAAAATACTAAAACTGAGAGCTCAAATCAATAGAATAGAAACAAAGAGAACAATACAAAGAATCAATGAAATAAAGATTTGGTTCTTTGAGAAAATCGACAAGAAAGAAAAATCCTTATCCATCCAAACTAACTAAAAGATGGAGAGAGTATCCACATTAACAACATCAGAAATGAAAAGGGGGACATAGCAACAGACACTGAGGAAATCCAAACAATCATAGCTCATACTTTCAGAATCTGTACTCCACCAAATCAGAAAATCTAAAATAAATGGATAATTTTCTCCATAGGTACCATTTAGCAGAAATAAAACAAGATCAGATAAACAATTTAAGTAGACCTATAACCCCTAGTGAAATAAAAGAAGTCATCAAAAATCTCCCAAACAAAAAATAGTCCAGGACCAGACAGTTTTAGAGCAAAATTCTGCCAGACTTTCAAAGAAGAGTTAACACCAATTCTACTTAAATTACTTCACAAAATAGAAATAAAAGGAACATTGCCCAATTCATTTTCTGAGACCACAATCACCCTGATATCCAAACCACATAAAAACTCAACAAAAAAAGAGAATTTAGATCAATTTCCTTATGAACATATATTCAAATATACTCAATAAAATAACCAAATATCATAAAGACCAACAAAGAAAGAGAATTACAGTCCATATCTCCTTATAAACATATATGCAAATATACTCAATAAAGCCCTTGCAAACTGAATCCAAGAACTCATCAAAATTATCATCCACCATGATCAAGCAGGCTTCATTCCAGAGATGTAGGAATGGTTCAACACATGAAAATCAGTAAACATAATCAACCATATAAATAGACTGAAGAAAAAAAAAAACATTATCTTTAAGATGCTAAAAAAGCCTTTGACAAAATCCAACATACCTTCATGATAAAAGTACTGGTATTCAAAGGACATACCTAAATATAATAAAGGTAATTTACAACAAGCCTGTAGTCACCATTAAATTAAGCAGAGAGAAATACAAAAAAAAAAAAAATTCCATTAAATTTCCCAGTTCTCTAAGTATTGAATCTGTGACCTGGCCAAGCCCTGTTCCATTAATTTATAACACCCCCACCCCATCTTTACGGCAAGCTTAAGGCAAGTTTTAGCCTATAGTGACTATCAAAACTTTTAATCCTCTAGTTCAAAATCTGCCTAGCTATATTTAGCATCTCTCTATTACTAATTCTTGTATACAATAAATTCCATAAGTCAAAAAAAAGAAATTCCATTAAAATCAGGAACAAGACAAGGTTGTCTACTCTTTCCATATCTATTCAATATAGTACTCGAAATTTTAGCTAGACGAATAAGACAACTGAATGAGATCAAAGGGATACAAATTGGAAAAAAAAAAAAGTAAAAGTATCTTTATTTGCAGATGATATGATAGTATATATAAGTGACCCTAAAATTTTCACCAGGAAATGCCTATAGCTATAAATACTTCCAGCAAAATGGCTGGATATAAGATTAACTCAAAAAACAAACAAAAAGCCAGTAGCCTTCCTACATACAAATGACAAGCAGACAAAGGAAGAAATCAGTAAAACAACACCCTTCATAATAGCCTTCATAATACCTGGGGATAACTCTAACCAAGGAAGTGGAAGACTTGTATGATAAAAACTTCAAGTCTTTGAAGAAAGAAATTGAAGAAGCCATTAGAAGATGGAAAAATCTCCTGTGCTCATGGATCAGTAGGATTAACAGTAAAAATGGCCATCTTATCAAAAGCAATCTACAAATTCGACTCAATGTAATCCCCATCAAAATTCCAATGCAATTCTCTACAGACCTAAAAAGGACAATTTTCAACTTCATATGGAAAAACAAAAAAATCTAGCATGGCTAAGACAATCTGGAACAATAAAAGAACTGCTGATTTCAAGTGGCTCTACAGAGCTATAAAAAAAACCACATGGTTGTTGGCATAAAAAAAGGCACGTTGATCAATGCAATCAAATTGGAGACACAGACATAAATTTACATTCCTATGGAGAAATACACACTGGAAAAAAAGAACGCCTCTTCAACAAATGGTGCTAGTCAAACTAGATGTCAGCATGTAGAAGAATGTAAATAGAACCATGTACCAAACTCAAGTCTAAGAGGACCAAAGATAACAACAATAAACCAGATATGCTGAACCTGCTAGAAAAGAAAGTGGGGAAAAGCTTTGAACACACTGGCACAGAAGACAACTTTCTGAACAGAACACTGATAACAAACACACACTAAGAGCAACAATTAATAGACGGGACCTCATGAAGCCGAAAAGCTTCTGCAAGGCCAACGATAGCATCAATAGGACAAAGCAGCAGCCTACAGAATGGAAAAAGATTTTTACCAACTCCATATCCAACAGAGGATTGTCTTAGTTATTAGGGTTGTTATTCCTGCAACAAAACACAATAACCAGAAAGCAAATTGGGAAGGAAAGGAATTATTCATCTTATACTTCTGGATTATAGTCCATCACTAGAGAACATCAGGACAGGATCTCAAGCAGGTGTGGAACCTGGAGGCAGGAGCTGATGCAGAAGCCATACAGAGGTGCTGCTTACTGGCTTATCCCCCCTTGGCTTGCTCAGCCTGCTTTCTCATAGAACCCAGGACCTTCAGCTGAGGGATGGCACCACCCACCATGGGCTGGGTCCTCCCCCATTGATCACTAATTGAGAAAACGCCTTACAGCCAGATCTCCTGTGTGGGGCTCTGCTGGATAAGGCCTAGCACATGGGCCCCCTGCTACAGCTGCCCCTTCTCATTTTTGGTTTGATTTCTGTGAGTCATGTTCTTGGGGAGCTTTCTGCATTATGATTCATTTTATGTCTTTTCCCAAAAAAATTATGGTCTGAGTCTTTTAAGAAAGGTCCTAAACTTAACTATTCCTTCTGTTTCCGGGGAAATAACCTTATTTTGCCCTACCTGGAAATCTTCCTTTTGTCCTAGAGATGGTGATAAGCACAAAGATTATATAAATTTATTTACGTTTGTTTTATGTGCATTGATGTTTTGCCTGCATGTATGTCTAAGTGAGAAGGTCAGACCTTGGAAGTTACAGTGATGAGTTGCCATGTGGGTGCTGCGATTTGAACCCGGGTCCTCTGGAAGAGCAGTCAGTGCCCTTAACCACTGAGCCATCCCTCCAGCCCCTAGAAATTTCTTTATGAGGCCATGGCTCCAGAATCTTCTTGGTCTATCTTCCTCCTAAGCAAACTCAGAAACAGAACAATTAGAACAGTATAAACTTTGCAATATAGCTGACAAGCTCCAACAGGCCAGGAGAATTGGCAACAGATCAGAGGCTTCCTTCTACAATACGATCAGAGATTCCTGAAAATGTAGCTTACAAGATATGGGGTCGTACAGGGTATGCCCCTAGAGGGGAAAAAAAACTCAGTAATAAAATTAGATTGGTTAAAACAAGTTTTTACCTATATAATACCTTGTATAGATGATGAAAGAATATACTAAAAAAGAGTTAGGTATCAGGATTTGCCATTCATAAAAAGACTGGCTCAGATAGCACTTTGAAACCACAAATGCTGCCAGCCTAAAAGCAGGCTGTCATATATTAAGGATGCTTGCTTTGTTAGAGATATTCTGTAGATTCTTTGAAAAGGGGTGAATGGCCTGATAATAAAAATGAAATCTGTTCTATCTGTACTTGTTAACTGTAATTGAACCTATAACCCCAGATGTGCGGTGAAAAGTCAGACACACATCCAGAGACCTGCCTCCAGGTTCCACACCTGCTTGAGATCCTGTAGTTCTTGGAAAATCATCAGTCTGTCTTTGTTTTATGAAATCTGTACAAATAAAGAAGCAACCTGATTGCTAATCAGTCAAGATTCCCCTGACCGCCACGCCTGATTCATTCCTCCTTTGCTGACTCCTTACCTCCCTCTGGGCCCTGTCAACTGCTGGGGCTGGCCCCCAGCAGGATGGAATGCTGAGAGATTCAGGAAATGGGAAATTCATCAGAAGCATCCAGTTTGCTGACCCAGCTGAAGAGATAGGGAGCAATCACACTGGCTGAACTAGTTCACATCAGCTTTTAGCAGGTCCAAGGCTCACCACACTTTGTAGTCAGCAGCTGATTCCTAGATGATATCTGTTAGCCAAGTGGAAATCTGCTGAGACAGTTACAGACTAGGGACAGAAGTTAAAAATTAGGACCTTAATGGCGAATCTTACATTTGGAACTTTTAAGACCATAGTCCTAGCAGTCTAGGAGTCCCAAGACTGGGAAAAGAGATGAAGAGGAGAGGGAGAGACAGAAAGAGAGAGAGAGATCACACTCAGAAACAGGTGGAGAAACATAGGTTATACTTATCTGGAGTCCTGTTTGACTTTGAGAGGTAGATCCAAGTCTTCTGTCTCCCTTGTCTCCCTGAAGCCTAAATAAACTTTTCAGTTTACAAAAGGAGATAAAAACTTTAGATATATTATTATTACCACTGTTTTTAATCTGTACAAAATTCTAAATTGTAGAAAAAGCAGCTAATAGATGTCTGTATAACAGCTAGAGTAGACTCACGCATTATGGCTTTAGGTTAAAAATTATGAACATCCTTTTCTCTGTCAAAGAGCTAGATACATATGGATTGCACAGAGATGTTTTTAGCACGATGAGAAGCACTTTTAAGTTATACTTAGATGACAGCCAAAGGGAATTTAAAATCTTGAGCTTATGACTGATAATAGTAATCATTGCTTTACCAACTTATCAGAACTGCACTGATTAATGCTAAAACTCTGAACTTTTTGAAATCTTAGTATAACAATAGCATAGAGGGTGAAACAAATCTAAATTATTTTTTCATTACCTTACATCACTTTCTTGTATCTTTACAACTTCCATTTACATATCTTAAAACAGAGACTTCTGTACTATTTAGGTGGTTGCCCTAGGTTCCCATGGTCTCATTGGCTTTGTTGGGGACAGCTGTCATACAAGACAGCATGTAACCTTCAGCTGCCACACAGAGCAGCACTGGCCTTCAGCCTGCCACAGCCAAGTCTGTAGAGAAGAAACTTACAGGACTGACCTTACTTTGACCAAGGGAAGCAGAACAGTCAACACAATAATATTCACAGGTTGGACGAAGCCCTAGCAGCAGTCAAGGCATGTGAAAAAGGCTTTCCCAGTGGTTAGTTTTACCACAATCTAGGTTGAGTAGTTGTGCCCCATTGTCTTCTTTGGAGACCTTCAGGTTCCTGATAGGATCTGGCATTTCTCTTTAATTTGGGAAGTGTTTTCCACTAAACATTTTAAACATATTTGGCAGATCTCTAAAAAGTTTGAGGACCATAATCTATTAAGTATACAAGATTTAAGCAAACTTGTTTTTAGTTACAAGCTTTAGGCTTAACCTTGGAAACACATCCAGGAGGCTAAATAAAGCTTGTCATTGTAAATGAATTATGTTTGTACTTAGCATAGCTACAAGCATAGTTCTAAGACAATTAAAGAATTCACTCATAGCTGGGTGTAGTAGCACACACCTGTAATCCCAGCACTCAAGGAGGCAGAGACAGGAGGATCTCTGCGAGTTCAAGGCCAGCCTGCTCTACAAAGTGAGTCCAGGATAGCTGAGGCTGCACAAAGAGACTGTCTCAAAAAATATATATATATAAGGTGCTTGCTTTGGCAACACATATACTAAAATTGGAACGATACAGAGAAGATTAGCATGGCCCCTGCGCAAGGATGACACGCAAATTCGTGAAGTGTTCCATGTTTTTAGGCTCTGTCCTGCAGGGTACAGCAGATGCTGAGACTCATAGCCAAACTTTGGGCAGAGTGCAGGGAATCTTATGAAAGAAGGGGGAGATAGAAAGACCTGGAGGGGACAGAAGCTCCACAAGGAGAGCAACAGAACCAAAAATCTGGGCACAGGGGTCTTTTCTGAGACTGATACTCCAGACAAAGAACATTCATGGAGATGGCCTGGAATCTCTGCACAGATGTAGCCCATGCAGTTCAGTGTCCATGTGGGTTCCATAGTAATGGGAACAGGGACTGTCACTGACATGAACTGATTGGCCTGCTCTTTGATCACCTCCCCCTGAAGGGGGAGCAACCTTACCAGGCCACAGAGGAAGACAATGCAGCTACTCCTGATGAGACCTGATAGATTAGGATCAGAAAGAAGGAGAGGAAGACTTCCCCTATCAGTGGACTTGGAGAGGGGCATGTGTGGAGAAGAAGGAGAAAGGGTGGGGTTGGGAGGGGAGGAGGGAGGGGACCATGGGGGGGATACAAAGTAAATAAAGTATAATTAATAAAAATTAAAATAAAAAATGGAAAGAAAAAAAGAATTTGATCATATATAAGGTGACTATTAACTTGCATGTCTTAATCATCTTTAACAGTTTATATAATAAATTAGTAGCTTTGAGAAAATAACAATTTTTGAATTGAAGCTCTTTTAGTATCAAAATAAAACTTTAAATCATAAATACAGTCCATAGGGAGACTGGCAACTTTACTTTCCTTGTTCTTAAATAGTGCAACATTATACAATATCATAGTTTCTTATACGACTCCATTTATCAACATAGTTAAATTTTAATTTCCACATCAAATTTAAAAAGCAAATTAGCAAAAATAGAGGTTATACATACATTCTTAAATCAGCCTCTGTTAGCCTGAACAGACAATGGGTAAGCACATAGGCTCTTTGCCAGACTGGTTAGGTCATTGTCATGCTTTATCATAAAATAGGAATGTCCGAGCTTCTAGTGTTCAGGGTTTGGTGCTCATAGCTGTGGCCCTAACTCTTTAGCCATATTTAATAATTAATTAATATTACATATAAATAAAGACATATTTACAATAGTATAAAACATTCTATAAATTTAAATTTTCCCATTGCCTTATAAATTTAAATATTTAAAGAAAATATCCAGTTGTTTTATTTAAATTTGCATTAAAATTCCAAATTATCATCAGGGCACTTCACTCCAATAGTCCACAAAACAGAAAGCATGCCCCAGAACCTTGGAAGATCTCAAGGTGTGCACATCCTAAAGAAGCCCTTCAGCCCTGGAGTCCCAAAGTGAAGGCCCGGCTTTAGAAGTTGGTTAGGCAGGCTGACCTCGATGGGGGTTCCAGACAAATGTTAATCCCACCAGGTATGAGTAAGACCACTGCCATCATTTTTGAGCCAGATTTGAAGCAAGATTGATTAAATACTGGCCAAGGTCATACCCGGTATTCCCAGAAAATGGCCATGAAGTACATTAGTCAGGTGCTTGCTTATAAAGGCAAAACCCACAAAGCTAGAGTATTACCTTCGTTCAGTCCCAGGCAAGCATATGTCCTGGAGTACTTCTTGCCTATGTAACTCATCCCATGTATAACCAAGCACATCCTGTGCAGTTGGGGCAACCAATCTTGTTTACAAAAGTGAAAACATATGGCTTACCTTCTTACATGAACAACAGGTCCCAGCATCTCAGGACGTTATCTGTCCTTGAGCAAGTAGGGCTTACAGGTAGGAGGCATTTTTGTTTTATAGATCTTTTAATCACAGTGATTTAAACTTAAAATAGAACATTAGCCTCACAGGAGCTGAACCTAGGGGCCGACTATATAGGCAAGCAGACTCTAGATAAGCATGCTAATGCTGGGCACCTTCATTTCACTTTTTCTATTGTGACAGGGTCTCACTAAGCTGCCCAGGCTGGCCTGAGTTTGTGGTTCTCCTGCCTCAGTTTCCCAAGTAGCTGGCCTGTACCTTCTTTCTTTTCTCCTCTCTCTTCCTTTTCCCATCTCCCAGTATTTATACCTGTCCCTAGCTCTCTGCCTCACAAACCAGCCTACCTGTTTCTCACAGCGTAAGAAAAAAATAAGTGCAAACTCTCATGCTTACTAAGTTATAATGAGTATTGTGGCTATAAATTATAAACACAAATTAACACTGAGAACAGCTAACTATCACATAGGGTCATATCTGCTTTCAGATAAAAAATGTCTCAAGAATCTAATTTTCTCCACAAATGTACGTCCTTGCTAAATTTATCCCAGGAAAAAAAGCACTTGGCTGAAGCACTGGTGTCAAAATAAAATCAATAGTGAATTATAATTAGAATGTGTAATGTTCAGGAAATAATATGTTGAGTAATATTTTACAAACTTTTAGTGAAAGAGCTAAGGGGGGGTGGGGGGAAGGGCAGGTCCACCAGAGAATGTTCAAACATTCTAAAGCCAATTTAAAATCTTTATTCCAGTTGGCTGGGACTACACTCAGGAATTCTGGACACCAGTGTAGCTCTGAGTGTTTAGAGTACGAGGTTTTTTTTTTTGAAGGAAAACAAAAAACAAAAAACACATCCTGCTATCTCGCTTGGCCATTGTAGAGGGAGGTTTTGTACAAGCAAGCAGTGTAACAGAATATAAGACAAGCAACTAGCTAGGGGCGGGGCAGAGAGTGAGCTTTACACAAGCAGGCAGCTTAAAAGAAGCTAAGTTAGCTGGGGCATCTTGACCTTGCTTCCTAGAATACAGCTGGGTAATTTTCCATGGGATTCACCATGAAGGAACTCAAACTCTAGTTAAACCTAAAATAGCCTCAGCAAGAAAAAAAAATGGAAAGAACCTCTGCACCTTGTCCTTTCATAAAAGCAACTAATTCCATGCTACTAATTTCAGCAAAAAATAATTTTAAAAAAGTTCAAAGAAAATGAGAATTATTTAACTGACTTGTGAGGGTAATTGATCATGGAATTAAAATAGCTTAATAGAGTTTGTCTTAGTCTGGGTTTCTATTGTGGTGAAGAGACCATAGCAACTCTTAGAAGAAGAAGAGGACTAGAGAGTTAGCCCAGTGCCTAAGAGCACTGGCTGTTCTTCTAGAAGGCCAGTGTTAGATTCCCAGAAGGCTCACATGAAGGCTCACAACATCTGTAATTCCAGTTACAAGGGATCTAATACTAATACCTTTTTCTGGCCTCTACAATCACAGATGTGCATGCAGGCAAAAGATATATACACATAAAATAATATAAAGACTCTTTTTTTTTTTTTTTTTTACAAAAGATGGATAGTTATGGTAATTTAGGAGAGAATGCCCTCATAGATTCATATATTTGAATGCTTGGTCCCCAGTTGGTGGAACTGTTTTGAGAAGGATTAGGAGGTGTGGTCTTTTTGGAGTAGGTGTGTCACTGTGGATGGGCTTTGAAGTTTGAAAAGCTCATACCAGACTCTCTCTCTCTCTCCCTCCCTCTGCATCCAACTTGCAGATGAGGGTATAAACCTTTAGCTGCTGCTACAGTGCCATGCCTGCCTTCCTGCTGCCATGCTCCCAGCCGTGAAGGTCATGGACTAACCCTTTGAACTGTAAGCAAGCCCTCAATTAAATGATGTCGTTTAGAAAGCGTGTTAATCTTGGTGTCTTCTCACAGCAATAGCAAAGTAGCTAAAACAATGGTGCCTGAGAAACATCACCCAAAATTGATCTCTGGTTCTCACATGTGTATACACATACAATCCAATATCATCATCATCATTTCCAAACTTGAGGGCTGTGGCTGCCCGCAGCCACACTTAGATACCACCTGAGAGAGAGCTGGGAAAGAGAGAGAGAACAAGGCGACACAAAGAAGGACACCACGTCTTTGTTCAAGGTGCCAATTTATTGATGGGAGAGCCAGCTATATAAAAGCAGGAGAGAACAAGGAAATTTCTCACTGTAACATCCATCTGTGTCAGCTGGCAGCTCATCCGAGGATTCACTCAAGGTTGCACAGAACTTGCTATCTGGCTCCCAGGGTTGTACGGAGCTTGTCTATCTTGTTCCCAGGAACAGAGTTCCCTCATGCAAAGCTTACCAAGATCAGTCTTGTAGACGCTCACTGACTGCCAAAGTCAGAAGGCAAAACTTTATTTACCAGAGACCACTACTCAAGCTCAGCACCAAACAGCAAATATGCACTCCACTTTGGCTAATCAAATCCACTCTGGCTGCCACAGAGGGAAAATCTTAATTATGGCTTTCTGAGTCTACCCTCCCAAGATAGGGTTTTTCTGTGTAGCCCTGGCTGTCCTGGAACTCCCTCAGTAGACAAGGCTAGCTTGTCAGAGATCCACCTGCCTCTGTTTCCTGATTTCTGGGATTAAAAAATATGCCACTCTGCCCATCTTCTTAGTTTCTTTTAAAATACTGTCTTTCCAGGGCATCTTTTCCCTGTGGCTACATAAAATAGATTAAGTCAAATGGACCCCATCAGGCCTGCTGCTCCTCTTGGCTGAGGCCAGGAACAGGACAACTGTGCTATGTTATCTGCAGACATGTAACATTAGAACACTGAGCTTTTTGTTTAAAAAGGGAGGAAGCAAAATCCAACAGCTATTTGAGGTCAAAAAGAGACTGAAAACATTAAAGATGCAGAGGTAGCCTTTGAAGATGAGTGATTTTTTTTTTCTGGACATGGAAAAGAGGAATGTCAAGGGAAAATGCAGGATTTACTTAACCTGATATTCTAGGTAGTGGTTGTCCTAAAACTAGTATGCAAACTTAAGGAACCTGATTATCAATTTAAAACAAAACAAAACAACAACAAAAACCTGGGCTCTGGGTCCTATCGCTCCAGAGTGGAGACCTGAACTATCCAAAAGGTTATAAGGCTTCTATCTATCTAGAGTTTTCAAGTAAAGAGCAAAGATGTTATCCCCACACTCCGAACCAAATTTAAATGGGACTGCCAATCATCTGGGCAGAAAAATGGCCTCCATGGAAAGCTAGTCTGTTCTAGACTTTAGGAATATTACAGAAGCTACTTAAAATGTAGAAGAGGGAAAAATTCCTTTGGCCATATCTCAAACTCAGCCATTGAGACTGTACCACACTTTGCTCTAATAAACTCCATAATTTCTACACTTGACTTGGACTCTTTTGAAATCCTTTAGTGGAGCTCATGGGACTAGGGACTAGGACAGAAGCCAGGACCAGGACGACAGTTTGTTCTGTTGTTGTGGATGTTGCTATTTTGATCTTCTTGAGATAAGCTGTTACTGAAAGAACCAGGCCTGACCTCCACTCCCACCCCAAAAGTAACCAGCCCCAGGAACTAGGCCATAGGTCACCAATTCCAGAAAAAGGACAAAAGAGTTCCCTACCCAAAGAATAGCCTGGAGAAAACCCAGAAATATTTAACCTGGAATTTACCCAGATGTTCTTTACAATAGGATGAGTAAAACAATTATGGTTTGGCTTAGCCCTCTGGGCAAACAATTTTCTCCCGGACACCTGATATTTGAAAAATGTCAATCAATCATAAAACTGCCTAGCTGGAATTTCCCAACCTCATTGCAAACCAATTAAAACCCTCCTTCATCCCCCTGACCTCTGGGCATCAGTGAGTAATAAAAAGACCCTACTGCATTTGCCTCAGAATAGGTGCCTCGGTGTTGTTTGGGGTCCTCAAGACTTGGACGTAACGTTATATGTAAGCCCATGGTGGCCTCAAACTCACTATGTAACCTGGCTGCCATCATCCTTCTACCTCAGCCTTCCAACTCTCTCTCTCTCTCTCTCTCTCTCTCTCTCTCTCTCTCTCTCCTCTTTGTGAACCAGAAGATTGTGAACTGGGAAAACATGTTTTTTGTTGTTGAGTGTCTCACGCCTAGCACACACCTTTAACCCAAGAGCTTTCTGTAAAACAAATGTTAGGCCCGGCAAGAGCCTGATAGGCTAAGCAGGAGCCTAACTACCTGGAGAGGTAGACTGAAGGAAACTCTCGGATTCCATATATCGATGCAAATGCAAGAGGTTTATTCAGACCAACTTGTGAAGGGGCTACTCTGTAGTCAGCAAAGAGCAGTCCCAAGAGACAAAGGCCTTGGGTTTTTAAAGGGTAAAGGGCGGGAAGGCTCAGGGGTTGCAGTCTTGGCAATTCAGGATTGGATGCAGGGGCTATAGAGTAGTTGACTTTTAAAATAATTGGCTGGTTTTAGATGATTAGGTTTGGTCAGCCCTCACTTAGACACCTGGGGAATATCTGATCTTTAAGTCATGTTTGGAATTTCCTGCTACATGTGGATGTGGCCACAATTAAAGATGTGAGGGTGATTAACTCATCCTGTATCTTATCTGAGGAGCAAGACTTCGGGCTTTTGGTCAAAGGTCAGGGGCTATTCAGGAGAGGAATTGAGGCCATCTGGTCTGGTTGCCAGGTGATGTTATCACACAAGCGCGGGTCTGGTCGTTTTCTTTACTGAGTGGAGGTCTTTGCTTACTCGCTTCCTTATCTCTGTCTGAGCAGATGGCCAGGGTCAGGAGCTGTTACATTCCTCTGTTTTCTGGAAGAGTACTAAGAGGCTTTAATTGACACAGACCTAAAACTCAAAAATATAGGTTTCATGACAATTAAAAGAAATATAGGTTATAGGGTTAGTCTGATTCTTTCACAAGAACTAAATAAAGTCAACCATAGGTCAACAGGCAGAGCCAGCAACCAGTTCACAGGGAGTGAACATAAGAAAACACAGGAAAAAGGGACACTGAGTTGAAGGGTATTTATGACAATGTGGAGAAGGAGAAAGGGGTTTTTTCCCTCTAGGACATTTAACTGAGAAAGCACCTAGCTGACCTTCCTACTCAGATAGTAGGTTTTTACCCCTGCATCTGGCTCCTAAATCTTTATTGATAAAATCAAATGTTTGGGCTTTTGTTAAAAAAAAAAATGTACACACTCTCTCTGAACAGTATATCATGGATTCCAGCATGATATACATAGCCAAAAATGACTTCTGATCCTCCTGCCTCAACCTCTCAAGTGCTAAATCTATAGGTGTATGGCATCACACCTAGTTTTCATATGAGGCTTTGTGCATGCTAGACAAGCACTCTACCCAAGTCAGCTCTATCCAAGCAACATCCCCAGCCCCTACTTAAGAACAACAATAATGAACTAACAAGGATCTTGAATCAAATCTCTAGTTAAAGGAAAGTGACTGCAACAACCTCTGTGCACAAGCCTGGCCTCAAATTTATGATAGTTATAAAATATGTTAAAATAATCATATTTCTTACCAAACCCAATGAAACAAACTTTGTGCCTACTCTACTGTCACTGCTGAGCTCTTCCACTTTCCTAGGCCTGTTTACTCAGCTTCCAGACGCCTCTTAAAAGAGAGGTGTAATCTTTTTTGTATTTTTGTTTTTGTTTTGATGCAAGGTTTCTCTGTATAGTATTGGCTGTCCTGTACTTGCTTTGTAGACCAGGCTAGCCTCAGACTCAGATATCTGCCTCTGCCTCCCTGAGTGCAGGGATTACAGGCCTGTGTTACCATGCCCAGCTGAGAGGTGTAATCTTTTCTGTAGAATAAAGGTGTCCCTGCTTCTTCCTGTGTCTTTCTTCCTCTCTTCTGTTCCCTTTGTTAGGAACTGAATGTCTGTTCAGCCAGATGTAACCATCCTACAATGATTAACTGTTAATCTTAACTTGCCCTCCTCAATCCATTCATCTTTCCCCTCTTTGTGGTGATTTTGAACTAGCTGATTGGTCTAAGATTGTGAAGCTTAGCTTCAGCCAGGAGGAATAACCAAGCCCCACCCCTACCTCCACCTGATTCAGAAATAAAAGATGACTGCTCCCTTGACCAAGTGTGCTTACTCGCTCACCTTTTTGATGAGGATAGCCTTGTAAGACCTTCAGCCAGAATTGTCTATTCCTTTGTTACTTAAGAATCTACCCCCACCTCTCTCTGAGACTACATAGGGAGTTCCAGGAGTACCAGTGCTACATAGTAAGACCCTGTTTCCAAAAGAAAGTTATTGCTACCTCAGCTAGCACCAGTTGTCTCTCTTGAGACTGGTCATTTGAGGTGAGGCTCTGTTGTACCCGATTTGCAAGACCCCAAAAGATCACCACCAGAAGTTGAGTCCATTGCAAAACACGAGGATCTTTTTATTACAAGCTACAGCTTGGGCTCACACACCCTCACCACCAAAGTGAGAGCCGAGAGCCCCCTGCCTGGCAAGCATCTATTGGTCAAAACCCAAAGGGGATACTGCATTTTTAACTGATTGGCTATAGGAAGGTCCCCAAACCATTAATGGTCTGGCTTCCCTTTCTAGGGAATGGCTTCTATAGCTCAAGGGCCTCAGGAGAATCTAGTGTGGTCAACATCATCCTAGCAGTCACCCAACTACAAAGAGTATGTAACATCTCCCCTCAGGATGTCAGTCAATAGAGCTCCCTTAGTTCTACTGGTTGAGAAAGAAGACTCAAGATAAATATCTGGAGAGCAAGAGTCTGGAATAAAAACAATAGAGTTGAGGATTCAGATGTGAGGCCTGGCCCTCCAGATAGCAAAAATCACCAGGCTACAAACTACATCCAGTCACTAGTTTTTGGGCATAAAACTTGTCTACCAACTGGTCTATCAACTGAGAGTAAGCTAAAGGTAATTAAAGGATATTTGAAAAGTGATGAAATTCATAGCCTTGCTTTACCAAGAGGAAAAAGCTTTCTTTCACTGGACTTCAGCAAACCGCTGCCAGTATGTCTCCTTCTCTTTCAAGTCGTTTTGTCTTTAAGATTACTCTGTGGGTGCGAGTGTTATTACATGGGTCCTGGACACTGATCTTAGGTCCTCATGAATGAGCAGCTGAGTTGTCTCTCCAGCCCCCTGTATTTCACATACAAAGAGAGGAGCTTGTGCTTTCTCCCTCCTTTTACTTGGTTTTTAAGCTCAAAGGAAGGCAGCTGTGATGCCTTCTTTCCCTTTTAAAAATTAGTTTGCCTTCAGGAGGGTCAGGTGGTATTTGAAGCTGATTATGAGGGAAGATTCATCTTTGGTGGCCCCCAGATTGCTAATGCCCATCCGCTTCCCAGCACCACATCAGGAATGACAGCTCTCTTGCTCTCCTTCTAGCAGATGAGGTAACTCAGGAACTCAGATACCTTCTGTTCAAAGGAATTCATTACACAGCCAGGGCTTCCTCAGGACACCCTTACTATTCAAAATGGAGCTAGGACCCTGCTTTTCACCACATAGTTTCGGATAGTGTGCTGCCTCTAGCTTGCAGCAATCCTCCTGCCTCAGCATCATGAATAGTGCGACTATGGACATACATGTTCCACCATGCCTGGCTTTAGTTATGTCTTCCTGATCTAATCCAGTTTATGAATTTACGGTAACCTCTCACTCTTCCTTTAATGCCTGTGCCTCTGACCCTTCTGAGGGAAGAGGCAGTGGGACTTAGGCCTCAGCGAGGCCCAACAGTATGGACAATCTCATGATGTCAGGTGCAGTTGTCCCATGGATCAGAGCCCCTCTGCTTCATAACCTCTGTGTTAGCTTAGCCAATCATGCTGTGTGTGCGCTGGGAGAAAACAAGTCACCCTTTATTCTGGAGCCATTCTGAGTAACCAGAGCACAAGAGCACAGATTTAGGTTACCTCAAATTACATAGTTTTATGAAATTTTTACAGCATATATGACAAAGTCATGAATCAAGGCAAGTATAAAATACAGTGTAGAGCACACCAGACAGGCAGGTACAATGAGATAGTGGAAGCTTTTCAATAGGCCTAAGATGCTATCTGATGTCACTCTTAGCTTCTGTATTGGTGGAAGCTACAGTCTGCTCAGTTAATAGATTCCAAAAGTTTTCTGTCTATAGGTCACAAGGTATCAGTTCAGACACAGACCTAAGCAAAGAATGTCTTCTCCCCCGGAGGGCTGGTAGAAGCATGAGATAAGGTAACTAGCCTTTAGACCAACAACATTCCAATCTAATCATTCAATCAGTATCTGCAGACACAGATTCTTTTGAAGCCTTTTAATTTACACCCCCCCAACCTGGGTTCTCTGATTGGAGCCATTTAAAACCATGCACACCTGTCCTGGAGGGTTTCTGGTCTTGGAAGTCCTCCTACTTCTTAACCAGTAAGAATTTATCTTTCACTTTTTAGTAAACAGGCTGGTTGAGGAGACTGAAACATTCCACCCTGCAGAAAAGCGTTGTATACATGAAGGTAAATGACTCAAAAATAAGTCTCAAAGTTATTCAAAGTTTCCCATACTGAACACATTCACCAGTCCCCTCCCAGCCAGAGTAGGCAGTAAAAACTGAGAGTTCTTCCCAGACAAACCAAACCAAGCTGCAGACCAACCTAAAAGAAGCAGAAACCTGATGAGCTGCCTGCAAGTTAGGTGAAAGTCACCTGGAAAGGACACTCCCAGCCTGTTGAGACACCTGCAGGCTGTGCAGTGTGCTCCAGATTTCCTAGCTTTCGTCAGCTGTCACCCACACTGGAGTGGACCTTGGTGATGCAGTTGTCTGTGAGTCAGTTCTGCTCCTGTAAATAATCCCAATAAAACTCGAACATATGGTATACAGTTCTAACTTACCATCTTCTAGGAGGAGACTAAAGCTCCAGGACCTCATAAACCAGGCATGATGGTGATAAACCTTAGTGAGGTGGTATAATGAGCTAACTCAAGACAAGTTAAAGTATATTAATGCAGATTTATTTTGAGCAGCTCTTGTCTGCCATGCAGAGGGAGGGGCACACACAGAGAGACAGAGAGACAGAGAAAGAGAGGAGAGAGAAGAAAGAGTGAGAAACCAAAATGTCTGGATTACATACTGAAGAGCCTCTGGGCGGGGTGGAAGTCAGGGTGGGAGTTCAGGGTAGAGGGCAGGGAATGTCAATCACACCCTGCAGTAGGTAGGGACTGAACGATGCTGGGAGAACCTGGAGGTCAGGTCCACCTTGGTTATAAAGGCACCTCAGCTGCTTGACTTGGGTCTGAAGCCCAGCAGGTGGTATACTCCAACATTCAGCAAGTGGAAGCATCTTTGGCCATATAGTGAGTTCCAGGCCAGATTGGGCTCTATGAGACCTATCTCACCAGACTGGGGAGGTGGCTCAATGGTCTAATCCCTTGCTGCACACATATGTGGAGCAGAGACCAGATGTCGAGGACCCAAATAAATGTTGCACAGTCATGGCAGCCTGCCTGTAATCCTAGCACATAGTAGACAGAGACAGAGGGATTCCAGGGGCAAGCTGCCTATGCAAACTGACTAACTCAGCGAATTGAGTTTTTCTAAATTACTTCTTGTGGGGCTGATCTAAGAAATGTTTGCCTTTCTTCTAAGGTAGCAATGACAAACCAAGTCATGAGCTCACCCAAGTTCGCTCTGGAGAACCAATGAGTTTATTGGGCTTCTTTATAGGGCATAGCTGGAGAAGAGGGGTTACTTACACTTTCATGGGCACTCCTTTCCCCAAAAGCTGCACCTGCAAAGCCTTCCCCAGCAAGGATAAAGATAAGGGCTTCCTCAATGCCACATAGATAGAGCCTCCTGTCGTTCCACCGGTCTTCCTTGGCCTCTTCCCCACATCCCATGCAGAGTTTCCAGGTTGTGTGGGGTAGATTGATACTCGGGCAAAAATCACATGCCCTGCTGCTTCCCTCTGTGTGGCACTGTCTTTTGCAAGGGCTCACACATGAATGCTCCAAAATGCCAGTGACTTGGATTAGAGGAATTCAAATAAGAGAGACCCTACTTCTATATACAAGCAGGAAAGCAATCAAGGAAGACACTGGGCATCATCCTGGAGCTTCCACATGCACCTACACATGTGTGGGTGCCCACACACACGCAAACATACAATATGCACATAATACACATACAATTGTACTTTAAATAAATGACGGGATGGAGAGATGGCTCAGGGGTTAAAAACACTTGCTGCTCTTCCAGAAGACCAAAGTTTGTTTTCAAGTACACAGGCTGCACAGTTTACAACCGCCTGCAACTCTAGCTCCAGGGCATTTGTCAACATCTTGTGCACTCCCTGGTCACACATAGGTAACATACACATACACACAGAAAGAGGGAGAGAGAACATAAGTAATTTTTAATTTTTTAATAAAATTTTTGAAAAATTTACCATATTCAAACTTGTCAAAAATGTGACATTAAGGGACTGCCTATCATGCTAACAACATATCAATCACATGACATTACAATGAAACATTTCCTAAAGCATCTGAATTGTGAAAAGAACTTCAGAACAGTTCCGTGAGTAAAATATAGCAAAAGCTGCAAAGAGTGATTCTGCCAGAGTGAGAGAATAATTCTATTCAATGAAAGACAAGGTGGAAGGAGAAGCATTCAGAGGAGAGTGGAATTCTTCAGTCTCCTGCTGCAGAACCCATAAATGTAAAGATGAAACCTCTTTTAAAGAAAGGGATGGCAATTGATAGGTTCCATTGAGCTTCCTCGCCCCACTGAGATGACATTCATTCCCTGGCTGGAGTGGTAGAGTGAGGTGTGTGACGAGCTGCCAATGAGAAATGGAAATTACTCAGATGACTAAAAAGACATCATTTCTGTAATTCCCAAATCAAGTTTCACTCTTAGTCAACCCATGTGCCAAGCAGTTGTTAAATGTCATTTCATTCTAGAAGATGGAACTTTTGATGTAAAAGATGAATGTGAGACAAGTCAGCAAGAGAATTCATAAATACCAGAGGGCAGAGGCTAAACCAGCCAGCAGTGTGCAGCAACACCACCAGTGATAACTGCCATCTCTGAGGTCAGGAATCATAACAGAATTTGACTTTTGTTAGTTGGCTCTGTGAGTAAACACATATGCGTGGGAGCCTGAGGACCTGAGTTTGATGCTGAGACCTACATGGTGGAAGTGTTACTGTCTAGAGCTTGATGGTTTTCTCTACCAGTTAAAGGAGTAAAAGTCAGGAAAATCTCTAGTTCAATAGGTAACAATAAGAAAAATCTCAAACACAGAAACACACACACATACAAACACCGGATCAGCCAATAAAGAAAGTCTTATAAAGATTAGGAGTAAGGAAATATGCATGTGTGCCCCTCCCCGCCACACAACAGAATGTAGAGCACATAAGGTTAAATGAGTCTCTGGCTTTGCTCCCTGGAGACACTGCTGATTTGACGTCACTAATAAACACAGTGTTAGTATGTTAGTGATATTAGTATTGTTCATTGGTCCACTAATACCTCCACAGAAAAAAATACAGGGGTTTGGCATGTACCCAATCTCAACCTAGACCTTTATCATAAGGACCTATGGAAACTTACAGCTGTCACCAACCTTTTATTTATTTCTTACCAATTGTCCAATTTCTGGCTGTGGGTCAGTGCAGATGAAGTGAGAGACCAAAGAATTAAAAAGTAGGTTTTGGGGTTATTGTATTAAAGTTTAAAGCACAAACCTGAACAAAGGCCAAGCACTCAAGACCTGTCCGGCCAGCTGTGGGGAGGAACCAACCTTGCTGCATTCCTTTCCACCCAGCAGAGATACTGTTGTCAGGAAACCAGCCCAGATGGCCCTTCTGCCCTAGCAACAGTCAAACAAAGGAAGCCAGAACCATAAATGGTTTTGGTGCCTTCCCACAATCAATCGTTAAAAAATGTAACATCCCTTTTTGTGTTTCAACCAATTGACGCTTGCCAGGCTGTAATTCCCCTGCTTTGGACATATTGGGACTTATATATCACCTTCAATTCTGAGCTTGGGGCTCTCAGTTGGATACCAGTGCCTTGGTGTCTGTGAGAGTCCCAGCTCAAGCTACGAATAAAGATCCTCATGTGTTTTGCAATAGACTCCATTCCTGGTGTTCTTTTGGGAGTCTCATGAATTGGGCACAAAAGAAGGGTTGTGATTTATACAGGACTTAATATGCCATTTGGATCACCAAGACAATGTGTGACAACAGCTTCTGATAATGAGAGCAGACATAACTGAAGGTTAAGGCCCATCCCTGGCTATTTAGAGCCACGGTAATGTTATGTGTGGCCCAATTACATCAGCACATTCCGGAAAAGCAAAAGGCTTGTGATTTGACTATTTCCTCTGCTAAGAATGCAGAAATGGTCCTTGATAGGTTTCAAGGCTTCAACCCCTTTGACCAATGGATAGAACGATCTTTTTCTGTGGGTACAGCAGCTGCTATAGATAGCCTTCCTTCTTATTACACTTACGCTCTGCTGTCCAGCATTGCAGCAGACTGCCTCTGGACTAGGTGTGAAAATTCATAATGAGTGTCTAAGAAATAGGAAAGGGGAAGATGTAGTACATGTTCGTATGAACACATCCTGTCAACATGAGCACAGCCATGTTAAGGCCCCAATGCCTCAGAGCCCAGGGAATGGAAAAGCCTTCCCCCATCAGGCTCAGAGGATTAGCAAAGCCTTCCCTTGTTCCCAGAACAGATGTTGACAGTGTATGCAGAAATTATCAATCCCTGATTGCTCATCCCAGATGACTGCAGTCTGAAATGGTTCCCTTGCAGAGATCCTATACCAAGATTACCTAATCTACCTCCTTGTTCAAAGGTAGAGTTTTGGAGCTGCTGGTGGCTTTCCATCACAGTGCACCCAGTTTTTCTGTATGTGTGTCCATTGGTTCTTCATTACCTGTCACTCCAGTCAGGTCAATCTCTAAACTGTGGAGGTAGAGGTACTTCTGCCTCTCCTATCATCTTATTTTCTTTAATAAATATTTTTGTGACTATATGGTTCCTCGCATGGTGATTTGGCTTTTCCCACTCTGTCTTCTGTCTCTCTACCTCTCTGTCTCTATATCTGTCTCTGTTCCTCTGTCTCTCTCAGTGTGTGTATTTCAAGGTTTATGTAACTCAGACTGATTTCCAACTCAGAGTGCAGCTTCAGCATCCCATAGTACTAGGATTGCAGGTGTTTACCAGCACAGACAACTCTAGTTTGTTCAGATGGGAGTGAGGGCATGTGTGGAGTCTTGTAGGCACTGTGCATTCACACACATAGACTGAGTTTTGAAACAACTTAACCAAAAAAGGGGCGGAGGGGGGAGCTTTTTTTTTTTTTTTTTTTTTTTTTTGGTATGGCCACACTGAGAGAGA
>CM053757.1:11828620-11893521 GCA_028658305.1 Pachyuromys duprasi | reverse complement strand
CCCTTTTGAGCACTCTGAGCTCAGGCTCTCGTGTTCATATTGAGGCACTTTACCTACTGAGCTGTTGTGACCACCTGAGCTTATTTACAAGGCCAAGGTTACCTGATATGGCCTTGAGGAATTAAATCAGGCCAGGTTGGAGAGGTCTCAGCATACCGCACAGGCTGTGACAATTTCATTGAGAGCAATCAGAATTTTTTTTTTTTAACATATATGAGCGCTCTATCTTCATGTACATCTGCACACCAGAAGAGGGCACCAGATCTCAGTACAGATGGTTGTGAGCCACCATGTGGTTGCTGAGAATTGATCTCAGGACCTCTGGAAGAACAGCCAGTGCTCTTAACCACTGAGCCGTCTCTCCAGCCCCTGCAATCAGATTTTTTATGTTTATCAGAAACAGAATATAATGGCAATTGCCAGGATCAATACAGTTGTAGTTGCCAGGATACAATGACATTTGCAAGTTACACAGGGTACACAAGATTAATGTCTAAGGCCAATTGTCCTGTCAAGTTTCCATGATTCCTTGACTACTAGAGGAACACAAAGAGAAACACAAAAAGGCCTCGATGCTTCACTTCCTAGGGAGTTGCATCAGTTTCTGAGGAAGGCACACTGTGCCCAGGAGCCATGAACTCTAACCCAAAAAATCTTTGATGCATGCCTCTCAAGGCAGCTAAGCCAAAGCAACTCTATGGTTCCCTGCAAGCCATGGCTCTAAACCCTACACCCCACTCTGGAGGAAACTCTTAGTTATTACCTGTCTAAGCTGGTTTTCAGTCACACCTTTTAGGAGCAAACATTTACTGAACAAGAATCTAAGCATTGAGTGACTGGTCCCTGTGTTATTTAATATAAGAGTACTGAAAGCATCCTTGGTCTTAGCATCATTTAACTCAGAAACAGAAAACTACACCCATTCCATTCTCATAGACATTCAGTGTGTGGTGAGACAGACCATGACCTCCCTTCTTAAAAGCATTGGACGATTTTGTGCTGTAAAGAGTGGGTTTGAGGCTGGAGATGTAGCTCAGGAGCTAAAGTGTTTGCCTAGAATGTGTAAGGACCTGGGTTCAGTCTTCAGCCTAGCACAGGTAGAGGTAGAAGTTGGAGGATCAAAAGTTTACATTCATCTTCAGAGTGAGCGTGAGGCAAGCCTAGAACACAACACACCTTGTCTTACGAATAGACAAACCAAAAATGTGCAAAGCATTGAGTGATTTAATATTAGTGGGAGTGGTTACACATATCTTTGATCCCAGCATATGGGAGGCAGAGGCAGGTGGATCTCTGTGAGTTCAAGGCCAGCCTGGTCTACAAAGTGAGTCCAGAACAGCCAGGGCTACACAAAAAAACCCTGTCTTGGGGGTGAGGGGAAAGAGTGGGTTTGAATCCAAGTGAGACAGTAAAGACAGTGCTGGGAAAGCTATCTACAGTCTAAGCGGGGACTAGTTGACAGGCCTAGTTTCAGTGTTTTTGTCACCAGAACACAGACACCCACACAATCTCTTTTAAGCCACCACTTCCTCTTGAGAAAAGCCAGCTTCCTTCAACCAAAATTCAGTACTTTTTTTTCAAATGGAAATGCTGTGAAAAGCTCTGACGTTGATAGACTCCAAAGAAAATGAGGTGAGCTGTAAAACTTAGAATACTATCCCCAAAGCATATGGCTGGACATTTTATATAAGAAACATGGATTCACAAGGGCTGTAATTAGAAACCAGATTTGGGCTCTACTCACAAGAACAAGTGGCTGTCCTAGGACCCTGAATTCTTAA
The DNA here is from genome assembly GCA_028658305.1 of Pachyuromys duprasi. Lineage (NCBI taxonomy): Eukaryota > Metazoa > Chordata > Mammalia > Rodentia > Muridae > Pachyuromys > Pachyuromys duprasi. The sequence goes on along the minus strand of CM053757.1, from coordinate 11,891,740 downwards.
AATAATGGACCTGTCATTTAGAAAAATAGCTGTATTGTACAAAATCAATAAAGGTGAAGACGTAATAGGTATAGTGGCACACATCTGCAATCCTAGCACTCCAGATATGGAGGCAAGAGGACCAGAATTTCAAGGTCATCCTTGGCTACATGACAAATTCTAGGCTTCCATGAGGAACATGAGACTCTGCCTTTAAAAAGCAGACACCACACACACCCATACTCAGAGAGAGGGAGAGACAGAGACAGAGACAGAGACAGAGAGAGGACACAGAGAGAGAGAGAGAGAGACAGAGACTGTCTCTGAGAACAGAACATGGTATAAAGGGGACATATTTTTGACTGTCTAGCGACAGGACAAAATGATACTTTATTAAAAAAAAAAAAAAACTAGTATGAAAATAGACCTCCAAGGGGCCTGGAGAGATGGCTCAGCACTTAAGAACACTGTCTGTTCTTCCAGAGATCCTCAGTTCAATTCCCAGCAACCACATGGTGGCTTAGAACCATTTATACTGGGATCTGATGCCCTCTTCTGGCATGCAGGAGTACATGCCACTCATCTATATAAAATAATCTTTAAAAAAAAAAAAAAGGGAAAGAAAGAAACTAGACCTCCAAGAAAGGATACAAGCCAAGATTTCTTTTTTAATTTTTTTATTTTATTTTATTTTTGGTTTTCTGAGACAGGGTTTCTCTATGTAAGAGCCTTGACTGTTTCAGAACTTGCTTTGTAGACCAAGACCCATCTTTGCCTCCTGAGTGCTGGATTAAAGGTGTGTGGCATCATGCCCAGCCATAAATCCAGGATTTCATAAACTCAGTTTCTCAGGGCCTACCAGAGGGAAGCGAGCCAAGCAGCAGCAAGGAACCAATGTGCTAAGCTAGGCAAGGGTAGCTGGTAGCCTGTTGAAACACGCCACCTATGAAAAACAAACAAATAAACAAGCAAAAAACAACATGCCAACCTGTTGGCTAGTCTGGCACCATCAGTCAGCATAAAGCACTCAGCCAACTGCCTGATTTTGTTCTACAGTGTTTGGGTCTGTGTGTGAGTGGGGTGAGGGTGTAGAGGCTATGAGGTCCTTGTATTCACAGATAAGCACTAGGAAAAGCAGGAATGTTAAACAGGAAGGGTTGGTTCTTCAACCCAAGAAATGTTTACCTTTTTTCTTCCCCAAAGGCTGGGAGTGAATGTGGTTAATAGCGTGGTGACTTGTGCTATCTGTACAGCCAGGCCACACTGAATCACCAGACTATTATGTTTATCCTAGACTCTTCCTCCCTACACCTTTATCATTAGCATTTTTTATATCACTCTTTGTCTTCTGATTGGTGAGCTAGTGAGCTACTGGTCTGACATCATGTTCCAAAAGAATTTGCATGGAGTCATAAAGATGTCAGTTTAGACTTGGAAGGGCAATGAGCAGCCACTAAAGTGATACAAATAACTTAAGGTAAGATGGGCTGGCATGGTGATTCAGTGGGCAAAACATTTACTAGCAAACGTGATGGCCTGAGTTTTAATCTCCAAAACCCAGTTGGTTGAAAGAGGAAACAACTCTCCCAAAGTGTCTTCTCACCTCCACATGTCAGTATGATATACATGAGCAACAACACACACATACACAGTCACAAATAAATAATAATTGTAATAAAATGTGAAGAGGAGGAGAAGAAAGATAACCTGAGATAATTAGGCTCTGGATCAGTATCATTCCCAACTCTCTACCATGTAACCATGGTCATTCAAGTTGTTGTGAATGTAAATTCCTGAAAAGAAACTGTTTGTCTCTTTCTGTCTACTCTTTACTAAAACTTTTCTATGTACTCATTTGTGGTGGCACCACATAAGCCAGAGCATGCAAAACAACTTGCAGAAATTGGTTCTGTCTTTCCACAGTGAGTTTCAGGGCTCACTGTCAGGCTTGGTGTAGAGAGCATTTACCTACTGAGCCATCCTGCAGACCATATAAACACTTATGTCAATTCTGGTCTAGTAAATACTTTTATCCCTGCCCTTTGGACTATTTCCCACCATAATGGGTACAATAGGAACGTTAACGATATGATCAATATGGCTGTATTGAAAAAGCACAGAAGTGTCCCAGGCCTATCTGTAGGATACTGAATCAACACACAAGCAGTTATCATCTCAAAAAGGGTAAAAGATAGTCTCATTTGTTTGATCCTAACAGAAGAATGTGGTATCTTTTAGCTCTTGTCCAAAAATATCTGCCTGAGGCTAAATTGTTTTGGATTAATTGCATTTGCAGAAGAGAATTCAAAAGAGCCTAATGTGGACTGTGTCCTGTGGTTATTAATGACACACTTATAAAGACCTATAATGAAAAAGATACCATGACCTGTGTTTAAGAAGAAAAACTGATTAAAGATGGGAAAAAAAGTGGTGACCTCAAGGCAAGACCCCACACAGCTAAGCTTCTATGTTGTGAAAAGGAGTTAAAGAACAGTTTAGGTCCAGGCATGGTGTTATACCTTTAATCCCAACACTGCAGAGGTAGAGGCAGGAGAATCTGAGTTCAAGGCCAGCTGGTCTACAGAGCAATTTCCAGGAGAGCCAAGGCTAGGTGGTGAAGGAAACCATTAAAAACAAAAAGATGGTGAAAATATAATTGAATAAGAGTACCATGTTCTGCCCCAGCAAGCAGGAGAACTTGATAGTTTTGGCCATGTGGTTTTGACTTCAGACTCAAGAACAGAAGAGAGGGATTACAGAATCTCCCTCTGAGACTAAGAAAGTTGCTGAGGTATGTGGCAGGGGTGTCCCTGCAAGTGTTATGCCCAAGTCTCAAAGACCCCAAAGACCACCAAGGAGCCGATTCTGATGCAAACACAGTAGGGTCTTTTATTACAAGCTCGAGCTCGGGCCCACACTATCACTGATGCATCAGTGTAGAGCCCTGAGCTCAGGGGGAGGAGGGTTTTTATTTAGAGTTACAGCAAGGTTGGGAAATTTTAGCTAGGCATTTTTATGGTTGATTGGCATTTAACAAATATAGGGTGTCCAGAGGAAATTGTTTGCCTGGAGGGCCAAACCAAACCGTAATTGTTTTACTCAACCTATTGTAAAGAACTTCTACATAAATTCCAGGTATGCACTTATTAGTTGTTGCTAAGGGTTAAATATTAAGGTTAAATATTATTGGGTTTTCTCCAGGCTATCCCTTGGGTAGGGGACTCCATTGTCTTCTTCCTGGAACTGGTGACCTATGGCCTAGTTCCTGGGACTGGTAACTTTTGGGGTCCGGCCCCGTTCTCTCACAAGAAGACCTAGAAGATCATTGTGTGAAACTGTGAAGGTGAAGCCTAGATTGCCTTGGAGACCCCAAGATGTTAAAGATGCCAGGACCTTGGGAAACCAGCCAAGGAAAGCTGCTAACATGGAATGAAACCAGCCCAAGAGAAAGAAATGAGTTGCAGTCAACAAAGTGATGTCATCATTATTTCCACCAATAAAATGAGCTAATTCAAGACACATAAAAACAGGTTTACTGGGAGCAGCTCTCAGCGAGTTCACTAGTCCCAAAGAACATGACCAGAGAAGCTAGCATGCAGAAAAAGACAGAAACGTGTGTGTATAGAAAGATAGGGAGAAAGAGAGGAAAGAAGAAACGCAGAAAGAAAAAGAGAGGGGGAAACCAAAATGTCTGGATTATATATGATAAATCACCTTCTTAAAAGCAATGTGAGCTAATGGAAGATGTTAAAGTATATAAATGCAGGTTTATTGAAGCATCCGTCTCTTAGCTACCATGCAGGGGAAGGGGGAAATATAGTGAGAAAAGCATGTGCAGGGAGAGGAGGAGGGATGCAGAATGAGAGAGGAGATGGAGAGAAGGCAGGAACTAACAAGTCTAGATTATATATAGTGAAGGAAGGAGAGGGGAAACTCTTGCTCCTGGGCTGTAAAATTCAGGGTAGGAAGCAATACAAATCAGCAGGCCCTGCAACAGGTAGGGACTGAGGGACGCTGGGAGCCTTTAGCTCCTTGTCCCAGACCTAAAGCCCAACATTACTCAGATGATGGTAGCAGATACACAGGGGCAAAAAATGGCTATTTAGGGAACTAAAGCTAGCCTAAGATAAATGGTAATTAGGTTCTAAGGCTGCAACATTCCATCCTCCCGAAATCACTGAAGTTCTTATCAGTTAATCAACCTTGCAAATGATTCAGTGAAAGGTGTGTTACTTCCAGGAACTTTTGTTAACATATAAGGTTAATTCATTGATTGGTTGGTTAGTTAGTTGGCTGACTGATTTTGAGACAGAGTCTAGCTATATTACCCTGGCTTGCCTGAAACTCATTATGTAGACCAGATTAGCTATAAACTTCTCTGGTCCTCCAGCCTCTGCCTCCCAAGTGCTATAATTATAAGTGTGACTTTCATGCGCTTCAGATTTACATAAAGAACTAGGATAGAGAACCAAAAAGCATGCATATTTAAGCAATTTCTCTTCATCAATATATGATTTGATTGATTCTGGTTCATAAGATGGCCTCAAAAAAGTCCTTATTGGAAGGATGAAACTAGGATGCCTATAACTCAAAAATGGCTTCTCCCTTGCTTTTACCCTGTTTTTCTCTGTTTCTTAGATGAGCAGAAAAGTTCCACTCTGACATCCAAGCCAGATATGGAACAAAGGATGGAGATTCAACCTCCCTGCAGAAAACTTCTAGCATCAGGCTGCCAGCTTCAGTAACTCTTATTTAGACCCCAGAGCCAGGAAAGGGAAGGCCAACCCTTAGATGTTTGACAGGTCACAGTCTCTGGAGAGTAAACAGATTTCTTTGTTTACCTTCGTGTAAATTTTTGCTCAGTTTCCACTTTACATTGATTGCTTAAAATGATATGCTTCTCAGGAGATCCAGGGTGTAGCCTTACCCCTTAGGGATAACTGTGGGTGTTGCTGCAGTGTTTCTGGGTTTAGGAGATGACTGCCCAAAGTATGGGTTCTTCACAAAAGACTAACAAACCACTGAACACAGGAACAAAAGAAGTAGACTCAGAAAAGGTAAAAGTAGGTATTTACTGATGCAGACAGCACTGGGAAGGTGGGGTCTCTCGATCCAACAGTGAGGTAGCCCTTCCATTGGAGCGTGCAAGTCATGTTGACTTGCTATTCTTGTTTTCAGAAGACACCTCCTTTTTGGCTTGGTTAAGTTTCCTGTTTTGCTTGGATATGGTTACTTGGAAAGTCCCTTGTGGTTTGCCTATATAAGTGGCTTACTCTGTAATAAAGATGGCACCTTGATCAGAGCACTGTCTTGGTGTCCCTCCTTCACGTTCTCTGTCTCTTTTCATTTCCAGCCCCTTGTGCAGGCAGTTACTATTGATGGTCTCAGATGACTACACAGCAGACTGTCAAGAGGTCTGTAAGCTTCTAAGTAGGTCCTTTTGTAGGCCCTAGACCATTCCTTCCCTTGCTACTTCTCTTGCCTTCACTTTGTTGGTAGGAAAGAAATAACCAAAATCAGATGGCCTCGGTTATCGACATTCTACAGATGTTTTGTAGGAAGGTCATCTCTCTTCCTCCACACCATTTCCTGACTGCCTATCCTTTGCTAGCAAATGGGCTATAGATGTGAGACCTATGTAACCTCATTTTAAAAGAGAAACTCCATTTTAAGAGAAAATGACCTGGGCATGAACTCCAGTTTCAAAAAAAGAAGAAAAACCCACAAAAATGTGATTTGACCACTGACTTCTGATAATATTTAACCATCAACCCTATCAATCGCTAATCAGTAAATACTGAGAGACAAGTGCTGGCCACCCACCTCTAGTAACATTTAACCATCATCCCCAGCAACGGCTATACAATAAATACCTGAGGATTACACAGGTGTTCTTTTTAATAGGTTAAGTAAAAAAATTACAGTTTGTCTTGTAGCACCGAGAGCATGGGGCAGAGTCATCATGGTACACAGCTGTTTGGTCACAGGTCTACTGAGACTATCACAAGCAAACAAAAAGACAACACAAGACAGGAATGTACAAGTACAACGCCCACAAAAAGAGAAAGGAAGAAGACAAAACAAAACAGAACTCGGAAGAGTGGCCCGTCCCTTGAGGGGTCCTCTGTCATGTTCCACTAGAGGTGGCCTGCCCTTAATTTGGGCTCTACCCAACTGCACCAGAGCCTGTCATTCTGCCAGACCAGAGATGGAAGCATCAGCTTATCCCACATGGGCTCTATCAAGCTCTGTCAGACCAAAGACCAGAGCAGCGGCAGAGGCACCAAGACAGGGGATCAGCATACTGCAGCCATTCCCTGGTGCCTCCTCGCCACTGCCACTACCACAGCCTATGGAGCATGGCTCAAGCCACCCTGAAATGGGCAAGAATTAAGTCTAGGGGGTTATAAGGAGTCTGTCCCATGTCATCAGTCAGTCACAAAAAAGTAGGCAGTGACAGACAAGACAGTCAACCAGAAACACATACACAGAGCCAGACAACAGATCCCACTGCTCCTGCCGCAGAAAAACTGAAAATAGGATAGCTGAGAGTTATTGCGCTTTGGGAGCAACCTGCCTTGTCCTTATCCAGAGATTATAGAAATAAGGAAACTCAGTCCCCACCCCCCCTTACAGAAATTAAGGGAGCTCCATCCCCCTTACAGAAACTAGGGTCTCTCTGTCCACTCCAACGGGGTCTGAAACATCTTCCAGGACCCTCATGGTCCACGGTTGTCCAATGCAACTGCCCTAACCATTATGACCACACAGATTTTGCCTGGAGGCCTGAAACAGAAACTAAAAGAATACCAAGTCAGACACAGGCCAACAAACACAGACAAGACACTTACTGACCAGTTCTCAACCCTTCAGTTCTGGGGATCCGGTCCTGGGGATCTTAGGAATCACAGAAGAGCTCCATAGATGTTGTTCCCAAGTCTCGCTGACCCCAAAGACCACCAAGAAACCTATTCTGATGCAAACGCAGTAGGGTCTTTATTACAAGCTCAAGCTCAGGACCACACCATCACTGATGCAGCACTTCTCTAGTGTAGAGCCCTGAACTCAGGGGGAGGAGGGTTTTATTGGGGTTTGAGCAAACACTGGGAATTTCTAGCTTAGCAGTTACAGGATTGGTTGACATTCAGCAAGGGCAAGCTTGTTACAAAGTGATTGGCTAACTAACATAACTAACATTGAGCGAGCTATCTATAGACCTCAGGAATGTTAGGTACTTTGTGTGCCATGAATGTTCTACTCCAAGGTAGGTGGGATGCCCAGCACAGATGCCCCACCCTGAGATAAGATACTTTCCCATTTTTTGTGTTTATCTTCAGGCTGTTTTGTGGGTGGGGGGATTTTATATTCTTGTTCCTGGAATTAGTGATCTATGGCCTAGTTCCTGGGACTGATGACTTGGGGAGGGGGTGGTTAGGCCTGGTCCTATTACCTGCAATGATGATAATGGACTAAATCTCTTGACACTGTAAGCCAGCCCCAATTAAATGTTTTCCTTTGTTCTCAGGAGGCAGAGGCAGGTGAATTTCTGAGTTCACAGCCAGCCTGTTCTACAGAGTAGAGTCCAGGATAGCCACGGCTCTGTTACACAGAGAAACCTTGTCTTGAAAAAAACAAAATAAATGTTTTCCTTTACAAGAGTGGCTGTGATCACAGTGTCTCTTCACAGTAATAGAAACCCTAAGATACTGGCTTACCCAAGGCTTTCTCAGAGGCCCCATGAAAGGGCAAAGACAGCAATAATTCTGTGTCCTTGCCAGGAGTAGACTTGCCAAGATCGAGCCGGGGCTGCAGCCAGGGTATTGAAGGAGTTAAGGTTTTGGATTCTGGGAACCTCACTTTTCCTCCTGAAGAACACTGAAATAATCAGTCCTCAGGCCAAGAGAGACCTGTGTTTATTTTGTGTAACAGTGATTAGCTTCCTGCTGACTTCCTCCCATTGTATGATGGCTTTCTGATGACTCTGTCCCATTTCACCCTGAAATTAGTATATTAGATGCTGTATTTCTCAATAACCTTGCTTCCATGAACCACCCACCAGTTTTTGCAAGATCTCCTGATTCCAATCATTCTTCTTTACCATTTCTTATTCTCTGGTTTTTCCTCTCAAGAACATGTCACTGAAAAAGAACCTTCCAGTCCAAGTCAAAGAGGCTGAGAAAGGTACTAGAAAATGAAAAGATATCCCATGCTCATAGACTGGTAGAATTAATGTTATGAAAATAACTATTCTACCAAGAGCTACTTGCAGATTCCTTGCAATCTCAATTGTTTTCACAGAAATAGAAAAAAAGTACCTTAAAATTAATTGACTTGGAACTACAAGGAACATCAGATAACCAAAGCAAACCTTGAGAAAAAACAAATGCTAGCAGAATTACCATTCCATAATTCGATATATTACAGAAGCTAGGAAAGGTGGCACACATCTACAATCCCAGCACTTGCATTCAGGAGACAGGTGGAGCTGTTTAAGTTTGAGGCCAGCTTGGTCTACATAGTGTGTCCCAGGGAAGCCAGGCTATGCAGAGAGACACAGTCTGAAAAGGACAAAAAGAAAATTATATATATATTACAGATCCATAGTAAAAAACAAAAACAAACAAAACCAGTATGGTTCTGGTACAAAAGCAAACATAGACCAATGGAACAGAATGAAGATCCAAAGCAGGGTGTAGTGGCACACTACTATAATCCCAGCAATCAGGAGGCAGAGGCGGGTGAATCTCTCCGAGTTGGAGGCCCGACTAGTCTACAAAGCAAGTCCAGCACAGCCAGGGCTACACAGAGAAACCCTGTCTTGAAAAACAAAACAATCAACAGAGTGGAAGATCCAAACATGAGCACATCTAAGTTCAGCTATTTAATATTTGACAAAGATTCTAAAAAACATACTTCGGAGAGAAGAAAATCTTATGGATCTGGAGTCATTCAAAGATTCAGTAGTCTGACCAGGAATGTATTTTCATAGAAGGGGCTTTTATTCCAATACTGGTACCAGGATTACACCTAGGACTAGGAATCCCAAGTGTAATACCCAACCACATAGATCAGTGTCAGGGATGACACGGTTGCAGAAGCAGCTGACCGACACAGTTCCGGCTGCTTGAGTACCATTGCCCTGAAGAAAACATCTCTCGATTACCAGTCCACAAATGGCATTGCTTTTTCCTATATCTCTGCTTGCTTTGTTTCTTACTGTGACTCCATCTTTCTCCTCTAATTCAACCCTAGTCAATGCCAACTGGTGAGATTTCTAGGGGAACTGGGGGAGAAGGAAATGGCTCAAAAACAACTGCTATGGAAAAAGCATTCCTCCTGACTGTAAAAGCAGCGGCCCCTGAATTACCTGCATAAGAAACTGAATTTACAGAGGCCTTTTGTGCTAATTGTCCCCTGAAAAACTTTAGTCAGCTCATGGATACCAAACAATATCAGGAATGTCCACACTCAGCCCCCGGACAGCTGCAGTCGAAAGGAATTAGACCCTAGAGAAGGTCCTGGACTCATACTAATTTCCTTTTCTAGAGAGACTTGGTCATATGGACATGACTCCTTCAGATAGGATAGGGAGATTATAGGAGCTTTGTACAGTAGATGAGGAAGTGGCTAGAAACCCTCTGAATGATTCCTCCTATTACAAAAGATGTTTAGAAAGAGCTCAGAAAGAACTTGCTCAGCTATAAACAGCAGCTGAGAATTAAGAACAGTCCGTTTAGTACTTCGTTGTTCTTATGCCACTTATTGTAATCAGATTTTGCCCAGATGACCTGTGATGTTGAGGTTTGTCTGAGAAAAGCACTGAGGTAATGAATAAATGTGCCTGCTTGCAATGTAATCACTGTACCGTGTATGTAGAGCACAGCTTGCTATATTCTGTTCTGTGAGTTCTTGGGTACAATCACTCAAGCATGTATGTAGTGTACAGCTTGTTATAGTCTGTTTATTCTTTATTAATATTTTTATTTACATTTGTGGGTCTTTGGGAAAAAGCCAATATTTGGGGGAAAGACAAAAAGGTCTTTGATCATGTAGAAAAAATGTATAAGGAAATTATTTAAAAATAAAAGACAAAAATTGACTCTCTCTGCTCTAAGAAGAAAACAGAAAGGAGAGAAAGAGCAGAAAAAAAAAAAAGAGAGACCATGAACAGTCACCAGAGAGCAGCCTCCCGAGAATAATCTCTTGAAATGAGTCATCCTTCAGCTTGTACCTGCCCCCTGTGTGAAGTGATTGTTTTTTTCCTCCTACTAATCCATTCCTCCCAATCTCAAGATCCACAGTTGGTTAAGGCGGGTCCCGGCTGGTCAGGGGTTTCTAAAGGCAAGGAACTTAAAGTTAAATTTTGTTTACCTAAAAACATACATCCTACAATTAGAAAGTTACATTCTGTTTACCTGGAAACACACATTCAGCAATCCCAAGGTTACAGTCTGTTCTTCCAAACAGATGTCTTGCAGGTGCCCTGATTATCTCCAGTAAAATAAGCTCTTGTTTACAGAAGCAGAAACAGCAGTGACTTATTATCTTGCATAAACAACAGTTCTGTTAAAGCTGTGAAAGATCAGGCACTTACTAAAATCTTTAACATCTGGAAGTCCAAATTTGCTCTTTAGTTCTCTTGAGCACAATAATTTTTAAACTTTTAAACATAAAGTTAGCTATCAACATAACATTAGCCACCACAAAACCACCTCCAAGCAATGGTTCTGGGAAAACTATAATATCTACATGTAGAAGAATGAAATTAGATCTGTATCTATCATGTTGCACAAATGGATCAAAACATGTTGTGCTAAAACTTGACAATAGTTCTAATAATTCTACTTCAGCCTTAGTCTGTAATCTTAATTTGACCTATGATCCTTGTCCTGTGACATCTTGTTTTTCTAGTCTGGAAACTCCCCAACTCCAGGTCCTTCCATCTTAGAAACTCCATAGACTCCTAGGATGTTAGATTTAGGCAATGAGCTTAAAGATTGGAGAGTAGGTCTTTAGATAGCCTGAATGTTGCAAGAGTACCTGTTTGTGTGTTTTCCCATATGAAAACTGGCCCTGGGAACTGCTGGGGGTCAAAACCTTGTCTCCCAAGTTCAGCTCAGCCCCAGTGGAAAAGAACATTCAATAAATCATCTGTTTGGAATTGATTCTCAAGTCTGAGGTATCTGTAGGCTATTGGCAGACCCCACCAAAACCTTAATGTTAAACTTTAAACACTGAAACTGCCAGAGGAAAATATAGTATTCTTCATGATACAAGTGTAGACAATGACTTTTCTAAAGTCCCAGGCATTAAAACCGGCAATTTGACAAGTTGGGTCTCACAAACCGAAAAAAATTCTTCAGCGCAAGAAAACAATCAAGTGACCAGGCAACCTAGAAACTTAGAAGGAACCTTTGTTTGCTCAGTCGACCACCTGCCCAGGGGTGACAGCACCCACAGTGGGCTGGGCTCGCCCACATCAGACACAACCAAGAGTGTGCCCCACAGTCTTGCCTACTGTCCAATCTGATTGAAGCACTTTCCCAACTGAAATTTCCTCTTCCTAGATAACTCTAGCTTGTATAATTGACAAAATACTAACCAGAACAACAATTGAACAGAGTCAAATGTGGCCCATGCCTTTAATCCCAGCATAGGAGCTACTGGCAGTTAGATACATAAGATTTTTCAGGCCAGCCTGATCTACATACATAGTTCCAGGCCAACCAGGGCTACATAAAGACAGTCTCAACAAACAAACAAACAAACAAACAAACAAACCACAAAGCTAAAAAATATATCAAAAATGTTCATCATCCCTAGCAATTATGGAAATGCAAATCAAAACACCTTTAGATTTCAACCTACCCCAGTCAGAATGACTAAGATCAACAAAGCCACTGGGGGGGGGGAAATGCTGGAGAGGATGTGGGAAAAGGGAAACTCTCATTAACTACTGGTAAGATAGGAAACTGCTACAGCCACTCTGGAAATCAGTGTAGTAAATTTTCAAAAAATCAAAAATCAATCTATCCAACTATATTACTCCTTGACATATGCCCAGAAGACTCGATATCCTATTCTATAGATACTTGTTCAACTGTGTTTATTGTCATTCTATTCATAATAGCTAGGAAATTGAAACAACTTGTGTGACAAAACTTTCCTGGGGAGACATAAGATACACACATCTACACAGCCCAGATAGTGATCCCATGGCAGACCAAAGAGCAGGTAACACCAAAATCCAACATGATGAATAGTGGGTTTTATTGGGGTTACTTACAGGAATATGGGTGGAGGCTGGCTACTTAGGGGAGCAGAAAAGACTGGGACAACCGCAACACCAAGGTCCACCCCGGCATGGGTAACAGCTGATAAATGCTGGGAAATCTGGAGCATACTGAATAGCCGGCAGGTAGCTGACATGTTGGGCAGTGTCCTTTCCAGTGCCTCAGGTCTAAACCTCTTCCAGGCAGCTTGACCAGTTTTTCTTTCTTCCAGGCTGTTCTCAGAGGCTTCTGTGCAGCCTGGCTTCCTTTATCTGAAGTTATCAGCTTTTATTACTGAGAGATAGGAGCTAGAGAATCTGATTAGTTTCAGGGACTTCCTGAAGCTATTTTGTTTACCTCCCTGCTTAAAGAGCTTTCCCTGCAGGACGGAATATTTCAATCTTAGAGGACATTTTTTCACAGCAACCTAAATAGCCTTCAGCTAATGAAAAGACAATGAAAATGTGACACATATATACTAAGCTGTAAAGCAAATTTTTCTAGTTACATGGAACAAGAAAATATATTGAGTAAGGTAACTGTAGGGACCAGGCCAAGTGAAAACCCAGTCCCTGGATTGACTTGGAACTCCTAAAACTTGAAAATCCCACCTGTGACTCAGCTTTAATGGCCGAAACCAACCATGCTACACTTTTCCCCAGCTTACTGGACATGCTCCAAGAACCCTATAAAAGCCCTGTTTCCCCAGCCTGCTGCTGTCTCTCTTCCTATTCGGAGGCATCCACTGCTCTGTTTCTCCCCAATAAATCTATTGTGTGAGGTTTGTTGCACGGTGTGATTTTGTGGTATTCCTTGGCTCTGGATTACCAAGATACCTTTGTGCCCGAAAAAAAAACCTTACAGTACTCAGACTCAGAAAGACAAAATGATGTTCTCTCTCATCTGTGGTTTCCAACTCGACATCTTCAGATGTGAGTACAGAATGTGAAGAAACTGCTAAAACCAGAAAGATTGGGATACAGAACAGATGAAGACGGAAATGAAACAAATGTGGGAGGGCTGCAATTATTCTTGGGGTGAGGGAAGTCATTACAGAAAGAGAGAAGGGGAAGAGGGGCAAATAATACTATGGATGTTTCAAAAAGACATAAGGAACCATATTCATTTATGTTTGCCTAACATTACATATGGTACACACACACACACACACACACACACACACACACTTAATTGAAATTATGCCACTTGGGCTAACAGTGTTTCCCCAAAGCCACAGACTAACAAAATCCCCTGTACCAGGCATGCTAAATCTTCCTAGAAGCAGTTGATCAGAAGAGTAAAGGGCATTGTGGTTGGTGTTTGTTGCCTCCTAGGGATTGAAGTTGATAAGTGCCTATCTTAGGGTTTTATTGCTGTGAATATATGCCATGACCATGCTTTTGTTGGGAGGCAAATGGAAGACTTTGGGACTTCAGACTAAAGTGACTGGACACTTCAAGCAGACCTTGCTAGGCTGTACTAGTAGGTACAGTGAAGACAGTGGTAATGAGTGTGATTTGACTGTATGTTGGGGTGGGCTAAGTATGAGGTTTCAGATGCTCAAACTAGGTCCAGTGTCTCTCTTCCTTCTTGTTGTCTACGGATCTAGATGCAGAACTCTCAGGCCCTCTCCAGCAGCATGTCAGTCTGCACTACACCATTCTTGCCACCATGATGATAACGGACCGTAAAAGTTCAGTTGTTGCCTCAAAGGCTTACTGCCTCTGTCTGCTAACCTAGGCTTAGGCTGGAAGCTTCTAGCCTCCATACAATCTAACCTAGGCCTAGAATGTTGTCAGCCTCTGAGATTTGCTGCTTAAAGAGCTCACCCTCTCTTGTTCTGATTGAGCTCTGGGCTCACTGGTACAACTCAGCTGTTCTGGCTCAAACTCAGTTGACTTATTTAGTCTGGCTTTTCTCTCAGCCTCTGAATTGCTCTGCTTGGCCTCAAACTAACTCCAACAATCTTTCCTAATCTTCTGGCCCCTTCTTATTCTCTGGCTTGTTCTGTCTTCACCTGTATCTAGCTTGTTCTCTCATTCAACCTCTCTCTGTAAATCTCTCCTGGTAAATCTGCCTCTTCTCTCTCTGCATTGCCCTTTAAGTAGCTTTCCTTTCTCTTCTCCTGAAAGTTTGGCATATACTATTTTGTCACGTCTTTCTCTGAGTCTTTATCTTTTCTGCCACCCCATTAGACATCATTTTTAAACATAGGTGCTTCCTTCTAACAAACTAACTTTGCCTTCATTGTTTGGGATTAAAGGCATGTACTACCACACCTGAACCTAAGCTTTTCTTTACCTAAAACTTGCTCTATTCCAAGCTAGCCTTGAGCTCAGAGATCTGTTTGCCTCTGTCTCCTGGATTAAAGGTGTATTTGTATTCCAGCATTACAATACTAATGTTGTGAGACGATTCATTTGTGATTCTTTGCTATCTAGGTGTATGCTTTGCCTTCAATAAACGAGACTTGATCAGATTCCCGTCTGGTCTCCATTCTTCGAGTCTCTTATCCCACACTATTCTAGCCCCCTCTCTTAGGGTCTCGTTTGACTGACCTGAAGGACTGGTCAATTAAACAGTAAGTCTCAGAGGCTGAAAACATTCCAGGCCTTGGTTAGATTGTACAAAGGCTAGAAGCATCCATGACTAGGCCTAGGTTAGCAGACAGAGCCAGCAAGCATCTGAGACCAATTGAAGGTGAATAAAAGTTCCTTTTACAATGGACTAAAACTCTGAACTGTTAGCCAGTTAAATGTTTTCCTTCTGTAAACCCCAGCACTATGGAGTCAGAGGTGTTAGGATCTCTGTGAGTTTAAGGCCAGCCTGGTCTACAAAGTAAGTCTAGAATAGCAAAGACTACACAGAGAAACCCTGTCTCAAAAAACAAAAACAAAAAAAGGTTTCCTTTGTAAAAGCTGTGAGAGAGAAAGCGCAGAACGAACACAATCCTGTTTTTCAGACATCATTTTGAATGGCCCTGTCCTTTATGTGACCCAAGTTCCCCCACCTCAGTTCCAGGAATTTGGCAAGTGAAAAAAAAAAAAAATCACAGGAGGAACTTGGCAAGAACACATAGGCCCACAGGAGGAACATGACAAGAATGGCTCTGGGGCCAACCAATGAAATAAAAGTACACCCACTTGCCCAGGTCAAAATGTTTTCTTTAGGTATCCTGTTTTTCCCCTTGCGGTTTGACCAGCTGGTCCAAACCAATCAGCTTAAAGGTCACCTCGCTTGCTAAACCCTCACCCAATCCTGTAACGCCAAGACTTAGAATTGCCTGCTTTCTTTTTTTCCCTTTAAAAACTCCGCCCTTTTGAGGCTCGGCTGCTCTCTCTGTACCACTGTGTCATGGACGATTGATAGTCCAAACTCAAGCTTAAATAAACCCCTCAGGTGTTTGCAATGGATTCGTGTTCCTGGTGGTCTTGCGATCTGGATATAACAGTTGCCACGGTCGTAGTGTCTTTTCACAGCAATAGAAACCCTAACTAGCACAGTCCCTGCTGCTGAAGACACAGGATTCGTATGACTGGGGCTGGTTCTGACCTGAAAACTTCCCCATTAAGGATACCTTTCACACTACTAGATGGTACTATGTAAGCTGCCAAGAGAGAGAAGAAATTTCTACTCCTACCTAGCTATGATGCCTGTGAAGCATAACAATGACCAGTATGGCAACTATCTTTAAATGTGAAATAGAGGAATTCATGTCTTTGCAAAGGTTCCAGAAGTTTGCATTGTTCAGAGATGGGGTAGGTTGTTAAGTGCATTGTTTGGAGAGGGGTATGTGTCTGTAGGACATGCAGTTAAGGAGATAGGCTTCAATGTACAATAGAACAAGTAGGGGGTATAAAAGGCCCTCAGACCTTCGCAGAACTAACTCCATGATGGAAGTACCATTCAGGCTGTAAAAGTCAGCACATAGACAGTACCACCTACCATAGTGAAAATAAAGACCAAATTCATAAAAGTCCGTAGTTCTGGAAAAGTCTCTAAATGTACTAACCTTGCTGTTTGGCTTCTGTAGTTCTGCTTCTAGCTAACTGTTCTGCAGTATGCCAACCTAGAATACAGTTTTTGTGCTTACAAGCTTACCCTGAGATAGGCTGGGATTCCAAATAACCAGTGTAGTCACCATCTGGCTAACAAATACTTTATATTGGCCTATAACTCTATATCCAAGCAGTCTTCTCTGGTGGATAATCCATTTCTTGGTTGTGTGGAACTATTGGGAACAGAAGACCATTAAGTGTTAAACTGGGAATGAACTGGGACAAGGTGAAAAAGGAACAAGAGCTCAACTCCAACTCACCAGAACCAGACTGTGCTGCAGTAGAGACAATAAAGCAACAAGCTATCCAAAGGAATGGATGTTGTGCACTGAGGCACAACCAAGTGAAGCTTTGAAAGCAGAAATGCCTAGCAGGGTGGGGCCCAGTGGAAAACTCATTAGCATTGCTTCCACCCTGCAGTCTCGGATAAGGAGCATTTGTGTTGAAAAGTTGTCTTTGATCCCCCAGGATATGGTTTCAGATAGGGGCCATCTGCACAGTCAGGGACCCTTGAGTGTGGAAAGGTTTGTCAGGTGAAGATATTTTTACCATTTGATAAGGCCAATTTATCTTTTGACAACATGGTACTGATGTGGGTATACAGTGTGAATCAGCTAAAACAGGGCTGACACCGGACACAGGAGCTATAACTTACCATAAAATGCCCCCAAGTCAAGCGATGTAATCTATTGTAGAACCGTTCTTGGCAGAAGGCCACTTTTTTGGGGTTTTGCATCAATATGGAGTTGAGGTCTGAAGCCTTTGCTGGATTCTTCACCAGCCTTCAATCTTGGAGTTGCTAGGCTTTGTTACACCATAGGCCGTGCACCTGTCTTTGAAGTGTGATTTTGCTTTTTGAAACATGGTCTCATATATCCCAGTCTGGACTGGAACTTGCTTTGTGGCCAAGGGTGACCTTGAATTTTGTTTTCTCTCTCCTTTACCTCTCAAGTGTTGGGATTACGGACCAGAGCCACCAGGACCATGACATGTTATTTTCTAACCCTTTTCATGTCCGTAACCCCTTTATCTGCTGATGGTCCACAACTAGTAAAAAACTTTTGAGTCTTGAGGGTAGAGAGCGGCGTTCCTATTTTTCTGGTGAGGTGGGCACTTCCATTCTGCACAAGAGCTTGTGCAGTTTCTGATTCCCGAGCTCCTGAGGCATTAACAGTGCTAACCGTCACCTTCGGCAGGCGAGCAAGCACAAGTCAGTCTCTTGCGCATCCACCTGATTGGTACCAAAACTCACCCCAGATTCCAACTAGAGTTAGTTCTCCTTGGCTTGAGGCTGATGCTGCAGACTTTGTTTAGCACAGTCTGCGCCTGCGTATTTAAAACAGCCAGTGCCTCTCCCTGACCACGAGGCCTGACCGGATTTCCGGTGGCCGCCATTATTTTAACTGCCAAGCACTGCGCGCGCGTTTGGGCACCCGTGCCGGTGTGCGGTCCGGGGCCCCGCTGTGCTGAGTTCGCAGGTGGGTGGACTCAGGGCTGCTGTGTGGTGTACTGGTCTGTGGCCCGGACTTGGGCCATGCTTACGCCTTAGTTGTGGGGCTCAAGGCCCGCACCACACTGCACGTAGGAAACTTTTTGTCCTTTTTTTACTCCCTAGGAAACCTGGAAGAGTTGGTCGTTCAACTCGTGTCTCCACTCTGCCGTCTCAGGTTATTTTGATCCGTTGTCCTAGTCACTCAGTGAGCGGAGGTAAGAGGAAATACTGTTTGGCAATTAATTGGGTTTTTTTTGGGGGGGGGTTGTTTTTCAAGACAGGGTCTCTCTGTGTAGCCTTGGCTGTGCTGAACTTGCCTTGTAGACCAGGCCGGCCTTAAACTCACAGAGATCCACCTGCCTCTGCCTCCCGGGAGTGGATTGAAGGCACCACCACGGCCAGCTTTTTTTCTTTTTTCTTTTGTCTTTTTTTTTTTTTTTAAAGCCCAGCAACTTCCTTTTCCTTCATTGTAATTCATTCTCTGAGATAAGTACATTTGATTAGCATGATCATGCTAATAATGTTCATGTCGTGGACCCCTCCCTCTTCCTCTCTCCCAATCCTTTGTTTCCCTTTTAGACTCTGGTGTTGACGGTTCCTACTTTCACTGTAGGGGAGAAAGCTCTTTCTCCCCCACTTCTGCAATGCTGGATTTACAAGTTCTCCCCTAGGCGCCTTATGCAGGCTTTATTGAGGCTAGGGCTTGCTGTGTGCAGCACAAGGACCACCTGGGCCCCATGTGGATTGATTTTTCCGGAAGGGAACAGTGGTAGCACCTTGTTTATTAGAAAGTCTCTTCTTTGATAGGTATAAAGCTTGCAGCCTTGAACCTGATTTAGATATCTAGTTAAAACTTTCTACACAGTTCAGAATATTAACCTTCCACACAGCTCAGGATATCATGTCTTCCCACAGGGCCAGAGATGGGAGTCGGGTCCCGTTCTGTGACTAGTATTTAAAGAGTGCTGCAATTCCAGCCCTTGGCTTTACTTGAGGTTTATTATGTGTGTTCCAGGGGCCCTGACTCCAGTGTAATGCAGAGCGTGTTAGTACCTAACTAGTTGCCAACACCAGTTTTTAAAGATGTGATACAGACAGACACTGAGTGATTACCATGCCTTTGGGAATCAAGCAGGAGAGAAAATGAAGGCAGAGGCCACAACTTTTCATAGTTTTTGTTACATAGTGGAATCAATCCCATGGCAGATACAGATGCAGTCATTTCAGTTTACTAAATAAAATATTAGGGAATATATTTGGAGAACTGCCAAAGGCTTGCAGAGCTGGGCGTCAGGATAAACTGATCTAATCCACAGAGGCGTGGGACTTCTAAGGTGAGATGGAGGACCAGGCCAGGTTGCCCTGTAGTGGGGCTGTAAGTTCCCTGTTGGATCCACATGCTTGGTGGTCTGATGTCACCATGGCAGGGTTGTTGTTGTTTCAAATGGGGTCAGTTGAAGGTGTTAGGGCTTTTGTTGGTCTAGTATGTTCACTATGTTTGCAGCCTGGTTTTTGTTGTTTTGTTTTCTTCTGAGAGGGTTTTATTATGCCCTTGGGCCCATACACTAATGTAGTTTCCTTTTTCATAGTTTATTAGTTTGAGCCTGATGGTAGGTGGTATCTCTGTGTATAAAGGAGATGCCTCTGAGGTTGCACTCAAATGGCACTTAATTAAGGAACAGGCTGATAGTCACTATTTTATTTAAAAAAAAAAAAAGGTGGAGGAGGGGGAATAACAGCTGGGCATGGTGGCACAAGCTTGTAATCCCAGAACTCAGGGAGATAGAGGCAGGCGGATCTCTGTGAGTTCAAGCCAGCCTGGTCTCCAGAATGAGTCCAGCACAGCCAAGGGTATACAGAGAAACCCTGTCTCAAAAAACAAACAAAAAATAACTTGGAACAGAGTATAAGGTGATCTCTAGAGGTGGGAGGAGGTTCCATAGGTAAAGGCTAGGTCAAGAGAATCTGAGCTCATAACAGCTGTATGAGACCCTCTCACAAGCAACTCTAAACAATAACACTGATACAACAACTAGATTTATGTTGGTTTCAAAATATACCCATCAGCCAGGCATGGTGACATGTGCCTTTGATTCTACCTATCAGTCAAAAGCCAAAGGGATAAACAGATTTCTCAGAGTTCATGTAAGCCTGGTGTACACATCAAATTCCAGGCCAGCCAGGGCTACACAGTGGGAACACCGCTACCACCACACAAGTGTTCTCTGCACTGTCATCTATGTAGATCCCCTAATCTCTGGGATACTCTTCTCTGTGAAAGGTGAAATTTAATTCCATCCCTCTTTGTTTGGATAGGAGAGAAAGAAAAATCCATATATGGTCCAGCCAGGCCCTGAACTTACTGACCCTCTCATCTATACCTTCGGAGAACTATGATTATATATAGGCATCAATATACCAAGCTGATTGATGATTCCACTTAATCTAATCCTATTAGTTTTTTCTCCCCACCCAAGTCTTTCCTGGAGGACTGATCTTCGAGACTCTACTTTCCAAATGCTTGGGATCATAGACCTGAGACACCAAGTCAGTATAGAAAATAATGTTTAGACAGTGTCTTAGTCACTGTTCTATTACTGTGAAGAGACACCATGACCAAGGCAATGCTATAAAAGAAAGCATTTAATTGGGGATTTGCTTACAGTTTTAGAGGCTTAATTCATTATCATCATGGCAGACGCATAATGCCTCTGTCTACCTGAGTGCTGAGATCATAGACATGAAAACCTTTTTGTGTTTATCAAATTGTTTGCCAGGATGAACCAACTGATTGAGAAACTTCTTTCCCCTCCACACTCCTTCTGTTTTGTTTTGTTTTTTAAGACAGGGTCTGCTATATTGCAGGATGGCTTAATATATGTTCATTTACTGGTTAGATTCTTAGTGCAGTTTTTTCGGTGTTTCTAATCCCAGTTTCTAGATCAAGTGTTGTTTCCTTTGCTTTTTCTTTTGATTGCCTCTTTCATCTTTTTTTTTTTTTTTAATGACTGGAAGTTCATGCCTTTTTCTCTCATACAGTGTGTGCCTGTTTGGCTTTGTTCTTCACTATGGCTTCTCACAAGACCTTCAGGATCAAGAGATTCCTGGCTAAGAAACAAAAACAGAATCGTCCCATTCCTCAGTGGATTCAGATGAAAACTGGCAATAAAATCATGTACAACTCCAAGCGGAGACATTGGCGACGAACCAAACTGGGTCTCTAAGGAACCACATTTGTGCTGTTACCATTAGCTCAGTGTGTCACATTTAAAACACCACTATTCTCTGAAAAGCTGAGTGTTTATTGGGAATATGAGTTTCCTTTGTTTCTGTACTCTTGTAGCTTCATTCAGTATTTCAGTAATAAACATGTGAAACCTTTTGTTTAGATGAAAATTGTTTGCTTGTGTGTTAAGATTTATTTCATTTTGTGGCTCTGGATATCAAACCAGGAACTTCTGCATAATGGACAGTGAGCTACATCCCTGGCTCTTATGTGGGGATTTGGGGCTTGAGACATGTCCAGACTGTCCTCCTTCCTTGACCCCTCTGAATGCTTGGAGAACTCCAGCAAACCTGAGTGATAGAAGTTGTAGAAACTAATTTGTCAAGACTCAACAATTATTTTGACTGTTGAATTTAGATGATTTCTTTTTTAATCAGTAATTGCTGTCTGGTCCTTGATGTTAGGATTGTGTAGCAGAGTTAAACAGCAGGTTCATAAATCATCAGGCGACTGGTTCCACCTGGGAGGTTTTATTAACGAAAGTGGGAGTGTGTCACAGAGAGCTAGCATCTCTGGGCAGGATAGGAGATAAGAGGGAGAGAAAGACGTGGGGGAGGGAGTGCCTGGACAGAGAGGGGAAAGCAGGAGAGAGGAAGAGAGCCC
Source organism: Pachyuromys duprasi (assembly GCA_028658305.1). Taxonomy (NCBI): domain Eukaryota; kingdom Metazoa; phylum Chordata; class Mammalia; order Rodentia; family Muridae; genus Pachyuromys; species Pachyuromys duprasi. The sequence goes on along the minus strand of CM053757.1, from coordinate 11,870,050 downwards.
AAGAACAAAAGGCAAAAGAGCAACAAAGTGGCAGGTTGGACCTTTTATAGAGCAACTGAACCATGCCTGCCAGGTGCCTTGCATCATAGGTTGCTAGGCAACCCAGAAGCAGGCTGCCTAAATACTATCACTTGATATATGTGTTACTTAACAAGTGATTAAAAGTGGCTGTTGCCTCACATTTAATTCCAGCACTGAGGCAGCAGAGGCTTGTGGATCTCAGTGAGATTGGGGCTAGTCTGGCCTATATCGCCAATTCCAGGCCAGCCAGAGCTGCAATGAAAGAGTCTCCAAATAAGTGACTTTAAATCCCTTGGCACATTTCTGATTTTACTTCTCTGTAAATGGTTTTAACTGCTTCCAGTACCCCTCAGTACCTTAGTGATTTTTGCAGTTTTTGTGAGAGCCAAAGCTGTGTTTTAAGTTTTTAATTACTGTGCTTAAGAGATCTATGAAATAAAGATGTCTCTGCCATTACCCAAGGACAGATACTTCCTGAAATGCTGGAGACTGCGGTTTTCATTCCCCTAAACAATTTTGACTCATCTGCACTGGATGTGCTTGCTTATGTTGTGCCTGACTCGAGGGACCCCAGAAGTCCGAGTCCGTTGCAAATCACAGGAGGATCTTTATTTAAGCTTAGGCCGCCAATCTCCCGTGACGCAGCAGGTTAGAAAGTGAGGCCCCGAGTCTCGGGGGCAGCATTTTTAAAAGGGAAAGAAGCCAAGTGGGGAATTCCAAGCCTTGCAGTTAAAGGGAAGGGAAAGTTTGGGGTGGAGATCGAGATGTCCTTTGGGCAAATTGTTTCAAGTCACCTGGCCAAACAGATACTTAAGATATCTGTACCATAACCTGCTGGGTGGAGTGGAGGACCCTCTAACACATTTTGTGGTATTTACAACAACCTGCAGGGTGGAGAGCTATGTGGCTGTTTTCAGAACCCAAAGGTGGGGGCCAGGTTACTCCAAGGTCAGTCAACTTAAGATAGAGTCTGAGAAACAAAATGGAGCTACCCCTGCCATCCTCAGTTTCTTCACACATGTAGATGGGAGGTAGGTGGGCAGGAAGTACGTTAGGATATATGCTCACCCCTGATTGGACCTGACAGGAAATACGGTGGCCCATGGGGTTGCCCCTTTAAGTCTTGGAAGGACCTGTCTGCTTTTATTTCCAAGTTGCCTCCATCAAATCCCAGTCTAACAGCATGTATGAAGAAGCATGCTCTGTTATAATAGAACATTACCAAAGGTGGTCAGCCCTGGACTGTACATGGAAGTTCTTACTAACCTTTTATGCCTTCCTGTCAATACTTCCTAAACTATGTCCTTTGGTGTAAAAACTGCCTATCTAGCATTTCATAACAAGTAATTCTAATAGTAACTATCTGCTTGAGAATGTGTTACCAGTTTTTTCCAAAGAGATGTAAATAAAAGTCTACCCACAGCTTGTTGATGCTTTAATTCCAGCACTTGGGGAGAGAGAGGCAGTGAGTTCAAGATCAGCCTGGTCTACAAAGTCAGTCTAGGACAACCAAGGCTATACAGAAGAATCCTGTCTCAGAAAACAAAAACAACAAAAAACTCTACTCGCTCCACATAAGGACACCAACAATGAAAAAAAACACCCCACCTATATGTAGATTAGTGAACCAATTTAATTGATATGGAGATCTACACCACTAAGAAAAACACTTCTCCCAGCAACTGCTTTTAAAGAATCCTTAGATTGGAGGAGGGCCCTATCAGCTCTCCCTGCCCCCACCCCCAACTGCTAATTAACTGCCACATATTTTTAAGGAAGGGGGGGGCCTCATGATTCTGTCTTCCCTAGCAACTGTCAACTGTATCTTTGTGGAGGATATCTTTGTGAACTTGTCTCCACTAAATAATGAAATGTTAACAGGCCCAATTTTGTGCAGATTTTCTTCAGGGTGACAGCCAGGTCATGTCTGGAGGACAGACTACAATATAGTAAAAAAAAAAAAAAACAACTAAAAACAAAACAAAAAACCCAAAACATTAAGCATTATACTACATTCCAATGATCCATTATGGAAAAACAGTAAATAAAGGCTTATATTTCCAGCTATACCTGGATTTATCTAGGGCAAAGGTTCAGCTCAGTCCTTTCCCTTTACCTGCAATAGTCATTTATAAACTGACAGTTCTATTTATATTTAGCTGTTTAGAATTCTATCAGTCAATATTCCCCAGAGAGTGTCAGTGAGATAGCTCAATGGATAAAGACACTTACTTCAAAAGCATGGTGACCTGAATTTGATCTCTAGATCCCACTCCACGGAGTTGTCCTCTGACCTCAGAACATGTATTATGATACGTGTACCCACATCTCATCACCACACAAAAATAAAAGTTCCCCACAGAAACAGAACATTAGGGTATATTTATATACACTATTAAATACACTACATTCTTTACATACATATATGAAGGGATTTGTAAATAATTGGCTCATGTGGTTATGGGGGGTGCTGTCAAATTTGAAATGTTGAAAGCAATATATAGATTCAAACAAATGGATGCTGTGAGCCAGGCATAGTGGTGGACATCTTCAATCCCAGCACTTGGGAGGTAGAGGCAGGCAGAGCTCTGAGATCGAGGCCGGCCTGGTCTACTCAGTGAGTTACAGTATGACCTGAGTTAAATAATAAGTTTACAGGATAGCCTGAGCTACATAGTGAGACACTGTCTTCAAAAAAACCCCAACAAACTAAAAACAAAACAACAAAAGGATGCCATGATTTTTCAAAGTTTATACGGCAGCCTAGCAACCTGGAAATTCAGCAAAATATGGAGGCAAAAGTTCTGCTAATCTGGGAAACCTGTTTCTGTTATTAAGGCCTTGAATTAATTGATGCTCACCCTCATTATTGAGGATTATTTCCTTAAATTCAGAAGAGATGGATAACCATAGGTAGTAAATCTCCGTAGCACATTCATAGTAATATCTGGACACCATAATAAAATTAACCACAGTAATCATATTCTATGCCATCATCTGATGATATTCATACAGGCCATTGTAAGCCAATAGCGTGTGCTAGAACATAAAATTAAGCATAAAAACCCTACTTTGTCTTAGTCACTGTTCTATTGTTGTGAAGAAGGGACTCTAGCCAGCCCAAGCATGGCAAACACGGCTCTGGGAGGCCTTGCCCTTCTCCCCATTCCCTCTGCCTTTCTAAAAACCGTTAGATTACATTCCTAAAGTTAGCCAACGTATGTTTTATTTGACCAGTTCCTCCTCCTAAGGCTGAGTATCAAGGACCAGCTATGAAAGTATTGAAGTCCAGAAATCAAAAGCCCTCTTTTAGCTCACCTAATTAATATGCCCAATCAAAATTAAATACCTCATACTAACAGGTAGTTTCCCCCTTTACCTTTATAAATCAGCATTTGCCTATGGGCCATGTCTGTCTCCTCTCTATCCAGACATTCTCCCCTTCCCCAGGTCAGATATCCCTTCCCAGTCTCTCATTCTCTATTTCCTGTCTTTGTCTCCTATTCACTGCCCTTTGTCCTTCTGGGGCAAATAAATGTTTGTGCTGAGAACATGGTGTTGGGGTGTTTTGGGCTGATACCAGTCCCTTCAGACATAATGACCAAGGTAACTCTTATAAAAGGAAGAAAAAACCCAACTGTTTCTGGGTGTGCTATGGCTCTAGCACACACCTTCAATCCAAGAGCTTTCTGTGAACAGGATTAAATGAAGTCAACCATAGGTCAAGAGGCAGAACAAGTAACCAGTTGACAGGGAGTGAACACAGGAAAAAAAAAAACAGAGAGTGAAAGGAAGTCTGGAGGATGGATAGAGAAACATACAAGAAGTGTGGGGGGTATACAGTAAAGAGTGTTCTAAAGTCAGTGTGGAACGGGAGAGGGGGCTTTTTCCTTCTGGGATGTTTGCTGAGTAGGAAGGTCAGCTGGTGCTTTCTCTGCCTCTCTGAACTAGCAAGTTTTTACCCTAGCATCTGGCTCTTGAGTCTTTATTGGTAAAATTGAATGTTTGGGATTTTGTTACAAATAGACAACACCCAGTGTTTCTCCTTCAATGTGGAGAGCTGCTTGTTTGTCAAGCTGCTTTACTATTTATTAAAAATCATGTTTCACCCTGGCCTTCACCTTGAGACAGAGAAAAGAGGAAGTTTTGCCAAGTTCCTTAAAACTTGTTCGTGTGACCTTGGACCATATCTGCTATAAGGAAGTAGTTTTAGAAAACAAGTTTGGCAGTTCCAAGAACTTCTTGTATTGATGTGACTTGTTTTTGATTTGTCTATAAAAAGGAATTGTGGAATAAACTCACACTGCAGTCTTACTGACAGCCCTTTCAAACTGATCCTGTGTGCGGTGTGACTTGCTTTTATTATTTCAGTCTTCACTCCCCACTCAGGAACAATTGACTCTGCGGGTTCCAGCAGTTCAACAAAGTCACATCACCTAAACCATCTAATCCTATCAAAGAGTTCTACTCCTTGGTGACTAAGCATTCAACGATATGAGCCAATGGGGGAACATTCTTGTTCAAACCACCACACTTTATTTCTGTTGTATCATTTAATGTTAAATTCATTACAGACTAAGCCAGTATCATGGGTGTTGTTGGGAACTGAACTTGAGTCCTCTGTAAAAGCAATAGAACTGTTACTGAGAATCAGTTAGCTGGGCCTGGAGTCATACGCCTGTAATCCCAAAACTCTGGGAGGCAGAGGCAGGTGAATCTTTCTAAGGTCGAGGCCAGTCTGGTCTAAAAGTGAGTTCAGGATAGGCAAAGTTACACAGAGAAACCTTGTCTCAAAAACAAAAAACAAAAAACAAAAACAAAAACATGAAGAGTGGGGTTGGGGGACCGTGAGAGCTGGCCCAATGGTTAAGAGCACTGGTTTCTCTTCCAGAGGTCCTAAATTCAATTCCCAGCAGCCACATAGTGCCTCACAACCATCTATAATGAGATCTGATGCCCTCTTCTGTCATGTAGGTGTACGTGCAGTTAGAGCACTCATATACATAAAATAAATAAATAAAAATTTAAAAATAAGATAATCAGATATATAGAGGATAACAGAAATATGTTTGTGAGAGGGTAGTGGTAGTGATTATAGTTGTAATAGCTGAGATGGAGTTCAGCTTTTTTGAGTCTTCTTTGTTACTCTGTTTAGCTAGTCTCAGAGGGATTCTCAGCATTTATTTATTTTGGCAGGAAGGACCTAGTAAATCTAGTCAGTTTCAGGAACTTCCTGAAACTGTTTTGATTTGCTTACCTTCCTGTGTAATGAGCGTCTTTATTTAATGGAATGTTTCAGTTTTGGAGGAATGGGTTATACAAAAGCTTGGCAGCCGGCCATAGGGCACGGCTATTCCCGAGAGTACCTTATTAAGCACCAGGCTTCACCAAATCTGACTCAACCTAGGATGTATCTGGAACAATGTCAAGAGCTTAAGGAAAAGATAAAAGTGCCAGGACAGTAACTGGCTTGTCTGGTAGGAGCAAATATATTCTATGGAGACACATATGTTACATTCATTTGGCTATCTGACCATGGGAAAGAATGGAATCCAAGAAATTAGAATTGCCCCAGGAATGTGCTGGAAGAAAAATGACTGAATCTCTGGGAACATCCAGAAAAGGAACTTGTCTCCTGAAGAAACACAATTGTCAGATAACCTAGCTGGACAGACTTGGAGCTGAGATTACAACAGGCAGAGAGCACACCTTGGCCAGACTTTCTATTTAAACTCTCTTGAGAGACTAGGAGTTAGACAGACTTCATGATAGGCAGAACAGATAGGGAGAGAAGCCATGGCTCTAAAGGTGGCAAATTTCCAAAATGGCCCAGGACAGGCTTCCTAAGGTCTTTCTCAAGGAAAAGGCAGCAAAAAGGAAAAGGGCTACTCCTGCAACAAGTATTTTATCTTGACAATAAGAACATAGGAGGACTCAGAATCCCCTGGGCAGACTCCCAATTTAGGGTTTCCTCTCTCATCCTAACAGGAGATAATCAGCCTACCTCCTGTAGCTTTCTGGCTTTCAGCCTTATGGCTTTCCCATATATTGGTTTATTGTTTCTCCCAGATGGTCAATTTCTTTCCTGTACCATAGAACAAACTTAGCTAACAGCCACAATTCCATTATACACTAAAGATTGACTTGGGGTTGTCTCAGGATCTCTCTGTCCTTCCCAATGTGGCTATACTGAATAAATCTTTTTCTGCTTTTCTTTATGTATTTGGTTCCCTTGGTTGGCTTATTGAGGATGAGAGGCCAAACCTGGCTTGTTGCAGCACACACAGTGACTCCTAAGTCCTGCATAGAACCATGTTTATACATATATTTAAATGTTTGAGTATCCCTCTATGAATTTCTGTACATCACATGCACTTAAATGCCCTCAGAAGCCGGAGGGTGTTGGATCCCCTGTCCAATATGGGTGGGGTGCTAGAAACTGAATTCTCTGCGTGAGGGCAAGTGTTCTAAACCGCTATCTCTTCCGCCCACAGGGCCATGGAACAAACTCTAAGCGACTGACATCTGAAAACTCAGTAGCCAAATACATGCTCCTGTAGGACGACTTTTTATTTACTTTGAAATTGGTGGGTCTTTAACGCATGCAGATCAGCAGGCCCCTGCCTCTGGGCTTGCTGGGATTAAACTAGTGGGCAACCAGGGGTACTTTTGCAAACTGCCTGGAGGAAGGAATGAGGCAGCAAGCGAGACGGTTCCTCCTCCACTTCAGGATTGCATTTTAGCCCCTCAAGGACATTTTCCAAGCGGGCCCCACTCGGCCTTGAGACCTTCGGTCTCCAGAGCATCGTATCTTGTGATAGTACTGAGAAACTCTGTTTTCCATGGTTTCTCGGCCCCTTCTCTGAACTGAGCTCTGTAAATAAAGGCTCCCTAGGGCAGCGGAGTCCCCTGCTCCATTTCGAATTCACAGGGCACTGGCCAATCGCCATCCCGGGTTCTAACCCAGCAGAATTTTCACAACTGGAATCCACAACCCTTTTCCTCCGAGGCTTGCTTTGGCGAAGAAGGTTTCATCGGTAACAATTTCAACCCCTTTCCTCCGGGGCTTGTTTTCGTGAAGGTTTCAGGGTAATATGGTCGCAAACACCATCGAAATCCGTGCGCCGGGCCTCGCTCGGCCGCTGGCCTCACAGGCCGCGCCGGGCACCGCGGGACCGGCCTGAGGCCCCTGGCCAGGCCTGGGGTCAGTGTGCGTTTACCTCAGCGGCACTGCTCCCCGCCCACCGCGGCCGTGATTGGCTGGGCTCTCCCAGCCCCGCGCTGTCATTGGCTGGCAGCGGCCGCGGGGGCGGAGGGAGGGAGATTTAGTCTGGCCGCGGGTCGTTTTGGCTGGGGTCGTGGTCGGCGTGGTTGTGGGAGCGGTCGGGCCCTGGCCCGGCTCCAGGTAGGTCGCGGGCGGCGATGGGTCCGTGAGGGAGGCGGTTGGCGGGGCAGCCGGCCTCATCGCGGCGCTCGACCCTGCGAGGCCGGACGACGAGTGCACACAGGTGCGGGGCCGGACCCGGAGGGAATGGGCCTCGGGGCGGCGGCGCGGGGCTGCCGAGGGGCCGGGAAGCCGGAAGTGCCGGCCCACCGCGGCCTGAGGCGCCGCGGGGTGGGGGTTGGGATATGTGTGCGGGGTCGCTTCAGCGGAGATGGCTTGTGCGGTTTCTTCTGCGCTCTCTGGGCATGGCAGGTGAACTGAAGAGGTCCAGCTCACTCCCAAGGTCTGTGTCCCGTGGGTCTGGTCCAGTAAAGGGATCGTTTTGCTCTGAAAAATGCAGGTGCCGGAAAAAGTTACCTGGAACTTGCTTTGTGGGTCTTGATTTATGGTCGGTGGGCCGTCGGACAGCAGGTTTGGACCAATTTGCTAGAAAAGACTGGCCCCTGGAGCCAGCCTACGGCTCCTTTTCTGAGCTTGCTGCACCGTGGTGTTAGGGCGTAAACGCCAGGCTGGAATGAGTCAAATCAATGTGGAACCTTTATTCACAGCCGGCAGGAGCCAGTCTCAGGCAGAGTAGTGGAGGAGCAGCCCGACCTAAAATTTGTTTTAAGATTTTAGGCAAAGAGGGATTCAGAAAGGCAGGTGTGGACGTTGGCAGAGAGCAAGCAAGCATTGTTTGCAGAAGGGGAAAGCTAGCAGTTAAGAGTCTGGCCAGTTCTCAGTGTAGAGGTCAAGGACACATTGTATAGAAATTTGTGGCTGGTCTACATGATCACTAACCAGTTTACCCAAGACAAGTTCAGCAGTCAAAGTTTTTCTTCAGAATACTTTAACATTGTATCTGTAATTCACTGCAATGGGACACTGTGAATTGAGACGGAATTCCATTCAGTTACAGGTTGATTTTTGTGGTGTCTAAAAGAAAAAGAAAAAAATTCTTATTCTTCCTCATCTTTTTCCAGTTTTGGCAAACAAGTTAAAGAAATAACATTGGTGTCTCTGCTTTAAAAATTCTCCCTAGTGTGGTGAGAAAAGATTTGAATCCCAGTACTTGGGAAGCAGGAAGATATCTTGTGAGTTCAAGGCCAGCCAGAGCTATACAGTGAGACCGTGCCTTAATAAGTAAGTAAATAGAAAAAACCAGGAAAATGAAGACTTGATTGCATACACTGAATCCACAACATTGTTGAATGCTTGCTTTTATCCAGGGTTCACTTTCACAGGTTCATGAAATGGCCCTTCAAGGCCTCTATGCAGGGTCTCCTTTGCCAAATGCTTGGCCTAAGTGACTCTTCTTAGCAGCTGCAGAAGATTTTACAACCACCTTATCTTTTATTTCCTACCTGATTAAAGCCAGAACCACATGGTCAACAGTAACAAGTTCAGCTGACTGCTTGAGATAAATCATTGCCTTCCTCACCCTGTTGAATTAACTGTGTATAATCATTGGTTTGTTGTTGCTTTTTAGGAGTAGAAAAAACCTCAGGCCTGTTTCTTTTGCAAGTTGCAGGATGAGTTGTGTCTTGCCCTGAAGAGGACATACTCCCTTTATTCCATTTCACAGCAAGTCTTACCTCTTTTAGCATAAGCCTTGGCTCCAAAATTGAATTTTCTGGTACTCTTTTTGACTCATGGTACATTTTGTGTTTCTTTTTATTCAAACTGTACATACTTTCTTTTGCCCATCTTGCAATTTTTCATTATAAACCTGCATTAAAGAGTGATTACTAAAAACAGCTCAATAGTTACTGTTAGGCTGTCTTGGAATTTCCTCTGCCAAGGAAATTAGACCATTTTAATATTATAACAATTATTTCACTGGGAAAAAGCATTTAAATCTTGTTTTTTGAGACAGAAAGTGTCACATTAAATGTACCTTAAATTCTAGGATATGAAATATGGAAAGTCCAGACAGAAAAAAACAGAAGGTGTTAAAGGCCAAAAAAACAATGCCTACAAGTTGTCGGAAACAGTTGGAGATCCTGAACAAATCGAAGAATGTTGAAGCTCCAAAAACAACAGTTGGAACTAATATTCCAAATGGTAATCAGAGTTTAAGTCCTTGGTTTATAGCTAGGTAGCAAGTATACCCATTCTGAAAATATTGATTTCTCATATGACTCTAATGATAATTTAGTATTTTCACAGAAAAATATAGCATTCTGATTAAAGCAATAGAAGAAATTGTTTCAGAAACAAGATCAGGAAACACTGATGGACAGGTTTGTCCTTACACAAAGCCAAAGACAACTATTGACCCCCTCCAGTAAATTCTCTACACAAGAGGCAACAGAGTCATAGAACACTTCTGAAACACTTTTCTATAGGAGTTAAGTGCATCAAGATCTCTCTGAAAATGAGAGTTATAATAACTTTATCCTAAAAACTTGGAGGCCATCTGTTGCGTGTTATAACCCAGAATACTTCGGATGACAAGAGAATGAACAAGATGGTTTCCAGTTTAGAAGCGAATGCCACTTCAGAGTCTCCTGATAAAAATAAAAATAATGTTCAGACTCTTGAGAAAGCACCGAGCTTGGTGAATCTTGTCTGCTCTAGGAATTTTGCTAGTGCTATTTTGAAAACCCAAGAATGCAGTAGCACCTGTCACTGTGACATTTTAAATTGTGAACAGGCATACTCAAAATGGCAGTAATTACTTGGCCTTGATAGTAAGTGTATGCCTCTGTGTCTTCTGGAGAAACTCAATCACTTTCCATAAGCTCTCAAACATATAGAAAACCAGAACACATATAGATAGGATAAAAAGTAAATGATGGCTGTGATTTCAACTTTTGCTTGTGAACTGTTCTTGGTTTTTAAAGGAGAAAATTATGTCTCATCACTGTAATTATATGATTTATTCACAATGCTAGAATGGGCAACAGGCAGGACCAAATACTGTTGAAAGAGCTCTTTTCGGCTGGGGTTACGTGTAGCTCAGGTGGTAGAGTGCTTGCCTAGTGTGCACCAACTTATGGGTTCAGTCCTTAGCACCACATAAACTGGGCATTGTGGTAGATGCCTGCAATACAAAGGTAGAGACAGAATAATCAGAAGTTCAAGGTCATCCTCAGCTACATAGCAAATTTCAAGTGAGACTGGGCTGCATGAGTCTGTTAATACATCAAGTTAAAATTACAATTTACCACCTAGAGAAAGACATTGAAGCCAAACTATAAGTTTGCCAGGAGCTTTAGGCCAAACTTGATTCAATTTAGTGATACCTACTATATCAAACAAAAATTAAAAGTTACGAAAAAGGGAGAGGATTAATCACTTTTACCAGGAAAAGTACAGAATATTTCAAAAGGCAATTTATGGCAGATGGTTCATTTTAACTATGTCTCTATAAGATTTTATTAGACATAGGTTTTTATTAACATTAATTATATGTAATGAATTTCATTACATACATACATATATACATAGAGTATTTTGGTCATATTTGTCCCCTACCCCATTACCAATGATTTCTTCCTCTTCAGATAGAGAATATAGCTGAATGGTACATCTCTTATCTTTCTGGCTTTGATTCCCAGCACAGCAAAAGAATTAAAGATTGAGGATTGAAGCCTTATATACCTTCATGAGTGTTGTGACTTAATGAGTTTAATGAGTGTTGTGTATAGGAACATGAACATATTACTGGTAGATATACAAGTAAATTAAATATCTCTTCCTCTCTCTGCAAACTAACTGCCAGTAGTTCCTTGGGAGGTGGAAGTTTTGTCCTCCCTAGAGAACAGGTAACATTAAGTTGTTGGTGAATCAGTTTCTTTCTATAGAATTGATTGATCATGACAAGTGAGAGATTCTTGATGCAGTTAATTCATAATGGCTGCCTATGTATATGCCCAACTACAAAGAGCTACCTGGAGAGAAACCAATTAACTAAAAAAAAGGAAGTTCCAGAGTTACAAAATAACAAAGTAAATCACTTAAGAAGTAGAATTTTTATGTTGGTTGACTAAAATGCTGGTTAGGGCCAGCAAGATGGATCAGCAGATGAAGGTGTTCCAAAGCCTGGTGATCTGAGTTTAATTCCAGGAACGCACACATAGGTAGAAGGAGAGAATTGACTCACAAATTTATCCTTTGACCTCCACACTTAATACTCTTGTACACGTGCATACATTGTTTAGAATCTTTTGTTTAGAGTACAGAATAATTACTTTAACAAGGTAATTTAAATTGCTGAATAATTTCATCAAAATAGTAGATTCCTTAAATGACTGTATACATCAGCTTAAATTATATAATTTATTTAGGTTTTTGTTTTGGGATATATGTGTTTTTAATTTTTTTTTGGTTGTGTGTTTGACAGACTTTTGCTTTGTTTAGTTTTATGTGTTTTGTTTTGGTGAGACAAGGTTTCATTATAAAGCCCAGGCTGGCCTTAAATTCATGATCTTCTTACCGCCTTCCAAAATGCTGTAGTTTGAGCTATGTGCCACCTTGCCCAGTGGTTATCCTGTGAAACAAGACTGAAAAGGGTTTGTATCTGAGACTAGAATCTTATCTACTGAAGATTTCTTTTTTTAAAGAACATATTTATGGAAAGGTTTTTATGCAGTTACATTTACTTAAAACACATACATATACACATATGATCTCACTACGTAGCACTGGTAGGCCATGAACCCACAGAGATCTACCTGCCTCTATCTCTTAAGTGCTGGGATTAAAGTCATGTACTACCATGCTCACCAAAAAAATAATAACTAAAAATTTTAAGTACTGTTATTGTCACATCTTAGTTTCTCCACTTGATTAAACTCCCTAAATCAGAGTTTTGATTTCTTTCTTAGGAAGGAATATTTTTATTTGTAATCTTTCTGTTTCTCCAAGGCCATAATCAAAAGATGTTTTCAGAAAACAAAGAAAATGTTAAGGTCATGAAAACTTCAGAGCAAATTAATGAAGATGCTTGTGCAGCTCTGGTAAGGCACACAACACTGCTAGAACAGGTAATGTGGGTTTAAAATCTTTGTTTTAGGAACTTATACTTCTGATTAGTAAAAAATGTTGACAGGGCTAAAGAAAGCAGAAGTTAAGAGCACTTGCTACATTTGCAGAGAACCTGAGTTCAATTCCCCGCACCCACTTCTGGTACATTATAACCTGTAACTCCAGCTCTAGGGAATCTGATGCCTCTTCCTTCATGCCCACATACCTCAGCACACACATAATCATACACTCATGTAAAAATCTTTATATTGTGTCTTAGTTGGGGTTATTAATATTGGAATGAAATATGACCTTTAAAAGCAGCTTACAGAGGAAAGGATTTATTTTGCCTCTACTTTTAGTATCACACTCCATGATTCAGGAAAGTACTCAGGGCAGGAACGTAGAGGCAGAAGGTGAGGCCATAGAGGGGTGCTGCCTACTGGCTGGCTTGCTCTTCATGGCTTGCTCAACCTGCTCTTTTTTTTTTTAATTTTTATTTTATGTGCATTGGTGTTTTGCCAGCATATATGTTTGTGGGTGTCAGATCTTGGAGTAAAGAGCTGTGAGCTCCCATGTGGGTGCTGGGAATTGTTGATCAGTCAGTGCTTCCAACCATGGAGCATCTCTCCAGCCCCAGAAAGTTGTTAGGTTTTTGTTTTATTAGGCAGGGTTTCTTGGCTGTCCTGGAACTCTGTAGACTAAGCTGGCCTCAAACTCACAGAGATCTGCCTGCCTCAGCCTCCCAAGTGCTGGGATTGAAGGTATGCACGACCACTCCTGCTTTTTTATAGAACCCAAAACCACCAGCCCAGGGATGGAATTACTCACAGTGAACATGGCCCTCCCTCATCAATCACTAATTAAGAAAATGCCATATGGGCTTATATAGTTCAATCCTATGGAGGCATTTTCTCAATTGAGGTTTCCTCCTCAAATGATTCTAGTTAGCTTGTGTCAAGTTGCCATAAAACTAGCTAAGATAATAAAAGTTGAATTATATTACCAATATATTTCTATTTTTAAGAATGATTCTAGACCAAGTAATTTACAGAATTATATGTCTGTAAAAGTCTTGTAGAAAGCGATAGGGTCTTTAATATGCTGCCACATACATAAGTCTTGATGATCTTGAGCTTTACTTGAAAGTCCAACATTTTGTATTGGTCATATGGGTTTTTGATCAGCAGCAAAAGCTCTTTATTGTTTGCATCACAGTTGTTCATCAAGTTATATACCTCCTTTTCCAAACTAACCTAGGTAAACTACTTTTTTAAATTCTTCAGTATACTTGTTTTTATTTTTATCCAATTATGTGTTTCTACATGGTCTGATCCGCTATGAAATGAAATATAATCTTCCAGGCCAGGCATAGTGGTACACACCTTTAATCCCCAGTGCTCAAGAGGCAGAAGCAGGCAGATCTCTGATTTTGAGGTGGGCCATGTCTATAGAGCAAGTTCTAGTCCAGCCAGACCAGGCTGTCTGTAGAAACCCTATCTTAAAAAAAAAGGGAAGGGAAGAAATGTAATCTTCAGTTCTAGTGAAATAGCTGTATTCTGGATCCGTTTTGATAAGTCTGATTAATGTTTATTATAGAAACAGTAGTTAACTGGAACTATGTGTATTGAAGTCAGCATTTTGAGGGTGAATTTAATTTCTAACATGTATATGTGCTAAATATTAGATTGCTGTGTAAAATTTAATATCAGTTTTTATAGAACTTACTGGTAGAAAGTAATGTATAGTAGTTTTCATTATAAAACATCAGGAAAGAGTAAAGCAATTTTTAAGCAGTTGAAAATAAGCTAGGTCTGGTTTTATACACCTTTAATTCAACACCTGGGATGCAGAGGCTAGTCTTTGAAGTTGAGGCTAGTCTTGTCTACAGACTGGTTGGGGATACATAGTTAAAAAAAATTGTCTTAAAAAAAGTTGAGTGGACTGGAGAGATGGCTCAGAAGTTAAGAACAACTGAATTTTCTTCTAGAGGACCCTGGTTCCTTTCACATGCCACCACATGATAATTTGTAACTGCAGTTCCAGGAGATCTTATGCCCTCTCTGGCCTCTCTGCAATGTAGTAGCACATGCATATATGCAGGCAAGACATTAATACATATAAAAATAAAAAGTAAAAGGTGGAATTGTTTTAAAATTTGAACTTGTGTGTTTTGGCATTCATTTAAATTCTAGGTTAAACATTGGATTCAACAGGAGATCCACGCCATAAGTTGTAATTTATTTGATAAAAAACTGAATGAATTGAATGAACGCATTGGAAAGACCCAGTGCAGGAACAAGCATGAAGCAATAGTTGATGAACTCTTTGTAAGTTTCAAATTTCATTTTCTTTCTTTTAATATGTGTAGAATATGGTCATATGCTGTATGCTGGGAAAAGGAGGCAATAAAACAGTGGTTCTCAACCTTCCTAAAGCTACAACCCTGTAAAACGCTTCCTTGTGTTGTGGTGACCCTTAACTATAAAATTACTTTCATTGCTACTTCATAGCTGCAATTTTGCTACTGTAATGAATCATAATGTCATGGCCCACAGATTGAGAACCCCTGGAATAAAAGAAGACCTACTAGTTTAAGATTTGAGAAACAGACTTAGTCCTAATAAGCATTCTGTATCCATTGAAGGCTATCTGTAGTATATAAGCATTTTCTTTCCATTCTGATATGTTCTTTGTTAGAGCTTAAATAATCTGTTTTAAGATCTTTGAAGCTTTCTGCCTTTTTTTTTTTTTTTATTTAAGGTTTTCTAGGCTTACTATCTTGAGATTTTTTTTTTTAACACCAATATTTTTATTGTGGACAGATTTAAGTTTCCTGATTATTTTGTTTGTTTTATCTTTTATGCTTTCTCTTTTTTTGAGTTTGGAGCTGGCTATATGTAGTGTAGGCTGGCTTTGAACTCTGTATCTTTCTGCTTTAGTCCCCTTAATTTTGGAATTGCAACCATGAACCATCATTACAAGCTTCTGTTCTTAACTATCCTTAGTAGCCAAATGTCATTTATCGGTTTTCCACATTTTGGGTTCTGTATCTATACTTAACTACAGACTTATTTTTCCTTTGCTGTTGAGATGGGGTCTCATTGCACAGCTCCAACAGGTTAGGCTGGCCTCTCAGAGACCTGCCTGCCATTGCCTTCCTGAATGCTGAGATTAAAGGCGTGTACCACCACAGACCAACATTAAAAATATTTAGGGGAAAAAGTGTTTCTATTAAACATGTAACATCTTTTTGTTTGGTCAGTATTCCCTGAACAGTACAGTGTGACAATGTAATAGCATTCCCATTGTATTAGACACTATAAGTAAAGATAATTTAAAGTGTGCGAAGGCTGTAAGCATGATTTTAACATCTGTAGATTTTTGTGTCTATGTTGGACCCGGAACTCTATTTCTCCATCCATAGCAAGTGATGACTGTGTAAGAATTTATGACTGGGGCTAGTGATGTAGCCATATTGGTGTGGTGGTATAGCTAGCACCATGTTCTGAGTTTGATTCCCAGCATCTATAAACAGGGTACCCTAAAGTATAACTCCATTGCCCAAAGATAGAGCAAGAAAAACAGGAATTCATCCTTGACTACATAGGGAGTTCAAGGCCCACCTGAAACACATCAGACCATACCTATAAACAGACAAACAAGATGCTGGCAAAGGGAATGAAAGAATAGAAGGCATTCCCTGCTGGAGGTCATCAGGGCCTAGAACCATGTTGAAAAAGAAGTGAAGGGAAAGAAGTCTTTTTCATGTGTTTGAATATATGCCTACATTTCGCAAGACTACTTGGTCAAGTAGTTCTCATTCGTTTGTAGGATTTAGTACTATGGTTTGCTATTCACTTAGTTTTCTTTCTTCTAGGTAAAAATAAGAAGACTTCAGAAATGTATCAAAACAGTATTATCATCTCAAGGAAATTGTTTGGAACCAAACATATTACCTAGTAAAACATTCTGTAAGGTTTGTATAAATATGCAGAAGTTTTAATAATCTGCTTGGTTTGTTGGATCATAAGATGTGAGTATACTTCCAAATGAGGACAGAAAGCTTGGATAACAGTGTTGATTACTTGTTTTCTAAAGTTAAATGTGAAAAATGCAGAAGTGGTACTGAAGGACAGACTGTGTAACACAAAAGAACCAGGACTTCCCAGATCAGGACTTGATCTGGGAAATTCTCACAGCTCTGGAGTATAAGAATACATAGGTCCTCCGAAGGACCATTTGCCACTTAACTCCTTTTATAGTTACTTTACTTAGGCTTATATGTACATTTCGAGTCCTCTGAGCTGTAGTTTCAATAACCATTTACTTTAATGGCTTTTGTGTATTCCTCTGCTCGGCTTCATTCTTTGGGCTCCACGTGGTCACCTGTTGAGTCCCTGCAGGTGCTGCCTCGGTCCCCACTGCTCTTGACCTGTGCTTATGGTCACAGAGTGGATTGGCCTCCTGTCCCTCTGGTATGGAGCTGAGTGTTGCTTCTGTAATCTATGCCCTACTACTGGCCTACATGGGAATATTGCTTTCAAAGTCAACTTGGCCGGCTGCTTGCTCTTCTGGGGTAGAGTTCTGAGTGTTAGTCTGTGGTTGGACTGTGTTATTGTTGTTACAGCCACTTCTCTGTCCCAAGTGTTGACCCAGTTGCTACTGTGGTTTGTGAAATGGAACCTGTTTGTTTCCAGAGGGGAATTATATGTATTCATAGAACCAAAACATCAGACAGACTCAGCAGCAGGATGGGTGGGCAGGGCTAAGGGTCACGTCACAGCCTCTGCCTTGGGACCCTCTGCCTTGGAGTTGGGGGCAGGGGAGGGATGCTAGTGCTGGATAATTGTCTTAATCTTTCTTTTTTACTAGGCAGGAAGGAACAGGCCTTAGTTCAGTAGCTTGACAGCTCAGGATAGACTCGTAACTGCCTTGGGAGTTGTGTCCACCCTTCTTTGCATATCCTCTAGGTTAGAGTATTTGCCCCAAGTCCAGTTCCCAGAGAAAGTGGGTGGTAAAGACTGCAAAGCAGCCGGGTCTTCAGTCTCTGGTATCCCTGCCAAACAGGGCTGAAGACTTGCGGGAGTGGCTGGGCTTTGAGCCCCACAGAGAAGCAACTGGTAGGGAGCTCAGGTCTCAGCAGGTATATGTAGGGGGCTAAGATCTTTGCCCCTCCATTCAACCTCACCCTGAACTCACAGCAGCAACTGCAGGAGCCCCTGTCCCTTGGTGGGGGGGGGGATGTGGAGGGCGGGAGAGGCTCAGACCACTGGCCTTTCACCCACTGGCACTGGTGACTAAGGATGGTGCTGTAGAGCTGTTCTTTGTCTTCAGAATCTGGGGTGGGGTTGAGGCTAGGCTTGGGGAGACCTTAGGGTGTGTGGAAGGTTGCCCTATACTCCTCTAGGTGGCGGGACTATACCTCAGCCACCAGTTCTAGAAGGAGCTCAGACTGCAGGGAGAGCAGGGAGCCCTAAAGAGGCCCCAGGGTTGTGTGGCAGGTTCCTGGAGGAGGAGAGGAGGGAGAAGCAGAGGACCCTGCTCACCATCCTCTTCCTGAGGTCTTTCGGCCTCCATCACTGGATTTGGGGAGAGACACTAGTTGGGGAAGGATGGCTAAAGTTTGTGAGGAGGACCAGAACCTTGGGTTCGTGAGGGGAATGAGGGCTGGAAGGGGTGGGGGGTGAGCTGGGGCCTGGATGCCTGGGTACTGAGCAGGAAGTTAGGTTCCTGGTCAGCCCCCCTATGGGCCCTGCCCATCTCTGTCAACTTCCTCCATTCTCTTTCCTACCCAAACAGCTTATTTGACCTCTCTTGCCCCAGAGGAGGACAGAGACTGGGAAAAGGTCCAGCTGCAGGAGTGCATCAGGCTCCTGACGGGGAGATGGAACCTTTGATTCTTCTGGTATTGGGGTTGAGTCACCATCACTACTATGAGGATGGGTAGCTCTCTGGCATCCTCATACTCTAGTATGGATATATAGAGAATACTGTGGTCAGGCAGTCCCTAGCCAGTCTCCATTTTTATTAAACTTTTCAGCTACTTTATGCTTACCCATTGAATTATTTACAAAGCTGTAATGTAAATGGAGAAGAAAGGGAAAAATGGATCCATGTTACCTTGTCATTGAAGTGAAAGGACGTAAGTGTTCTGCTTTGCCTCCCAATGCAATGTGAGCATACTCACATATAAAATTGGTTTAGAGTTTTGCCCTACCGTATGTCTACCTTAGTGTTCATGCACCCTTAGGAAAGGCCATGTCCAGGCTGGAGAGATGACTCAGGTTAAGAGCACTGGCTACTCTTCCAGAGGTCTGAGTTCAATTCCTAGCAACTACATGGTGGCTCACAACCATCTATAATGAGATCTGTTGCCTCTTCTGGCATGCAGGTGTACATGCAGACAGAAAATTGTACACATAATATAGAAATCTTTAAAAAAGGAAAAGAAAAGGCCATGTTCATTCTCCACTGAGGCATGGAGTCAATGCTTTCACTCCAAGGTTTAAATAAATCTAACAACCTGAAGTTAAAAGTCACTTTTTTTCTTCCTGAGACAGGATTTCTCTATGTAGCCTTGGCTGTCCTGGACTCACTTTGTAGACCAGGGTTGCCTCGAACTCACAGAGATCTGCCTGCCTCTGCCTCCCAGAGTGCTACGATTACAGGCATGTGTCAGTGCGCCTGGCAAAGTCACTTTTTAGTTTTTAAACTTGGACTGCTATTGTATTTTCAGAGTCTTGGTTTGTAATGTCATTGTTATTTTTTTTTTTTTTTGACTCATTTTGGCAGAGAGACCACCTTTTTTCTTCATCAGCCATTGAAATACATACCTTTTAATATTTTAAAAATTTTACTGTCTACTCACCAGCTTTTTCCTTATCCATTTAACAGGTTACAGAGTCAGAGGCTATAAACTTGAGTGTGACCCAAAAGCCAGATAAAAGTGAAAGGAAAGAAGTGTCTTCTGTGAACCACACCCCTTTTAACTCTTTAGAAAAAGCAAGTGGAAGGATTAATTTGCCATTGGCATGTGTTGAGTTTGTTTCTGAAAGGTAGGCATTTCTCTAAAAATGCATAGTTACTTGTCTAAATATATATTCATAGCTACATTAGTTAAATCAACATCAATAATCTAAACTTCAGTTGGTTCTCTGAGCTTAGTTTTGTTGTAACAACACTTGGGTCTTGAACTGGTCAGGTGATGGGTTTCATTCACTGAGCTGCTTTCCACCTTTGTCACAGTGATTAATGGATCACCTGTATCATGAAAGTATTATCACAAAAACATTTAAGTGGGGTGCACTTACTTGTCTGATTGTCTCATAAAGCACTGGGCTGTAACCTGAGGAATTTGGCTTGGTCAGGAAGTGTTTTTAGAAGCAAAACAGCATACTTGGTGGGTTTGGCTTAGATCACTGCTATTCCAAGCAGTGTAGTGGAACATGTTGATGAAGGCTTTTTGATGTTATTTCTTTGAGATACATTATCCTGGCTCATCTGTGTATTTCAGACTTAATATATGCAGTTTTGACTTTTTAAGAGCTACCCTAGTAATCCCATGCTACTTAGCCCTGCATTTTCATTCATTTATTTTTATTATTTTTTAATTTTATATGTGTATATATGTGTGTCTGTGTGTAATTACGTGCATGTAAATGCAGTTCAGCAAAGAATGCCAGATTTGCTTGGAGCTGGAATTTCAGGTAGTTGTGAGCCACATAACATGGGTGTTAGGAATTGAACACAGGTTTTCTGCAAGATCAGTAAGTTCTCAACCTCTGAGCCATCTCTCCAGCCCATTTTTAAGATGCATTTTTGTAATTTTTTAATTATGGTGAGGCCTGTATTTTGGTGTTAAGTGATGGAACTATAAAGTAGGGATTTAGTTGGTGAAGACAGAGTCATGAACCAGTGAGTCTGCTGCTACCACTTGTCAACAGCATGTTCTGGAATCCCTAAAGTGACAAAAAAAAGGAAAGCAAGTGCTGTTGATTTCAAGTGAAGAAGCAGAAGACTCATTGTACTGGCATGTCACAGGTAAATGTGTCCACTTAGAGTGGATCCTGTGTAATGCAGACACTCACTTCATGTTGTATACTAAAAAAACCTGCAGATTATGAAGCTGTTCAGGCCATTAAGCATCCTTTGCAAAGTGTGCAGATGGTGTAACAAACATGCAATTTGGCCATGATGACTTTTGTATTTTGTTATATTTTGTTTTGTTTTGCTTTGAGACAGTGTTCTCTATCGGCTGGCTGGCTTGGAACTTGCTTTGTAAAACCTGGGTGGCTTCAAATTCAGAGATCCCCTTGCTTTTGCCTCTGGAATACAGGGAATAAAGGCATGTGCCATCATAACTCAATTCAAAAAGTGAGTTTTATAAAACATTTAAGAATGAAATAATATAAACATTAAATAAAAAGAATATGAAAGAAGCTTGTTCATTTCATTTTATTAGAAATGAACCTTGACACAAAAATCAATGTTAAAAATAATTGTATATGTGGAATACAGAAATTGTGGTACATTTACACAATGGAATACTACTCAGCAATTAGAAACAAGGAAATCATGAAATTTGCAGGCAAATAGTGGGAACTAAAAAAGATCATCCTGAGTGGGGTATCCCAGAAGCAGAAAGACACACATGGTATATACTCACTTAATAAGTGCCTATTAGACATATAATATAAGATAAACATACTAAAATCTGTACACCCAAAGAAGCTAAGCAAGAAGGAGGACCCAGGGTAAGATGATCAGTCCTTACATAGAAAGGCAAATAGGATGGCCATCAGAAGAGGGAGAAAACAGGAAACAGGACAGGAGCCTACCACAGAAGGCCTCTGAAAGAATCTACCCAGCAGGGTATCAAAGCAGATCCTGAGGCTCATAACCAAACTTTGGGCAGAGTGCAGGGGATCTTACGAAAGAAGGGGGAGTTAGAAAGACCTGGAGGGGACAGATGCTCCACAAAAGAAAGCAACAGAACCAAGAAATCTGGGCTCAGGGGTCTTTTCTGAGACTGATACTCCAACCAAGGACCATACATGGAGATAACCTAGAACCCCTGTACAGATGTAGCCCATGGTAGCTCAGTATCCAAGTGGGTTCCCTAGTAATGGGAACAGGGACTGTCTCTGACATGAACTCAGTGGCTGGCTCTTTGATCATCTCCCCCTGAGGGAGGAGCACCTTACCAGGCCACAGAGGACAATGCAACCCATCCTGATGAGACCTGATAGGCTAGGGTCAGATGGAAGAGAACCTCCCCTATCAGTGGACTTGGAGAGGGACATGGGATGAGATGAGGGAAGGAGGGTAGGATTGGGAGGGAATGAAAGAGGGGCTACAGCTGGGATACAAAGTGAATAAACTAATTAATTTAGAAAATTAAAATAAAAAAGAATATTGTATATATGAACTTACCCATAAAATAGATTCATGTGTCCCAAGTAAAATTCTAATAAATCAAATGGGACAGTCTGTAAAAGTTGGTTGTTTCTTAGTAGAACTGTTCAGATACTTGGGTTAGCGCAGCCCACATTAACCTCCTTAAAGAGACTCTGAGCCAGAATCACCTGATGATACTATTTACTTCTGCACCGAACGAAATAGGATTTGGTTTTTGTTTTGTTCTGTTTAAAGGTCAGTGTGGTCTTAGATAAATTATTATGTAGCATTAGATGAATAGTACAATACTCAGGCATCTGGAACTGAGCAGGATGAAGCTTATTTGTAGTCTTTCTAAGACACAATCTTTTATTTCCCCCTACTCTTATTACTATGTAAAACCAAGCTCCCAAGTTTCATGTAGACTCCCAGGTGTATCCTGTAGTCCCCTCAGAGATGTTTTATTGTGGTTCTGGTCTTCATGACAGTCTGCTGTGCTTTCTAAACACCTTCTGCTTAGTTTCCAAGAATTCCTGTATGGCAAAGACATGTCTTGTGAGGGGCAGCAGAGATGGGCATCAGAGCCTTATTTCTCTTTATCTTCCTCTTCTCAGGGCCTTAGGCCTTAAGGTTTTCATTATCTTACCAATTTTGTACTATCTTCAAGTATTTTGTTGTTAATTTCCATAGTTGAAATTAGTTGTTTTGTTTTTGTTTTTCAAGTTTTCTCTGTCCTGGACTCACTCTGTAGACCAGGCTGGTCTTGAACTCATCGAGATCTACCTGCCTCTTATCTCCCAAGTGCTGGGATTAAAGGTATGTGCCCACCTGCACCTGGCAGTTGAAAGGTTTTTAACTACAGCTTTTTAAGTTGTTTGAGTAAGGGCCCCACCATCAGCTATTCTACACATCACTTTATCCAGTTTTATGTAAGTACAATTAATTGCTTAAAACATTTAAGAAATTATCTGTTAA
Organism: Pachyuromys duprasi; assembly: GCA_028658305.1. NCBI lineage: Eukaryota > Metazoa > Chordata > Mammalia > Rodentia > Muridae > Pachyuromys > Pachyuromys duprasi. The sequence continues at coordinate 11,847,261 of CM053757.1, read as the reverse complement.
AAATTTTAAAAAAATACGGTATTCCTCATTATTACTCTGCCACTAGACAAAGCCCAATGATTCTAATTGTTTTTATTTTTAATAACCCAAAATTTAAGAAATTAGTTCTGTTATCTTTCTTTGCTTCTTAATGGTTAGATTGAGCTTAAACATCTTACATTTAAAATATGAAGAAAAGTGGGAAATGCTATAACTGAGTTGACGAACCTCACAGAGAAGGCTTATAGGCCAGAGAATATACACCTTTAAGAAATTTGCTTAATAAGGTAATGTCTTTATTTTCAAAGATGAAAAATAAGCATAAAGGTCGAAGGCAATCCAGAATAGATCACATCACTTAAAATATTATTCTTGCTCAAAGAAGTGAGTTTTTCATTGCACTGCATGTGAAGGCATTTCTGCAGAATTTGACAGGAGTGGACAGCCTGAGGTGGTGGCACATGCCTTTATTTTAGCATCAGGAAGCAGAGGTAGGCAGATCTTTGTGAGCTTTAGGCCAGCCAGGGCTACATAGAGACCCTGTCTCTAAAACACTGCTCATTTAGGGGCCAGTGAAATGGCCTAGTAAATAAAAAAACTTGCCTTAAAGCTCAATGATTTGAGTTCAATTTCTGGTACCCACATAAAATTAGGAGAGATCACGTTTTAGTTGGCTCTCTGATCTCTAGATGTTCACTGTGGCATACACATGCACAATACACTCACATACACTTACACAATAATAATAAAGTTTAGGATAACAGAGGTGGCTCAACAGATAAGAGCTTTTGCTGAGAACCTGAAATCAGATTTTAGTATCCATATGGCATCTTACAACCAATCTGCAACTCCAATTTCAGGGGATCCAGTGCCCTCTTTTGGCATTCACAGGCACCAGCCACACATAGTATGTGCGGGCAAAACACACATTTAAAAAAAGTTTAATTAAAAAATTATAAAGCTTAAAAAAAAAACGCTCAACTCAATTCTCTTTGTCCCTTCTCTTCCTCGTACTTTCTAGGGGAGTTACCAAGGACCTCATCTCCAGCCCTTATTTAATTTCTATAAAATTTATACTTGTTTTACCAACAAGGAAACCAAAGCACACTAGTAAATGGCAAGTCAAGATTGAAATCTAAAGATGTCTGTGGAGCAGATGTCCATATCTAACATATAATATTCCTGGAGAGAGTATTAATTTTATACACATTAACGTCATGGCAGCATGAAGGCAGACTTGGCACTGGAGAAGTAGCTGAGAGTTCTAAATCCAGATGTGCAGGCAGCAGGAAGAGAGTAAGCCACTAGCCTCTGGCCTGGGTTTCTGAAACCTCAAAGCCTACCTCCCAGTGACACACTTTTTCCAACAAGGCCACACTGACAATAATGCCACGCCTTATTAGTCTATTGGGGGATGTTTTCATTCAGATCACAACTGCATGCATGCTCTCACATGTGTGGCCTAAGAGGACAGCTTTCCAGGAGTTAATTTTATCCTTTTATCATTTATGTACAGGGGATATAACTTAGGTCATCATGCCTGGTGACAAGTGCTTTTACCTGCTGTTCATTTCACTGGCCCAAGTTACATATTTTTAAGCGAATACTAGCAAGATATAATAAGAATTTTGAATTTGTAAACTATTGAGAAATACAAGGGGTTGCTGGGATATGTACACACCTTCAATGCTAATAATCAGAAAATGGAGGCAGGAAAGAGGAATCACAGCTACATAGCAACTCCAAGTCAGCCTGGTTGTCTTTACCTGTCAGAGGTGGAAACAGCAGTGATGTCTTAACCTGCCTTGTGCACTGATCACCAGTCTGACCGTTGCCACTATACAAGCTCCATGACTTGGTTTTCTTGAATTTGTACACCTGGAATCGTACTCACTGAATGATTGGTCTCTTGATGGTTTTACTCAGCATTGAAATGCAAAATCCATGGATGCTATTGTTTAACTGCAATGGTTTATCCATTTTTGTTACTGAATTATGTCTTTGTATCAATAGATCATGATAAATCCATTTAGTCTGTATTAATATGGGTTGGTTGCATGGGAAAATGTTTAAATATATGTAGAATAACATAGACTTCCAGAATTAAGCAAGCATAGGTAGATATAAAGTAGTTTTACTTTTACATATTATGCATGTGGGGAAACTTTTTTTTTTTTTTTTTTAGACAAGGTCTTACTGTGTAGCCCTGGTTAGGTGGACTGGAACTTGTTAGATAGACCATGCTGGCCTCCAAATTTATGTCCTTTCTCTGCCTCCTGAGTTCTGGGATTAAAGGTGAGCACCACCATGTCTGGCCTGAAAACACCTTACTGGAATTTGAAACAATGCATTTACAGTACCATCAGTGAACATGAGAGGTAAACTAAAATATGTTTAAACCCTAATTAGACTAATTAGACCACAAAATATTGCCAAATTATAGGAGACCTAAATAAATGATGGTATGTTACATTCATAACCTATAAAGTAGATTATTGTTAAGATGTCACTTTATGCTAATTGTTATATATGTTTAGTCTCATTTCACTGTGATCATTTTGTAGAAGGAATCAAACTGATTAAAACATGAAAATAAAAAGAACTAAAAGATAAATAATGATGTCGTAAAACAAAAACTCACTTTCTGCATTTAGAGCCTGATAGAGTTTTAGAAATTAAGACTGGTTGCATGGAGAGGCACATAGATCAATGTGCAAGCTAATGTACACCCATGGAGCCCCTTTGTTTATAAGAAAGATACCAGGATAACTTACAGAGAAAAGATTTTCTTTTTAAAAACAGTGTTGCTTGGGATAACTAGAGAGGAAATGTGGTGTGTGCCTTGTAATCCCAGGATTTCAAGGTCATTCTTAGCTACATAGTGAGACCAGTCCAGACTACATAAGGGTCCTTGCCTGATGATGATGATGATAATGATGATTATTATTATAAAAATAACAAGTTATAAAAAGATAAACCTTAGCTCATTTTGTTTTGTTTTGTCTGAATTTTCAGAGAAACTTTGGGTTTCTCTGTATAGCACTGGCTGTCCTGCAACTCACCCTGTAAACCAGCCTAACCTTGAACTCAGAGATCCATCTACCTGCCTCTCCCTCTGCCTCCTGAACTAGTATGCCCGGCTGTCACCTCTTTATATATAAAATTTGAATCAAAGTGAATCCTGAGCATAGATACTAAAAATATAAGGCATCTCATAAAATGCTTTAATTTTGAATTAATTTAGAAAATTAATCTAGTATTTTGTTTATATTTTCTTAGAAAAATTCTTATTAAAAAGCCTAGGTCATAAAAATTGGGTTAGGATTGAAATGGCAGCAAAATCTGGTCTTTTGGCTTAGAATTAGTGGTAAAATAGTGGCAGTTATATTTTAATTTCTGTTTCTTCAGTCTGGCCTCCTGAGTGCTGGGATCACAGGTGTGTGGCATGCTCAACCTCAGAGTCATATATCCTTTAACAGTCAGTGTATTTATGGGTCTTCTTATTTTTTTCAGTTATAAATATTTTTTTATGAACAGAACAGTATGCGTTAATATGCTTCTGTATCTGGTATTTAGTATATTGTAACTGTTTTACTTACCTATTACTATATTTCCCTGTAGTTTAAAAAACAAAACAAAACCCAACATTTATTTCATGGGTGTTTGTGTGTGGTTTGTCACTTGCAGATCTCAAGAGGACAGCACAGGAGAGTTAGTTCTGTCTTTCCACTGTATGGGTTGCAGAGATTGAATTCAGGTCATCAAGCTTTGGCATCAAATACCTTAACCTGTTGAGCCATCGTACCAGCCCTCTCAGTACTTTTGGATCATGTAAATGAATTGATAGTACATGGCTTTGTTGAGTATTTGATTTTTATTTCCTTTCCCCCATAGTTGTTCATTTTAAACATTTATAAGGGCTGGCCCTACAACTCAGCAAGTGAAAGTGCTTGTTGCTGAGCCCAGTTGCCTGAGTTTGTGCTCCAGATACACATGATCTGCACAGAAGGAGAGAACCAATCTGCACAAGTTGTCCTCTGAACTCTTAGATAAAAGTCAGTAAATAAAAATTAGAAGAATTCTGACCATTAACTGCATTAATTCATTCTTTTTTTTTTTTTTAAGTAACACTGATGATGTTATGCTGATTTCTATGGAACATCCTAATTTGACAACTTCAATTACATCTGATCCAACAGGTATCTTACGATAATTAGAATATGATCTATCAAATTAGAAAGGTTAAAAATAATGAGCAGTGGCTTTTAAAAAGACTTATTTTCATTTATGTGTTTGTATGTGTGCATGTATACCTCATGTGCTTGGATGCTCTGGGAGGCCAGAGAGGACATTGATCCCTCTGGAACTGTAGTTGCAGGCAGTTATGAACCACCTCATGTGGGTTATCTGATCCTCTGGAAGAGCAGCAAGTACCCTTAACCTCTGAGCCATCTCTTCAGCCCTATTTTCCACTCAAAAGTCTTCTGGTTTATATATTTGTGACTACAAACTGTTAATACCTAACAAAAAAAATCAATGATTTCATTAGTTAAATTCACATTTCTTCTAATCTTTTATCTTCCGCTTAAGGCCTTTTGCTTCTATACTGTGTTGTTCTAATGATTTACAGCTTAAAATTATTTTCATGAATCTTTTGTTTGCTCTGCTCTTTTGTTGATGGTAGCGTTAATTTGTCTATTAACACTTGTTATTATAACCTATTTTAGATGAAAAGTTCTTTACTTGTAAAATTTTTAAAATTACTTTTAGTTTTAGCATTTGTGTCTCTGTTTAAAAAAATCTTTTAAAATGAGATAGGTTGTTTTTGTAGAGTTCTGCTTAAATTGTGTCTGCTTTTGTGTGTGTATGTGTTTGTAACACTTCATTCACAAGCTATGAACTCTCTGTGTAAGTAAGACTTTGAATTTCTGACCTATCTGCCTCCACTTTCCTCAAGCATGTGCTACAAGCTTGGTTTTGTAGAAAAATTTCTAACTTTACTAACTTTAAAAGAGCCATATTATTCTCCCACAATTCCTTGCCCAAAATTCCCTATGTTTGTGTCATGTTTTGCTCTGTTGGACATCTTAATAGCAGAAGGCTTTACACTCCCTCCACCCCCACATGTAAAGCTATTTATGTCAATAGTTTGTAAATTAAAGAGCTCCAAAGAAGTGGAGAGCTGTACATTCCAGGAAGGTCCTCCTCAAGCACTATAAAGATTCTGTGAATAGCATAATGTCAAAATTTCAGGTACTAACATTTGGACTTCGAAAAACAGGAACTACCAGTGTGGTTGAAACTTGCAGAAAGAACATATGTTTTAAATTCTAGTCAAATTTTAAATTAGCTTATTGGTTTTAGGGATAAATTCAGTTTTTTTTATTTTATAATGAATTGGTATCCTTATTATTTGTATTTTGGTATCTTGTATTCCAAAGACCATGTTTAATAGTTTAATAAATTTAATTGGATGTATTGATGATTTTTTTATTCCTTTTCTTCTAGAAATTGGAAAAAATAAATCAAGAAATGACTGTAACTCACCTAATACCGTAATTGAAGTTGGAGTGAGTACCAGTTGCTGTCTCTGAATGTTCACACTGGAGGATCTCCAGTGTTAGAGCATGTTGTTGGAATTTTGTTATCCACTCTTTGTCTAGATGCACTGAAACTCTCCAGTGAATTGTCCTTTTACTGCCCCTCCTTCAGAGAGGGTGAGGGCAGTGATAAAAATAAATATAGGAGTAGTTTGCGTATCCATATTCTAGTCTACCTTGCACACTGAAAAATAAACAGCTATATATATTTTCAAAGCTACACACATTTACCAGCCCATTAAGATTCTTAACTGTATTTTGAGACACCAGTATTTTATGACTATCTATAGTAGAGCTAAGTTAAACTATAAGTTATTTAAAAAATACTGAGTGCCCAGCTTCTAATTATTAGGAGGGGCTAGGGCTAACTTAGTGGTGCTGAGCATGAATGCAGGCAAGGCCAAGGTTCAAGCCTTAGCATTGAAAAATAAAAATGTATTTTTATATTTTCAAAACATTTTCTGCCGTTAAACTTAATTTTTTTACAAAAATTCTTCAGGCTGTAGAGAAGAAACTTGATTTTGTTATTGACTTGACAAGAGAAGACCTGACCAACTACAGCAAAGGTAAAGGATGCTTTTACATCTTTCTTTCTAAGAAAATGTATGTAAGTTTGTGTGACTGTATGAGAAATTAAAGAATTGTTCTGTCATTGCAAGGGGCTCTCATTGCTACCCCTTTAAAGATATATGTGGCATTCCCTAAGCACTGGTGACCATTAATCTGCTTTTTTCTCTATAATTAGGTAATTTCAATGTGATAATGCAATATTCACCCTGAGACTGACTTCTTTCTGTATGGTTCTTTGGCAGGTTATTCATGTTGTTTTGTATCAATAACATATTTCTTTTTATGGTCTAGTAATAGCCCCACGTACGGATGTATTGTAATCTCTTTATCTGTCCACCCTCTGGGGGACATTAAGGTTGTTGGACTATTCTGAGTCTCTTTTCCCAGTAGCATACACTTTTTTTTTTTTTAAACCATAATATTAGTGCCAGAGAGGCTGTACCCAGAATCAGGATTTTCATATATGATATGAAAATGAAGAATAGTGAGAACAGTTCTTGTCACTATTCAATTCCTGTTCCCCAAGTTTGAGCCAAAATACATATAATTTTCTGGGATTGGAAGTCAATCACATAGTCACATTCTGAATACTGAGAAGTATGATCCACACATCCAAGAAATTCAATCAACTTGCAGCAGAATCAAAACTGAGAATATCATATGAACACCTCATTTTCTTGAAAACTGGTGAAAAAAAATTATATATGTTAACATTGAACCAATACAAAGGTGATTAGCATGGCCTGTGTACCAGGACAGCATACAAATAAATAGTTTCCATACTTTAAAAAAAATGCATAGGTGGAGAGGAGGGAGCGAGGGTGGGACTGGGAGGAGACAAGGGAGGGAGACACAGCTGGGATATGAAATTTTTTAAAAAGAGCCAAAAAAAAAAAAAACAACCAATAAAAGTAGAACAGCTGGGTGACATGGCTGTAACCCCAGCACTCAGGGAAGCAGAGGCAGGGGGATCTCTTGAGAGTTCAAGGCCAGCCAAGGCTACACAGAGAAACCCTGTCTTGAACCCTCCTCCCCCCAAAGTAGAACAAAAGCCTCACAGATTTTTCAGCTAGAGCTGAGTGTAAGAAGAAAGAGAATGGCATCATTAAAGGGTTGGAGAAGGGTAATCACTGCCATCAAGATGAGACTGTTTACACCAGGAAGTTCATGGCCACTGTCTGCTTCAGAACAAACAAGTGTCCTTCACCCTGGAAAGACCAGGGCTGAACACAGAAAAGCAGTCAAGATGTACAAAGCCATACCAGCTACTATCTATATTTATTTTGACTTAGAACTCATTCTGGTGGCAGCAAGACTGCTGACTTCAGCATGATTTATGATGATTCTTTGGATTTTGCAAAGAAAAAACAAACCCAAACAGATTTTTCAAGACATGCCCTATATGAGAAAAAAAAAAAAAGGAACCAAAAACCGGGGAAATGGGGATGCTTAAGAAAAGAGCACAGGGAACGCAAGATTTGACACTCCTTGCTGGGAGTGGAGTGGGGTGGGGTGGGGTAGGGGTGGCTGCAAAGGCCAACACTGGTGCTGCAGAAAGCAAGATGGGCAAAGGATTTTTTGTAATGTGATCTGCCATGGTGACATGATGTCTCAGGAGATTGTTGTGTATTAGAGACCCAAAGAATACTCAGCGTGACCCTCCAAATTGATAGTCTATATTAAGCCGTCCAGGACTGCCTGGGAGAGAAACATTTCTCACAGAAAAATCTCAAATGCATTTTACAGAGAGCTTTTAGAGCCCCAAAACATAGAAAACATCCAGGTTGGCAGTTACATGAGTAAAGCAAGCAAGCAGTTTCAGAAACCAAAAATATGCGTTTATCTGGGGCATTTCAATTTTGAGTTTTCATGGTTGGTCTAGAAAAAGAGGCTGGGGCATGAGTTTCAGGTTAAATCAAAGATGACTCCAAATGAGACAAGATGGAGGAACCTTTGCCCTGTCACACACACACACACACACACACACACACACACACACACACAAACTAATGAGCTGTAGAAATTTCAAGGAAAAAATATCAACCTTGAATTCTTAATCTCCATTTCTTTGAAAAATGAGACAGTAATGGTGTATACACCTGTGATTCCATTACTTGAGAGTTGGAGACAAGGAGGATTAGGAATTAAGGCTAATCTGGGCAATGTAAGACCCTGTCTCAAAAACAAAAATAAAAGCAATATTAAGACTTTTTCAGAAGCGGGGTCCCAGCATATGGAGAGGCAAAGGCAAGTAGATCTCTTAAGTTTGAGGCCATTCTGATCTTACAAAGACAGCCAAGACTACACAGAAAAACCCTGTCTCTAAAACCAACCAAACAAAGCCTTTCAGATAAGCAAAATTTGTTGCCAGCAGATCTTCTTTGTCAGAAATAAAAAATGTATTATTAATAAAGGATGTCAGAAATAAAGGTTGTATGTTTGTGTATGTACACGTGTACTTGTGAATATTATGGAGGCCAGAAGTTTATGTCAGTGGTTTTTAAGTCTCTCACTAAATCTGGAGCTCACTGTTTTAGTTAGACTTGTCCAGGAAGCCCTGTGGATGTACCTATCTCCATATCCCCAGTAGTAGGCGTACAGATGTTTGTGCTTTCATGTGGCTGCTAGGGATGCAAACTCAGATCCTCATCCTTGCATGGTAAACATGTTAGTCACTGAACCGTCTCCCCAGCCCTAAAGGACGTTCATTAAAGGAACTAAAATAACAACTGAAAAATGGATCATTCCACAAACTGAGTCCAGGACAGCCAAGGCTACCCACCAAAACCCTGTGTTGAAAAAAATCAAACAAGCAAGAAAAAGTGGATCCATATTAAAAAGTGTTAACCAGATTGTGTACAGTAAGGATGGATATGATACACTTTGAGTAGAATAATAATAAACGTGTTATGGCAATAAAATGGAATTTTCAAAATATCCCAATCGAAGAGACTCCACACACACACACAAAAAAAAAAAAAAATCCAAAGGAGGAAGACAATTACTTTGATATAAATAAGGAAATAAGTGAGCAAAAGAGATGTCCTTAGTAGTGTTATCATTGGGGAAAGTAAAGCCATAATGGGAAATAGGATACAGCTAAAAGAATAGGCAAAATGGAGGTATGGTGTGTTGGTGAGGGCATATAGCAACTTGGGATTCTTTGTAACTAAGAATAGCTAACCAACTTAGTTTGGCAATTTCTTAAAATATTACTTATCAGTTGTATGACTGGACTGGTCTGTTCTGTATTTATCCAAGAGAAATGAAAACCTATTATCTAAACAGACTTGATTTGACAGAATCTCATTAAATATTCTGGCCCTTAACTTCAAGTTTTACCTAAATTCTCCAAATGCTGGGGATTATAGCTCCAAACAGTAAAAACAAATTTTCATAACAGTTTTGTTTATAATAGGTCAGAACTAGAAACAGCTCAGCCTACTGAAGAATATATATATTTACACACACATTATGTAACTTAATCAATAAACAATATGTTTATATATGCAGCCTATGTATAACTATACACACTGGTAAAATAAGCCTATATTTGTATAATTCAGTTATTGTGAAATTCTAGAAAAGGCAAAAAATTTTTTTCTAGATATTGATTCCTTGGCCATGTGTGCCAGTCAAGTGTTCTGTCACTGGGATACATCTAAAAAAAGATGTATGTATACTCAATATATTTAAGAAGTCTCTCAATATATATATATTGAGAGAGATTGATTTCTTTTTGAGATAGGGTCTCTCTGTGTAGCCCTTCCTGTCCTAGAACTCACTCTGTTGACCAAGTTGACCTCAAATTCACAGGGTCCCCCTTGGATTAAAGGCGTGTACCACCACTGCACAGTTTGTATATAACATTTAGTGACAACAAACCTTTGATTCTGTGGGGTCAAAAATGAGATAGATTGAAAAAAATACTATAAGATATTCTGTGGATAAACTGGACATAATGTTGTATGCCAGTACTCAGGGCATAGAGCAACAGGATCAGAAGTTCAGGGTTATAATGAGCTATGTGAGACCTTGTCTCAAAAAACAAGCACATTCAAGAGAAAGAGCTTTGGAGTGGATAGATTAAAGTATGTTGTTTTAGTGATGGTATCAGGTTTCAAAAGTATGTATGTCAGAACTTAGAAAGAGCGTGTCTTGGGTATAAATTATATCTCTGAGTAGGTCATTTAAAAAAACACAACATTAAAAGGTTAAGTTGAAATTAGAGGTCACAGTTTTCACCTGTTTAGACATTGGCATCACTAATGATAACAAATACCAACAACTAGAGGGTAGAAGTCCTCTGTTTATTACCATCACAAAGTTGAGTTTTCCTTGGTTTATGTTTGTCCAGGGCTTGTTGATTATTAATTTGAAATAAATAATGTTACTCCTGGGAAATTGTGGTTTTTAGGATTTTTTCTTTGTATGAAACTGTTTACTTGAAATTTTAGAGGCTGTTTATTACTTTATATATGGTGATTAATTTGAAGGATTTGGTCTTAACAGATCTGACTTTGACTAATTAAAGTATCATTAAAAAACACTAAAAAACTAAAACCAAAAACTTTTTACCTCTTTTAAGACAGTTTTTTGTTTTGTTTTGTTTTTTTTTTTTTTTGAGACAGGTTTTCTTTGTGTAGCCTTGGCTGTCCTGGACTCACTTTGTAGACCAGGCTGGCCTCGAACTCATAGAGATCCCCCTGCCTCTGCCTCCCAGAGTTCTGGGATTACAGGCGTGCGCCACTAGGTCTGACTAAGAAGGTTTCTTAATACTTGTAAAATAGTTGGCCATAGTTGCATGCATATTTAATCCCAGTACTTAGAAGGCAGAGGCAGGTGGATCTCTAAGGCAGCCAGAGCTACATAGTGAGACTGTCTCAAACACACCTATAAATATAATCTGACAAATATAAAATCTTAATAGTCTTTATGTGTGTGTATATATATACATATATATATCAAAAATAAAATACAAATCATTGTGGGATTGCCAGGGGTGGGGGATGTGTGCATCCAGCTAGACAGACCCTCATGTCCTAATTACTGATCTAGTCCTTGTACTTTCCAGTGTTATCCACCCATTTTAATTCTCTCCATGTTTTCTACCTGGCTGGTGAAAACCAGCCACAAGCCTTACTACACATCTTTCCCTCTATCCCACCACAGCTTCTCTCCCCCTGCCCCCCTTTTAAATCTTTTTGTCATGTCTGTCTTTTCTCTGCCTTTTCCCACAATCAATCGTATATGTGATTCCCTCCATCTGAGTACATACCTCAGGAGAGAATGCTTTTAGCTTGAGGGATTTTAGTTTGAATTCTTAAGCTTGTATATGTTATATATTCATGTATTTATAAGTAGCTTAGTATTAGAGACATCCTTATTGATATATCAGAAAAATCTACCTCTTTTATCTCTTCCTGTGGATCCCTCTCCCATTTGTAAATACCTAATTCTAGTTCCATTATGAAGGATTTACTTTTAGAGGGAATTTTTATTACCTTAATAGAAAATTATCAAAGTGTATATTCATATGAATTTTGTATTTGCAACCCTTGTACCTTGTAACCAAGTTTTACAACTGCTTAACACTGTAGAATTTGTTCCAGGTAAATTTTACCTATTTATTTTATTTTTTGGAGTGCTGGGACCTCCTCACTAATGGTATTACTGAGATACACCCCTCGCTCTAAATTATACTGTCTTGTTCACAGAAAGCCCAGCATTCACCCTGAAGTCGTCTTTGAAAGCTGTTTTAAGATCAAAAGAAATAATCCCAGTGGCAGAAAATGGAGATGAGGTACTAATCTGAAATGCTGTGTAAAGGATGTTCGTTCCAGCAGAGTAGGATTTGTCTGTTCTACTCTGGAAGCATCTGAGCCACATTTCAGCTTAGGAAACACCTTAATCACTTTTCATAAAGTTCTGTTGTTAATCCACTTAAGAGAATTCAGTTAACAATTTCCAGAAACTACAGAAATTAAACACGGTTCTTCATTTATTTTTAGGAGTAATAACCATTTTTGATTAGGTTATTGAAGAAATTACTATAGTGTTTGGAAACACAATGTTGAAATGAGATGGTTTGCTCTCTGGAAGGCCTGAGATGTCCTTCATTTTGATTTAGTAATATTCCACAGTGTAGAAATCATTCTTGCAACAGCTTGGAATGTGGCTCAGAGATAGTGCATTTACCTAGCAAGTACAAGGTGCTGGGACCAGTTCCTAGGATCCTACAAAACAAACAAATCTCAACCCTTAAATTATCTTCTGTTTTGAAAAGATTGGAGTTAGAGACCAGGAGATTGCTCAGTCATTAAAGTTCACTGCAAACAGGAAGGCTTGAGTTTGCTCCTATAACTGTTATAAACTAAGCCAAGTTAGGTGGTACTCAATTGTAATCCCAGTTTTGGGAAGGCAGAAACAAGTGGATCCCTGGAGTTTGCTGTCCAGCCAGATGAGCCTAACACAGTGAGTCCTAGGGCCCACTGAGTGTTCCTGTCTTTTCAAAGCAGTATGAACAGCTCCTGAGGAATATAGCATGTAAGCTTGTCCTCTGGCCTACCCATATGTGTGCATATGCTGACAGATGTACCAACACACACACAAAACAGGAATCTAGCCTCATTTTCTTGAAATAACCTTTCATTGCTTTGATAAGATTGAAGAATGAGTAGTTTTGTAGACCTAAACTTGACCACTTTTGTGTGTACTCAACAAATGATCTTGAGGAACTTTCTTGCAAATGTGTTTGTAGGATTTTGATTCATTTGAACACCTGCCACCTCTCCCAGAGCCACCACCTCCTCTCCCTGAGATGGCAGACAAAATCCAAGATACACTTCCTCCCCAAAAGCCTGAGCTGAAAGTGAAGTGGTTGCTGAGGCCCATAGGCATTGCTCTGACATGGAACATCCCCGAGGTCAACCCCCAGTGTGCTCCAGTGGAGAGCTACCATCTTTTCCTATGCTACGAGAACTCTAATCATTTGACTTGGAAGAAAATTGCAGAGATGAAAGCTTTACCACTCCCGATGGCCTGCACCATATCTCAGTTTTTAGCTTCTACCAAATACTATTTTGCTATCCAGTCAAAAGACATTTTTGGGCGATATGGACCATTTTGTAATATAAAATCTATTTCTGGGTTTTCTGAAAATCTTACGTAGAAGTCCTCAATAATTATATGTTGTGCACATGTCATGTTTTCATATTTGAATGTTTAGTTTACAATGTTTCTCTAACTGTACATTGTAATATTGTATATGCAATTTGTGAACCCTTTGTATTATATTGTAAAGTATCTTGGAATTTTGTGTATTTCTAATTTGCGTTCAGTATGTATTTCTGTTATCTGTGATACATACTGTATCATGGACCCATGTTGCCACTGTGTGTTCCTATGGTGACTGTGGAGTTGCTGCTGTGACAGAGGATCTCCGGTTCTTCCCAATCAGCTATAAGCTAAGCCAACCATTTGCCAAAGGTACATCAGCCCTGGGATGCGTCTCTGCCATGATATAGTATGTAGCAATTCCTTCCTGTTTTCATTCAAAAGTAGACTGTTGATTTGTGCCCTTTGTCTTCTTGTTTGTTTAGCAATCATTTGAGAGAAACAGCTTGGAGGTTTTGCCTAAACACTACAATTTATTAGATCAGGCATTGTGGTGCATACCTCTAATCCCAGTACTTAGGAAGAAAAGGCAGATAGATCTCTGAGTTAAGACCAGCTTGGTCTACACAAAAAGTTCTAGTCTATCCAGAACTATATAATAACAGGCTGTTAAAAAATTGTATGTATGTACATTGTATGCTATGACATTGTATGCTATGCACATGAAAATGTACAGCGCTTCTTACTAAATATGTATGTATATACACACGTTTGTGTGTGTGTGTGTGTATATATATATATATATATATATATATATATATATATATATATATACACATGTATACAATCATTCAGCCTGCTTTTTCAACCATGGAGTTAATCTCTTAGAGTTGAGACTTTAATTGGCTGATTCCTAGTTTCTCTAAATGTCTCTCTCTGCCAATTTCCTGACTTCCCTCAGCACTCAGAGAACAGACACTAAAAGGCCCTAATAAAGAGCTCTATGCATACGTCTCCCCCAAGAAGCACTGAAGTGAGGTGCAAGCAGCCCAAGAGAGACTTGAGATGCCTACGTCACTACTAGAGAGACAAGGTAGCTAGGAGATGTTTAAAAAAAAAACAAAAAAGGCATGGTTTTGTTCTGTTTTTCAAGACAGGGTTTCTCTGTAACCTTGGCTGCCCTGGACTTGCTTTGTAGACCAGCCTGGCCTTTGCCTACCAGAGTGCTGGGATTATAAACATGTGCCACTACATCTAGCTAAAAACAGCATGGTTTTAAAAACACTCTTCTGCTACACAGTGGAAGTTCTGAGATATGATCAGGAAATGGTTTCCCTTGGTGTTTGCGGTAACTACATCTTCACAAATAAAGCTGTTACTTTTTCGAGTTTTCCTGTCTTTATGAAACGTGTGAGCCAGGTGTGGTGACATATACAACTCCCAGCTCTTAGGAGACTAATGCAGAAGGATTGTGAATTCAAGGGCAGCCAGAATCAGGTTGGGACTGGCATAGTGGTATGTATGTACCTTTAATGCCAAAACTCAGGAGGCAGAGCCAGGTGGATCTTTGAGTTTGGGCAAGCCTGGTCTAAGTAGCAAGTTCCAGGATAGCCAAGGCCACATTTCAAGTCCCTGTCTCAGAAAACTAAGGGGGGTGGGGGACCACATTCGGAAACTACTTCCAGATGTGGGGACCTGCCTGCTTTCAGGCATTTTGTGGCAGATGGCAGAATGGAATCCCTCTGAGGTTCATGCAACACTTGAGATAACTCTGCTCCAGACCAGTCAACAGGATATCTGGACACCCAGAGGAAAGCTGCCATCTGACCTAGAGGAAGGAGCTAAAATAGAACTTTTTGTCTCTTGATGGGACCTGGAGTGGAATTCTCAACTGTTGATAATTAAGTGGCACCAGAATACAACCAGTTGAGGTACAGGAAAATTTCAGCCACCCAGCACAGAGAACAAGTACTCCACCAATGTTGGCTCAACTTGTTCAGAGGGAAGTGCTTTGCATCCAATAAACAACAACCAAACTTGCTGGCCAGCTACCACTGATTATATTGAGTGATGGCTGCTGGTGGCTCAGAATCGCAGACTGCTAGACAATAGGCATAGTGGGAGATGGCATATTGCAACCTCTATGGCTTTAGGCTTGTGATAGCTTATAAAAATTATGTTTTGACACGCCTTTTTATAGATAAATTATTCTGGAATTCATAGAAGCCATGGTCACTGACCCCACAAAAGATTGAAGCCAGGACTCAAAGCCAACAGCTTGGTTCCTGGGTTCACAGTGTGGATGTTCTACTGTGATGCCTGAGTAAATAGAACAATACTTACATCGTCTTTACTACCTTAGGGTCCCATGTTAAAGCTCAGCTATAGAAGCTGGAGTAACAATGCAAGTCTGGTATATCCTGGGGTCTCTAGAACAGTGGTTCTCAACCTGTGGGTTGCATAAGACCATTGGAAGGAAAAAAGACAAGTTGGCACCTGCTGTTGAACTCCAAGGAGCCTAAGAGACCCATGGAAGCGCAGAAGGGTGAGGCACCTGCCTGCCATAGATCTGGAATAACTAAAAAGACAAAAAAGGGACGGTGCCTTTAAAAAGTGGACTTGTGAAACTGAAAGATGATGGAACAGAGCCACACACAATAGTGACAAATCTGTACCCTTCATAGTGTCTCAGGTTGGGGAGGTGTGCAGCAGCTAGGAGCTCAAATTGAACCTGGCTCTGGATGGCAGTATCAACCTGACTCTGGGCAACAATAGGATATCTGAGACAGGTCTTGGCAACAGAAAAGTATTTATAGTATTTCAGAAACCTTAAACCGGACCAATCGCTTGTTGCAGTGAATATTTACATGTAAAGCTGTTTGGGCAAACAACAAAAAACATGGACACACTTAAGTTTCAAACAGTCCCACTACAATGAACAAATGGATATCCAACAGGGAGATGGGAGAGGTGGAGGAACAGAGCAGTGAGTGCACAGTAGAGAAGGTAGCAGTTGGCATGAGGTGACAACATAGCACATGTCCTTGCTGAGTAGGGCGGCCAGAGAGGTGTGCAACAGCCTGGAGCTTGTGCAGACTCAGTCCCTGAACACACCACCCAGCCTTATGATCCTCCTGGTTCTGAGCAAAAACAGGATGTCCAAGGTGAATGGTTCATTTTTGGATTGGATCTCCTCAAAAGACCTCCATGTACTGTGCTGCCCCAGAAGCCATGTTGAAGCTCGAGTTTCATGTGGATGTCCATGGCTTGTTTTACCACTGAAGGCCATGTGGATATCTCTGGTCTCTGCTGCCACCTGAAGCCACATTGATGGCCATGGGCCATGCTGTCACTGGATGCCATGCTGATGTGAGTGGTCTGTGTTGCTATCTGAGGCCATGTTGATGTCCTTGGTTTGCGCTGCTGCCAAGGGCCATGGTTGTGTTTGCTGCCAGGGCTGCAGCAGAAAGCCATGTTGATGCCTGCGGTCTACTGCTGCCAGAGACCACGCTGAAGTCCATGGCATGTGCCAAAGCCAGAAACCAAGTGGATGTCTGTAGTCCATGCTCCCTCTGACTATAAAGAGCAGGAAAGCTACTTTTGCAGTGACATTGATGCCTGCAGACTCACAGTTGAGAAGGAGGGACATAGAAGGCTTCAGTGACAACCCCTAACCACCACCCCCAGAAAAAACAACAACAACAACAAAAACAGCCTAGAAAGAAAGCTATCAAAGAGAGAACTTTTAAAAATATTGTGATAAGGATCCTGAAGTATAGCTCTCCACAATTGATGGCTTCTGGAGTAGGGTGGGAAAGGACTCAGTTTTCTTTAAAAATGATGGAACAGAGCCGCTGGCTGCTCAAGTTTCAGTGAGTATGTTGGCAACACAAATTGGTCTTGAGCTTTCTTCTTTTGTGGGGAAGGTCACAAGGGGGAACAGACCTAGGAGGAAGTGTGAGAAGTGTTACTGGGGTTCATGATGTGAAATTCCCAAATAATCAATAAAAAATTAACATGTTCTACTAAATGAGACTTGGAACTTTGAATACACAAGTTACATGAGATCACAAGATACAACTTGATTGACTGGCTCTATACCCTGCATAAACTGTGTAGATGCTCATGGCAGTCACAGTCTCAGGGTATGACCCGTAGTGTGCTTGAAAGCCACTTATCAGAACACCTTGAGAGAACCTGGCTTGAGTAATGTCTGTCCTAGATACCAGTAAAGGCTTTAGTCCCTCAGAACTTCCATATTCTTGCCACCAGCTGAGTACTCTGTGGTCTCTTGACTTACAATCTTCAACCCTCTTCTCTCACAGACCTGTGAATAATAAAATGTTTCTGTTTCATGTGCTTTGTTCTGCTACTCTGGGCCACAGTTAAACCTAATTCCTCCTAATCAGAACATGGCTCTCTTGGTAAGAAACTGGTTATGGTACAAAGCCAAAGGGTATCTGCCCACATACATAAGCTTCCTGTTGTAGGGACATCTGGACATTGATCTTCATCTTTCAGTTGCCATGACAAAACACCTTAGATAACTTTTTTAAAAAGAAGATTGATTCTGGATGTTTCAGTTTGTGGTCCATTGTCCTGTTGCTTTTTTGATGTGTTATGATGAGAGTATGTGATGAAAGAGGAGCCAGACTCCTTTTCATGATCATGCCCCAAAGATTTCGCTTCTTTCTATCAGGCTGTACTTCATCAAGATTCCACCATCTCCCCATAGTACCATCAGCTGAGGACCAAGCCTTCAACACAGGGTCCTTTGGGGGCCATTCCAGATCCAGACTGCAGCAGATAGGGACCAAGCGCTCCTCCAGGAGAAGTTTCCTGTGAAAGGTACACTATAAAGTTCCACAACTGTCTGCCCTGGGCTCCTTTGGGCCAAGGCTGAAGTTTATAGCCTTTCCAGGGAGTCTTAAAGAAAGGATTAGCGGAAAGTGACAGTGGGATGATAGATCAAAGAAAGAAATCCCTTACTAGTAGTGATGGTTAGAAGTAAAGGTGGACAAGTAGTAGGATAGGAGCCTACCACAGAGGGCCTTGGAAAGACTCTCCCTAAACGTGTATCAAAGCAAATATTAAGACACATAACCAACCCTTTGGCAGAGTGCAGGGAATCATATGAAAGAAGGGGAAGTTAGTATGACCTGGAGAGGACAGGAGCTCCACAAGGACCAAATGTATCAGGGCACAGGGGTCTTTTATGAGACTGTTTCTCCAACCAAGGACCATGTATGGATATAACCTAGAACCCCTGCTTGAATGTACCAAATGGTAGCTCAATATCCAGGTGGGTACCCTAGTAAGGGGAACAGGGCCTATTTCTGACATGAACTCAATGGCTGGCTCTTCGACGCCGCCCCC
>CM053757.1:11767957-11828520 GCA_028658305.1 Pachyuromys duprasi | reverse complement strand
GAACCATGGGGGGAAAAATAGTTTCACGGGGTATTTCTGTTTAGTTTCTCCGTAAGCACTGTTGCTGGCATTTTCCCTAGACTCTGCACCTTAAGAGATATGTCACCTCTTCCTGCTAAGATGTCTTGCTGGCCCTGTTATTCAAGTTTAACAAACAAATAGAGTGGTAATATGATATGAAAAAAAAAAAGAAGTGAAGATGGGTTACAAGGACTAAGTGGGAGAGAACTGCTTTGTTTCCTATTACTAGTGTATTGAGACAGGGAGGCCATAAGAGTTGGCCATCTGGATATAAAACATACATTTTTCAAATTTATGTTTGTTTGTTCTCTCGAGACAGGGTTTCTCTGTGTAGCTTTGTCTGTCCTGAAACTCGATCTACATTCAGGCCAGATCCACCTGCCTCTGCCTCCCAAGTGCTGGGGTTAAAGGCATGCGCCACCATGTCCAGATTAGAAAAACAGTTTTTAAAAATCATAATACGTGAACATTTTCCTAGTGGGAACTGCAGACAAAACAGTGGAAGTCTTTTTACACCCCCCACTTCACACTCAGTCTATGGAAGTGGCATCACTTTAGAAGTTTATTATTTTCTGTCAGAATCTCAAGGCGCTCACTCCTATAGACTCCCACACCTCCAGCAGAGCATGGCAAAATGCTGTCTCCAGTGCTGGTCTCTTATTACTGAGGTAAGGTAAGATCTTAATTTTGATGAAATCTTGTATCACCTCATAGTTTTAGTTGACGTATAGTTAATTACATGTCTTTATGGATACATGTATGCACTCTACATCAGTAAATCAGGGTAGTTAGTTGGCATCTCCATCTCCTAATACATTCATAAAAATATACAATAAACTGTCACAAATGACACTCAACCTACTGTACCATATAACACTAGAACACATTGTACCTGTCTAGTTTTGTACCTCTTAATGCTGCCCCCCCTGCTCTTCCTCACCTCTAGTTTACCACTATTCCCTCTGCTTCTATGAGAGCCTCATGTTTTAGCTTCCTCATATGATTGAGAACATTTAGTATTTACTCCCTAGATTGGTTTATTGATTGGTTAATTAATCTGGAAACGGGGTCTTGCTATATAACTGACTGGCTTTGAATTCAAAGATCTACCTATCTCTGCCTTCCAAGTGCTGGGATTAAAAACATCTTTCACTACACCCAGATCCCTAGACTAATCTTAATGTACTCTTGAAAACATAGCTATCAGAGGTGTAGGGAGGATGTTTGACTTCAGGTTTTCCTAGTAATTGGATGATTGATTGATTAACTGATCAGTTAGTTGATTGTGTTTAGCAGTGTTGCGTGATTGAACCTAGGGCTTTACACATTTGAGACAAATACTCTAACTCTGATCTCCATTCTTGGCCCTTGGCTTTCATTCAGTATGCATCCTAGAATAAGTGGTTTTACCTTTCTAAATGTGTTTCCTTAACAATAATGAGAGAGAGTACTTCATCAGACCTCTAAAGTCTCTTAGTTCAGATTCCCCAAAGCTCCAAAGTACCCATGTCAGAAGAAGCCAAACATTCTAGGATCTTTGTAGCATCTGAGTTGGCTGATATTGCTTTAATCTGGTAGATTCTTCAAGCATCATTCATGGTTACTGACATCTGTAGAGACTTATCTGTAACATGTTATTTGATATTTTCTCTGGTCATTATTCTTTTTTTGTTTGCTTATTTTTCTCCTTCCCTTCCTTCTCCTGGAATTCTGCTTGTCTGATAGTACTCTTTTTCTTATTTTTGTTTGTTTATTTTTAGTGACTTACCTCAAATATCAAAGTATATTTAATTTTTCTCAGAATTACTAAAAATACAAAAGAGTAAAAGATTAATATAATAAAATCCCCTCACGCCACAAAAACTAAATGTGGCCTTAGATAAGGAGAGAATGCATTTGAAAAGACTTTCTGTAGCAGGGAGAGCTTGAATCAAAGCTGAGGATCTTCTTCTACTTTATAAAAATTTAATTTATTACTATCATGGGGGGCACATGCATGCTGGCCTTTTGTGAAGGTCAGAGGACAATTCTCAGACATCAGTTTTCTTCTGTCATAGGTTAAACTCTGCTTGTCCAGCCTGCATGTATTCTTCAGAACAATCTTGTTGGCCCTGGGGTCTTATTTTAGAGAGAGAATTAAATTATTGGGAGTAAAGATGAGTCTAGAAGAAAACTGTGTTGAAAAATCAAAATTTAAAGAGCATTTCAGAGTAGTACCAGAGAACCTCAAGGTTCAGGAATTAGGCACAGCCTGAGCCACAGGCACATGTGGACTGTTAACAGGGTGTGAGAGTGGGTATTTGTAGGGATAACTTTGGCAAGTCCAGAGACTTTTTACCAAGACCACAAACTTGCAATAAAGGATGTAGCTGCAACTGTTCAAGAAAACCTTTTATCTCAGAGTGAAATGTTTTAGTGTTCATGAAGCCACTTTATTAGAACTATAACTACTGAGAATAAACGTGCTGCCTAGAATCCCAGCAATTCATCAAGAGTACCCAAGTGTCAAAGTAGCTTTCCTGTACCTGTCACCTTTCTTTCCTTGTAACTTGTGGAGGAGTTTCCTCTGTCTTCTATTCCTTTGCTCTAAAGTCCCATATTGACATCCCTCCCCAGTCTTTGGGGAGCACTTAGTCAGTCTGTGTGATTTCCAAGACCCAAGTACGTAGCCATCTTCATGCATGTAGCTTGTGAGCTTCAATAATCAATACCAGGCAAAGATCAACATTATGACATCCTTCACGCACTTTAACAAATTTCAGGATTAAAGGGCAGCTCATTTGGTAGGGTACACAGGCCCAGGATTTGATGGTCAGCACTGCATAAAATGAGTGTGTAATCCCTGCACATTGGAGGTGGGGCAGGAGGGTCAGAAACTCAAGGCCAGCCTAGTCTGTGTGTCTATCCCCTGTGCTTTCCTCTTCCAGAAATTTGACTAATGTCAATCTTGTCTTCTAAATCCCAGGTATTGCCCCCAGTAACTTACCAGCCACAAAAATTACTGTCTTATGGAACTGTAACATAATTTTGTTCATAATATTGTTCCTAAGAGTCTAAGAATTTTCTTTCATATTTCCAAATAAGAAAAAGGCATTTACTATGCCTTAACTGCAATTTTGCTACCCCTGATACATATCTGTTTAATCAGGAGTTTTGTACCCATACTTTTCCAAAACTAAGGAAAACTTCTTATGACTGTCTTGGTTACTGCTCTATGCTCTATGAAGAGACACCTCTCCAAGACAATTCTTATTTTAAAAAACATTTAATTGGAGGCTTGCTTAGAGTTTCAGAGGGTCAGTCTGTGATCATCGTGACAGAAGAAGACAGGAGTGGTACTGGAGCAGTAGCTAAGAGCTTTACACCTGACACACAGGCAGGAGAGAGAGACAGACTGGTCCTGGTATGGGCTTTTGAAATCTCGGAGTCCACCACCAGTAATACACTTCCTCTACAAGGCCATACCTACTACAGCAAGGCTGCACCTCCTAATCATTCTCAAACAGTTCCGCTCTCTGGTGACTAAACATTCAGATATATGAGCCTATGAGGGACATTTTCATTCAAACCAGCACGGTCATTTCCATATGCATATGCGAACATTAGTAACTGCAGCTACGGCTTCAGCTCCAATAGCTACAAATAACCTTACACTAATAGGCTCCAGTCGGAAGACAGAGTAGAGGAAGTGCATCTGCTCTTACAGTGTGATCCATGGAGTTAGAACAATTGAATCGGAAGCTATTTTTACTGAGACGTATTGGCTTCTCACAGGGACCCGTTTGGAGTAACTAAACACAGGATAAAAGCATGGCATCTTGGCCTTCATCTTGTATGTCTATCTGTCATGTGTTGACTGGAAGCGTAAGAGGTGTCATTGTGCTAAATCTGTAGTTGCTTTAAATTCCAGAAAAAGAAAACCTTCAGGGGGAGACCGTCCCCTAGAGGAGGAGCAGGCTGTGGCAGGGTGCAGAAATGAGATCTTGGAAGAACTAGTCTGAGCCCCTCAAGCAATGACAACAGTAAAGGTCTCATCACCACCTTTCAGAATCAGAACCAGACCATACCTTGACCAGGGCTGCTTAACCATGTATGTTCATGTCAAAGCCTTTACAAGACCGCTTGATAATAAACTATTCTACAATGATTCTAGTACAATGAATTCCTGTGTAGCTATGGCTAAATATGTGTAAAGTTGTGTATTTAAACCTGAACATTATACAAAAGTTGAAGAGTTAAAGGTATATAAGTTGGATATGTGTCAAGTGATCAGTAGGAGGTGTTCTTTCAATTAGTGTTTGAGACAGTGTCTGGTGTCTCGATATGCCTTAACTCATGGTGGTCAAGGATAACATTGATTTCCTGATCTTCTTGCCTCAACCTTTCAGTGCTGGCATTACAGGTATATGCCACAATAGCCAGAAAATGCACTCCTTAGAGTTGTGTGCGCATGCACATATATGCACATTTATATGTGTATGTGCACATGCAAGTATATGTATGTGATGCTGTGGAAGAAACCCAGGGCTTTGACATGTTTTACTGCTGAGTTATATCCCCTCCTGCATGCTCTTTTTTTAAACTTTGCATCACACATAATTGTGAACACATGAATTGGCCAATACACATTTTGATGTTTTTGTGTTCTGTGTACCATTCTGATAGAACTCACTATCAGGCAGCCTGGTTGCTCAACTCTCAAATCTGGCTGCTATCTATTAGCATTGACTCATTGTATGTTTCATTGTATATAGCTAAGGGGCACTTGATATCAAGAATCAAGTCTGGACAGTTTGTACTGTTCTTTGAGCTTGTGAGTGAAGTTCTGAAGGCCTACCAAGCCACAGAACATAGTTCCCACTTCAGAAGTAGAAGCTGAATTTTTGTTGAAAGGACTTTTGTGTACTACAGTGCTCACTGTTGCTGACTTCATTGTGTGTTGGATAGATTTATGTTTCTGAAGTAGACATCTTTCTAGAATGCAAAACTAGTATTCCAAAAAAGAATTGTTAGTTATGCTAAGCCTTCCCTTTGGCTTAACGTGTGTGTTTTTCTAACTGTATAATGAGTGGCATGCATGTGTTTCTAATTGTATAATGAGTACCTCGTTTAAGTAACATTAATTAGATATCCCAAACATACTGCAGTCCTAAGGATTAGACAATGGCCACCTAGGAGTGTATCAGTAAACACAAATATTCTGATTTATTTAGAAAACATTTTTGTTTATTGTTAGAAATCAAAATTAAATGGAGACTTGAACATTAAAATGTCATTGACAAGTTATGTCATCCTTTAATCTGAAGCAAGAATGTAAAAGTATGCCTGGGAAGAAAAGGTGGACAACTTGGTAGTCCTAGCATAATGTTGTTAATCATACTTACTTTCTTTAAGTGCTGAATGCAATGGAAATAACTGTTTACTGCTAAGGTTTCTGCAAGACCAGCTATGGCCGTCTTAAGTCTTTGTTGTCTGAAGTTTTGATCCTTGTTTTACAATTAAACTCATGAAAAAAAAATGGCTCTAATGACTATTTTTCAAGCTAGCTCTTTAAGTATCTGTTCTTACGGTGTTTTGTGTGAAACTTCCCAACTGTTGCTTGTTGACATTCTGCAGAAGTACACCTTCTAACAAATGTAATCTGAACAGGATTTTAAATTCTCTATTTTGTATATATGAATGTTTTGCTTTCATGTAAATTTACATGCATGCCTAGTGCCTAGGTGACAGATCTTCTGGAACTTGAGTCACAAATGATGGTTATGTGTGTGCTAGAAAGTGAATTCAGGTCCTTTGCAGGGGCAGAAAAAGCACTGAACTGCTGAGCCATTTCCTCAACCCCATGAACAGTATTTCTAAGATGGCAAGACATAACCTACAGAACAAACAAAATAAACTGGAGACTGGACCCCAGGGAGGCCAGGCCTAAGGGCTATTCATTTCCCATCACTTAGCTGTTGCATCCTGTCCTCCCCGAAAAAAAAGGCTCATGGCATGTATCACTTCTCCCATCCTGCTCTCCCTTTACACACACACACACACACACACACATCTTGCAATGTAGGATCAGAAAAGATAAGTCTGGACAGTCAAGACCAAATTACTAGACAGTTGGCAAGGGATGTTCAGTCTAAAAGGAGGTAGTGGTCAGAATAAAAATGAAGCCATGTTGGTTGTGGTGGTACACACATGGGAGGCTGAAACTAGAGAATCATGAGTTTGAGGACAGCCTTGGCTACACCATGAGGACCTGTCTCAAAGGAAGCAATAACAACAAAATGAAGACACTTGTGCTAGATCTTCCAAAAGTAACTAAAGCCAAGAGAAGTGGTTCTTACGTGTGCCTGACACTCATACTCCCACTAGGATTCAATGCTATCTGAAAGAAAAGATAGTTCCCTATAAAACTGATCTAATTGCATGTCTTCCAATTTTGGCTTCTTGTTGTATTTTGTTCTAGATTGCAACTTCTGCTTTTAGGTTTAAACAGCTGGCTTTTTCACTTAAATGTTTCTGTCCTTACCACCTGTTCGCTTCTGTGTACTAGTTTATCATTGATGAGCCAACACCTGAACTCGCTCAAGCACTAGGGGAGAATTGAAACCGGCACTTTGAAGGCATTTTTTTGCTAAAAAAAAAATAGGTTCTTCAATTTGGCCCACTAGTTGCAAGATAAAGGCCTGCCTTCATTCCTTTGTTTTGAGTCTGCCCATCTTTTAAGGCAGTCTTTTGAAGTCACCGTTCTAAACCTGTAGTCATCTTGTGTTGCAGGATATTCGATCACATTGTGAAGCCCAAGATTGTGTGCTGGAAAAACCTGTTTCTAGTTGTGGAGTGGCTGAGCCCTAGCACATACCTTTAATCCAAAACTTTGTTTATTGTTAAACAGTTGTAGTGTGGCTCAGCCCTGGCACACACCTTTAATCTAAGAGCTATTTGTGAACAGGATTAAATAGTCAATCATAGGTCAAGAGGCAGAACAAGCAACCAGTTGACAGGGGGTGAACATAGCGAAAAAACTATATGAAGTGAGGAAATCTGAAGGATGGATAGAGAAATGTACAGGAAGTAGAAAGGAGGGACATTCAGTTTGAAGGGTTTTTAAGACAGCATAGAGAAGGGGGCTTTTTCTTCTTTGAGGTATCACTTGAGTAGGAAGGTCAGCTGGGGGCTTTCTCTGCCTCTGAGCTAGTAAGCTTTCACCCCAGCACCTGGCTCTTGAGTCTTGGTAAAACTGAATGTTTGAGATTTTGTTTAAAAACAACAGTCTTGGATTTGGGGACATACAAAGCATTGCAGAATGGATCACCCCCGAGATCAGGCACTTACTGATGACGAGAAGACAGCACCCTGGAGCAGGAATACCATTTTCTATCCCAGCTACTTTATTCCTTCAAGGACTTTTTCAGACTACCTTACAGGCCAGGAGCTGGCAGGATGGTGGGGAGGGCTACCCCTTGGCCTGGACGATTATGCATACCTCTTGCCCAATTCCTCTCTTTAAACCTAAAGCATATGTTATTCTATAAGATAGCTTGGGGTCATTAGAGTCTATTATGTGTGCTGCTTCCCAGTGTGGCCACATGATGAACCTTCTATTTGCTTTTCCCCATCAGGTTAATTGGCATATTGGGGTGGTGGCTGAGTCTAGCCAGTTGGGGTTGCCAGTGCTGTGGCCCTTGCCCTAAATCTAGTTACACTACCACTGTAGGAACCAGACATGGCAGTAATTATTTAGGATCATGAAACATTTTACTTCATACTTAAAATGACATGGGCCATTGAAAGCTTTTGGCCCAATTCTCCAACCACGTTTCCTATGTTTAACAAGAAGCAGTTTTGGCGGCATATATATCCTGGAATGGCCCTATGGATGCCACCTGCTTTTCTCTAAGTTGGCCCCACCTTCACATGGGCAAATGCCTGCTCTGGCCACCAAAGACCTTACTGGGTGGCAATAGCCAGCCTTCTCATATCACATTTAATTTTACCTGTCTTGGAAGGAACTAACTTTTGTTTCTGGCTCTGATGGAAATACAAGAAACCTTCTGTCCCAGATCTTGCATTTTTGGAGAGTCAGGTGTTTTTATAACCTCTGTAGAATTCAAAGGGTTAAATGAGACACTGAGTGGAAGATCACACTCTTGGAAATTTCTCTCCAGTACTTAATCTGGCTGCAGACAGAGTGTTCCCTTTATGTATAGACATTTATGTTCAAATGGCAATGACCCAGCCTCACGACTGAATGCTTATGGCTGTGGGTAGGGACTTCATTCCTTTCCCCACATGAAAACTGTTCATAGTAAAGATCTTCCCTACCTTCCTGTATCTCACTACAATCCTGTTGGGTAACTTCAAATTACGCCAGAATCCTAAATACGACTGCCCTATATACCGTGAGCTAGCCCAGAGTTGTGGCAAATGCCTTTTGTCCTAGCACTCAGGAGGCAGAGGCTTGTGGGCTTCTGTGGGTTTAATGTCAGCCAGCCAGGCCTACATTGCAAAACCTTGTCTAGAAAGAAAAATAAAAAAATCATAGCTTTGTGTGTTCATATGAGTAGCAGGGGGAGACTCTCCAGAAGCTGTAGATGGCACTGTAGAGCTGGTTTCTGCTCCAGCCTACACTACCAGGAACAGGATCTGACCTGATTCATAACATCAGCACCTCAGCTTTGGGCAATCTGTACTTATCTTACCCCTGAGGTTAAAAAAAAAAAGTCCCATCAGCCAGGGACATTCGAATGTCTTCACAGCTGGGTATGTACCTGTAGCAAGCACAGAAGCATTTGTGGCAGTTTGGTAGAAACAAAGGTCTAGTTTTCTGCTCTCTCTGAGGCTGTCGTGGTAAGTTTACAGCCACTGTTACTCCTCTGGGCAATGCAGAGTCCAAGCTTGGGTGAGTTGGATTATAGCCCCAGACAAAAGATAAATTAGCAGCTGATCTGAGAGAATTAGGTTGTAAATGATTTTTTTTTTTTTGATGCAGCATGTTTATTGGGGGAGGGGGTATCAGACCTTCCTGGCCATCGCCTTCCTCACAGCTGCCAGCAAGTTGCTCAGCTCCTCCCGAGTCCTCTTGGCGCTGATGTGTGTGCCCACCCTCTTCTTGATGAACTTGAGCGCACGCTTGTCTTAGACACCTTGCGCAGCTCCATGGCGCACCGCTTCACACACCTCCCTGATCATGTCGCCCACAAACTTGGTGTGCTTGCTGAGGCACCCACGGTGCCAGCCGGGCCTCAGCTTGCTGACATTCTCATCACCTTGTGGCCCTTGTTGAGGCCCACAGTCATGGGGTAGCGCAGGGCCATGGCTGCTGCTCTCTGATGGCCGCCGAGACAGGAAGCTGTAAATGATTTTTACATTGATTGACTCATTTTGTGTGCTTGTGTATGAGTAAGTGTTTGGGAGCCACATGGAAGTCAGCAGACAGCTTTCAGGACTCAGTTCTTTCCTCCCACTATGTGAATCCCAGGGATCAAGGTTGCCCATCTTGGCAACAGACACCTGTACTCACTGAGCATGCTTGCCAACCTGATAGAATTATGACATAATGAAGGTCTAGCACACACACACACACACACACACACACACACACACACACTTTAGGCAACCTAAGATATGCTATTACCCATTTGTTGAATTTTTGGGAGATTATCTGTAGGTTCATTCATTAAGGGATTATGAGATATCTATCACCAGAAACTGCAGCAGGCACTGATGTTGAGAACACTAGACAGGCTCTGCCCTCCCAGAGCCCACTGTCTGCTGGGAAATCAGAGCCAGAACAAATAAAAAGTACACATAAGACATCCTGGGCAATTGTGGTCTGTGTGGACAGTGAGCAAGGAGACAGGAACTTTATCTGGAGTTGGAGACCAGGATGGTCTGGAATTCTATACCTAAGAGAACAAATCTGGCAGGTGACCACTAGGGGGCACAGCATCTTGTCTTATTTCTATAGTTGAACTTACATTGCTTTTTTTTTTTTTTTTTTTTTTGTCTTTCTTACTAGTTGGTCATGACAATTCCCTAATGCTAAAGGAGCATTTCTTAGCAGACATCTCTATCCAGCCTCATCTTTCTTTCCAAGGTCACCATGTAGATCTCTGCTGCTTTTTGTCCTTTGCATCCTGGGTTCCCCTGGAATGGCCTTGCTGTAGCTTCTCTGCCTTGATCTTCCTGACTGCAGCCTCCCTTCTGGAGCTTCCAACCCAGAAACGAGGACTCAGGGCTGGTGGGCTAAGATGGTAAATGATTTTTACATTAAGGAGGCTTAATCTCAGACCACACAAACTCATCATATCTGTGCCTAAATGACACAAGATTCAAGCCAGTTCACTGCAGATTCAACATATGTGAAAGAAGATTCAAAGCCACCTGAGGCCGTGGAAGCTAGTTGGCTGTGAGAGTGAGGAAAGCTTTCTCCGTGGACAGTCACACAGGGATGGCAACGTGAGTCATCCTGTTGAGAAAAAACACTCTTGGCAGTGGTGGACAAAGGAAAAGTAATTTAGGAAGGCACTTTTTTTTTTTTTTTTTGTAAAAAGGGTGTTCCAGAACCCAAACACTGATAGCAAGCAGGACCAAGACGTCTCTGTCTTTTATCCCTGCCATAAATAAAAAATGCCTCTCATCCCACAATGGGGGCTCCACATTCTGACATGATTGGCATAGGGCAAGGGTGGGAAGGCACTTGCTGTTTTAGCTATCTTTGAAGGAAAACATGTTTCTCCCACTTTCTCCTTCTAGCATTTTAAAAATTACTCCCCACAAGTGGTAACTCTAACTGCCAGTATGGAATTGGGTCAATGACCAATCTGGCTTTTTTTTTTTTTTTAGGTGGGTGGAGTATTCAGGCTTCGAACTGAGGGTACTCCTCTAATGGACATATCTAAACGACTTCAAAAGCACACCACTAGTTTTATTTGTATAATAGCCAGCTGTAAAGGAGAAAGGGAGTCCTTGGCTGACACCTCGAAAGAGATGTGAAGGAAAAGTGTTATTATTGGTGGTGGTGCTGGCCTGCCTTACTGATCAGGTGGGAAGGTGTCCAGGAAGCTCACAACTCTGAGTGCTGGGAAGGTATCTCAGCTCTGAGGTAGGATAGTGTCCCAAGGGTGTCCGGAGACATGGGAGCCCAGGAAGCTCACAGCTCTGAGAGGAGGTCTCCTGAGCAGAGACATTGCAGCTTCCAGGAGAGGGTCACCCCAACCCCTGATGAGCTGATAAGCCTTGAAGCCTGAGCTCTGCTCCTTCTCCAGCCAATTCAGCGCCCAAGGGAGAGTTGCCACAGCCCCTGAGGAGCTGAGGAGCTGAGGAGCCTAAACTTTGATTTTTCTTCAGCCAGTGCGGCTCCCAGAGGAGGGTCACCCTAACCCCTGAGGAGCTGAGGAGCTGTGGAGCCTAGGCTCTACTCGATTTTTTCTCTTCTTCTTTGTTGCTTTTTCTAACGGAAGGGGTCATCGCAGCCACTAAACCTCTTAGATTTATTGGAGAGACAAACCCGGGAGAGGAGGGAGGAGTCCAGGAGTGGCCGCCTCTGCTCCCGGGAGAAGACAGCAGGGAACTGGACAGACACAACCTTTATGTAGGATTTCTTAGGGAGTGGAGCTTTCTAGGGCAGGGATTTTCAGAGTGAGGATTCGTAGGATTTCAAGTCCTGAGTTTGGGGAGCTCAGGGATTAGTGAGATTGTTCAGGGATTGGTCAGTTTTCCTGCTCATGGATTGGTGGGTTTTGTCCACACTTTTCAACTCATATTTGCAAAATCCCGTAGGAGTCCTACTGAGGGGCTGGAGATGATGGTTACAGAGGTCTGGGGGTAGTGGGGAGCAGGGCTGCCCGAGCTTCCTCGGCCAGGGGTCTGGCCACTTTGCTGCCTCGAGGGGTTATAAAGTATACAAAGTGTCCAAAATTTACAGAGTCACTGTGAAGGCAGTAGGCTGAAGCAGGAAAGGTTGTTGTCATCATGGACAGCCCCCATAGCGCCATTCTGAGGCAGGAAAGGTGTTGGTTCCCATAGCAGTAGGCAGAGACAGGAAAAGTCACCATGGACAGCTCCCGCTGAGGCACTGACAGGAGCTGCCATTTTGTCTCCTGTCTTCACAGCCCCAGGATGGAAAGGAGGGGCTGGCAACATACCACTTGAAATTTTAGTGGCTCGCTGCTCAAGGGCTAGACATAGTTCTTGGTGTGTGTGTGTGTGTGTGTGTGTGTGTGTGGTGCAGGCCAGTGGGCTGAAAGGCTGGCGGGGTCAGTGGGCCGCTCAGATTTGCTGCTGCCACAGGGGGAGTGGCATCGGATCACCACAGAGCCTCAGACTGGTGGGCCTCCACGGCCTGGGGCAGGTTGGGACTGCCTGCCTTGGCTTGGGAGTGGGACACTATCTCCCAGCGCCTGGGGCATCCCCCGAGGCTTTGGGTGCTAACTCTGCTGCTAACCACAGCGGGCTCTCTAGTTCTCTCTACTTCAGTAGTGGCCACTTTGATCTGTCAAGATAGTAGGCTGCAGCAGAGAGAGGTGCTTTGATGGCTGCCAGCCTCTGCAACGATGAAAGCCCAACAAGAAGTGTGTATTCTGTCAGTCTTGTCCCTTTAAAGGAATGTGAGGGAAAAGTTTATATTCCATTGGTCCTGTCCCTTTAAATAGCCCTGAGTAATGTCAGGTAAGTAGAGGGTAATTAACAGATAAAGAGAAGCAGCAGGACATCAGCAACTTGGTGTTTACAACATCCAACGGAACTTAGCTAAGGGATAGCTTAAAACTGTGAAGCCGGGGTTAAGAGAACTTGGAAAGGGTGGCATCAGCCTGTTCTGCTCACAGCTCTAACTCTTGCACTCAGCGCTCAGCACCCAGGTCAGGCAGCTTCCAGCTGACTGTAACTCCAGCTCCAGAGGATACAGTTACCTCCTGTCCTTTGTGGTAAGCACATACTGTGCACATGAGCACGCACACCTGCAGAATGATTTAATAACAACAACAGCAATAAATCGTTAAAAAACAAAATCAAAAGCCAGGGTACCCAGAGCTCAGTGGGCAGGAAAAGGAGTAGATAACACACAGTGAGTACAGGGGTCTGGAGTCAGAGAAAATCAGGACTGGAGATGCGCGGCTGCTGGAGCAGGTGTGAAGACCCAGCCTAGCTGCACCTCTACCTAGTCACCTAGAAAGGGGAGGCTTTCTCTTCGCCTCCAGCTGCTCCAGATGCATCTAGTGGCAGCTTGCTTAGCACTGGAGATCTGCCCTTGGGGCTCCAGTTGGGATTGCACTTTCCCAAGTTCTCCTTGGGCTGCTGCAAATTCACGGGAGCTCTGCATTTCAGGGTCAGCTCCCTCTGAGGACTGGCTAGTTTTGGAGGCACACCAGGAGACACATCCTGTAAAACAATATGTCAAATTTTTTAAAATGAAAAAAGAGAACCAAAACCTATCTGGGCGATCTGGTGTTACCTCTATAGTCTGATATAAAGAAACTTTGACCTTGTGGTTGGAAATACAGCCTAGGTTGAAGTGTCTTCTGGCTCTACCATCCCATGATCCCATTAGCGATCCATCAAAGCAAAAGCCACAAAGAATGGAAAAAGAAGAGGATTGAAAGGGTATGGCTGCATGCCTGTGGTGCAGGACATTCTAAGGTATGGTGGGCCTCTGGGGCCTCAGTGGTACCAGAAAGTTTTATGGGTGCCACCATTTTGGTTGATGTCATGTGGTACATTAACCAAAATGGCAGTGAAGTAACATGATTGTTACCATCTAGATGATATCACTAACCAAGATGATGGTCAACTGTTAGGGCCAGCTCTGCCTTGATGAGGTTACCCTGCCAATACGATGACAAAGCAACACGGCTACTTCTTCCTTATGGTGAGCTCAGCTCCATGATAAAATGAGCCCATCCCCCACCAGGGCATAAGTCCCTATGGATGTAGGAGAGAACAGATATTGTCTAGATGTGTGGGTCAGATAAAATAAACAGAGGAAGGAGAAAGTGACCTTGGTGCCATTTTGTCCTCCCCAAGAATGATATAGGCTGAGAGCAGATGGATGGATCTGTGAATATTGAATGGGGTCGGGGAATCTCTGGGCCAGCCAGAGGAGTTGCTTGCTCCCCTAACTTAGGGAGTCTGTTTCCTTAGACCTTCCCCCACCCAAATTCTTTTCCATTCTAACTTCATGAGAGCTACCAGCGATTCAGTTTCTCATACTCTGATAACAACCAACCTCATTTCTGATTTCAAATACTTCACCCGTTTCTGATCACCTCCCGTATGGCGGTATTCTGTGTCAGGCATCTCTTAGCATTCCAAGATCACTCAAGACACTGAATTATGGGTCAGGACCCATTGCATGCACACCCGTCTCATTTACTCTTTCTGATGTAATACCAGAACTTGGGAAGTAGTGTTCAGGGTCATCCTTGGCTACACAGAACTGGAGCCCAGGCTACTTGAGACTCCATCTCAAAAAGAAAAGAAAAGAAAAAAAAACAGCCAAACAAACAAGACAGGAGGGAAGTGTCAGAACTTGGCAGTAGACGTGGGTAAGAGAACAAAGCTTTTGGGTTGTTCAAGGGTCCAGAGTCGAAGCAAGAAGAGGAATCATGGGAAGAACACAGCCCATAGAGTGTATCCGAGCATGTTATAGAAGGTTCAGGACCTAACAGAGATTCAAAGAAGTGGTAGCCCAAAAGCAGGCAATAGAGTCCATGTCAAATACAACCCCTGTCCTACTTGCTAGAGGACCCACATGAAGACCAAGCTGACCATCAGGTACATGTGTGCAGGGGGTCTAGGTCCAGTCCATGCATGCTTTTTGGTTGGCGTGTCAGTCTCTGTGAGCCCCTATAGGTCTAGGTTAGTTGACTCTGTTGGTCTTCTCTGGTGTTCTTGTCCCCTCCAGGACCTTCTAGCCTCCCCTCTACTCTTCCACAACACTGCCTGAGCCCTGCCTAATGTTTGGCTGTGGGTCTCAGCATCTGTTTTGATCCACTGCTGGGTGCAGCTGATCAGATGACAGTCATGCTAGGCTCCTGCCGGCAAGCATGGCAGAGTATTATTAATAGTCTCAGGGGTTGTCTCTCTCCTGTGGGGTGGGTCTCAGGTTGGGCCAGCCATTGGTTGGCCACTTCCTCAATCTCTGCTCAATCTTTAATCTGATATGGACTTTATTGCCTGCTTTTGGATCACTTTCCCCTAGCTGGGCTGCCTTGTGGAAGAGGATGTGCTTAGTCCTGATGCAACTTGATGTGCCCAGGTGAGTTTGTATGGGAACCTCTGCATGGGCTAACATATACATGTAAACACATACATATACATTAAACAATTTTAAAAATGAGATCACTGATTGTTGTTTAATGATATGTACCAAACCTCATTGCAGAAGCCATCCAGGACAACTGTACCCCAGCTCC
Organism: Pachyuromys duprasi; assembly: GCA_028658305.1. Lineage (NCBI taxonomy): Eukaryota > Metazoa > Chordata > Mammalia > Rodentia > Muridae > Pachyuromys > Pachyuromys duprasi. The sequence goes on along the minus strand of CM053757.1, from coordinate 11,813,089 downwards.
TCTCAGGGGACATTTAGCAATGTCTGAAGCTGTCATGACACAGTGGCAGGGGCGTGTCCTATAGTCATCCTGGAGGTCACAGATGCTGGGAGAAGTATAATGGCGCCTAGCACAGCCCACACCAGACAATTCTCCACCCTCAATATCACTGTGCTAAGGCCAAGAACTCTGCTAGTAGGGACAGCATGAAGCACCTGCTAGGAAAACTCACCCAAGAATGGATTTATTATTATTATTTTTTAAGGCACAAAGTACTCTCCACATGTGTCTGCCCAAAATGATTTTAAAGATGTTTGTTCCAAAAGCAGAGCCTTCCCTTGGAAGTGTCTGACAAGGACAGGCAAGTCAAACATTAAGACCCAAAGGAACAGCCTGCCCTGCTGAGATCCAGCAGCCAAGGGACTTGAAGAGCATAAATGCTCACGTCCTTTGTAGAAAACTATGGGAGGCGTGCACAAGTGTGTGTGTGTGTGTGTGTGCAACAAACAGATATATACACACAGAGAAAGAGAAATCAGAGTGTGACTGAATCCAGGGCACTTTTTAAAATGAAATTTTACTTTATTTTTTTTTTCTTTTTACTGGAATGGATTTATTTATTTTTTTTTTGCCTGAGCACCAGTTTTGTATGTGATGATCATGGAGACCAAAAGAGGGCTTTGGATCCCCAGAGCTACAGACAGTTCTGAGCCACCATGGAGATTTTAGGAACTGTATACTCAGGTTCTCTGCAAGAGCAGTTTGCATTCTTAAACAACTTTAAATAAATTAGAAAATAAGGGAGTAGCCAGGTATGGTGGCCTGTAACCTCAGCACTCAATGCTGTAATACTCTACAAGGGGAGAAAAAGGAAGAAAAAACCTTTGGCCAGTAATGAATACATTAAGATGAAAAGAAGCCAGCACATGGTTGGGTTCTGGTGGTAGCAGACTTACATCAAGGAGGAGTAACTCGTGTCTTTACTGCTGTTACCATCCAGCACCACTCCAGAAGGTTGTGGGTATCGCTGGCTCTTCCACCAAAATGCTCTAGGTTTTGTGTCAGATTGTCTTTCTCCTTTCTCAAAACAAACAAACAAACAAAAAACCAAACCAAACCAAACAAAAACCAAAAAAACCCCAACTTGGGCTGTGGCTACATCTCAGGAGACAAAGCGCTTGGTGCCTTGCTAACACAAAGATCTAAGTTTGATTCTGGGAATCTATATTTAAGAGGAAAAAAAAAAAGCAGGGAATATATGCAACTGTGAGCAGTCGCTACACTCAGCCCATGATAGGAGGAGATGGAGGGAGAAGTTAGTCTTTGATGAGCTGTCAGCCACTGGTTGCTTGCCATAAAAATCTGTTCCCCACTCCTCAGCACTGAGGCCGGAACCCAGTGCCTTGTGTGCAAGGCAAGCCCTCTTCTTACTTTTTATTTGTACAGAGGGTCTCTCTGAGTCCCCCAGGCAGATCTCAAACATGACTCAGCCCTGCTGAGCACTAGGATGGCAGACCTGTCCAACCATGTTGACGGGACCTCCCACAGCCCCTGCTACGCCAGGATCTGACTCTAGGTACTACCACCACAGGAAATGTTGAGAGTTGGTGGCTTTGGGGAATTTGGCTGTACAGTCTTTCATGTACAGCTATGGATTATAGAAAACAGAGGCAAGACTGCCCTAAAGGAATATTAAGTAGACTGCCTGAAATCACACCTGTCCCAAAACAAAATTCAACATTAAGCTCGAGGCTTTCATAGCTCTTCCCTGTCACCTCTACTTTTGGTAGAGAAAATTCTGCCTTGCTATGTGGTAAGTGACAATACCCACTTGGGTGTGTTTATGACACAGCTCCTGGGGAGGGATGTGGCTGTGTATAATGAGTGTACATTTGTCCACGTCCATCGTCAGTTAATAGGAGCATTCTAGAATACAGCCTGTTTGCTTGTATATATAGAGGCCCACGGCTTTTAGCAGAGGGTAGGAAGAAACAGGAAGTATCTTGCTTCTCCTGCATCCAGGACAATAAACACACAACACCACACAGACATTGTCTAAATTCTTTAAACAGAGACCCAAAATAATTTTAATGCAAATGACAAACACGGGTTAGTCTGTCTCTGTCACATGCCCCACCCCATGAATTACAGCACTTTATAAAAATGTCGCAAGATGAGCAAACTAAAGTTCCTTTAAATACAGTGACAGGTTTGGTCCTAATATTTGCTTCTTGGGTTTCCCAGGTGACTGTCATTGTTCTTTGGTAACTAGTGGTAAGCACCAGTTGAGAGCTGATCCTACACAGAAGGGCAGATCTGTTCTCCCTCAAACGCTCATCTCTTTCCAGCATCCCAAATGCAGGGCACAAAGCAGGAGAGAGGCACCTCTTATGTCGCAGATGGATGTGGGCACTGAGTTCGGGCCACAGTAGGGAGCAGCCAAGACAACCCACAGGATCATTCCCATTGCATCGGACAGGGCCACTTCTGCAGCTCTGAGAGGTTTGCTGAGGTGTGAACTCATGCTGGCTCAGGTCGGGCTTTCAGGTCTCTGGTCCTAAGGTCTTTGTTTCCATTGTGACTCTCAGAATAATTATTAAGCAACAATTGCAGAAAAGCACCCAATGGGGAGGTAAAGTGGACACTTTAGGCTGGCCTCCACCCGCGGGCCTCTCAAGATACTGAAACAACCCTATGATCTAGCCAACAGTGAACTGTGGGGCATTCTCCATCAAGGCAAGACATGGTCATTTGTCTTAGCTCTGCTACATGTCATCTCGGCAGGGGAAGGAAAGAAAGGAAGAGGGAGGTAGGGAAGCCAGTAGTGTACTGAGGATGTGTCATTGGTGGTCCTAAAGCCACTGAGACACAGCATCCCCAGCTCCGCTGGGACTGAGCTGGTGGCAAATGACCTCTCCCCTCACATATAAATGTTTGAACAACACAAATTTACACACCCTGTCCCACAGTTAACTCCATAACTTGATGCTCGATAATAGGAAAAGAAAGGGCACCACAGGGAAGAGGTGGCCATCACAGAGTTCCTGGGTCTTAGGCCTGGCACATCACTCCTCCAGTGCTACTGAAAACCTTCCCATGGCTTCATGTTTCAGAATATCGTTGGAACTGACTGGAGTGCAGCTGGATTCTCCTTTGATGCCCATCTTAAGAGTCATGGCTCTGAGTATTCTCTGGTAAAACCCAGAGGGCACTACCCGATGAATGGCATCTGCTGGAGCTAAATGGAACTCTGTTTAGAGCAGTTTAGATACATCAAGGCATTTAAAAGCAGGCACGAAGAAAGTGGGCTCCCTCTCACCCTAGGAGGTTTTGAATCTCTGGGGGATTCCCACTGCTCAATCAGGGCTGGCAGCTTTTCTAATTGGTTTCTGGTGTGTGTTCTTCACTAGACTGTGAGTCCCATAAGGAACTGTTTTGAAAGGTATCCCTTGCACCTGTCATGTTGCAAGGCCCATTCATGTTGAATGATGGGTGGATGAATGAATGGAAGACAGATCTTCTGAGGCTCTAGAAACAGGGGGTTAAGGAAGCACCCACATTAGAAAGAAGGGCAGGAAGAAAAGGAGAGACTTTACAAGGCAGGGCAGGGAGGAGGTGCCTTGCCTACCTCCCAGGTATAAGCTTATGGCCTAGGAGTGGGGCACAAGGGCCCAGATATAAATAGCTGTGGAAGAGGTAGCAAGAGCTGCCAAGAGGCCAAGATGTGACTGGTCATCACAATGTGATGAGACTGTGAACTTTCACAGGGTGGCTCTGCTCCCCTGGCTCTAGGACTCTGACCCGATTTTAGCGCAGCTAACCATTTTGCAGTGAGCTCATCAGAAATTCAGATGCCTAAGCCCACTCCTTTGATGAAGGATTCTGAGGGTCATGGAAGTGGACTTGAGAGTCGGCATGTAACAGATGCCCTAAGGAATCACCTGAGGAGACTCGGTGCCTAAACATGACAGCTAGGTCAGTGATCACTATCCTTAAGGCAAACATGAGCAAACATCAGTAAATTTGTGTGATGACCTAACTCACTGCAGTGGAGTTGGGGAACTCTGAGTCCCTTACAGACAAACCAGGGCTAGTCTTTGCTGGCTTTTTACACCAACTTAGAGTTAATATCTGAGGTTGGACAGCCCTCATTTGGGCCCCTATTCATCCCACCTGCAGCTGTCAGAGTGGAGTGGGCGGGGTTAGAGCGCAGGGCAGAAATCTACAAAGACTCTACCCCCAAAGACAGGCTTACCCCTTCTTTGGTACCCCACCCCAGATCCACTGGTGGAAAGCATCCTGCGATTTCCACATTTGCTGGATCTTGTTGGGCCTTGCTGGATCTTGTGGGCGGACATCCTGAATGCCAGCCTTCATGATCTGGTCTCTGATCCCAAGAATGCAGAAACTCCTCTTTCTTTTTCTGTCTCTGTCTCTCTTCTTTATATATATATGCTTTTAAAGGAAACAATACGTTTGCTAGAAAAAAACCACAAAAAATGATTATATACAAAATGGTTATGTGAACGTGGATGCCATACTGTGGGGAGAGTGCCGGGCTCTTGAAACCTATTTGCGCTTCCTCAGGATCATGTACATGAGGCCACTGATCAAAGTAAAGGCAAAAGACACCCAGGCTAGAATGAAAGAGTAGCCATAGCTGCCATCTTGCAATAGGTAATAGATTTCATAGTTCTGTTGGTGAAGGTCCTGGCGCCGGTCCGTGTAAATGGAAGCCCCGATCATGACACATAGACCTGTCAGGAACAAAGCCAGGGTTCAGATATGCTAGACCATGCTTAGTTTGGAACTAGCCTAACACTTGTTAATGGCTTCCTGCTAGCTTAGGATACAGACTTCTAATCCCTCCCATGGCTTATGAGAGCCCATTTGGTCTGGCCTCTCACAGCTCTGGGTTCTTCATCCCAGGATTTCCACTCACACTGTTCCTTCTACTCTGTATCCAGACAACACATTGTACACTGCTCTTACTGTTCTCCTCACAGACCCAAGCTCAGGCTTCATGCATTGGGAACACCTTCCTTTTCCCCGAAACTAAATCCAAACTCTTCCATACTTAGTGTGTGGCCCAGCCTCTTCTTTCTGGGTGTTCCCCAACTTCTCTTCTCCTGTTCTTTTGATGGTGGTACAATGCAGGAGCCCTGCATAAGCTATGTAAGAAGATTTCATTTAGCAGGAAGAAATCTCTGTGTTCCCTGACACTGGTCTGTTTGTTCTGAGTTAACCTTACAAGTCTACATGCCATCCACAGTGGAGACTGAGAAGGAATGCAAGACTTTGTGGCCTTGGTGTCTGCAACAGAGATGATGATAAGGTAAAGGGGAATCTCAGAGACAAGAGCTACCTGGCCAGAGGGTTCATCTGAACTTGGGATTGGTTTATTGTTTGTTCTAGTGCCCCACAAGAAGGATCCCAGAACAAGCATCTAGAAGGTGGGCTTTGCTCTGGCTCTGCAGGCTGGCAGCTATCTGAATACTGTATGATTTAAGATTCAGTTCCTAGCCTTCTCCTTTATGTGGCAGGCAGTAGAAACAGCTTCCAGTTTCACTTACAGGACAAGAGCTGAATGATGGCGGTCAGGACGAACCTCTCTCCCTGCTTGAGGCGGAAGAGCTGGAGCAGGAAGATGAGAAAGGAGGAGCAGCAGAGGATGGTGGAGAGGATCATGGTGGCCTGCACCGCCTGCATGATGGAGTAACCTGTGGGGAGAAGGCAAAGGCACAGCTGAAGGCCACGGCCTCACAGAGAGGGTCCCGGGACTGTTTACAGCCAGGCATGTCCATCCAGCCTTTGGGCATTGTATCTCAACGTTGTTATCTGTAAACAGATCTGCACAATCAAGGTAAAGCTCACATCTTCAGGACATTTACAGCCTCATTCTAGGCACTATTCATAGTTACTGTGCTCTGTGGGCACAGCCTGGATACACCCGGCCAGCATGACCACCAGTGTGGCTGAGGAGTCTTCCAGCCCACCTACTTCTCATCCAGCTAGGCACTTGACCAAAATACCAACTTGACCAGAAGATGGAGCCAGAACCCATTACTCTGACTTCTTCCTGCTCTAATTCACAGTGTCTACCTGTCAAGGTTAGGAAAGGGGGCCTTTTAAAAGTACAGCCCCTGGGGCTCAGCCTGCAGCCTTTTGGCTTGCCTGAAGCTGGCCCGGTAGCAGAGCTTGTAAAGAGCACTGGCTTTTAATGCATCCCGGCTGCAGAACAGGGTCCCACGGAGAACACCTGGCCCTGCTTCCTAACTTTATGGTGAACAAACATCATCTCCAGCACAAACCACCACCTGACTTCACGCCTCAAAGTCCAAGAGCAGGTGAAAATAAGCCAGTGGCGGGGAGGGGGAGGGAACAGTTCCATAGGGACAGAATTCTCCGGGTAGGATTGAGAGGGCTGGGCCAAAGAACCTTTAGGAATGTTCTCTACTTTGTGTTCGGTGGTATATATGTATATATATATACACACACACATATAGAAAACTGTCAAAACTCCTTGAGCCAAAGAGCCCTTAAGAAGTCTGTATTTCCATGTTTGTAAATGATAGCTCTGTTCTGAAAAACATTACCCATGGGGGCCTTCTCAAGTCTCTAGGGAATTTCAAAGCAGGCCAAGGTTGTGACCCTGTGGCTTTGAACATTACTTATTAAACTTTCCAAGGAGCCACCTAGGATGGCTTGTTTAAACGGTAGACTCCCCACTCGGCTGCCATCACTCTGGGGAGGGTGCCAATAATCTATATTTTTAGCAAGGACCCCAGGTGATTCATATCCTGTGATGAGGCAAATGCAGAAACTGGCTTTGCGGGGAAAATTGGCTATGTGCTTTCGGAATAGGGTTTCTCAACACTGAGTAGCAGACTGTGCCGCTGGTGGCCCATGATGCCAGTGTGGGTGGAGCCCAGCGAGGACACCAAAAACAGAGAGTCAGTGGAGGGGGGGGGCTGTGACCTTTCGATAGCTTTGGGGTTCCTGGAGGCATCAGGAATGGGCTTTGTTGCAGGGTTAGCATCTTATACCACCTGCTAAGACAGTCCTCCATAGCCACAGCTTCTATATCCTTGGACTCAACAACCATTTCTTAGGTGTGTCAGTTGAACGGAGAACCCAGAAAGGTCCAGAAACATTTGAATTTGCCATGTACCACACCAGATTCACACAAAGGAAATGACATACAGAGATTGTATTCCACGGTGCAAGTCATCTAGAAACTCAGGTACAGAGGAGGGTGTGCATAGGTTCCAAGTAATTCTGTGCCATTTTACATCCTTTGGTGCCCTCGTGGGGTTTCAGAAGCTGTCCTGCAGACCTAGAGGGGCACCTGCAACTGCACTTGGGTTGCACAAAAAATCGGGGAGAGGGTGGGCTCTGGTTAAGGCATCTGCCACCATGGGGGTCAACCTGAATTAGAGCCCCAGGACCCAAATGGGAGACAGAGAGAACTGATTGATGTCAACATGTGTGCCATGGCCTCTGACCTCTGACTGGGAGCCAGTCGGGCCAAACTTCACTGAGGATCTCTAGCATGTCTGCCTGTTTTCATTGCTCAGGATACCGGTTTACAACTGATGGTATGTCTTGAATAAATTTACATGAGGTGGCAAGATCTTCCCCCCCGCCCCAAAGAGGCAGGCAATAAATACTTCAGGCTTGTGGTCACATTTCTTCTTCTTCTTCTTCCTCCTCCTCCTCTTCCTCCTCTTCTTCTTCTTTTTCTTTTTCTTTTCTTTTCTTTTTTTGCTTTGTTTTGGGGATTTTGTTCTCTTCACAACTCTTTTAAAATGTCAAAACCATTCTTAGCTCCTGGGCCATACCAAAACAGGTCCTGAGCTGAATTTAGCTAGTAGTTCACGGATCCTAATTTAAACAGCAATAATACGGAAATAATCTCACATGGAGGGCATGGAGCAGCAACCGCAGAGGCCACAGAAACACTGACTGCCCTGGGCTCAGCAGGCTGTCCTGGCTGACGCTGTTCACCAACAGGGCTGCCTGTTCCTGGGGCTTATGTCAGCATGACATGCAGGATGGAGAGCAAGCAGATCAACTTGCTGCTGAGATGGACCCAGCTGGGTCTGCTCAGCAGGGAGGAGAGGCAGGGACACCAAAGCCCCACTCTCACACACTCACCTGCAAAGATGTCAGTGCCGCTCAGGTCATTGATCTCTGTGCAGTTGGTGCTGTTGGTGCACACTCTCCAGAGGTCAGCTGAGAAGCCTTCTCCCACCCACCAGGCCTGCAAAGGGAATGGAAGCTGCTGGTGAAGGACACAGATCCCTAGTCCTGCTGTGTGGAGGAGCAGACGTGGGCCTCCTCCACACAGCCTGCTTCTCAGGGGGCAGACCACAAGGGAGACCCCTGGGGACTTTGTTCAAACACACACTCTGAGTCAAGAGGCCTCAGTTCAGTACTGGGTCTCTCCTGAGCCCCAGATGCCTGGCTGTAGGGCTCTAGAGGGATCTGAGCTGGCCATGGGAGAAGCAATGAGTTAGCAGCCATCAGGGTAAATGGAGGCCGACTCTACTGGAATGGCAGGGGACTGTGTAGATGGAAGGATGATGTCAAGGGGCAGCCTGGTAATGGAACCAGCCTAGGTGTCTGTCCAAATGTGGCACATTACACGACGGAATTTTGTGCACCCATAAAAAAAAAATCAAAACATTTGGAGAAAAATGGGTGAATACAGCAGGCTTGGGAAAAAAAAAACACTCATGTTTCCCTTACATGAGGAACTGGATTCAGGATTGTGTATGTGTGTACATTTATGTGTGTGTGCTTATAGGCCATGGGAGCAGGGACGGGATCAGAACCTAGAGGAGGCGTTAAACCTAGAGGAGACATGAGAAATAGAAGGTGCTGGGATTCGTGTGGTAAGACAGCAGAAGTGTGTGTGTGTGGGGGGGGGGTTAACTGGGAAGAAAAAGGTGCCAGCTAGAGGAGGGGGTGGCCAGGAAGGGCAGTGGGGGAGGGGAACAATGGCAACAAAGTATAACATCATGCATGTATGAAGATACCACCGTTAAGTCCATTCCTTTATATGTTAACCTAAAAATTAATTTAAAGAAAGTATCCACAGGCTGGTGAGATGGCTCAGGAGTGAGGAAAGGCCCTTGCTCCTGAGCCTGATGACCTGAATTTAATCCCAAGATGCACATGGTGGAAGAAAACCTCCATACATGCACCATGGCCCATTCCCTGAAAGGCTGGACACCTCCTGCCCTCACACTGGGCCCACAAATGTCCCTGGGCCTCCCACTTCACATCCAGCCACAACTGCAAGACAAATTTCAAGTGCACACTGAACAGGGCTGAGCCACCGGTGGCCACCTCCACCCATTCTTTCAGTTAGTGTCCTGCTAATGTAGACACCTGGGTGTGGGAGCAGTCCTGTCCAGAGCCTGCCTAAGCCTTCCACTTAGCATGGACCGGGATCGAGAGGACTAGCTGCCGGACACAAAAGAACAAGAACTCTCAAAGAAACTTTGGTATCGTTCGTTTGTTTTCACAGTGAGGGCCCTTTCCTTGAGGGCTTCAGATACTTCAAACCAACACATCTGCATGGCCACACTGGGCCACTCAGCACCTCAGTGAGACCCTCCGGTAGGCTGACGGCTCAGACCCTGGTGGAGTCTAGGACCAGGAGCCTCTGAGACCATCCAAGTCCTGGCTCTTCCTGTCGCAGTGGTTCAGGCTCTAGCCAGGCCAGGACTGATGCAGGTGAGCCCCTGGGACGCAGCAGAGGCTAGCTCTCACCTCCAAGATCCCCAAGATGGCACACGCAAGGGGCTGAGTGCCGCCCAGGGGTCAGTGGCAGCTGTAACCACTATCGTTGCCCCTGTTAGGACTACTTGGGAGGTGGACATGCAGGCTGCCTGGGAGCCATGTGTACTTTGGGATGTGTGACCGTGGCCGTCCACAAAGACAACGAAATGACCAGAAGAGGCCAAACACACCTCTGTGTGTCTGTGAGGGTGTTTCCAAAGGGGGCTGACGTGGGAGAGTAACAGGAGAAAATGAGACTCGCCCTGAATAGGGGCAGCGCTGTCCACCCAGTGAGCTGGTGGCCTAGGGGAAGAAGTGGGAGGAAGCAGTGTAGTTCGTATACGTGTACACTGTGTGTGTGTATGCACGTGTGTGTACATGTGTGTGTGGTATGTATGTGTGTGTCTTATGTGTGTAGTATGTGTATGTGTGTCTGTTGTATGTGTCTGGTGTGTGTGTCTCCTGTATGAGGTATGTGTGGTGTATGTGTGCATCTGTGTTTGTGTGTGTGCCCATGTATGGGCATGTGTGTGGTCTCTAGTGTGTGTGGTATGTGTGCGCCTGTGTGTTTATGTGTGTGCATGTGTGTGCATGCATGTCTGTGTTTGGTATGTATGGTGTGTATGTGTCTGGTGTGTGTGGTATGCAGAAGTATGTAAGTATGTGTGTGCATGCAAGTGCATGCATGTGTTTGGTGTATGTGGTCTGCACATGTGTGTGTGTGCTGGAGTGTTCAAGTACAGGCATGAGTGTGTGTGTGCAAGCCCCTTTCCTCTTGGGTGATTGTGTCTGTGACCGCCGCCCCCTTTGCTCACATGAATACAGACAGGCGATTGAGGCATTGGCCTTGGGGCTCAGCAGCTCTGAGCTCTGGACCTCTCCGGTGTGAGACAGCTGCTGTTGCACCACTCAGCTCACATCAGCCAATCTAAATTTTACACACGCACACACCAGAATAGACACCACACACACACACACCAGATAGACACACACACCAGACACAGAGACACCAGACATAGACACACACCACACACATACCAGAGAGACATATACACGCCAGACAGACACATACACCAGACACAGAGACACCAGACACAGACACACACACACACACCATACACATACACACCAGTTAGACACACAAGATAGACACATACACACACCAGACACAGACCTGCCTTGCCTGTGACCACCCCTACACCCACAAACTCCCCTCTACGTCTGCCTCACACGTATCCAATGGCACGCCCTTCTCACCTCAAAAGCTTGGGAGGTTTTGTTTGTTTTCTAAAACTTCGAGGACTTCACGCGCATCGCGCATCGACAGTCTGTTTTGGGCACTCTCACCCTCTCTCCCGAGCACTGTCGCTCATCCCCCTCCTTCTCCCACAGAACCCCCTCTTCTTTCCTGGTGGTGGTGTCTGCACGGGAGTGGGTGGGGCACAGGCTTACCGGCAGCTAGGACACTGAACAGAATGTCATTTGCTCTGATGAGCATCACTGTGACGGGTGACACGGAATCTCACAGTCCCTTTCATTCGCATTACCCTGATGGCTAAGGATGTTGAATGCTTTAAAAAAAAATCTATTTGCTACACGTATTTGAGAACTATCTGTTCAGTTTGTTGAGCCATTTATCAACAGTGTATGTAAGTTTTATAGTTCCTCATGTGTTTTAATTATTAACTCCTTGTCTGAAGTAGAACAGCCAAAGCTTTGAAGAACTTACTTTGTACTCTAATTTAAAAAGTAAAATAGAAGCTAGACAGATGATTCAGTGGTTAAGGACATTTGTAGAGGACTCAGGTTTGGTTCCCAGCAACCACATGGTGGCTCACAACCATCTGTAATTCCATTTTCAGGGGACCAATATCCTTTTCTGACTTCTTGGGGTACCAGTCATGTACAGGTAATGTACACAAAAGCATGCAGGCAAAATACCCATAGACATGAAATGAAATAAATAAATTTAAAGAATAAAAAATAATCAGTAGAATATTCAGGAGAATTATCTAGTGCCAAATGATAATAGTGCAGAGGCTCAGCACCGAAGGAGCGCTCAACTCACCCACAGGGGCTTCTGGGAGGTGAGCATCATATCAACTAACCCTGTCTCACAGGACCTCATCCAAACCCAAGCACAGGACATTCCCAAAGTCCCATAGCCAGGGTGAGAGCCCTGAGGCCTGGGCTGTAGAGATGCCTCGGCAGACAGGACCCCCCAGATCACGGTCACATGCTCTCTGTCCTCCACCCTGATCTATGGTCCCCACTGCCCCATGACTCCTGGTGGCTAACAGGAATAGGGACGTACATTGTCAATGGTGGAAATGAACAACAGTGCCGCAGAGACGATGTGGAAGACGATGATGAAGGCCAGAATCACCAACATGTTCACAAGTCAGGGTAAGTCGAGGGGGCAACTGCAAAGTCCAGAGGGGGATGAGGAGCCAGAGTAGATGCAGGAGACAAATCCAACCTGTCAATGACAAGACAAAACTCAAATCAACAACTTTTAGTGGGATCTCAGAAACTTTGCGACCACTCTGCCCACCTTCCTGCCTAGAGACTTCACCATACGAAAGTCTGGAGGGCTCTGCAGTGCTGGATCTAGGTGGAGCATCGGGGTGGAGAACAATTAGCATCTCTCTCTAATTCAGAGCTGGAACAGTAGCTCAACTTGTAGAACTCTTGCTTAGCATGCATTGGGCCCTAGGTTTGATTCCCCACCACTACATAAACATAGACATACCTGTAATCCCAGCACTTTGGAAATGGAGGAGGAAGAATTATATTCCAAGTCCTAAGCAGCACAGTGAGTCCAACAGGCCAGCCTGAATTATATGAGCCCCTGTTTCAAAAGCGACAGAGCCCAGGCACATGGATCTACAAATACTTGTCACATTAACAAAATGTAAGCCCGATGACCCGAGTTCAATCCCTGGAGCCTACTTACAGGTGGACAGAGAAAACCAACTCCAAGTTGTCTCCTGGCCTCCACATGTGTGCTGTGGCATGCATGTCCACACCTACCACACATCATACATGAACACATGTATATTTTGCTTTGTTTTGTTTTTGTGCTTTTTTATTTTGAGACAGGGTCTCAGTGTGTAGTACTGGCTGGCCTGGTACTCACTACGTAGACCAAGCTAGCCTGAAACTCACAGAGAGTCACCTAACTCTGCCTCCCAGGTTCTGGGACTAAATGTATGTGCCTCTGAGTTCAGCTTATATATACATTTGAACATTTGAAATATACATACGATGTATGATAGACAGTTTTGATTTCATTCTCTTCTCTGATCCCATTGGAAGACAACACTTCCCAGAACCCCTTACACTTTAGGGTGAGGCAGTGCAGCGAGGTGACATTGAAGCCTCACACCTTGAACTGAGATTATGATTGACAAAAAGACTCGATGTTCAGGCCCTGAGATTTCTGGGTAATTAAAAAAAACTCTGATAGGACAATCTGAATAATAGAGAACAGGAAATGACTGCCATGTGAAATCTAAGCACTATACCACAGTGAGGAAAGACAGGCACGCCGTGTGTGAGCAGGGAAGCAGAGGGCGGACACCTGTGCTCGGCTCACTTTCTTCTTTCTGTGCAGCAAAGGATCCATCCAGGGAATGGTATCACCAGAGGAGATGTGTCTTCCCCCCTCAGTTAACCTAGTCAAGATAATCCCCACAGGCATGGCCAGAGGCCTGTCTCCTAGTGATTCTAGAGCTCATCAAGACATCCATGATTCAGTGCAGGCTCTTAGCGTAAAGGGGTGTGGCTTTAGGAAATCCCACCAGCAGACACAGTGTCCGTCTGTCCCATGGCTGGTGAAGCCAGCTGGTCAGCTGCTTATGGTCCGAAGCATTTACCTACTTTTCCTTTGTAACGACACCCCGAGGTCTAGCTCAGTGCTGGCCTAGATGCACCAATCTTGAGGTTTGAGCCCAGCACTCATGTGTGTATGTGTGTGTGACAGAGAGACAGAGACCAACAGAAAATGAGAGATATGACAGAGAGACAGAGAAAACAAGAACAGGAGAGAGAAAGATGAGATAAGAGGGAAAAGGGAACATTCCAAGAGTTGTCTGTCGGCCAGGAAGCCACACAGCCTGAGGACGTGTGTCCAGAGCCACAGAAAAACTTGGATGTTTCAAAGCGCCCCATGTGATGGGGAGGAGATGGCCAGATCCTTGGGTTCTGATCAGCCAGTCTAGCCAAAATGGTAAACTCCAGGTTTGTGAAAATCCTGTCTTGAAACCAAGGTGGAGACTGATAGGGGAACACAACTGACATTGACCTCTGGCCAATGAGTGCACATGCACTGGTGAGTGGGTCCACACGCAGATGTGCACACATGCATAACACACACACACACAATTATTTTCAGAGAAGATGCTTTATTGGGGGTACATATGATAGAGTAAAATTTGCCCCTGGTGGCATGATGTTTAAACACTATATAACCATTACCACTCCCCAGTTCCGAACAATGCTAACATGAAGCTGTTACCACTGTGCAGTCATTCTTCCCACTCAACCCGAAGTCTCTGGACTGGCCTGCTGTGGATACTAGATGATGCAGTGGAACCGTTTGTGAGCTTTTGTACTTAGCTTTGTACTTTCTGTATTGTAACATGGACATGGACACATTCTGAGATAAAGCAAGGACCCAGCTTTCATGAAACTTTCACTTCAGTAGTTTGAGCATGCACAGGTATGAAATGGAATTGTCCAAGATTGAACCTTTCTGGTACAGACTATCCTGCTGCCTCCTCTAGTGGACACACCCTCCACCCATCTCTGCCAGCTCTCCTCCCTGACATGCTTACTGTTCCTCATTATTCCCTCTGGGACTGACTGCAGCTCATGGGCTCACACAGGGCTAGTCTCTGAGACTAGAACTCATCACATGAGCCAGGAGCTGTGCACCCACAGAACACAATCAGGGAGGCCCAGGCAGCTATTCTTGAAGCAGCTAGTTCACCAACTCAGAGATTCCTCCAATTCCTTACTCAGGGACAAATTCCCCTTTGTTGAGGCTGCGTCACGCCCAGCGCCACCACACACTGCCTCCAAATAACTGCACTTCTGACCTTCCAATAAAAGCTCACTAGCCAGGCTGAATGCCACAGCACTGTCAGATGCCCAGGCCTGTTCACCAGGTCAAAACTCCAGGACCACGATGGTGTTCTTCAGTGTTCTGCTCACATGATGCAAACATAGTCACATACAAAACCAAAAACTCAAAAAAAGAAAAAAAAGAAGAAAGAAAGAAAGGAAGGAAGGAAGAAAGAAAGGAAGGAAGGAAGAAAGCAAGCAAGCAAGCTTTAACCTACTTCTCAAAAGTCTGATATTCAGATTAGAGCCGATTTCTCTATTACTTTTGGTGTGTATGTGGGGAGGGGCATTAGATAGGACTAATTCCCCACATCGTGTCCATTCTAACCTTTCTAAACACTCCATTGTAAAAGACAGAGATGGCTGTTAACCTTGTTCTGTTACCACCTCCCCATTTCTACCCCACACAGCTTGAACTAGAATTTAATAGCATCTTTTAGTTTGCTGTATTTTTTTAAGATTCTTTCTCTCTCCTAATGCCATTCATAGTAGTGACACACAGCATCCTTTCAAACAAACTCATTCAGGTTTTAAAGCAATGAATCGAAGAAAATTGCTATGTTCAGCTTTGAGATCCTGGGGCAGTGGAAGGACCAGGGACAAAACTAGCTTTGGCAACCTAGTCTGAGGCCAGCTTGGATTACAGAAAAGCCTGTCCTCCAAACGAGAAAAGCAGAGGGGAACAGGAGCACGGAGGAAAAAGAGAGGGGAAAGGAGAAGGAAAGGGGAAGGAAGGGAAGAGAATGGGAGGGGAGAGATGGGGACATGAGGGGAGAGGAGGGGAGAGAGACTGTTAAACACTGGGATTACAGCTCCTGACTGGTTTTCACACGGGTTCTGGGAATCTGAACTCCGGTCCTCATGCTTGCCAGGCACTTGAGCCGCTGAGCTGGCTCCTCAGCCCCTGTATTGAGTCTCTTTTAAAATGCTTATTACATTTTTTTATTTAACGTGTGACCGAGGGCATGTGCATGCCCCAGCATGCCTGCGGTGATCGGAGGACTGTGGGAGCCAGTTCTTCATCTTTCTCCGCCATGTGGGTCCTGGGGCTTGAACTCAGGTAGTCAGGACCTGAGGGAATCTCCTTTATCCACTGAGCCATCTTGACAGCCTGCTAACTGCTTTGTTTGATGTTACTTATTTGTTTAGTGTGTTGGGGTGCACTTCTGCTGACCAGAGACAACTTTCAGGGGTGGGTTCTCTCCCTCCACTGTGCTGAGGTAGGGATGCTTCACATCTGCTGCACCCAAGGTTCCTCCCCTTACTCACACACCCTTATTAACTTCTTGCTTACAGAAGGGTGTTCCCTTGCCACTGCCCCCATCCCCCATCCCCCATCCCCAAGTGTCTCTGTGTAGATAACAGTCATCACTACCTGGTCATCAACATTCTGCCTTCCCCCATCCCCAAAGCCACTCCCATCTCTCTCTCTGTCCCTTCTATTTTCCATGCTTCTCTCTATCCTTTCCCATCATTAAAAAAGCAATAACAACCCCAGGGCCTTGGTTGCAGAGTCCCAGATACACATTCCCACTCCCTCATAGAGTGCATTCCCATTCTCCCTGTCCCTCTCCCGGCTCTGTCCTCCTGGGATCCTGGCCATGTGCAACCTCAGCAGCTGCTGCTGCCCCAGGCTGAGCCAGCCACACATGGCATTCTTCAGGGAAGACCAGCAAATCCCACTGTGGGCGGTCAGAACTCCAAGATCTGTAGGAGCTAGAACAGATTCCGGGAGATGGGTGGCCCCTTGAAAACCAGCTGCACTGTGATAAAGGGTGGAGGTGTGTTTACACAGCGTGTCTTGATGTCAAACCTCATGAAGCTAGCTGAGCAAGGGCTCATTATCCCCATTTCACAGATGACAAACTGAGGCTTCTGAAGGCTACAGAGCAAGATCCAAACCTTGGTTGCTCAATTCTGAACCCGGCCTTTTTTTGTCCTTCCATCCCCTGCTTCTTCACATATTCAGGGACTAAGGAAAGCACAGAAGGGCTGCCAGCTCACAGGCCCTCCCATCCCAGACACCACACTCACCTTGCCAAGAATTATGGCATACTGCTAGCAGGGTTCTGTTAATAGGAGGGGCTCAGGACTGGCCTACAGGAAACCTGGGGTCCTCTCCTGTCCTTCATTCACATAATCCCCTGGGCAGGAGCCCAGGACTTCAACTTTCGCCGAGAGGAAGTGGCTTTGGACAGGCGGCATCCATGCAGAGGAACATGCAGAGTCCAGGGAGGTCCTGCTATTTGGACGGCTGCTCTGTCCATCCAGCTCCATTCTGCCACACCTTCCTCTAACTGACACCGGGGCCTGGGCAGGTCCATTCCCAGAAGGACAGACACAAGGGCAGGCTGAAGGTGCGGGGCCTTCCAGGCAGACCTAAGCTACTTGATGAGATCCAGGCAGTGTTCTAGCCAGAGCCTCCACCCAGTCTTCCTCCCAAGGTACTGGTCTAGCACGGGGAAGGGGGAATCAAGGAGCTTCTGGGCCACACTCAGGAAATCTGGTACCCACCCTGGAGCTGGTGCCGCCACCCCAGGCTGCCTGTAGCCCAGCCCTCTCCCACCCCCTTAGTGCGTCAGCTGAATGTGGCTCTGGCTCTGTGTTCAGGAAGACCAGAGATCCATACAGCTTCCTGCTTTGGTGTCTGACACCAGCCAGAGGATGTGGAGGCTTCTAGGATGTGTTGGGGACAGTGGAAGCCCATGGACTCTGGGAGGCCCAGCTTCATGCTCGGGATTCACTCTGGGGCTCCTGGGCTAAAGGCCAGCACTTGGCTCTGTCCAGAAATGGCCAAAGGCGGGACACTGGAATTTGGCAGAGCCCCAGTGCGGAAGCCACACAGAATGAATGACTTGTCTGCACCCTGGTAGATCTTCCAAACCAGTGGCATAATAGCCATGACATCAGTGACGGGGCAGCCAATGCCTATTGCCAAGAGTATATCAGACTCCCCCAAATGAGCCATATTCGTTAAGTGAACACTGATTGAAGAGGCTCTGATTGTGTACTAGCCTCTACCTCAGCACAGTGGGTTCTATGCATCCTGGGACTTATGGACCCAGGAAGCCCCAGGGTATATAAATAAACAGATGTGGCTGGGCAGCATGTGTGCTGGTAGGTAGGTCCCAGGTGAAACAAGTGACACCCAACCTTGTCTCTGAGGTGAGCAGGTAACAGGCAGAACCAGAGAATGCCCAAGGATGTTTAGATGTGCCCATCAAGGGAGCATGAGCCCAACAGGAGCTGAACCTCCCACTGGCAGAAGCTTAGCAGTACTGAAGAGCTGTGGGACAGCCATAGGGAGAAATTTCCAGGCCCAGACAGCCAAACATTCAAGAAGAATAACCCACACTCCAGGAAGCCAAAGAGGGGTCGACAATACTCCTTATCCACTAGTCAGTGTGTGAGGCCAACACAACCCTGATATCCAAGCAGACAAAAACATTACAAGAATGGCCAGCCCTGAAAACATACATACAAGTAAAACTATGTGGACGGAACAGGTTGTATTTTAAGAATATATATGTATATACATACATTCATGCAATAACAATTAGTGAAAAAAGAGGCCGTGAGTTTGAAGGAGAGCAGGGAGGGGTATATAGGAGAGTTTAGAGAAAGAAAAGGAAACAGAAAAATGTTCTAATTAAATTACAATCTCAAAAAAAAAAAAGTGACAGACCAGAATGCCTCATGTGCACAAAGGGGAAAGGCTAACATTTACAGAAAATTAGAAGTAGTTCTGGGACCACAGCCCAGCTGCTAGAATGCTTCTTAGCATGCACAAAGCACCCCCCTGCCCCGCCCCCACACTTCGTAACTGAATGGAATGACACCCTTGGAGTCCCAGCACTTGGGAAATAGAACGATCAAGTGACCCTGCCCCCATGAGAAAGTAGTGCTAATTGATTTAATTAAAATGGCTCTCACAAGCCCATGCTCTCTGAATGCTTGGTCCTGAGCTAGTGACATTGTTTAGGTGAGCTGTGGGATGCTACATTTACCTGTCCGTGTGTGTGTGTGTGTGTGTGTGTGTGTGTGTGTGTGTGTGTGGTGTTTGCATGTACCACAGAGCATGTGTGGAAGTGGAAGGCCAACTTTTGGGAGTCAGTTCTCTCTTTCAATTGTATGGGGCCTCAGGCGCACACTCAGGTCGTCAGGCTTAAGTGGCAAGCACCTTTACCCACCATGTCACCTCGCTGTCCCACGCTATGGGATTTCTACAAGGTGGGCCTGACTAGAAGTAGGTACGAAGGTTGGGTCTCTGAAGATGAGAGCCTGCCCAGGGTTCCTTTACTCTGTCTCACTCCTGGTCAATTAAGACTGAGGAGCCCTGGGAACACATTCCTACTGCTAAGCCCTCCCCATCAGCACAGGCTAAAATCCCTCTGACATCAAAAGCCAAACAGACCTTTCTCCCCTTAAGCTATTTCTGTCCAGAACACAAAAGTAACCAAGACATGTGGGACCCACCCCACCAAGGACTCTCGCTGACTTTGCGATTTGTTATAGCTGCAAAAGGTGGCAGGAAGGAAGCTGCCCTGGTTCTGACTGACAGCTTTGAGACGTGCGACGCCCGACTCCTTGCCCTGCTCACCACATGAACAAGGCCAGACTGGCCAGCTGGAGTATATAAGGCCACGTGGTTCACAGAAAGGCTATTCTGGAAAAGACAACCCAGCCTCTAACTGAACACAGAGACTCACGAACCTGCTCCGAACAATTTTCCCCAGAGCACAACTGAACACAGCCCAAAGCACCCACCTGGAGAACTTAAACCAAAGCCACATTTTCTGTTGAAGCTGTCACATTTTGGGAAGATTTGTATACAGCAAGAGCCAACACTGCTTTATTAGAGTCAGAGTTCCTCAAGGGCAGAAAACATGTCTCATCTCCTCCAGTGAGGCAGCTGCTCTGCCGCTGCTTGTCAAGCTTAACGTGGAGGTTCTAACAGGGAGCAGAGCTACTCTGAATTCTTGAGCTGTGGTCAGCCCTCCTCTGTCAGGGAAGAACATCCTTTTCTGAAGCACATGAAGCTTGGAGGAGTGGCCCTCATAGGAGGAAGGGCCTCAGCAATTCAGGATGACAAAGACTGAAGCAAGATGACCTCCCAGGCAACATTTGCTGAAAGGTGAATAATTACTGTTATTCCAGCAGTGACTGCTTCCTGCCCTAGACAATGACGGTGCTCACCCCTGGCTGCCAACATCCAAGGGGCTCCCTGTAATTAACCCTACTCAGTTAAGCTGCTCAGCAGCCCAGAGAGGGTGCTTACAGCATGCAGTGTGTGTATGGGGGAGTGAGAGAGCTGGTTGAGAAGGGGTTCCTAGGGGGGAGGAGATGATCCCAGTCTGTGTACCCATTAACAATTTTTTTTTCTTTCTAGAGCACTTTGTGTTGGTGGCTTGAAAGTAATCCCAGATGAACTCTGTTTAATGGCCACTTCTTCTTTTACAAGGGACAAGAGCTATCACTTCTGTATAGATGGATTTTGTAGGTGACTCATCTAGGAAACCAGGTAACCATCTGATTAACTAGTAAGTCAACAGAAGAAGGAGCCAGAGAGCAGACTAGGAACAGGAAGTAATTCTAGCAAAAGGAGGTACAAACACAGGCCAGCTGGGGGTGTGGCCCAGGTGGTAGAGAGTTTGCCTAGCATGCACAAGGCTTAAGGTTTGATTCCCCAACACCACATGAAACGGCATGGTGGCACATGCCTGTGAATCCAATACTTGGAAGGTGGAGGCAGGAGGCTCAAGAATTCAAGGTCGTTCTTGGCTATATAGAAAGATTGACACCAGCCTGGGCTACTGAAGATCTGTCTTAAAACAAAACAAAAACAAAACCCACAGGCTGGAGCCAGGCAGCCTGAATGGGTTTAGCTGCATAACCATTGTACCTTGGTTTCCCCATTCAAAATAAGTGGCACGCTGCAGATGCTACGGCCTTTAATCATCACCAGTCAAGAAACAGACCGTTGTGAGCAGAGATCCCCAGAACAAAGCCACACCTATGTGAAAGATCCTGCAAGGCTGACTGATGAGAGCACTGTGCGTGTGGAGAGTCAGAATGTGCCAGGTCCAGAGCCAAATTACCTTGCTCTGTCTTTAGTCCTCTTAACTGCAATTCATTGGAGTCCTCTGTGTTGGACCTGACATCCTGTGACCATCAGATTAATCCTTTTGGAACATTCAAGCTTACCAGAGCACCAGCCACCAGCCACCCAAGCCAAGAATGTCAGAAAACAGCATCTGACACCTCAAGCAGCGATCGCCCTCCAACACCTACTGCTGCCCTCACCAGCGGGTCTGAAAAAGGCCTTGCTTGGTGACCTTCTGTTGGTCTGTAACTACAAAAAGCTCATGTAACCACTTCCATGCTGGGGCATTTCATTCAGTACAACCAGAGTCTGTGTGCCCTGGGCCATGGCTCTCTTTCACTTTGGACAGAGAGCTGTGTTTCCATAGAGTCCTCAGAATCCCCCCTGCCTTCCCCACTGCCAACATCCACCATCTCTCCTCTCATCCACCATCAATCTCAAAGGACAGTCACCAGTGGACAGAAACCACCTGGGCAGTCTCTAGAAGGAGGAGAAACAAGCAGCTGTTGTGGGGGCAATACGGGATATTTAAAAATTACTGCAGCTGGCATTTCCCCAAAGAGCATGCCTAACTAAGGTCTGAGTAGTGCAGAATAAACAGTTGTTTGTTCCCTTTTTAAGCCTGCAACTTTATAAGAAAAAGTGTATCTATCAGTGTGGAAGGTCAGCCTCGGCTGCCATCAACAGTGTCCTGAGAGAGTGAGGTGGCATCCGGCCAGAGCCCTCACGGCTGAAGCCCCCAAGTGCCAGGCCAGCTAGTTCTCTGCTAAAACAGGATGCCATGTACGGAGGGCAAAATCTCAAATGTGTTAGCGCAAAACCAAGATTTCTTCTTGAAGGGGTTGAAGGGGAATTGAAAAAGTATTCTGCTTTATTTAGTGCCACGTATCATGTAAAGTGTTGGTGGGGGGCTGGACAAATGGCCCAGTGGGTAAAGACACTTGCCCTGTGCCTCAGAGTTCTCAGTCCTCAGAACCTACACAGGAGAAGAAAAACGGATTCTTACAAGTTGTTCTCTGAGCTTCATACATGTGCCTGGGCAAACATGTCCATTCACATCCACACACATAAATGACAAATCAAAACAAATAAGCAGTCAGCGGGAATTCAGTTCCTGATGCTCCTTAGTGGTGCTGGGACTCAGTTGCCTGCGTCGTAGGCAAGGGCTCTACCACTGAGCCACACCTCCACCTCCTTCCAAAACTTTAAAAAAAGCTAGTCTTGAACTAACCAAAATCAATGCTTCTCCTGTTTCAGCCCCCTGAGAAGCAGAATTTCAGGCCTGAGCTACCAGGTCCGGTGAGGTGTGTTACGGGTTGGTTTGGCAGCGTGTTGCTGGGAAGGCACCTGGGATGAGATCTACATCTGAGTCCACATTTGCTCTGGAACAAACAGAGGGTCTTTTCAGATGGGGGTGGCATTTGTCTGGTCAGCTGAAGGCAGGGAATCTACTGCACAGACAGCAAAAGCACAGGCCTCCCTGGGCTTCCTGCCTGCCACCTCACTTTGCACACTTGCATGCAGGTCTCTAACCAGCACAAGCAAGATCCCTAACATAAAAGCTCCACCTCTCTCTTTCCACACATACGCAGAGTGAACCCTGCGCACCCATAATTCCACTTCTACAACTACCCATCAACCACAGCTGAAAATAGTAAGTGTAAAATTCTAGATATAATTCGTGTCTTTTTTTCTTGAGACACAGTCTTATAACATTGTCCAGGCTGGTGCTGGTTTCAACTCCTCAGACTTGTGGTGATCCTTGTGTTTCAGTCTCCTAAGGTTAGGGTTACAGATGTAAGCCATCATACCTGATATTCAACAATTTTAAAATTCTCAACCTAATGCCTGGCAAGACTGTAGGCTTTTCCTATGTGTGCTATGAAAACCCAGGGGAAAAAAAAAGGGCAAATGAAGACTGAAAGCCTTAAAGATATTGTTGAAACTGGAATCTCCTGGGAATCATCACCACATGCATCTACAAGGAAACGGAGGGACATTGAGGATGGAACCAAGGTCGCGCCGGCATGAGCGCTAGGGCTGAGGATTAAGCAGTTACACCCTGAACCTCCATCTCTCTACAGAAGACAAATGACAAAGGAAAAAACGGCTCAGAAAACAGCAAGGCCTAGGCCAACCAGAGTGTGGTCAAATAAGAGTTATAGAAAAGCTAGGCTGGGGCTAGAAAGATGGCACCTGCCGCCAAGCCTGAAGACCTGAGTTTGATCTGGAGGATCCACATGCTGAAGGAGAAAAGTGAATCCCTCAGGTTGTCCCCTGGCCATACTTAAAAACGTCTACTACATCATTATTGTGTATGTGTGTGCGCACCACGCAGCAATGATGTGCAGGTCAGAGGACAACTCTGTGGAGTTGGTTTTCTCCCTGGTGTTTCCAGGGAGTGACCTCAGGTCAACAGGCTTGCTCAGCAGGTGTCCTTGCCCACTGGGCAATTTCACTGGCCCTTATGTAGTCATATCTTAAGGACTGGTTGCCTCACGTGATTTGAGGTTAAGAATATACATACAATTCATAACCAGTACACACTTTCATGCACTATGTAAAGAGACATCTAAGCTCCAGACACAAGCTTCTCTTGAGGCTCAGGAAGAAATGTTGCAATCAGGGAGAGGAAATTGGTTTCTTTTTGCAATGCCAAGGACAGAAAATTCTGGGCCTTCTCATACTACGCAGGTCTTTGTCTGCTGACCTGCATTGGTGGTTCTCTTCACATTGCTTCACTGCATTACCCAGGCTGGCCAGGAATTTTCTCTGTAGCCCAGTCTGGCCTTGAACTTACAGTCTTCCTTGTCTCTGCCTCCCAAACAGCTGGAATACAAGTCAGTACCACCAGGCTCGGCCTCATTTATATTTCTAATACCAAAACCCCACAAACAGAATGTTGGATACCGTACCATCAACACCGTCAAGGAAGGCAAGCTCTTTATCCTGCCTTCCTTCACCTCCTTTACTCTCCAACCAATTCTGTTTCTTAGCAATCTGGGGCAGAGAGAACCTGCTAAGCTAAGTGGGCCTGGCTCCTCAGCAGAGTCAGGGGCTGGAGGCAAGCAGCATGTCCACATGTCTGTCCCTGAATGGCAGCAAAGCCTGGGTGCCATGGGAGCAGCCTGTGAGATTTTTCTGGTGGTGGCTTTTTGGTGAAGAGTGACAAGATATGAGGGATGCAGGGTGGGCAAGCTGAAGACCCACCTTTGCCAACCCTGCAGGTCTGTCCTACCGTGAGGCCCAGTGCATGGGCCTTACTCCTGTGTCCTGCAGCTGTTTGCGAAGGATAGACCTGGGACGGGGAGTGACAGCGCACAATTTCCAAGAGGGTGGATGGCGGGGAGGCTGCGAGGCACCGGCATTCCATGCTTTCAGCAGCTGGGAAGACAGGGCCACAAGCAGTGACCGAGCTGGGGTGAACACCCGGGAGTGTCAAACACAACGCCAAGGTCTCCACCTTCGCCTCCCACTTTTGCACTCCTGCTCATGTTTTTCTTTAAAATAGATTAAGCTTACATGTATTCCCTGCCCCCCAAGCAGGATCTCACGTAGCCCAGGCTAGCCTCAAACTGGCTGTATAGCTCAGAAGTACCTTGAACAGCCAGTCCTACTTTCATATGCTAAGTGCTGGGATTACGGCGTGCACCCTCCCCCATGCCAGGTTCACAGCATTTAAGAAACACTCAAGAGTAAATCTGAACATGTCACTTTTGCTGTTTGTTTGTTAACATTTTCTGTATACTATAGAGATCATCTCTCAGTAGCTTCAGGCACTTGTACTTCACCTTAGTGTGCCCATGATTAAGCTCCTTTCGGCTCTGACTTGGAAGCATGACCTTGTGTCACCAGGACATAAACAGATGTCATTTGGTTTAATGTGGACCCTGGCAGAGCCATGAGGGGGCACGAAGGGGGGTTAGCAGAGCGCTCTCTCTCTCTCTCTCTCTCTGTCTCTCTCTCTGTCTCTCTCTGTCTCTCTCTGTCTCTGTCTCTCTGTCTCTCTGTCTCTCTGTCTCTCTCTCTCTCTGTGTGTGTGTGTGTGTTAGCCCTGACCCTAGCTGTCATCTCTTAGGTCTTCCAAGCCCTCCCCTGCTCCTGCTTCCCCTCTCATCCCTGGAGGCTGAAGCTTCCAACTCACTGTTGACCCAGCTCACAGAGCCTTCTTTCTGAGACTCCTCTCCAAGGGCAGGAGAAGGCAGGTACCTGTGATGGATATAGGAGTGAACTCAGCTGACACAGACACAAGGCCCCTGTGCCTGCCGCCCTTAGCCACTCTTAAAACAATGCCACTGAAAGTGACGGCAAAAGCGTGCATCTGCATTGACTTGGGAAGAAAGCATGCCTTGAGGAATGCATGCCTCTGAAAGGACAGAGAACACTGCTCACAGAGAGGAAGGGAAGGGAGGCAAACGACAGCAGAAGCAATGGGAAGAGGGGATTAAGAGTTGGAGCCTAGTAGTGGTGGCTCATGTCTTTAATGCCGGCATTCAGGAGGAGGAGACAGGTGGATCCTTGAGTACCAGGCAAGTTCTAGGACAGCCAGGGCTACACCGAGAAACCCTGTCTCAAAACAAATGAGCAAACAAACAAACCAACAAAAGCAGAACTAGAGCTGGAGTCTGAAGGGATCTGCAGGGGCTGGGGATGTGGCTCAGTGGTGGAGTGCTTGCCTACTTTATAATATCCCAGCTATGGCAGTACATGCTTGTAATCCTAGCACTCCAGAGGTGGAGCCAGGAAGATGACAAGTTCAAGACCATCTTCAGCTACATTTACGTTTGAGGTCAGTCTGTCTACAGTTGAATTCCAGGCTACCATAAGCTATAAGACACACTAAGAGAAGCCTGTAATCTCGACTCAGGAGGCTGAGGCAGGGGACTGACAACTCAAAGCCAGGCAAGACAACTTAGATCCAGTGTCAAGTTTTTAAAAAAGAAGAGAGAGGGCTGGGGATGCAGTTCAGCGATAGAGCTCTTGTTTAGCATTGAGGAGCCCTGGGTTCAATCCACAGTGTCACCAGCAAGAATCAGAGGAACAAGCTAAGCCTCGGTGGGTGGCCAGAGCACAGAAAAGGTCAATGGCAGAATGACAGTAGAAGTTGGTGAGTTCAGAGAGGGATGTAGTCCTGTGTCCAGTGCACTTGGGGGACCTGAAAAACTACCTGTGAACGGCCCCACCCTCCCGAAAGGCTGATGTCATTCCTTCCAGGTGGGGACTGGGAACTGCATTTTATCACAGCAACTTAGGCGGTTCTGATGGGCAGCCAGCCAAGGACCTTGGAGCCAGATCATGCAAAGCCTGGTTTTTTTTTTTTTTAGGGGAATGGGGGAGGTGGACGGGCAGGCTTTATTTTAGGAGCAATCGAAACTACTGAAGAGTTGTTAAGTAGGGTGGTGAGAGCCAGCTGGCCAGCTTTGCCTCTGCCTAATCCTTGTGGGTGAAAATGGAAAGTGGATTTCAGGCCTCAGTGGATATGGGGACAGTGCTCAAAAGTATGGATGGTCTATCAATGAGGAAGATGATGATGGTCTAGGCCAAGATGGTGGCCATGGTGAACAAGAGAGGGGTGGGTTTCAGAACTAGAACCCGCAGGAAAAAGTGGAAGGTGGGTTCTGTCATCCAAAGCAAGTTGGTGATGGTGTTAGTGGGCTTGCTCTGGGCTAGGAATCTTGTTCTCAGTCTTCTGTAGGCACTTGGGTTCATGGTCGTCCAGCTGGGCTTTGGGACACATTCTATTGTCACCTTTTGACTTAAAAAAGAGCATATTGTCTAATGACATTAAATGTATTCACAGGCACATGTGAAGGATGGGTAGGGAGCTGGCTCAGTTGGAAAAGTGGTTGCCTTGCATAGGAAAACCTGAGTTCAATCCCCAGAATTTATGTTAAAACAACAACAACAAAAAACTACTGGTGCATGCTTGTAATCCAAGTGTTGGGGAGGCAGAAACAGGTGGGTCCCTGTGGCTCACTGGCCATCTACTCCAGCCTATGTGGAAAGTTCCAAACCAGTGAGGGACCCTGCCTCAAAAACCAAGGTGGACAATACCTGAGGAGCAGAGGTTGTCTACTGGCACACACCAACATAAGCACACACATGCTTTCACATACAGAGTACACTGAAGACCAAGAGAAAGATGCCTCGTGCCATCTTGTCAAATCGAGCCTTGGAGGACTGAGCCCGCCTATTTTGGAGAAAGCATATTTGATATCCAGGATGCCCATCAGGATTTCTGGAACACAAGAACATTCTGGGCCCAAAAGACCAGGATTATTTCAAGGGGAGAAAGCACATGTCTAGTTTTGACAAGAAGAATAGAAGGGGGATTGGTGTGCGGGATGGCGCCCAGCAGCCCTGGCAACAGATCCTAACTTGCAAGCTATGAGATTGGAGCATGCTCCTTACAGGCACATTCATGAGAGCAGAGATAATAACAGTTTCTACCTTCAAATGAGTAAAGGGAGGTACCGCACGTGGCCAGCAAACTGCTCCAAAGCCAGCAATGGTAATTACTGTCATTACTGCTGATAACCCTGGTAAGTAGGGGCCATTTTCTCCTGCCCTAAATAATGTCAAGCTAATGCATAGTGTGAGACTCAGGTCTTCACCCATCTGCTTGAGTTCTTTGCCAAGCCCTGGGTAGCCAGTCCGGACACTGTCACCTGCTTGGATGACTGCCCGAGAGCATACTAGCTGGTCTTTCTCCTCCAAACCACTGCTAGCATTCGTCCATAGCAACCAGAACAGAACTTATTTTACCTAGTGGGCATCCACCCTGTGCCATTCCACAGAGATGTCCACTGGGCTGGATGACAGCTCAACTTACCACCTTGTTCCTGGATGACCACATGTGGGCCAGCTGATGCCCCAGAGCCATGAGCACCCTGTGAAGCGCCCACCTTTGCACCCATGAACCCCCACTGCTTGCCCAGTGCAGGAAAGAACAACTTGTAAGTGCCAGGCACAGAAGTAACTGGTGCATTTATTCCCTTCACTACCCAGTGCCTTGGCCTCTCCCTTCCTCAGAGGCTGGTCTATCGGATGCACCCTTCTGGGCACTGCTCCTCAAACACAATTCGTATGAGGACACGGAGCATGTAATGACAGGTTTTGTTTATTTTTATATGAATAATACATGTTTTATTATATAGCTTTTTGTTATTGTTTTTCGTGCATGTGGTGAGTGTGGGCACATGCATGCCACAGCATAAATGTGGAGGTCAGAGGTCAGCTTCCAGGGTTGGCTCTCATTCCACCATGGATCCAATTCATGTTGTCAGGCTTCCATAGCAAGTGTTTTTACCCAATCAGCCATTTTACTGTCCCTCACATATAGTTTTGATAATGTGTGTGTATGTATGTATGTATGTATGTATGTATGTATGTATGTATTCATGTGTGTGCAGGTACAAGTGGCTCATATACATGTAAATGTCAGGGGACCTCAGTGTACTTCTTTCCTTCCCTCCCTCCCTCCCTTCCTTCCTTTCTCTTCTCCTCTCTTCTCTTTTCCTTTGAGACAGAGTCTCTTACTAGTCTGGATTCAGCAATAGGCTAGGTTGGCTAACCAGCAAGCCCCAGGGATCTACTCTCTGTCAGCACTAGGATTGTAAGCACACTCAGTTTTCCTATGTGAGTCTTGGGGGGGGGGTCAAACTCAAACTCAAGTCTTATTTTCTTTTTGTTTTGTGACTGATATCTCCACATCCCAATACTTATTTTTTAATTCGATAATGTCCCAGCTGGTGACGACAATGCGAGCCTTTGATCTCAGCACTCCAGAGGCAGAGACAGGTGGATTTCTGTGAGTTCAAGGCCAGCTTGTCTAGAAAGAAAGCTAGTTCCAGCACAGCTAGGACTACACAGAGCCTGACAAATGACTTGGATCTTCAGAATCCATGGTGGAAAACTGGGACAAATAACCCGCAGCCCTGTGGTAGAGCACCTTTCTCTGTGAGCCATCTCAACAGCCTGAACCCTGTTCTTCTCAATGATGTAAAATATTCTTTAAAAAAACCGACTAAAGGATATTGTACTTACTGTCCCCAGATGCATGGGTACTAGCAGAATTCTAAAAGGTTTTCCTAGCCCACATCCTGCCCAATAGGAAAGCTTAAGGAAATGCTAGCACACCATATTAAAGGTTTCTCAGGAATGAAATCCATTAGTCTTGGAGCAGGTACATCTTGACTCAGTAGCCCCTGACCAGATGATAATCACCTTGGAAGACAGGGACTCTCCATCCAGGTTGCTCATAGGAGGCAGCTGCCTAATAATATCCACAAGACTGGAATGGACAAGCCCATCTTTCTCAGCCGCACATTGCTCCTAGCAAATCACAAACATCTCACGCTACTTCCTCAGACATCTACAGGTCACCTCCTCTGACCCTAAGAGCAACCAGCAAAGGTCATGGGACCCTCACTGAAGATGAGGCAGTTCCATCAGTCCCTGTCTGAAGCTGATCATGGAGCTTCGCTGAAGAGGCGTGTGTAGGGGAGTTCCCCAGTGTGTGTGGATTAGTTTCCTAATCAAAAATGTCTCAAAAATATAAATAAGCAAAATTAAAACTTTAAGTGTTGGCCTCTGAAAGACTCTACTGATTGAGGCATTGAAGCAGAGGCTGAGACTCAGAGCCAAACTTTGGGCAGAATGCAGGGAATCTTATGAAAGAAGGGGAAGATAGAAAGACCTGGAGGGGACAGGAGTTCCACAAGGAGAGCAACAGAACCAAAAAAACAAAACAAAACAACAACAACAACAACAAAACCCAAAAAAAACAAAAAAACCCAAAACTGAGCCTTAAGGACCCTGCAGAGACTGATACCCCAACCAAGGACCATGCATGGAGAGGACCTAAAACCCCAGCTCACAGACTCAGTCTCCAAGTGGGTTCCCTAGTCATGGGAACAGGGACTGTCTCTGACATGAACTCAGTGGCTGGCTCCTTGATCACCTCCCCCTGGATGATGGGAGCAGCCTTACCAGGCCACAAGAGGAAGACAATGCAGCCAGTCCTGATGAGACCTGATAGACCTGATGAGATTGATAGAATGGAAGGGTCATCTGAAGGGTCCACTCCCCTCAGGTGGAAGGGGAGGAGGATCTCTCCTATCAGTGGACTGCGGGGTGGGGGGCGGTGGATATAGGAGGAGATGAGGGAGGGGGCTACAGCTGAGATATAATTTGAATAAATTGTAATAACCTATAATAATAATAATAACTTTAAGTGTGAAATGGGGCCAGTGAGATAGCTCCCTAGAGGTACAAGCCTGACTTACCTGCATGTGATCCCCAGAACACACGGTAGCAGGAGTGAACCAGCTCCCAAAAGATCTGCCACAAGCACATGGTGACATGCCTGTGCCTTCACACACACACACACACACACACACAAACACACTAAAAATAATAAACTATTTAAAATGTGAAGCGGTCAAAATACATTATATCCATGTATGGAATTCTCATAAAATTACTAAAAATGTAGTATTAAGTATGTGTGAAAAAAAAGTATGTGTGAAATGTGTCCACTCTAATCCCCATTAGAAAAATAACTTCCAAAAAGTCAGCTGCTCCAGTACTAAGATTTTTGCCAAACTTGAAGATCACCTGTGCTTATTAACTACTTTAATTTTTAGAAATGTTTTAGAGGTTTAAAAAAAAACATCAATTTTCATTTGACCCCACAGGAACATCTGTGAAACTATAGGTTCATGTGCAGTTTACAATTATTTTCAGATGCCAACCAAGGAAAATATATAATTCTTCATTTTAGGTCAGGCCATAAAGCTTTTATTTTAGAATAATCCTGGGCACCAGCAGAAATGTATAACTCTTGGAGAAAAATTCATCAATTCATATTAATCAGATCATCTCATGTCATATGTAACTCCTTGAGATGTTTAAAAATACTTTCATTAAAAAAAAAAGGCAAGGTCACAAGATGAGTTGGTGACATCATATCAGAAGGAAAAAATGAGGGCCAGCAAAATGGTTCAGCGGGTAAAGGCGCTTGCCACTAAGCCAAGCCCAAAGTCCCGAGTCTAGTTTCCAGCATCCACAGCGTGGAAGGAGAAAAGCAACTTCTACAAGTTGTCCTCTGACCTCCACACATGTATGCCATGATTGTGTACATGTCAACATACACAGAAAATAAATGTAATAATGTTTCTAAAAAGAAAGAAAAATCTTACATGAGGAACTCTACTGCTGCGGAACTGAACCTATAGTCTAGGAGCGGTCCGCAGAGGGGACTAAGCTGTCCTGCGTTGTAACAGCTATTTTGCACCCTGATTCTCTGAGGATGGTGTTAATATCAAATATCATACTGGTGAGCCCTCACTCATCTCTGGACCCTAAGTCCAAGGAAACTTGTAGACACTAGTACAGTCAAGCCTAGCAAGAATGGAACAGTTTTCCCTCTAGAGCCTCAGTCCACATGGAACAGAAGCCTAGCTGCCCAAGGAAGGTGAAGCCCAGGAGCTCAGTTCTGCATCTGAATAGAACTTACTAAGCAAAGACAGTATCTCAGCTAGGAAGAGGAATGGTCTGTGTACTTGGTTTCTTTCCAGCCTCCCTCCTCCTACATCCTGCCCCAAGATGAGCCAGTTTCTCTAGAGCCCGGCAGCTGTGACTGAAGGTCCCCAGATGCTCTAAGAAAAGTGACCCACCACCCTTGAGAGTGTCTTCCCCGACAGTCCTCCACCAGAATCCTAGATAAACATGCCACAAGAGTCTGTCAGCTCATGAGGCCAGGATCCGGATCCACTGACCACTTCCTGGTCACTGAACTCCTCACCTGAGCTCTATGTCCACAAAGACGTCTAGGCCTGCCACCAACTTGCTGTGCAACCTTGGACAACCCATACCACCTCTCTAGTTTTATGCCCTGCTGTCCAAAATGGAGCTTTCTAAATTCTTTAGGTCCTGAAATGCACCAATTTTTCTTTTTTTGCCCATGCCAGTGAATGCAGAGTGCTCGCCCTCTGCAGGCATCTGTCCCCAGGTTGGCTAGCCTGGAAGAGTCCAAGTGACTCTAGAATGCAGAAGTCCTAAGTTGTCATCACCATCTGTCTCAGCCACCAGCCTCACTTGGGGTGTCGGGTTACCGGCGAGCATGCTGGCTGGGTAGAAGCCTCTGATATTTTTAGAGCCCTCATGGGCCTGGCCCTAACAAGAGTCAGATGTGTTTAATTCCTGTTCTGCCACAGGCCTGCCTACATCCCACCTTAACCGTGCTCTTAGGGCAACACCTGCAGGGAGCAAAGCAACACTATGCCAGTGACGGTGTGAGGCAGGGCACCTCCTCTTCCGTCCCCTCCCAGGTACCCCATCTCTTCCCAGGCTCAGATTCCAGGAATGTGTGTTCCTGCTGAAGCCTCTCTGCCAACCTTTAACTCACTCTTCAAAGGGGGTTCTGCTCCCCAATCCCAGAACAGGGACCCAAGCCCACCTTTGGGTCCTGGTGCCCAGCGCCAGTTGAGTCACCCATGGCTTAAGCCCCTGCCCCACCTTAGCTTTGGAAGCCTCTGTCAGAATGACCGACATGGGCATCAACCATACTCATATACCATTAGTTGCTCCACTGGCCCCCAGGAGGTGCTGGACTCCCATATCCTAATCAGTCAAGGTCCCAAGCCATCCCATGTGGCCTGGAAAGGTATTTATATAGTTTCTGTGGCGTCCCTTGGAGTTGGTTCACTGTGACGAGGAACTGCCTTCCCTTGCACCTCACTGGTGAGCAGGGAGGCTCTTGGAAGAGGGGAGGCCCCGCAGCAGAGTGTCAGTATGTACCTGGGAATGAGCAAGAAACCCTGGCGACTGGCCCTCCCTGTGGTTAGTGCCTACTGTGAAGATAAGACACAGGGAGAGAAGGAAAGCTGTGAGGAGGGTGAGAGAGAGAGAGAGAGAGTGCAGGTGTGAGTGTGTGTATATGTGAGTGCATGAGTGTGTGTGGGTTCCTGTGAGAGTGTGCGCACGAGCACTCCGTCTACTTTTACAATTAAATTCTCTCTTAGAGCAGGGTGAGCTTGAGAAGGGGCCTTACCCACAGGTGGGGCAGCCCCGCCCAGCCTCGCCCTCCCTTCCCTACTGGCTCCCTCCCCAGCTTCCCACACCAACACCCTTGCCCAGATTGCAGGCCAACCTCAGCTTCTGCATTTGAGGGACAGAGAAGGCTCTAGGCTGTGTGGCCTGCTTGTGGCCTCCTATCTGACTACTCGTCGTCCCTGTGGGGGTGGAGGTGGTGAAGATCCAAAAGCCCTTGGAGGAAAAACAGGTTCTGCACCTTCTGGCCACCCCGAGTGCCTCCCTAGGCTGTGGGCTGGGCAGCTATCTGCCCACATACCTTGCAGGGGACCCACACCTCTAAAAAGGCCTCTTTCCACTTCCTGCAGCCTGCTGAGGTATCTCCTGGTGGGAATGAGGGAGGACGCAGGGGACACTGAGGGGTTATGGCTTCACAGCGTGGAGCCACTAACTCTGGCCAGGTCTCTGGGCCAGGTTTCTCCACTTTCAACAGGAGGATGTACTGTGCTGGGACAGTCCAAGATAAGGCTCTCTGGGAGGAGCGGAGGAGGTACACAGAGCCCACAGCATACCCCCATGGGATTTCCACATCTTTTGGGTCTCCCCTGTAACTTACATGTGTCCATCCTTCTAAACCTCCACCCTTATTGGAAAGTGACATTCCAGGGAGAGGTGGACAGCCTCCACGCCTGGTTTTTAGGATTTCTCTCTGCTTCAGGTGGCTAGAGTGTCTCTTGTGGTAAAATACAGATAGCATTTACAATTTAAACCATTTGTAATTGTACAAGCACATGGCCTGAAATGAACCAGCAATGTTGAGTAACCCTCACCACTATACTCAAAACTTTCCATCATATTCAACCAAAACCGTCCCCGTTAAATATTCCAAAATCACACCCATCTCCATTCCCTGGCAACCATCAACACCCACTAGTCTATCTTTGAACTTGCAGGGTTTAGGTGCCTCATAATAGTGGTGTCCTCCTGAACTGAGGCTAAAAGCTCCAGTCCTCCTCCAAGCCTGTCATGCACGCTCAGTCATACCTCCTCTTTGCGTGGAATCATGGGTGCCACCCCTGCTTCTCTTTAAAGCCCTCAGATCTGCCACAGTAGGCAATAACAGGCAGGGGTACTCATCCTTGGAGCTCCCCCCCACCCCCCAGGCTTGGACGCCTTTAAGAACTCAAGAAAGTTGCCCCGCGCCGCTGTGGGGCGCCACGGAGCCCAGGCCGGGAGGAGCGCGCAGCCAGGGCCCACGGAGCGGGTCTGGGCACAGCAGGTCCGACCTGATTAGCATGGCTTGGGAATCCGACGCTGAGTATCACGGGCGACAAGTGGGCTACCCTGGACTTTCAAAGCTTTGGGCCAGAGGTGGCTGGGAGGGGATCCGCCCTGACTCTTCCCAAAACTTTTCCCGCCCGCTTCGGCGCAAAAGGCGATGAATGCCACCCAGGGTGGCACGATGGCCCTGGGGGCCCAAAAGGGGAGGTCTGCGACCCAGAGGTCTGGAGAAGGAGCAACGGGGCTGCCGCATGGACTGTACCCCTACCCCTCCCTGTCAACCACGGATCTCCGGGCCTGTCCCGATGCCTAAAAAGGACAGAACCCTCTCCTGTCATCCCGGGACCCCGACATCACCTCAGTCCCCGGGCGCGCCCCCAACTCACCGGGTGCAGGCGTCTGGACGCAGTGACGGGTTGTGCGCGGGGTGAGGCGCCGGCTGTTTTGAAGTTCTGGGCTGGGACTGCTCGGCCTCCTCCGCCCTCACGGCCGCCGATCCTCCCCCCTGCCGCCCTCTCCCGAGTCCGCCTCCCGGGCGGTGATGTCAGGACCCGCCGAGCCAGGGGGCGGGACCGCGGGAGGCCGACGGGGACCCCAGCCCCTGCCGGCTGCCCTGTGGCACTCTGCAAAGTTCAAGGGAGCTGGAAGTCTTCTGCTGGAGTCCTCATCTCTGTCACCCCTCTTCTCTTGACTTCAGGGTGAAGACCTGTGATTCCCCCTTCCTTCCTGGCACCCACCTCTGTCTCTCTTACTAATTTAGCTGGTTGTTAATCTCTCCTGCCTCAGTTTCCTATGATGGAAACCGAAGGCATGGTGGGACCTTACCCTAAAGCCTAAAAGCCATACATACACAGTGCCTGGCTCATGGAGGGGGTGGGTAGATTCTAGACAAGCGATAACTGAAAAATGTGGAGTTCCTCTCTGAGGAAAGGCAACCATTAGGACCAATCTTAAGATTTTTCTATGCCTGGCCAGGTTTATAATCTTAACTACTGAGAAGTCTGAGGTGGAGGATCCAAGTTCAAGGCCCACCTGAGCCACAGAATGAGTTCAAAGCCAGCCTTTGATACTTAGGAGAATCCTGACTCAAAACTTAAAAAGAAGAAGGCCAGGGGTAAGACTCCATGTTCTCATGCTTGCCTGGCATACACAGACACATGGGTTTCACGCCAGTACCCACATTCCTCCTTTTCCTCCTTACAACCTTCCCAGACTAATAGCCATACACCCCCTCTCACAAATCACTCCCAAGGCCTTTGAACTTCCATCCTGGGAATTTATTGTTCCTGAAAATGACCAAAGGGCCCACAACTACCATCTCATTGCCTCAGTCTCCACCTGAAAACCCGCAGACAGCCCAAGAGGCTGTGGAAGTAAGCCAGGGGCCTGAGCCCCATCCTGTGTTGAAGGGGATGTTTTACAGTTGAAGAAATCCAAACTCAGGGCCCAGCACACCACAGCACGGCTTCAGACCTGTAATTTTGCAGGATTGTGTTACTTGTACAAACCAAAAATAAAAGGCAGCTGGCTTGTTCCTGTAGCAACAAACGGGACTCACACACAGTTGTGGTCTCCATTGGGCATTGTATTCTCTCTCTCTCTTAAAGCATTTTAAAAAGCTGTGTGTGTGCATATGGAAAACCAAATTTGCCGAGTTGGTTTTCTCCTTCCTCTTTGCTGCTGCCTCTGGGAATCACCGGACTTACACAGCAACTGCCTTTACCTGCTAAGCCATCTTGCTGGTTCACTTATTTCTCTCTGCTTTTGGCATTTTTATTACAGCTTTTTATCTATTCATTCACTTTTGTGTGCGGAGGGCACACACGGAAATCAGAGAGACCCTTCTGCTGTGCAGATCTAAAGGCTAGAACTCAGGTCCTCGAATTTAATGGCCTCAAATTTAGGGTCCTCTGTCCCTAACGCAGTGATGAACACCAGGACCAAAAACAACTTGGGAAAGGACTGATTTCACCTTGCACTCCACTAAACAGTTCATCACTGAGGGAAACAGGAGCTCAGGGTAGAGGCAGAGACTACGGAGGAATGCTGTGTATGGGATTGCTTGCCCTGGCTTGCTCAATTACCTATGTAGTCCAGACCCACCCACCAGCCCACCGACCGCTGTGTGCACAGCAGTGGTCAAGAAAAGGTACCACCACCATGTCCACAGACTAATCTGATGGAGGGGATGGTTCAATCGCTGTTCCCTCTGGGTTGGAGTCAAGCTGACAGCTGAGCTAACTATGACATCCATCTTGCGGGCCCCTAATTTATTTATTTAGTTATTTATTTTGTTTGTTTGTTTATTGATACAAGGTCTTTTATATAATCCTGTAAACTCCCTTAAACTCTCAACCTTCCAGGCTATCAACCTTCCAAGTGCTAGGGTAACAGATCCACATGGCAAATACCACCCCCACCCCCATATACAACCACCCCAAGCCAGGCTGCTGGGTTTTAATGTTCATGGATATAGTTTTAAAATCCAGTTGCAAAGCTCTGAGGAGGGAAGCTCTCATTGGGTCTAAGTCAGAGATTCCTTGGGGGACATGAGAGCTCCCCCACCCAACTCCCTCAGGCCTCCAGCTAATTCAGCTGGCCTAGGATCTCACTTACATGGAAAAGGCAAATGAAGGCTCATCCCCTAAGCAACAGAGTCATTGCACGGGGGAACAGGAGATGCTACTTTGAGCTAAGGCCTCTTTGTCCCATGGTCATCTGGAAAACAGAAAACCCAAAGGCTTTGCCAGAAGGGAGAGTTCCAGTGGCTGCTATCATTTTCTAAGCATTAGCCATGTGTTAAACCTTATCAACATTAGCTTGTAATTGTTGTTATTGAGACAAGGTTTCATGTAACCCAGGCTGCCACCAACTTGTTACTAAACATCCAAGGATAACCTTGAATCTCTGATTCCCCTGCCCAGAGTGCCAGAATGACAGGTGTGCACCACAGTCAGTTTCTGTGGTGCTAGGGATGGAACCCAGGGCTTCCGGATTAGGCAAGCACTGTATTAACTGTTATGTCCCTTGTTTGACAAACATTAGGTGTAGTGCAACACTAAAGCCCTGAAAAAGACAAGTTCCTTTTATCCATGAAGAAACTGAGACTCGGGCATCTGTGAAAGGACCCAGCACAAAGGCCCTATAGGAATGACAAAGTGTTTATTTAAATATATTTATTTGAAAGGAAGCCTGGTGTTGCCATACAGGAAGCCAGTGCCATCCTCCAAAAGTAAAAGGTAAACTCACAAATATAAACACCACCAAAATGAAAGTATTAGCAAATTGTGGCCAGATGCTGTTGACTGAAAGGGCTACAAGCCCAAGGCTTAAGGTCTACTGCAAAGGATGATGGAAGCCAGTGACAGCAGGAGCTGTCAGCTAGAGAGCGCTCAGGCAGAATCCCAGCAAAGGACCAATACTTCACCCCTAGGGAAATCTGGGTGTGGCCTTCTCCATCTTCTCTGGGGCCTCCTGCTGATGGGTGTGTCCTGAATTGGGAAGAACCGGAACAGAACCGGAGAAAAGAACGCGAGGATTGAGTCTCTCTTCTCTAGACCTTCAAAGGAGCCCCACCCACCTGTTCCCTTCCCCTGCGACTTTCTCTTTATACCGCTCTCTCCAGGGGATGGAGGCAGAAGATTGTCTTACTCCTGGCATTTCAATAATGACCTTAAGAGTCCCACATGGTTTGTGAGGGAGAGGGCCGGTGTGTTCCATAGAGGTCCTACTCCCAAAACTTTGGTGCCGCAGCACACATGCCCACTCTAGCTGGCCTGGGTGGGCGGGGCAATTCTCCCACAAGCTAAAGCTGGACCATGTGACTGACTTCAGCCAATGAGCGATTAACAACAAGGCACTTGCGAAAGCTGGAAAACCTTTGGGCAGTAGACAGCTCCTGTAACATTTTGCCATTTCCATGAATAAAATAGCATTCTGGTATCCACCTGGCCCCAGAAAAAGCTGCTTGGAGCAGAGCTACAGTGAGTAGGTTGCAGAATTTCCCCCTGAGGCCCAGAGCTGCTGAGAGGTGGGTGAGTTACTCATGCCCATTTCCGTATACCACTGTGGCCTCGTGGCTACTTGTCAAAGGCTGGTTACTAACAGGATCATTTTGCTTGGAGACAGGGTGACTGAAGACATGGAAAGTCGTGGAGAAAGACGACATGAAGGGTTAGCTCAGTTTGGGGAAAGAGAGGGCCTATAGATATGGCTCAGGGTTAAGATCCTTAATCCACAACCAGGAGGACTGGTAGGTCCCAGCAGCCATGTGACAAGCTGGGCATTCTTGGAAACACCTATAACTCAGAGCAGAACAGAGACAGGAAGATTTCTGGGGAGCACTGCCTTCTAACCTAGCAAAAGTCATGTTCAGGGAAAGACCTTGCCTCAAAGAAAAGGGTGGAGAATGATACAGGAGGACATCTGACACCCTCTTCTGGCCTCCATATGTGTACTTGCACACATGCACATACACAGGCATACACACACACACACACCTCACCTTCTTAAAGACAGAGACCAGTTGGGCTTGGTGGTTGATGCCTTACATCCCAGCCCTCAAGAGGCAGAGGTAAACATCTCTCCATGACTTTGCAGATAGTCCGATCTATATAGCATGTTCCAGGCCAGGCTACATAGTAAAACCCTACATCAAAAGCGAGAAGGAGAGTGAGCTAAAGAACGTGATGGTCTCTCCCTGGCCGTGTCCCAGCTGACGCAGTTCACAGTCCTGTCAGGTGCTTGTTGATGTTCCTGTTGACTTTTCTTTGTTTTCAAAAGGAATGTGCAGAGCTAGCCAAGCACAGGGCAAACCTGATCACTGTCTTAAGCAGCCTGTATTTGTTACTTGTCTCATGGCTGTGACAATACCTGACGGAACAGCTTGAGGAAAGAAGGGGTTGTGTTGGCTCCCAGTGTGAGGGCACAGTTCATTGTGGCAGGGGGGTCATGGCCACAGGAGTACGAGCTGCTCACGCTGAATCCAGTCAGGAAGCAGAAGAGGTGGTGCTGGGCCTCAGCTCCCTGTCTCCTCTTTATTCAGCCTGGGATCCCAGCCCACTGGGAGGTACTGCCTACATTCACATGTGGGTTTTCCCACTTCAGTTAACTCAGTCTAGAAAGTCCTGATGCTGTCAAGTTGGTAATCGACATGAACCATGACATAGGTTTTGAAGACAGCCTAAGTTCTTGTCAAAAAGGATGGCAATTTTAACGTAATTGTAATTTAGGCTCATAATGTCATTAGGGAATAATTAAAAATGAGTGTGGTTTAAGCACCATGGTTGGGGAGTTGAGTCCTCACAGATCCAGGGGTCGGGGTTGGGGGTGGGGGTGGGGGGTACTGACTTCCATTCAGGGACCATTCCTTTGGAGAACAGGTTGGTGCCTATGCTTCTGTGCTGACTTCTAGTGCCCAAGTGCCTGGTACTCATGTGCGTTCCCTCCTTGTACATTCATCTTCCCCAACAGCACACTGGATAGTATGACTTACTTATAATGAATGTACTAAATGTGATGGGTGTCACTTGACTAAGTTGTGAAACACTGTAGCATCTGTCTCACCAGCCAACTTTCTGTTGCCTTCCAGGCTTGCATGCTTCTTTGTGGTGAGCTAGCTTATTAGTGATCCCATTAGTAAAGACTGAGGGATGCCTCAGCTAACACCTAAGCAAGAACTGACACCTTCAGCCCACCCACCCCCTTTTTGTTTGTTTTCCCATGTAGCCCCGACTCTCCTGGAACTCCTTGTAGACCAAGCCGCAGAGATCCTCCTGTCCCTGCCTCTCCAGCACTGAGATTAAAGGCGTGTGCCACCAATGCCCAGTCAGCCCATCCCCTTTAAAGGACCACAATACCCTGACATGATGCGAACTTTGAAGTGAATCCTTCCACAGCTGAAACTTCAGCTAAGACTCCAGCTGTGGCCAACATCTTGATGGAACCCTTGTGAGAAACTGAGGAAGAGGGCTTAGCCAAACCCTGCTTACACTCAGGTCTCCCCCAAATTGTGAGATTTGAACAGATGTTGCTTGGGGGTGCAATTGTAACAATTGATGCAATTGTGGGACACTTTGTTACACAGCATTGGTGACATTGGGGGACTCAGGTCTGGAGGCTGAGTTCTAGCTGATGCTTTTGCACCCGTTAGCAGAAGCGTGGTGGTGTACCCTACTCCCGATGGCTTACAAGTGTCCACACCTCTTGCATGTGTCATGCACCCATCACAGACTGAATGAGACACATAGTCCATGTCATCTTTACAAAGGCTGGTTGTGTCCATTACTTTTCTCTTTGCTGTAATAAAATACCTCACAAAGCAACGTAGGGGATCAAGGGTTTATTTGGCTCACAGTTTGAGGATGCAGTCCTCCATGCCTGGAGCATTAGCTGGCTGTGGGTCACACTGCATCCACAGTCCGGAATGAGAGCGATAATGCTGGTTCTCAGCTTCCGTTTCCCTTTTTAACTGGCCATGGGACACCTACTTTAAGATGACTCTTCCCACTTCAGTGAACTCAATCCAGAAAGTTCATCACAGCATGCCTGGAGGTTTGTCTCTAGATGATTCTAGATCCTGTCAAGTTGACAGCTGAGATCAGTTGTCTGCTGATGGAGCCACCTCCTCCAGAAGCTGCTCAGTCTTGGGGAAGAGGGAGGCTGGACTGAAGAGCCACGCTCTGCGGACTCACATTTCCTCAGCCACGCGGCACAGATTTCCTGCTAGCTGGGCACCATGGCAGTTAGTTTCATCCAACATTGGCTTTACCTTGGCTTTCCATGCTTTGGTTACAGGAGCAGAGCAAATGCCTTCCAAGCTTCCTAAACATTCCACTTCTGGCTACTCTCCCAGTGACAGAGGAGGATCCCCAGATGAGGAATTCCCAGAAAAATCTGGAGAGTGGTCAGCACTTCAGAGGTGGAGACAGGAGGATTAAAAATTCAAAGTTATCTTTGTCTGTGTAGTAAGTCTGAGGCCAGCCTGTGCTGCATCAAACCCTGCCTCAAAAACAAAACCAACACCACAAAACGCCAAGGCCCAGCCTTTTCAGTGTGGTTCAGCAAGCTGCCAATTGGCATGTGAAAAACTGTAGGCAGGGCCCTTCCAGGTCCTGCTGTACGTAGATTCTGTGCTATGCTGTCTTGAGACCCTTTCCTCCTTAGCACTCACCTACCTCAACCATCTTTGAGAGGCAGGTTGCAAACAATGATTTCCAGCAGAGACTAGAAAATACAAGTCCCCCCTAGGCTTCAAGCTATGAGCCCTGGGTCTCATGGATTCTGCCTGTGAGTTGGGCAAGGGGCCATACCTGCAAGAGGTGATTTTTCTGTCTAACAGAATGGCAGAAATACCTATAACCCATCTTTGTGATGCTTCTTGAAAATAAGGGAACTAATTAAGTAGATGGGCTGTTACCTTCCTGCTCTGGCCCCTTTCCTCTGGCAGCTTGCACTTGCTTATTATAGACCTGTGTGCCTGGAGATCCAGAACTACCTTCCTGGTACCCCTCAGAATACAGCACCCTACATCGTCAGGACTCTGGTTTTTGTTTGCTGGGGGGGGGTTAATACTTGTTTGTTTGGTTGGTTGATTGGCTTGAGTGGGGACTCATGCAGCCCAGGCTGGCTTCTGACTCCCTACATAACCAAGGTTGACATTGAACTTCTAGTCATCTTGCCTTTCCTGCTGGGCTGGGGTTGCAGGCATTTTCATCAGTATACACAGTTTGTGCGGTGCTGGGTGTGGAACGAGGATCTTGTGCATTCTAGGAAAGCACGATACCAACTGAGCGACAGCCTCTGTCCCCAATCATCAACACTTCAGGAACCATGCTGGAAGGGATTCTAGAGCTGGCAGTGGAGGGGGGCCTTTCTGGGGATGAGAAGACTGTCAAGGTTTGGCTCTGACTGGTTGCCTTGTGATTCCCCCCTCCCAACAAAGTTCAGAAATTGAACGAAAAAGATTAATGGTATGACATTTTTTTTTTTTGCTTGACTTATGACAGAGAGGTCTGATAATTTTCAGAGACAATGCTCTCAGAACTTCCCAGCCCCTGGAGATGGACATAGCCTCAATGCATGCTGCCTTGGGCTGGCGCGGGTCTTCTGAAGCTGTGATAGTAACTGATTCAGGGCACATGTTTGCCGTGAAACACAAGCGGTGCAGCCAGGGCTTTCCCACCACCATTGCTGGGCACACGTGCCCAAAACCACTGTTGCTCTGCCCCCGGCTCCCACATTTATCAGGATCTTTGGCACCACAGGGCCAGAGCTCAGCCTTCTCCCTGATTTCAAGTTCTCTGAAGTAGAGAGGACACCAGGAAGCAAGAAGTGGGCCTAGGGTATCCTCTTCTCCACCACCACCCTCCCCATGGCCCAAATATCTGGAGACCAGAAGGGCTTGTGGGAGAGACCCCCAGTGTGTCCTCAGCCCAGTGAGGAGGCTGTTACTCTGAAAAAAAAAAGCAGAGTAAAGCATGGTACTGAAAATTCCTAAGTTGGAAGAAGGCCTAGGCTGGGAACGTGGCTCATCAGTAGAGTGCTTTATCTAGCTTTTCTAGTTGGAGCCCCACATCCCATGAGCTGTGTGTTGTGGTACATGCCTGTAATCTTAGGAGGTGGAGTCAGTGGGATAAGAAATCCATGCACATTTTCACCTACATAGTGAGTCTGAGTCCAGCCTAGGATCTGGGATACATGAGACCCTGTCAAAAGACAAAGACATGTCCTTGTCACTAATGTTCCAGGGGCAGGCAGTCACATCTAGACATCTTTGGTACCATATGAATGTACTTCCTTCAGCCTGTGAGAGCATCTTTGTGTTCTGCAAATATTTCTAATTTTTCAAAACAAAATCCTTCCCCTCGGTCAAACAGTGTCTCAGGGAAACGATATTTCCCCCCAGTCATTCACTAAATGTATACTTAATTTGACCTTCTGTGCACCAGACAAACTGAGCCCTGGGACTATAGCAGAGAATAAATGTGCCACCACATTTATTTTATGGGATGTGGTAACCAATGCTGGAAAGTTCTACTTATCACCCTGCTTCATTTCCCAACAGAAAATACAACTCTTGAGAACAGAGGCCTTGTTTATCTTTTCACCCCTTCATCACCAACATCTGATTCATAGTGGGCATCAAGGTCCCATTCATATTTGGGTAGAAGGATGATGGATGGATGAGTCAATAATGGATAATGGACTAATGG
Source organism: Pachyuromys duprasi (assembly GCA_028658305.1). NCBI lineage: Eukaryota > Metazoa > Chordata > Mammalia > Rodentia > Muridae > Pachyuromys > Pachyuromys duprasi. The sequence goes on along the minus strand of CM053757.1, from coordinate 11,769,562 downwards.
TGGATGTATGATGAAGAGATGATGGATGGATAGATAGATTACTGATAGATGAGTGGACAAATGGAGGATGGATAGATGGATGGATGGGTGGATTTCAAGTTTTTGGGAATATGTGATTGTTTTAAAATATATCTTCATGTTCTCTGACCCTTAGCCTATTGAGAGGTGTGCCATTAGGGCATGTGGTCCATTAATAGAATATGGTGGTTGTGACCATGTGGCTCTCCAGGACTGAATCATAGGCAGTGGAGCAGGCTGATCTGGTTCTCTGGAGGACTGCTTTCTGGGTACCTACCTTCTGGCACCAAGACAGGTCTGAGACTCAGACAGGGGCCCCTCTTCTGCCTTCATAGCTAGACCCTTCATTGGACCTGAGGTGTGTGTGTGTGGAAGTGTCCAGGGAAACAGATGTGTGGTCACCCCAGAGGTAAGTACCCATGCCTTGGCTACATGCTGTGAAAGAAGGGCACCCAGCAGTCTGTGGGACTGCACTGAGGGGATTTCACTCCCTGTGTCAGCCACTTGTCTCACCTCACTTCTGTGCTCAAATACCTGACAAAGGTATTAAGGAGAAAGGGTTGTTTGGGCTCACGGTCTGAGAGGAGTGTCCGTCCTGACAGGAAAGTCATGGCAGCAGGAGCTTGAGGCAGCTTGCCATGTGGCATCTGTAGCCAAGAAGAAGACAAAAGAGCGCTGCTGCTCAACTGACTTTCTCCTCTATTCGGTCCAGAACCCCCGCCCGCAGAATGGTGCCAACCAGAGTCAGGGTGGGTCCCCCACCGCCCTCCCCTCCCCCTCCCCCAACTAACCCACTCTGACAGTCCCACTCAGACATGCTCCAATGTTTTCTCCTAGATGATTCCGAATCCTGTCAAACTGACAATCAATATTAACTGTCACCGCCCCCCCCCATATCTGGGAGAGCTCCCTCAAGGACATCTGAAGGGCAAGTGGGAGCTGGCACAGCGAACAAGAGTCGGTGAGTGCAAACACCCTGTGGGAAAGTGTGGAAGAGCAGCCAGAGAGGGCAGAGCAAAAATGGGGTTGGAGAGATCAGAGAAGGGAAGGTGAGCAGCTTGTCCCAAGGGTGATGGATCTTCACTGACTTGCTATACAGAGAAGGCTAGGGAGGGTAAGCCTGGGCTCAGATGGAGAAACCTGGATGTGTGAACACTAGCAATCCAGAATTCACACTTTACTTTGTTTGCTTGGCTAGGTTTGGTTTGGTTTGGTTACGCTGCCGTAACCAGTCCAGGCTGGCCTCCTACTCACTGTGTAGCTGACAGTAACACTGAACTTCTGATCTTGCTGCTTCCACCTCCCAAGTGTCAGGTTTATGTGGTGCTAGGGATCGAACTCAGGGCCTCCTGCATCTGAGCAAACACTGCACCAGCTGAGCTACACTTAGCCCCACTTTGGAATGATTCGGGGTCTGTAACTTAAAGTTCCGACTGGCAGGATGTCTAGAGAAAATGATATTCTTTACAGGGGGTCGGGTACAATGGACACTTCTCTGGGGCAAACTGAAGGCATGGTTCTCTTTTGGGCATGTCCGATGGTGTACGATGCTTCTTGGATGCAGGACTGGAGACCCACCGGCTCAGG
>CM053757.1:11747655-11767857 GCA_028658305.1 Pachyuromys duprasi | reverse complement strand
TTCAGCTTGTTTCCAAGGATGGCCACAGGTCTATCAGCCTATGTGTTGCAGCCATATGTGAACAAGTGTGCATGTGGAGGACAGAGATCAAGATCTGGTGTCTCCTTCAGTCACTCTCCACCTTATGTTGAACCAGAGTCTGCATTTTAGTAAAATCTTCAGATGACTAGTGTGTACACAAAGGTTTGAGAGGTACTGCAAATAAGTATTCATGTATCCAACATCCAGATAGGGCTTTCATGGTCTCTGTGAGTGTGTATGTGTGCCTGCAGATCCCGGAGCAGGAGTTACAACCTGTTGTAAGCTCGCTGATATGGGTGAGCTGGGAACTGAACTCAGGTCCTCTGGAGGAGCAGAATGTACTCTTAACTGCAGAGCCATTTCTCCAGCCCACCACTACCAAATTTTGTTTTGAGACAGGATCCTCTCCAGGCTGTCTTCAAATTCAAAAGGTAGTTGAGGATAACCTTAAATTCCTGATTATCCTGTTTCCATCCATCAAGGGCTGATATCGGTGTGAGTCACCAATATGCATTTTTGTATCACTGGGGATTGAACCCATGGCTTCTAGCACACTAAGACTCAACCAACTTAGTTACATTCCGAACTGACTAGTTTTTGAAGCAGAGTTTCTCAATTTATCTCAGGCTGGCCTGAAGCTCACAGTATAGCACAAATTGGTCTCAAATTCATGATCCTCCTCACCTCCACTTTTTGCATGCTGGAACTACAGGCATGTACAGGACACCCTACTTGACAGCCCCTATAAAGACCCTGCTTTGTTTTGGTGCTGGGAGTACAACGATGAATGAAAACAAATTAATCTCTAACCCAGCGGAAGGTACAGTCAGGCAAGGGAGCCTGGGAAAAATATGTAAAGAAACAAACATACATACAAGAGCAAGAATGATTTGTGTTAAAGGTTATATGATAAACATTGTATGATAAACAATAGATGGAGGAGGGATTCGTAATAGACAGAATTGCTGCAAGGTTAAAGGGAAAGATTCCTGATGTTTAGAGAAGGCCTCTGGAAAGCAAGTCTTTTAGGCTTGGAAGGCTGGTATCCCTTGAAAGAGTGTTCAAAAGACACTAGAATAGACAACTTAGTCTTGTCCATGCTGAACTAGAACCTGAAATGACAAGTTCAGGGCTCAGGTATGGATTCCTGGAGGAGACAGCCTGAGCTATTCAGCAGCAGTGGTCCACACATTCCACCTATAAGGTATGATCTTGTCCTCCCCACCCTGGTCATCATAGCATTGAAGACATCTGCACAGGCTCCCCTGGTCCACCCACTCCTAGCTTCAAGATTCTCAACCATCAGACACTAGCAAACAATGATCCCAGGAAACTGGCAAGTGAGCTTTTAGCTAAAGATAACACATACAAACACTGGTGTTTTCTAGATGACTTTTAAACACTCTCATTCCCAAGGGTCCTTGTAGCTTCTCCAAGTACCTGCTCCAAGAATATAAGTAATTACTTTGTATGTGTGTCTTCCTGTGTGTGCAGGTACACGTGTATGCTGGTTATTCATGTGTGTGTGGGTGTGTATGTGCATGCCAGACAACAATTTCACATGTTGTTCCTTAAGAGCCATTCACTTTATACTTTTAGTTAATTAGTGTAGTGTGTGTGTGTGCATATGTGTGTGTGTGTGAAGATTCCACAACATAAGTGTGGAAGTCAGAGGACAACTTGGAATCAGTTCCTCCCTTCCACTATGTAGGTCTGTTCCCAGGACTAGAACTCAGGTCATCAGGCTCGGCAGCAAGTGCCTTTACTTGCTGAGCCATCTTGCCAAGTTGTTGTTGTGGGTTTGTTGTTCTTGTTTGTCTCTGACACTGAATAGCTAGCATGACGGGATAACAAACCTTATGGAGCCATCTGCCTCTGCCTTGAAGTGCTGGGAATGCTGGCACACACTACCACACCCAACCTTTCTGTAAGTGCTTTACAGACAGAACCATCTTCCCAGCCCTGCACTGTTTGCTTTTTCATCTCAGTGCCCCAGTACTTGGCAGAAACAGCTTAAGGGAGAAAAAATTCATTTGGGCTCATAGTTTGAGAGGAGTTTCAGTCCATCATGGGAAGAGATGACGAGGTTATGGCAGAGGAAGGGTGTGATGGAGAATCCGCATAAGCAGAGAAGCTGAGAGTGGCTGGAACTGAGCCATCTGAACCCTCAGGGAAGGCCACCCTAGTCATCTACTCTAAGCAGGCCCCACTTCTTAGAAGCTCCTCAGTCTGGAGAGCAAGCAGTGGAAACATGATCCTGTAGGGACACTCCATACTGAATAATGACAGAGGCATGGCACCTGCTACGGCTTCTGCATCCAAATGGAGACAACCCGCCCTCTGCTTGCTCCAAACTCCCCTGCCCAGAGTGGCCAGGCTCAGGCAGGAGGTAGACTCAGTGCTGAGGGAAAGCAGTGAGGCTGGAGGGCGACAGGACAGAGACCTTAATGAGACATGGCCATCTGGGTAAGGCAGAGGTGGGAGCGATCAATAGCTCACCCCACACCCCAGAATCGCCAAGGCCAGGCACCGGCAGTTACCATTTTTACAACTAGTATGTGCAGCCCCCAGTGGTCCTGGGACCCGGGAAACTGGATAAACATTTATGTGGAAGGACCAAGCGCAGAGACTGGGCTCCACTTGCTGAAGGTGCAGGGCAGGGGGCAGTGTGTGAGCCATGTGCTTGAGTGCTCCTAGCATGCCCTGGCAGCTTTGTGGGATGCTCTGGGAGGACCTGCCAGCCTCAGCTCAGAAGCTGGCTGGCCGGCAGCCTCCGGATGGAATTGGAGCTCATTGTTTTGCTCTGGCTGTATTTATTTTTCCTATTTCCTCCCATTCAGGCTGGATTTCTATGTGGAACCGTAATGAAAGTTTCATGTCAGGGTTGGCGGTAGAGCATAGGCAAGGCTCAATACCTTCTGTAAAGAACAGAAGATGGCCCATTTTAAAGCAATGTTTTTTTTACATTAAAAAAGTTAGCTGTGGCTGGAGAGATGGCTCTGTGGTTAAGAGCCCTTGCTGCTCTTATAGTTATATTCTTAGGCCCCACTTAGGGTGTCTTACCTATAACTACCTATGACTCCAGATCCAGGGATTGATGCTCCCTTCTGGCCCCTGTGAGCACCTGCACACGACACACACACACACTAAAATTAAAAAAAAATGTATACGTCAGATTTTAGGGAGGAAAAGCTATTTTGCTTTGGTTTTCCTCGGTACTGGATGGTGTTTTGAGACATCATCTCATGTAGTCCAGGCTGGCTTTGAAGTTGGTATGCTTCACAGGATGACCTTGAATCCTGACTATCCTGCCTCTACCTCTTGACTGCTAGGATTTTAGTTTACCCACTCAACTGCCTTGTTTTATTGGCTTTGAACTTACTACTTAGCTCATGCTGGCTCTGAGTGCTCAACCTCCTGAGTATGGGAATTAAAGAAGTAGTTTTATTTTTCTGATGATATAAAACTAAGCATCAGAGACAGAGAGCAAAATCCTTACTTGGAAGGCCTCATAGCTTTAGCCACAAACAAGCTATAAAGAAATGGGGTGGTTATGATCTAATAAAAGTATTTATAGGGCCTGAGGATGTAGTTCATTTGGTAGAGTGCTTGCTTAGCATGCAGGAAGTCATGGGTTTGATCCCCAGCACTGCATCAAGCAGTGGTGGTGTGCACCGATAGTTATCTTAGTTATCTTTCTATTGCTGAGACACCATCACCAGGAAACTTATAAAAAAGCACTTAACTGGGCTTATGGTCCAGAGGATTAGAGTCCATGATGGCGAGGCAAAACCATGGCATCAGGAAAGGCTGAGAGCTCACATCTTGATCCTCAACCAGTAGGCAGAGGGCACACTGGAAAGGGCTCAAGTCTTTTGAAACCTGCCCCACTCTGGATCAGAGAGATCACTCTGGACTAGAGCAGCTACCGAGTTCAGCCACAGCAGAGAAATCCGGTTTCATCTGAGATCTTGTCTCAACAGGTAGGCTGGAAAGTGATCAGGAAGACACCTGAAGTGAACCTTTAGCCTCCACACATATGCATGCATACTATGCATAGACGCACACAGTGCACACAAAACTTCCACACACATATACAGACAGGGACCATGAAGATGGTACTGAGATGAGCATATTCAAGGGTCCTCTTCTAAATACGTCATAAGAACTTAACCACAGAGGAATGAGACAGGAACCTTGGTGCTCTTCCCATGCAGAGCCTCTGTTGATCCTGTCTTTTCGCAGAGGCCAACGAGTCAGAAGATCCTCAAGGGCATGCGAGGGCTTTCTTTAATTCCCCTCTTCCCTCTTTCAGGATGTGTCCAGTAGCGGTCCATCTAATAGAACCAAGTCTGAATGGAAGGGCCATCGTTAGACATAGGGGGACTCAGGAAGCTCCCTTAAGCTCAGACTTCCTCCTCATTCTGTGTTCCCCTTTCCCCTCTTAGGCTTTACAGAGACTGTTCTGTTAGCTGCAAGGCAGCCATTAATACCTTAGCTAGAAACATTCTCACAGCTTGACTTTTTTTTTGTTTTGTTTTTTTAAGGATCTCACTATGTAGCCCTGGCTGGCCTAGAACACACTATGTATGAGGATGGCCTTAAACTCAGTTATTCATCTGCTTCTGCTTCCCAAGTGTTGGAATTAGGGAGGCATGGGCCACAACCCCTAGCCTACTAAGGTAGTTTTCAGTTAGCTTTTAAACTGACATAACAGATAGGTCTAGAGGAGAACACTACATCTATGCACACACACACTCACACACACACACACACACACACACACCCCTTTTCTCTCTTTTCTGTTACTAGATTTATGTATGAGGAAGGTCAGAGGACAACTTGCAGAAATAGGCTCTTTCCTTCCACTATATGGGTTGTGGGGCAGACTGAAAATGGTTGGTGGCAAGTGTTTTATCCATTGAGGCATCTTGCTGGTCCACCGTCTATGCATGTTCAGGGAACAGAAACTTAGCAAGTGCACGCAGGAGCCATGCAGTCCTCAGTTGCCCTAACCTCCTCCACTTAATGAAAAAAATTTAAACACTTACGAGATACTCGGTACCTACATGCCCAAATTCTTATATCTTCACAATAGCACTAGGAAGCAGATACTGTGATCTGAGGGAAACAGGATTCAGACAGGTTAATGAAATGCATAGGAAGAGTCAGGACTCGAAGGCTGTGGCCCCTACATTCCTAATGACTGCACCCAGCTCTCTCATCCCACTTTGGGGATCCTTTTTTTGTCGGCCTTCAGGTCCGTTTCTCTCGACCCAGCTCCTGCCTATCCAGCCCTGAACACCTGACCTCACCCTCTACTGAAAGGACAATGCTGTTGGGAAACCCTCTAGGAGTGATTTTGCTCCTGGCACCTCCCTGGGGGCTAGGAAGAAGGCCAGGATTCTGTGGGACCTCTGGAGTGGATGACTCCAATCCCAGAATCAGTCCTGACAAGAGCTAGAGACAGGGCAGGAGGCACTGTCCACACTGAGGACTCCCCTCTCCAGAGTCTGAGTGTCACAGTTCCCTGGCGTCTACTCTCACCAGCCCACACCCTACACTTACCCAACCAGTCAGGCCACACCACCTACATATCAGCCTGATCACAGGCACAAGGCATGACCCAGCTTGTCTGATACCTGCCCTCTCCTCCCAGGGCCTCCAGGTTAGGTCTGCAAGAAAGGGCACACTCGTCCATGCAGGGCAGTGCTCTGCGCACCTCGAAAAAAACAGGCTCCATTCTGACAGCACTGAGCAGGGCAAAGTGTGGCTGATCAGGGGCTTCCCTGGCTGACAACTGGGGGGAAGTCACCCCAGAACCCATATACCCATGGAAATCAATGAACCATCCCACAAGGAAGGCAGAACATTGGACTTGCTTCTCTGCTGCAGAACAGGACAGTGAACTCCCTCGCTGTCACTCTGAAATACATATAGAGTCTCTGCCCATTCCATCATCCCTTCCTTCCTCCATTTATACAGACTCCCGCCCCCATATCAGCCAAATGCCAGGAGCTCTCCAGCACTGGGAGGCAGCAGAAAGCAAAACTCTCAGAGGACTCTCATGGCATCTATGTCTGTGCTGGACAATTTTTTTTTTTTTTTGTCAACTTGATGAAAGCTAAAGTCATCTGAGAGGAGGGAACCTCAATTGAGGAAATGCCTCTATAAGATGGGGCTGTAGGGAAGCCTGTAGGACATTTTCTTAATTAGTGATTGATGGGGGAAGGCCCAGTTTACTGTGGATGGGGCCACCCTGGGCTGGTGGCAGAAGAAAGCAGGCTGAGCAAGCCTTGGGGAGCAAGCCAGTAAGCAGCACCCCTCATAGCCTCTGCATCAGTTCCTGCCTCCAGGGTCCTGTCCTGTTTGAGTTCCTGTCCTGACTTCCTTTGATGATGAACTGTGATGTAGAAGTGTAAACCAAATAAACCTTTCCTCCTCCGATTTCTTTGGTCATGGGTTTCACCACAGCAATAGTAACCCTAACTAGGACAATGTCAAACAAGGGGGGTCACTCAGCATAGCCAAGGTGATGGATCAGTGGGAAAGGCTCTTGATGCCAAGCTTGATGCCCTGTGTTTGATCCCCCCAAGTACCTAATTGGTGGAAAGAGAGAATTGAGTCCTACAAATTGTCCCCTGACCTCATGGACCATGGTATACACAACTATACAAACAAAGGAAGTAATTTATTTTCTGGTATTTGTTTTGTTTTGTTTGAGACAGAATCTCACTATGTAGACTAGACTGGTCTGAAACTGACAGAAACCTGCCTCTATCTCCTGAGTGCAACACCACACCCAGCCAGTAAATCAATTTTTAAAATTTTTAAAAATAAGCTAGGCTGACTTGAATGAAAGCCAGCTGAAGCTGTGGTTATCCTGACCTACACAGCCTTTCTAAGACACCTGCAATTTGCAGTGTCAAAAAACCACTACAGAATGGAACTTTTTCCTGCTCCAACTGGGCAGAACAGCATGTGCAAATGTCCTGGGGTAAGAAATGTTCTGCCTAGTACAGAACAAAGCCCGAGAGTGTCAGAAAGGGCAATGGCGGGGAAAGTAGGAGGAAGTAGAAAAGGCCTGAAGGGAATGCCCTCCGCAGACATTCAGCAGAGGTCAGCTTTGCCAGTCCCAGCGCCTTGCAGGCCTGGGAGGGGCCCTGATGCCAGGCTGTGGTCTTCCCTCGCTCCTAGTTCCCTGGGACTGTTTGAAGAGTCCATCTGTTTTGGAGAGTAATGGGAGATGAAGGGCCCCACTGGACAGACTCCCAGATCTGCATGGGGTAACCAGAGGGCCGTCCCCAAATGAGACTGAGCCTCAGAGAGAAGGGCTGGACGGGAAAAAGGCAGGCCCACACATGTGTACGATGCCTCCATTCAGACCCCATCCTGAGGTCAGAGCCCCATTCTCGGCCATCGCCCCTCCTCCGTCCCACTAACTGCTGGGACAGCTGTGTGTGTCATCCATTTGTCACTCAGGAGACTCGCAACCCCATTCTGTTACACTGGTAGACAGAGAAACGGTGCAGGCTGTGAGCTAGAGTTCTTGAGAGGTACTTGCTGCCCTCATGTGGGTGTGGCCACGTGTAATGAAACGTCTTTTTTTTCTCTCTCTCTCTCTCTGTCTCTCTTCCCATTCAAGTAAGAGTAAGCCTAAGACCCTGCCTTCCCCACGGGGAGCTGCGGATGGAGTGTGTGACCTTGCGCAGGTGGTTTAACCCCTCTCTGCTGTCACCTTCCCACCTGGAAGAGGGGAATATTCCTAACTAGGTCACAATTAGGCCCACAGCCATGAAATATTTAGAAGCAATTAAAATTGTCACAGATCACGTTCAGAACAGTGACACATAATTTCTAAATCCCTACAGCACCATGCATTTCTGTTGTTAGTGATCTGTCCATTTCTTTTGTTCATACATTCATTTGTTCGTTTGGTCATTCATTCAACAAACACTAACTGAGCTCAGCCAGGCCCAAATGAGGGTGCCCAGGGGGCATTTAGGCAGGACATCCTGATACCCTCAGTGGCAGAGCGCTGTCCACCGGCCAGCAGTAGCTCTGAGCTCCCAAGCTCCTTATAGCCCAGTGGTTCTGGGCATGTAACTGCAGCCGGAGCTGCCCCACCCGGAACTCCAGGCCAAGACCATCAGGGCTCCGCCAGGCCTGCCAGAGCCCTGCCTTAACCCTATGGGCTGGCCCCCTTCCCACCTCCGGGGAGGGCCCAGGACAGAAATCCGGCCCTGCCCACCTGGCTGTGACCTGATAACCCCTGTGAAGGGGAAGCTGTTTGTTTGGAAGGAAACCTTGCAGAATGAGTGCGGCTGAGCATCAAATGGACTGTGCTGGGGCCACAATGCCAACCGTTCTGTCCCGAGGAGCTAGGGAGCCTTCAGGGGACACACAGCTCTGACTTCTGCCACAGACACTCAGGTACTGGATGCTTCCCTCCCCAGTCCAGCCGGGGCTTGGGGTGCACCAGACTGCTCCAGACCATGGTCCTTCACAACCGTTATAAGGAAGAGAGTGTGGCCACGCATACCTATAAGCTCAGCACTGTCAGGGTGATGGTGGCAGTGGAGGAGAAACCCACCTGATGTTCCCAGAGCTGGAGAGTCAGCTGTTCTAGCCAAAATGTCCAGCTCTCAAATAAATAAGGTGGAGGAGTGATTGAGGAGGCACCCCAATGTCAATCTCTGGCTGCCACTCATACCCACACATGTAGGGACAAACAGACACACACACACACACAGAACTCAGACTGGCCTTGAACTCACTCTATAACTAAGGATTACCTTGAACTTGTAATCCTCCTGCCTCCGTCTTTCAAGTGGTTGGATTACAGGTATGTGCTTATCTACCTTTCTCCTCCTCCTCTTTCTCTTCTTCCTCTCTTCTTCTTTTTTCTTTTCTTTTTTTTTTTTTTTTGTCATTTTTTGTCACTATGTATGGTAGTTCAGGCTAGCTTAAGATCCACAGCAATCCTTCTGCCTCAGCCTCCCATGTGCCGGAAATACAGGCATGCATCACCACGCCTGGCCTTTTCATGCCAACTTTCTTGTTCCCAGCCTACAGGAGTTGGTGCTTTTAACTCCCTGGTGCACACTGGTAGCACTTGGGATGCCGCTGCCAGAGCGTCGCCTCTGACCACTTCCCTCAGGCCCTGGGGAGGAGTTCTGGGTCCCCATGGTCCTTATGGGAGCCACATTCTTGCCTGGCCACTTTAGGGAGTTTCCAGATTCACAGTTGACAGACACCGGGATGGCTTTGTGATAAACCCTGCCCAGACCCTACCCTAAAGTAACGGAGCCTGGACTGCTGAGGCTCCCCGCTCCTTTTTCCTGAAGTGTCCCAGGTGATCCCCAAGGGTGAGCACAGTGGAGGAGCTCCCATTCTCCAGTCTCCCTGGTATGCAAACAGGGAAACTAGCCGGAAAGAAGGTAGGTCATTTGTCTAGGGTCTTGCAGCCAGCTACTAGACATGCAGAATTCAAAGCCAAGATCTCAGATTCCCTGGCCAGCTCAACCCTGATTAAGGAGGGTTTAGGGGGTATCAGATAAGGGCAGGATGAACATGAGGGTACAGTTGCTAGTTGGGGAGTGAAAATACATTGTTTGCTCTCTCTTGCCCTCTCTCTCTCTCTCTCTCTCTCTCTCTCTCTCTCTCTCCCTGTCTCTCTTTCTTTGCTTTTCTCTTCATTAGTGCTGGAGATTGAGCCCAGGGCCTTGCATATCCCAGACCAGGGCTCTGCTATGCGCTTGGCTTTCTCCCCTACCCTCTTTTTTTTTTAACCTTGCTGAGATACTTGGCTGGCCTTGAGCTCCTTTTGTGGTCCAGGCAGGCACTGACCTTTGAGCCACAGCTCTGCTCGGTACAGCTCATTCCTGCTGCATGCTGAGAGAGCCGGGGTTATCTGTTTCCACAAAACTGGTGAGTCTGCAAAATAAATGGCTATATTTTGCCTTTCTGATATATACATGCCTTTCAAAATATAGGATAGAATATAAACTATTTTGTGTATCAATTAAGTAAATTTGGAGAGGGGAAGCTAATGTCTTCTCTGTCTGGTGGCAGAGAGAAAAATGAGAGACAGGCTCATTAGAGTGTAGAGGGTTGGGCATGGCAACTGTGTGATACTGGAGGCTGAGGTAGGAAAACTGAGAGCTAGAGGCTAGCCTGGGTTATATATGTGAGAAAGGCTAGCCTGGGCTATATATGTGAACAACGTTCACATAGAAAGAAAGAAGGGGAGGGTCCAGAGAGGGAGGAAGGAAGGGAGGAAGGAAGGGAGAGAGAATGAGAATGAAGAAGGGCTCTGGGCTCTTTGAAGATGGTAGGTTACATGAGAGAGAATTCTAGAAGGTTCCAGAATGGTGGCTCCCACTGAAACAGAGTGAGAAAGTAGTCCTCAACCAATAACTGTAGTGAATAGGGATATTCCAACCATCTAATGATTGGCTGCTGCTGCTGCTTCTTTTTAATTGAGAGTTGAATCTAGGGCCTTGCGTGTGTTGGCCAAGGGCTCTGCCAGGGAGCTGCGATCCCAGTCCTCTTTTGTGTTTTTCCTTTCCTTTGGGGACAGAGGCTCATTAAGTTGTCCATTCCGGCTTTGAATTTGCTCTGCAGTCCTCACAGGCCTTGAAATTGTCATCTTGCCACTAACCAGAGGCAAGAAGATGAGTCTGTGCCGTCAGTGTTGGCTCTAATGACATTTTTTTTTTTTTTTGGAAGCAGGCTCTTTTCCAGATCCAAGGGATAGGGGACACCATGGGGAGGCTCTAAGAGAAGAGCCAAACCCACGAGGCACAGCCCTCAAACTCCAGGCCTAACATCAGTGTTGTATGGTGCTGCCATTTGTAGGGATTTGTTATGCAGCGACAGGCACCCTTGTAACAGCTGAAGAGGACTGCGGGGTCATGACCCTCAGACCTCAAAAGCAAAGTCTACCCAGAGAAGTTGAAAATCTCCCAAACCATAAAAAACTGAAGCAGGTGAGGCAGAAAGACCTGCCTAGGAGACAGCTGCATCTGAGAGCCCTCTTCAGCTCATAGTATGCAGACAGGGTTCTGTAGGTAGGGAGTGAGGAATGAAGAAAGACACAGACCTTTCCATAGGTGCTAGTATGTAGGTGGAAGGCAAGATCCAGCATTTCCTGAGAATGAAGGGTTCTTTTGTGCAAAGTGTGGAGAATAAGCTGTGACCTCTCTAAATTACTCTTTATGGTATGAGGCAGTGGCTTTCAAGCAGCGCCTTGCCTTTAGCGACTCCATTTTCCACGGCAGCATTTGGCTTGAGGCAAGATAATCCTACATCTTGTTTGTGCACACAGACACCACCACCTGTCCAGCACCTCCCATGAGGCACTGTTGGGGAGACATGAAAAATGTCTACTCACTCTAGACAGAGAACCAATGACAGAACAAAGTAAGGACACCACCAAAGACCAATGTCGTGGACCAATTAATTTTATTGGGGTTACTTATTGGAGAAGAAATGACAAAAAGATGGCTGCATCATCAAACATCATATAAGCTAGAAATCTGGAGCATTCTGCACCACCCTGCAGGCAGCTCAACAGTTGAAGAGGATCTGTAGTGGTCTGAATGAAAATGGCTCCCAAAGACTCATAGTGAGTAGCACTGTTAGGAGGTGTGGCTCTGCTGGAGGAAGTGTGTCACAGGCTGCCTGGCTTCCTGCTGCCTGCCCAGTCCAGATGTAGAACCTCTCCAGCACCATGCTTCTCACCATAAAGATAATGGACTAAACCTCTGAATGTAAGCAAGCCCCAAGTAAATGTTTTCCTTTGTAAGAGTGACCATGGTGCTTTTCACACAATATATCCCCTAACTAGGACAGCACCGATCAAACTCGGCTGGCCTTACTGCTTATACACACTTGGAGAGGGAGGGACCTAATGATTCTGGTCAGTTTCAGGGGCTTTCTGAAGCCTCTGAGTTGTTTACTTCCTGAGCTCAACAAGCTTCCCTGCAAAATGGGATGTTTTACCTCCCCTCAGAACAGTGTTTTTCAACCTTCCTAAGGCTACAACCTTCAATACTGTTACTCATGTTGCTGTGACTCCAACCATAAAATTATTTTCATTACTACTTCATAACTATAATTTTGATAGTTATGAATTATAATGTAAACGTCTATGTTTTCCAGTGGTCTTAGGTGACCCCCGTGAAAGGATTGTTCAACCCCAAAGGGGTTGATATCTACAGGTTGAGGACAGCTATTTTGGCGCGTTCTTTGTCTTAGGAGTCTTGAGGGTTTTTGTCACATAGGGAACTGCTACATGTTGGTGTTTTGTTTTTTTTTTTAAATCTATTTTATTGGATTCTTATACCTCTACCTCCCTTCCAACCCTCCAACACTAGGTAGGGAGAAAGGTTAGAGGGAAAAGGGGGCATAGCCCTCTATAGGCTACTTCCTGCTGATTAGGGACATAAAGTTCCTTGAGGCTATTCCAAAAGTAGAAGGAGGACAAAGTGGATGGATAGTGTGTCAGTACAAGGACATATTAAAACCCTCTCAGGGCTGGCAGGATGGATGGCTCAGTGGGAAAAGACATTTGCCACCAATCCTAAAACCTGAGTTCAGTCCCAGGACTTACACTGTGGAAGGAGAGGACTGGTAAGAAATGGTAAATGATTATTAATATATAATATTAATTTATAATTATTATTAAGGTGGCAGTTATTCCTTAACCTGCTATTTTATAAATAAAAGACACAGAAACCTGTTAGACTTTTGATAAGCCTTAATACACTGGGCTGGGCAGATATTAACCCACTAAGCTAGCTTGAATACTTCCCAGGCAAAATCCTCACGCAAGCTTCTCCCAGCCACGAGCTTCTGGTTCATGCTAAGCCATGGTGACTTGTTCCCTTCTTCCTCCTTCCTCTCTCCTTCTTGTGGTCTCTCTGCCACCCCCAAGCCCTTGAACCTTGGCTCTGCCTGCCTCTCTTCTGTCCAGTCCAGGCTGTAGGAAACTTTATTTAGCCAATCAGGGATAATCTGGGAGGCAAAGTTTACACAACATCATTTTGGATATGTGAGAATTCACTCACAGAACAGTAAGGATTGTCTGGGTGGGGCAAGCAATTAACATTTGACTACATAACAGTCCAGATCAACCCCAACACAGAAACAATTCAAAAATTTTAAAAAATTAAAATAAAAGTTTGTTGGAAAGCCAATCCTGGGTACCTATTGAACCCCTAAGCCTGACGATGTTAGTTCATTCACACTCTGATGACATTTGTCCCAGGGACCTGTCACCAGACTCTCCTGTGCACGACTACCCCACCCCCGCCAAAGTGATGTACTCTCTGCTGTCCCTGGCGCTTCGGGTCTGTAAGTCCCTCTGCTTGAATTGCCTGTGTCTATCTGCAGTCAGTCTGGACCTGGGCCTGCACGTTCCCTCAGCAATCCAACGGCTCTGTGAGTCTCCAGCAGCTCCCCAGCCCAGTTCATTGTTATTTTTAACCACTCGGTGACTCTTTTTGAGTTTTTAATCTGATTTTATTTTATTTAAGACAGGGTCTTGTGTAGTTCAGGCTGACCTCAAACACAGTTTGTATCAAAGGATGACACTGAATTTATGATCTTTTTGCCTCCAAGACCTGGGTACCGGATTACAGGTGAGTGCCTCTACACCCAGTTTTCACAGCACTAGGGATGGAATCCAGGGTGTCATGCACGCTGGGCAAGCACCTTACCAATGAGCCACACCCGAGCCCTGCAGCATCTCTGTCACCGAAGCACCTTCTGTCTCTGCCTTAAGTACATTCTAACACTGTGCAAAGACACAGATGTGTCTGTTTCCAGCACAGGGCAGACACTTAGTTCTCTTCCCCTTTGTGTTCCAGCCCAGGATGTTCCAGCATGCCTGGGATTCCCACGACTTCATGAGGGACACACACACACCATGACCCTTGGGGGAAACTCTGGTAGGTGTCCCGTGCTTTTCAAGGTCTGCGAGTCAAAAGGAAAGAGACAAGGCTAGTGACCCACAGTCTGCTCCAAACAGCTCTGGAGAATGCTTCCTACTGGAAAGTTCCGTGATTCAGAGTTTGTTAGACTATTTGTCAGGAATGGCTAGGGACCCATTTTTCTGTATTTAATTTTAGTTCTTCATGGGGTAGTACTTCCCTACTAAGCAACAGCCACCAGTGGCACCTGAATCCTGAGTGCAACAACCAATCCCAATGAAAGTGCCTCATTACAACAGCCAATCCCAACAAAGGCGCTCCACTACAGCACCAATCCCAATGGAGCCGCCTCTCTCTCTCTCTCTCTCTCTCTCTCTCTCTCTCTGTCTCTCTGTCTCTCTCTCTCTCTCTCTCTCTCTCTCTCTCTCTCTCTCTCTCTCTCTCTCTCTCTCTCGCGCTCTCTCTCTCTCTCTCGCTCTCGCTCTCTCGCTCTCTCGCTCTCTCTCGCTCTCTCGCTCTCTCGCGCTCTCTCGCTCTCTCTCGCTCTCTCTCGCTCTCTCCTTCCTTTCTTCCTTCTTGAGCCAGGATTCAGCCAGCCTAGGAACTGGAACTCACGTTCAATCCCTCTGCCCCAGCCTCCTAAGTGCTGGGATAAAGTCACGATCCTCTATACCCAGCCGCCACACAGGTTCCTAAGCATTTGTTGTCTGGGTCTGCTCGCCTCTCCCCGTAAAGTGAAGAACAAAGAGACAAAGACACAGATGGGTGCGTTAGTGCACGGCTACTGCAAGGGCCAGCTGCGTGCCCACTGGCCAAGTTTTGGAGTAGAGGTTTAAAGGGGCACCAAGGCAAAGGTCTACTGTACGGGCCTTTGTGTCCCAACTGTCCCCCGACCCCACGGTAAAGAGCCAAGGCTGGGAAACAGGAACGGGATTCCTGTGTGTCCTTGGACCACAGAGCCACTGAGTTAGGCAGGCAGAAGTGAAGACCCACCCTGTACCTGGATCTTTTCTTGCTCAGGATCCCCTCACTGGGGGAGGGGGAGATTTGCTTCACTCAAGGCCACACCTGTCACCACCCTACCACTTTGGCCTACACTTCTCTGGAGATGTTTGTCTTGTTCATGGTGTGGATTCCAGCTGGAGAGGAATGCACTCTAAGAGCAAGGGGCAGCGTCAAGGGCCCCAGGTCTGTGGACCCCGCCTGGGGACAGCTGGCCTCAGAAAGCCAGGCATGAGGTGATGACAGGGGTGGGGTGGTGATGCTGCCCAGCCCAGCATTCAAGAGACAGCAGCTCAGATTGCCTGGCCTTATCTCTTCCAGGTCCCACGGAGCCCAAAAGAAAGGGAGTGGAGAATGGGGGTAGAGAGAGAAGTACCTCCACTCCGTGAAGATAGGCCCACCCAGTGCCACAGAGCTTCAGGGCTAGAACGCAGGAATGCCTCAGCCCACAGTCTTGCACACAGTAGGGTGCCTTGCCACACGGTAGGCACTGAAAATATTTGCTGAGGACATGTACAGTCCCCAGCAGGCCTTGGCTAGACTCCCGACCAACCCCGCCCACTCCCCAGCCTCATCTCAGGCTTGCATTGTTACCATTCCTCCAGGTTTGGAATGTCTCTGTTTGCAGTCAGTGTCAGCGGGGTCTGAGGACACCCAGATCCAGGGCGCTGCTGGGGTCTTGGGAAGGACACAAGGCTCATCCACAGGAATAGATCACACCTAGACCTCCTAACCTCTTCAGTGTCTGCCACGAGAGAACCCGAATCCAGCCTGGTTATACTCTGAATCCTGGAACCCCATAATTACTTGGTGGTGGGCAGCAGAAGCAGGAGTTCCTGGAAGCTGCGACCTCCCATCCTCTTCCCCTTGTCTGGTCTCTCTGCTGGCTGGCCCTCCTTTTGCATGATGTCTTGGCTTTGTGAGACAGTGATGTGTTTGCTCTTTCCTCTGTGTAGGCTGGGCTGCCTCTGGGGGAGTCCCTCAGCCTCTCTGTGTTCTGTTTCCTCATGTGTATCAGAGAGCCAGGAGCACGTCCTATATCTATAACCACTCCTCTTGGAAGCATATTTCCGGCTCTGAGGATTTCCCTGGGAGACTGTCATGTGACCTTGTACTTGCTAATGTAGAAGAATTCAGAACTCAGTTTCTGAGCCCAGCTGCTCGTACTGTCTTGTCCTTTGGTGAATATTACAGCACAGACAGCTGGCTCTTTGGGACGTGTCAGCTGAGCTCACACACAACTGAAGGTACAGTAGCATGTTTGCTAAACATTCCTCAAAACATAGCCATCTCCCATGTGTGTCCTTATCTCCAAACCCTGAATTCAGTTGTGTGTGTGTGTGTGTGTGTGTGTGTGGTTGTGCATATACACTCCCATTCTTGTGTCAATGTAAAAAACAACAGCAACCTAGGGAGATAGCACAGTGCTTAGTTTTCTCAGTGCAAGCAGGTAGTGTTCTCAGAGGAATTGAGTTTAGACTCATGTAAAAAGTGCTGTACGGTGGTACAGGACTGTAGTCTCAGCACCAGCAGGCAGAGACAGGAACGGCTAGGCTCCAACCCAATCTGAGCTTCAGTTTTTGTGAGACATGTGTTTCCAACAAACAAACAAATAAATAAAAACTAAAAAAAAAAAACCCTGAGGGACTGGAGAGATGGCTCAGTGATTAAAATCACCTGCTGTTCTTGCAGAAAACCTGAATTTATTTCCAGCACCCACATGGTGGCTTCTAGCCATTTGTAACTCCAGGTTTAGGGGATCCAACATCCAACACCTTCTTCTGGCCTCTTGGACACCAGTCATGCACAGGGTACACATATGTGGTGGTTTGAATGTGCATGGCTCCCATAGGCTTATATGTTTAAGTACTCAGCTAGTGGAACTATTTGGAAAGGATTAGGAGGTGTGGCCTTGTTGGAAGAATTGTGTCCCTGGGAGCAGGCTTTGAGGTTTCAAAAGTCCACACCAGCCTTTGTCTCTCTCTGTATCTGTCTACTGCCTACAAGTCAAGATGTAGCTCTCAGCTACTTCTCCAACACCCTGCCTGTGCCTGCCTGCTGTAATGCTCTCAGCCATGCTGACAATGGACTAACCCTGTGAGACTGTAGGAGAGCCCCAATTAAATGTTTTCTTCTAAGTTGCCTTGGTTATGGTTTCTCTTCACAGCAATAGAATAGTGACTAAGACAACATGCACACAGGCAGATACTCAAACACATACATTTTTTTAAAAAGTAAAGTTTAATAAAGGAAGACATGCAGTATTCATTTCTTGCTTTGCAGATGCATATATGAGCAAAGATATCCATATATCAGCACGCACACACATGCATACACAACACACACATCCACAGTATATAGATGCACCTACATACATCTTTCTGTGTATATGTGTGTGTTTGTAAATATATCACACAGCAATGAGATCAGCCGAGGGCCTAGGGACTCTCAGGGGAGCTGGCCAGAGGGAGTCAGGAAAACCACAGCTGCACCTTGGCAGCCCCTGCTGGTTGTCAGAACACCCCTTTGATGCTGCAGACTGGTTGTCCCCACCATGTCAGAAACTAAGGTGCCAGAACATTCGCCCACACACGTGCTTTAGTGACCAGGCATCCTCAAAGGCCCCGGCTTTGCTACAGAGTCATTTATTTTGTGGGTTTGACCCTCTTTGTGAGCTCTTCTAGAGGATCATGGGTAGAAATATTCTAAAATGGTGATTCAGTCCACCATGATTTGGGAGGGAAGAAGTCACTTTACCTCATGAATATGCCACCCACCTAATAAATATTCATAAAATCTTTCTAATCCACAGACTCACAACACAGAATCCACTGTGCTGCCCCCATCCTGGCACAGCCCACTGCAGCCTCTCTAGAGTGCTTTGCTAAAGAAACTCCTTAAACTTCATCTCTCAAATGAATTCTTTCTTGTGAAGAGACGAGAACAGAGAATTTCCTACAGTACTGGGTTGGACAGCAGAACTAAGTGTCGCTTAGACTGTAGAAACTTGTTACCGTGGCGGGAGCCTCTTTTGTTTGTTTTTGTTTTGTTCTTGCCTCATGCACTGTAAGCAAGCACTCTACCACTGGCTCACAGCCCCAACCCCTGTTCCCTTCTTATTAAGCCCTGGCCAAACACAATGTAGGTGTTGTCTTTCTAACCTGGACTCTGTGTGCAAAGGAAGATGAGTCACCTGTCCCTTCTTCCCACGCTGTGTGTCACTTCAAGGCAACCAGGCTTGCAGTTAGGAAAATTTCCATACCCAGGTCCAGGGCCATGGGGCAAAGGAGCAATTGAGATGTCAACAGGAAGAAAGTGCCCCTGACAAATGTCATTTAATATTTTCTAGTAGTCACAGTAAATAAGCAGATGGGGAAGCTGTCTTCAGTCCCTGCACTTAGAGACCTAAAACTGGAGAAGCAAGGATTCAGGGACAGTCTGGGCTGCACAGCAAGTTCAAAGCCAACCTGGGCCCTATACTAAGATTCTAAATTAATTTTAATATGTTTTCCTTAACTCATTATATTATGTTATCATGATAGCAAGTAAAAAGTACAGGAATCTTTTCCTTTTAATCTGAGGAATAACACTTGAAAATCTGCAGTTTAATTAACTCTCAGAGTCCATGTCAGTTCCAAATGAACAGCTGTGTGTGATGGCTGAGTGTCCCAGATTGGACAGCCAAGCCTTCTTCTTCAGGGCCGGAAGCTTTCCTAACTAACTGGGACACTCCCAGCTATAGATCAAGGTTGGGTGTCAAGAAGACCAGGATCCTCTGAAATAAAACTCTCCTGAACGTAAATGAGTCTAAATAAAAAACCCAGCAGCCACTCTAGGGGGTGGGGACCCCTTATTCACCCTGTTCTCTCATCCATGAGAAAGGTTCATTTCAATATCCCTCCAGGGTTTTTTGTTTGTTTGTTTTGAGGTTGTGTGAATCTTAAATGTTAGAAGTAATAAATACAGGCCCAGAAAGGAGCTGACACAAAAATATCCTTCAGAATGTTCTCTGTAAGAAGAGAGCCTCACCGTTACAGGAAGGGGAGGAGAATCAGGAGGGCAATCCCATTAATGCATCATATCCAAGGTGGCATGATGGAGCTGGAAGAGAGAACGAGCCTTCCCTTCAAAGCCCAAGAGGAGCTGCATTAAGAGAGGCTGCTGTAGCCAGGCACAGTGGCCCATGCCTTTAATCTCAGTGCTCGGGGAGGCAGAGGCAGGTGGATCTCTGTGAGTTCAAGGCCAGCCTGATTTACAAAGTGAGTCCAGGACAGACAGGGCTACACAGAGAAACCCTGTCTTAGGGAAGCGAGAGAGAGAGCTGTCATGTATAGCAAGGTGGGCGTGGAGCAGGGTAAAGGAAAGAACCTCTATGTCCCATGAACAGCAGTGGTTTTTCTGACACGTTTTCAGGAGATAGCGAAAACTTCCACAGCACATGCCTCTGCCTGGTTTGGCCCATGCACCAACAGCCACAGAGGCAAGCGTTCGTTAGGACCGTAAACCTGTGCAGGTGCAAGAAGAACAGGGTTTGCTTTTCCTGGAGCCTATGTTTTAGCATGAGCCTATCATTTTGTCATTGGTGCAAATAGCAGAGGGTTGTGGCCAGATTTTTCCCAGGCTGCCACATCTGGTCTCTTTCTAGCAGGACCATGCTCTTACTGTGAAAACGTGGGGTGGGAGAGATGTTTCAGAGGTCATGAGCACTTACTATTGCAGAGGACGTGAGCGGTTCCCAGAACATACCGCAGGCAGCTCTCAACTGTTTAACTCCACCTCCGGGGAGCCAGCATGCTCTCCGGGATTCCAAGGGCAGCTGCACCCATGCACGCACACACACACACAATTAAAAATAAAATAAAAATTAAAAATACTAAGTAGGTGAAGAAATGTAGTCTATTTGTGGGATTTTTGGTGGGCCATAGGAGTGGCCAGGATCAGACACAGCTTAGGGGAGGCTGCACTCACTGTGAAGCCTTCACTGCTACTTAAGCATGGTGGTACATAGCTGATGTCTTGGCTCTCGGGAGGGTTTCAAGTCTGAGGTTAGCCTGGGCTACACAGCAAGGATACCGTCTCACAAACAATGAGCCTTTCCCTTCTGCAGTTAGGGGACAAACCTGTACACAGATGCCAGCTCTTTATTTGGTGGCTTCATCTGGTAATCCATGGTGATCACGGGAGAGTAACTCAATACAATAGGAAGGGTGTGGCCCGCATTGAGTCCTGCTCCACTGCTCTC
>CM053757.1:11626701-11747155 GCA_028658305.1 Pachyuromys duprasi | reverse complement strand
GTGTGCATCCGCTGTATGCAGGGCTGTCAGAAATGGTGCCTGAGGCCTTCTCTGTCTGGCCCGTGGACAGACACCTGAACTGGGGTTTTTGCTGGCGGATGCGTGCAGCTTTCGCCCTCAGTGTGCGGTCTGGTCAAGATGGTCCCAGGATCCTCTCAGCCGTGGGTTGAGACAGAACTCGGGTTCTTCCCAGATCCGCCGGCGGACTCACACACTGACTGAGTTTTTGCTGGCGGAAGCGTTTGGCCCACGCCCCTGCAGTGTGCGGACTGGTCAGAATGGTCCCCCACTCCACTCAGTCTGTGGTGGTTCCTGCGATTGGTTCGTGCCCACCGCACACCCGTGGGTTGATGCAGCACTCGGGATCCTCCCAGATCCGCGGGCGGACTCACACACTGACTGAGATTTTGCTGGCGGGGCGTTCGGCTTGCGCCCCTGCAGTGTGCGGACTGGTCAAAACGGTCCCCCAATCCACTCAGTCTGGTGTGGCTCTGATGATCGGACCGAACCCGCAGCACACCCGTGGGTCGAAGCAGAACCCGGGTGCAGTGTGCGCAGTTCAGTGAAAAAGGCACCTGGTTCCTCCTGAGACTGCCCAGGAGACTGTGCGATCCAGTCTATAATGGCGGCTGCGGGCGCCCAGCGCAGCTGCTCGTCCAGATCAGAGCTGTGCGCCGCTGGTCACAGGGAAATTTCTCCAGGTAATAACTGGGTGACCCTAGGGTTTTCCCACTTGATTTTCTCACCGTAGGAGTTCCGCTCACCTGGCATTCACAATGCTGGCGTTTTAGGTCCCAGAGTTCAGTCTCCTGGTCGCTGCGTTGTTTCTGCTTTCCTACTCCTCAGACACAGTGTTCTCTCGTGGCAGCCATCTTGGATCTCAGCATCTAATTTTTAAGTTTAAAGTTTGTGTAAAGAACTTGGAGGTGCTGGTATTCTGGTTTTTCTAGCTATCTCTAATATTTATGTGTAACATATATTAATTTTCATGTATGTCTGTGCATGAGAGTTCAGAGGGCAGAAGAAGGCATCAGAAGAGGCTGTGAGTTGCCAGAAGTGAGTGCAGGAAACAAAACTGAGGTCCTCTGGAAAAGCAATATGGACTCTCACCACCTCTCCAGCCTCCTCCTGCAAATTCTCACGATGTCATCATCTCAAACCTGATGGAAGTGCCATGTCCAGGCTGCAGGGAGACCTTCTTTGCTCTACTCCCCTTGTCTTTTGAGGAGTTCAACCATGACCCCAGGTGTTTGACCCTCATCTGTAAAATAACGATAAAAATAATTCCTACGATGAAGGGAAGCTATGAATACTGAGTGGACGGAGAGCTGAAGAGACAATTCAGGTGGTGATGTGTTTGCCATACAAGCATAAGGGCCTGAGTTCAGACCACCAGCACCTACATTAAAAAGCACACATGATTACATACACCTATAATCCCGGCACTGGTAGGTGGGGATGGGAATTCCTGGGGCTCACTAGCCATCCAGCTAGCCAAACTGAACCAGCAAGGTCCAAGTTCAGAGAGAGACCATGTCTCAAAAAGACAAAGTGAAAAGTGATTGAAGAAGACACCTAAGATTGACTTCTGACCTCTACATACACAAACATGTAACCATGTCATACAAATGAAAACCTCAGTGAATTGATTTGGTCAAGTTCACAGAGTGCTTGGTAAATGCTAATCCATTCTAAGTGGCTGTTATTTGCCCAGACAGCTTGAAGCAGAACATTCCGTATTGTAAAGAAACTTTCAATTGAGTCTCCTGTGGCCTTTTCTGTATCCTGGGTCCCTCTTCCCTCAGTCGGAGGAGAGGTGAGTCTTGGCTCATCCCTCCAGCAAATGGGTTCAGCCAGGTCTCATCCCTCACTGCTCAGCCAGGTCCATAGTCCTCGTGCAGGGCCTGGCATCTTGCTCTTGGTGTGGTCAGAATGCTGCCTCCCTGAAACCATGCTCCAAACCAAGTGTGCTCCAGACTGCATTCCCGGAGCAATTGTTCAAAGCTAATAGCTGGGAGGCCCAGGGGTTCAGGGGCTCCACTGAACAATAGGTGTAGGGAGGGGCGGGCTTCCCAAAGGAAGGGGAAGAAAGGGCTGGGGGTGAGTTGGAGGTATGGCAGAGACTGAGAGCAAGCTGGCTGGACACTGGCCTTCCAGCGCTGCCCCCATAGGTCAGCTCTTCTCACAGTAAAATCCCAGCTCTTGTTTGTGAGCATTCTCTCATTCCCTTGGGTGAAAGAACGACACTCCCGACCTTCCTGGGTGCCTCTGCCAAAGCTGCCCCTTTCCTAAGTGTCACACTGACAGTGCCTTCTCTTTCTGCCATCCACATGCACCTGCTATTCCCTCCGTCCATCTTTACTGGGGTGTCACCTCAGTTGGCAAAGTCCTTACCAAATAGAAGGCCTTCAGTGGGACTCCTGCTCTGAGCTCTAGTGCAGCCCTCCTGGAAGACCAGCTAGTGAAGAGGCAGCCCAGCAGACCCGGGAGTCCTGCCCTGCTTCTGGGGCCCTGGGACCATGGCCCAGGTGGCTTTGTTCTGCCAGAGGGGGCGGAATCCAAGAGGGCAGGAAGAAGGAAGCATGTCAGCAGTGGGGGCCACTGTAAACAGAAAGCTGCACCTTCAGAGGAGTGTGATCTTGTGGGGCTCCTGCCAGGTGGTCTTCAGAACACCCCTTCTGGACTCCTGTCAAAGACCTGTGGCCAAGCCTGAGCCAAGAGGGAACACCTTAACAATGCAGACCGTTCAGAAGCACAGGGTGACAGTATTCCTCAGAAAGCTGGCTTTGGAGAGCAGACAGGGGGATGCACTGCCAAACTACCAGGTGACCCCCCCACATGATAAATAAAAGCACCATATAAAATGGGACTAAGCCCGGTGTGGTGGCCCATACATCTAATCCCAGAGCTCAGGAGGCCGAGGCAAGAGGATCACCATGAATTCAAAGCCAGCCTGGGCTATGCAGTTGAGGCTCTGTCTCAAAGTAATAAAAAACAAGGGCTAAGAATACAATTCAATTGTTAGAGTGCTTGCCTCACATATACAACGAGGCTCTGTATCTTATCCCCAGAATACTGTAACCCAGCATGGTGGGGACACACTTGTCATCCAGCTTGCTTATTCACACTTATATCCATCATGGTGGTACATACCTGTAATCCATTACGCCGGTTGGCAGCCTGACAATCTGAATTAGAGCCCTGGAACACATATAGTGGAAGAAGACAATGATCTGGAAGTTGTCCTCAGACTTCCATGAACAAAGAGACAGACAAACAGACACACACACACAATAAGTAAAGAAAGAAAAAAATGTGCAAGAAAACAGAAAAAGTTCATTGGAGCTGGAGAGATAGCTCAGTGGTTAAGAGCTTTAGGTTTTTTTGGTGTTTTTTTGTTTTGTTTTGTTTTATGTATGAATGTCTTACTGTACTCATGTCCATATACACATATGTGCAGTGCTAACAGGGGCCAGAAGGGGAACTGAAGTTCCACGTGGTAGTGAGATACAGTGTGGGTTCTGGGAACTGGACCCGGGTGCTCTGTGAGACCCATCAGTGTGCTAATCACACAGCCCCACACTCGCTCTTGCCGAAGAGCCAGGTTCAGTCCACGACCACTTGAGACTCCAGTTCCAGGGTCTCTGACACCCTTTTCTGACCTCCTCAGGCACCAGGCACACACATGGTACATGTACATACATGTAGGTCAAGCTTCCTACACATAAAATAAACCTTTAAAAAAGATTAGACATTCTCAGTCTGATAAATAACAGAGTTTGAGGCCAGCCCAGGAAAAATGAGACTCTCCAAAACTCAAACCAAAACACAAATCATAATTTCCAAGCTCAGCTGTGACCCTCAAGTCTGGCGGTGGGACATTCTGGCAATTTGTTTAAGCCCCCAATTCCCTGGCACACCACCCTGTGCAATGTGGCTGAAGACGGTCCCAGCTTACGGAACTCTTAAGCACTGGGGAAGTGATGAGCTGCAATGCGCAAACAGTCTTAGCCACAGGGTGGTATGCTGGCAACCCAGGCTGAGTGACAAGCATGACAGCAGCAGAGCCACACCTGCTAAGTGCTGCCCGTCGCCTGCTTTCTAGTGCTCTTGGAGTAGGTTCTCCAGAGCCTCCCCAGAGCAGAATAGACTGAGAATTTCTGTGCTCTGGGACCTGCTCCAGGGAACAGTGAGGATGTGTTTGGGCCTGTCCATACCCTCACCCCCTTGCCACCTCAAGTCACCCACTTGGCTAGCACCCCGTTTTCAGGAGGTGGGGCTGGCAGAGCCTCAGCCTTTCTTGCCTCGAAGGCACTGGCAAAGTTCAGGTGTTCTAGCTCATGCTGGCTCCTCCCCACCCTCCCCTAAAGGTCACTACCCAGGGAGCCTTGCCCTTTGGGGCATGCTCACAGTGGCCACAAGGATGTGAAGGGTGGTGCCTGGCATAGGATTTTGTATAAGGGAGTAGCCCCAGGGTGCTCAGCAACCCAGGCCCGTGGGTGTCAGGAAAACAAACCTTCAGTGTCCAGCATAGCCCACCCAGCCCTTCTGTCCCCTGGAGGTGGAGCCTGACAGTAACCCTGTGGTGATAGGGGCAAGAACTACACAGCCACGACCCCTTCCTCCCACCCTAGCCCTCTTTTGTAAACCCACCCCGCACAGCACACCGTAGGTGGAGGTGCCCTGGTGGTTCCGCCATGCCTGAGTGTAGGCTGGATAGGGCAAAGACCCTATCCTCTCAGTCAGGCGGGGGGCGGGGCTTGGTCCTTCCCTCCCTCTCTGTCCATTCCTGACCCGTGCTTAGTAAACTGCAGGCAGCAGGCAGGCAGGCTTGCAGCCAAGTTCAAAATCCAAAGAGGCAAGCAGCACTCTTGTGGGTGCCAAGCCTGGGGGTTAGGGTGTCAAGGGAGGGGAGAGCTGGGTCGGAGGCGTTGGTTCTCTCTATTGACCTCTCCCCTTGCTTGTGCGTGCCCTCTTTAGCAGAGGAGCCTCTGCCACGCCCCTCCTATCCTCCGGAGTGTGAGATGTTTGCAGAAGTCTAGGCTGCGGAAAGTGCCTCTGTGGAGAGGTGAGCTATTTGAAACCCATGCTAGGCTGGAAGGAGCAACAGCAGTCTGCAGCATACACCTGGAGCAACTGGGAGGGAGGGGTACAGGTGGAAGGCTGTGCTTAGGACTTACTATTCGCTGCAGTTACATATACAGGGCTTCCGGTGGGGTGCCTAGCATGGTGAGATGCTAGAAATGTCCATCGTCATGATCACAATGGAGATGAGTGAGGGTTCGATGTACTTTCTGTGAACTCAGTTCCCCTGAATGTAAATTAGTTTCCCAACCTCCACAGAATTGAGGGACATCTGCCTTTCCAGAAGAAGGGCCCATTTGGCTTCAATACAGAGCCCACTACCTAGGGAGAGTTGCCAGCTTCCCCTCTGCCTTGAGCCTTAGCTTGGGTTTTATTAATGCCCTGGTCCCTCTCCCAGCTCCAATTCTAAGAGACTCCCTCTCTCCATCCTACATTCTTGTGGGATGCTTGTAAAAATTCCGCCCGGAACTACTGTAAACTTACCTAGTACATAATGCAATTCACCCTGGGACACCCATTCATCTAGCAAGAATGTGCTGGAGTACATGGCTGGTATCCCAGCAACAGAATTGAGGCAGGAGGATTGAAACAAGTTCAAAGCCAACCTGGTCTATTACATAGTGAGTTCAAATTTTGCGTGAACTACAGAGTGAGTCCAGGACAGCCTAGGGATTAAGGCCAGTTTGGGCTACAGGGTGAGCCCCCGTCTCATTTTTCACCCTCCAGATGCCCCACCATACCAGAGGCTGGTACAGGAGGTAAGGTTGCAAAGAAGGAAAAAGATGTCAGTCGCAAGGCACTCGGAGGCAGGTTAACCACATCTAGGCTCTGTCCTGGAGTTTTTGACTCTACAGATGGGGAAGGTTCAAGAATTTTGTATATGGTTGGTTGGTTTGGTGTTTTTGAGACTCTGCCTCATGTAGGCTAGGTAGCCTCAAACTCACTATGTAGCCGAAACAAGTCTCTCTCTCTCACACACATATATATTTATAAACAGGTCATATAAATAATAGATAATTTCTATAATACATCCTTAAGTATTGCTAGGGTACACACTGGGAAGGAAAGGACAGCGAGGGGATTCCAGAGTCACACCAGGCAATACTGTGCCGGATTTGCTGGGAGCTAAGCAGGTGGCTGTGGACAGGACTAGTGCTGCTAGTGGAGGAAGAGCTTGCACAGAGGGCATTGTGGCCAAGTAAAGCTCAGAGAGAGTGGAGCTGGAGAACCAGGTCAGAATTAAAGGCCCGTGAGTTCTTCACAAGAGGCTGCATGAAAGGTCTTACACTAAGCAGAGACAAGCTTTGTACCTCAGGCTCCTTGCCAGGTTTGGGCCTTTCTCCCACCTCCCTCCATCAGCGCTGGGGCCCAGACAGTTGGGAGGGGAATTCAGAGACAGGCTTGAGTCTGGCCAGCTTCAGCCGCCAGGAAGCTCCACTATGCCTTTGACTCCTACCTGCTGTCCACCTTGGCTTCCCTTCATTCCTCGTGGTCAGTGGGAACCTGTTACCGATGCCATGCCAAGATGCCAGTGCCTTCTTGCCCCTAGAAGGTAGGATCAGAGCCACACACACCCTCTACCCACCTCCTCCCACGCAGGCGTTGTCTGCCAGGATGCTGACAGAGAAAGCAAGCGCAGGGAAATTTGAGCAGAAGAGCAGCAGGCCCATCTGCCCATCTGAGTACATGGCTCTGCCAGGATCCCCACCCCACCACTGCGGCGTCCCTCCTCCGGAGGCTGGTGTGCAGTAAGAGGCACTGGAGGAATCCATGCCCGGGGCCGGTGAGGTTCAGTTTGATTGGCATGGCACTGGTGAGTGCTCAACTCAAGGACCTGTCAGGTTGTGGTGCAGGGGTCAGAATGAGAGGGTTAGGGTGTACTTCAGTGTACCATACCTACAAGGTCATGTGAGCCTCACCTCTAGCTAGCACCAAACCACACTCAACACCCGAATAAGACCCCACACCTGTGCCTGCTGGGCAGCTGCTGCCCTCTACCTCCCCGCAGAACCATAAGAGCCAAATGAAGGTGGAAAAAAAAAAACTGTGCATGGTGGTGCACACCTGTAGTTCCAGCACTCAGGGAGGCAGAGACAGGTGGATCTCTGAGTTCGAGGACAGCAATGAGTCCAGCACAGCCAAGGCTACACAGAGAAAACCTGTCTCGAGAAAAAAAAAAAAAAAGCCAGATGACAGTTGGCCCAGCAAGCTGAATGTTTGCTACACAAGCCTGAGGATATGAATTCAATTCCCAGAGCCCATGTAAAGGTGGAGGAGAGAACCAACTCTAGAATTGTCCTCTGATTTCCACACGAAGCCATGGCACAGTGCTCCCCCATTAGTAAATAAACAAAAACAAACATTTAGAGATGAGCTGGGTGAACCTGACCTGAGGGACAGCAGGGTGTATTATGTGCACAAGGTGTCTAAGCTTCCCTACCTGGTTGTGCCTGCCCTCCATGTTCGTAAGGACAACCCCAAGTGTGGAAAAGAGACAATCACCACCCAAGAAAGCAATGTTCTGCACTCATGTTCTCAGCTGAAGGGTCTCCTTGAGCCCAGTGTGGCAGATGTAACACTAGTCAGAGCACACATGCCACCAGCTGTGTGGGATGAAAGGGTGGAGCCAGCAGCCCCTTACATGCCCATCCCAGCTCTGTCTCCATGGGTGCCCACACCCCTAAGCTTGCCCTCAGAAGAGTGCCAAGAATGCCAAGGAGTACTGCTGGGTGGGAGGAGAGAGCTGGCCATATCTTGGGGACACAGAGAATTCCATCCACAGGCATGTCTGAGGTCACACGATACCGAAGAAGGTGCAAGCAGAGCCTGGGAGCCCAGCCCCCACCCCGTATCAGACTAGGAATGTTCTGTATGTCTTCAGGGGAGGAACAGAAGGAGTCTGAAGCAGCCCTTTGGAATTTCAATTGTGCTCTGAACCCTCCACCCAGCCTGCGTGAGGGGGACACTTGTCTAGAGCACTTTCGGACCCGCAGGAGTGAACAGCTGGGACTTTGTGTAATGATGACGCACTGACATTTCTGGGCCAGGCCAAACAACGTGGGCACTTTACTCTCTAAGCGTGTATCCAAAGCTGCTGGGAAGGGGGAAGGATATTTGGAGCACCCGAGGGGAACGGGGGGGGGGGGTCCTCTCATCCTCACTGTGTCCCAGTGGGCAAGCAGCCTCGCCTTGCTACGTCTCAGTTTTCTCAGCTGTAAAGTGGGGTGAGCAGTGCCCGTTTCATGGGGTGAGTGTGGAGTTACTTGGTTGAGTGCAGCCCTTGGCATTCTCCTCACCATCTGGCTGTTATCACCGTTTGTGAGGAAGGCCTCCAGAGGATGGAGAAACACTTTCTCAGGCAGCCTGTGGAGAGGGCTGTGTGTGTCGAATTCACAGCCTGTGGGGCTTGCCTTTGTGAGTGACCTTGCGAACAATAGCTTTCTTTTATTTGGGAAGTTGAGTCTAGCTATACTGGGCTCTTGTATCTGAGCTGCAATCTTCCTGACTTGTTTACTGTGACCATAGGTGAGTTCCTTGCTGTCTCTGTACTTTAATTTCTGTAGTTTTGTTTCTTCATTACCTCTCTCTCTCTCTCTCTCTCTGTGTGTGTGTGTGTGTGTGTGTGTGTGTGTCAGAGTACACATGTATGGTGGTCAGAGGATAACTACTACCTTGTGGGTTCAAGCATTGACCTCCGGTCATCAGGCTTAGCAGCAAGCACCTCTACCAACTTTGCCATCTTGCCAACCCTCATCCCTTTGTTCTGCTCTACCGTGTTTTATGAATGAGAGATCAGGTGTTTCTGAAGAATCTGACAGCCGGGCCTTCACGGAGAGCACGGGCTCCTTCTGTCTTCGAAAGCTCCACCTTCTTGTTCTTTCCTTCTCAGCGTTTATCTTAAAAGTGGTGAGCACCTGTTTTGTTTTTGGACTTCAGGTTCTTCAGCTGGCTGTGTGAAATGCTGGAGTTCTGCCCTCCTAATCTGTCCTTGGCCGCTGTCTTCATCAGGCTTGCATGTGGCAGCTCAAACAATGATGCCTACCATGCACACTGCTCCACACAGGCACACCTTGTAAGCAAGCTGCAGGCCTCCGTCAGGGTTGGCTCACCTTTCCCCTTTAATACCTTTAACCCAACAGGCGATGGGAGAGAGTGGAACAGTGGTCAAGTTCAGGAAAGACAAGAAGGGTGACCCAATGGGACTCTGACAGACTGTTTCCATGCAGTCTGTGTGCATGTGAGACAGACCCACAGAGCACTCCAACACTGGACAGAGTGACTAGGTTGGGGTGGGTTATTAGTCACTGCTGTGATAGTTTGCATCTGAAGTGTCCCCTCCGGGCTCATGTTTTGAATGCTTCGTTCCCCAGTTGGTGACATCCTGGGAGGCTCCAGAACTGTGGGCGGTGGCACCTGTATGGCAGAAGCACATTATTGAGATGAGTTCTTCTGCTAGTTTGTCTGGCTGTCTAGTCCCAGGTCCACCATGATGTGAATGGCTACTCCACGTGTTCTACCACCTTTTCCCCGTCACGACGGGCCTTTCCTCCCTTGAGTCATCTCAGGTATTTTAGTCACAATGGTATAAAAGTAACCAATGCAGAGGGACTTTAGCTCAGTGATCAGACATGGAGGCAGCAGCCTGGGTTCACACTGGGTCTGGTGAGTTCCCTCAGCAGAGCAGACTGAAGCACAGCTTTGTGGAGTTTCAGGCCTGACTCTCCTCCAGCTCAGTCATTGGTAGAAGAAAATCCACATCCTCAGGACGTATGTGTGTGACACCCATCTGCAAGGAGCACCCAGGGCTGGTGAGATAGCTCATTAGGTAAAGGCACTTGCTGCCCAGTCTGACTACTCTTGAGTTCAATCCCCAGGACATACATGATAGGCGAGAACTGGCATGCCTCGGCATGCACCTCTAGCGCGCACACGCCCGCACACCCGCGCACACACATACACACGTAATTAAAAAGTGTTTTTGTAAACAAGGCCTCCCAAGCTGAACAGAGCTACCCTCCCGGGATGCCCTGGAGGAACAGGTCTATGCCAATACAGCCATCAGGTTTGGAGTCTGGCATAAAAACACATTGTGAGTAGTTCACATAGGAAAGCTGACTAGGACTGTTCTCCGTGGCAAATCTTGAGGGTACTACGTTCAAGTCCATTTTTTTTCCTTATATATATATTTTTTTAATTTTTTTTCTTCACAATTTATTCATTATCTATCCTGATTGAAGCCCCTCCCTCAACTCTCCCAGTTCCACCTTCCCTCCCTCTTCCCCTCGTCCACTGAAAGGGGGAGTTCTCCACCATTGCCATCTGCCCATAGCTTGTTAAGTCTCATCAGGACTACCTGGATCCTCTGCCTCCATGGCCTGGCAAGGCTGCATCACCAGGGGTGAGTGATCCAGGAACAGTCAGCCGAGTTCATGATAAAGACAGCCCCTCGCTCAGAGATCCACATGGAGACTGAGCTGCCAATCGGCTACATTTGAGCAGAGGGTCTAGG
The DNA here is from genome assembly GCA_028658305.1 of Pachyuromys duprasi. NCBI lineage: Eukaryota > Metazoa > Chordata > Mammalia > Rodentia > Muridae > Pachyuromys > Pachyuromys duprasi. The sequence continues at coordinate 11,736,561 of CM053757.1, read as the reverse complement.
TCCTCTGTATGCATGGTCCTCTATTGGTACGTCAGTCTCTGCAGGACCCCCTGGGCTCAGATTTTTTATTTTTGTTGGCCTTAGTTTAGTTTTGTTGTGTGGGGTTCCTGTTCCCTCCATGTCCCTCTAGTCCCACCCCTAAGTCCATTATTTAAGGTTTATTGTATGTGTATGAGTGTTTTGCCTGCAGCATGTATGTGCACCACATGTGTGCCTGGTATGAAGTTCAGAACAGAGCACCAGTTCTCCTAAAACTGGAATTACAAATGTTGTAAACCACTATGTTGGTGCTGGGAATCAAACCAGGTCCTCTGGGAAAGCAAGTGCACAGAACTGCAGCCACCCTTCTAGCCTCTTTGAAGGGCTTTCTAGTCTCCACCCACAGGACTTCGATTTTCCAGAGGGACCAGACTGTTTCTACGTCATCTTCTCCCTACCCCATCTTTAATACAGGATCTCATATAGGCCAGGCAGTGTCAGGCTCCATGTTTAACTGATGACCTTGAACTTCAGATCATCCTGCTTCTCCTTCCTGGGTGCTAGGATTAAAGATGTGTTCTACCATACCACGTCACGTGTGTGTGTGTGTGTGTGTGTGTGTGTGTGTGTGTGTGTGCTTGCGTGAGTTCACATAGACTAAATGCCCTCACAGGTAGAAAAGGAGGACATTGATTTCCTTGGAACTGGACTTACAGACACTTGGGCCTTGATGTAGGTTCAAGGAGCTGCCCTGTGCTACAGGAGCAGTATGCTCTCATGTTATTGTTATGAATTGTAATGCAAATATTTTTGGAGATAAAGGGTTGTTCAAAGGGTCGTGATTCACAGGTTGAGAACCACTGCACTAAAGGCCCTTTGACCCCTAATTGGAGCAACATCCTTGATAGGCCACAGCATCAGATTAGAACCCAAGGCTTAGTTACTGTCCATGCTGTTGTGCTGAATTGATGAAGGAATTCATTAAGGGAGCAAATGAGAGGAGGTTTTTTCCCCGTGGATGTGTGTTTGCAGAAGCTGGAGCTGACTCTATGGTTCAAAGGGTACCAGCACTTGCTTGCAAGCCTGGTGACCTAAGTTCCATCTCCTGGGCCCACAGAGGTTGGAAGGAGAAAACAGAAAACAAAGTTACCCCCTATCTCTCACACACACACACACACCAGCACTCAGGTGGCAGAGACTGTATCAACAAAGTTTGAGTCTAGTAAGGACCACACATCAAGACCCCCATCTCAAAGAACAAAACAATGAAAATTTGTCAAGATCATGAAAAACAAGGAATGATGGGATACTAGAAGACAACAACAAAAATGAAAAATGCATTCTAATCCAATGTGGATTGGATTCTAGACCAGAAAGAGGAAGGAGATGGAAAAACTCTAGGATTTAGTTGGTGGAAATACGTGAATATTAACTTCTTAGTTTTGGCAAATTCTCTGTAACATGTAAGATGCTGGTAATCAGAGAGCTGAGTGTGGTAGCACAGCCTTTAGTCAGTACCTGGGAGGCACAGGCAGAAGAATCTGAGTTCAAGACTAGCCTGGGCTACACAGTGAGACTCTGTCTCAAGAAAAAGAAAGAAAATTCAGGTACACTGGGCAAACAGCATCATGGTTGTGAGCCACCCGTGTGGACATTAGGAATCAAAGCTGGGTCCTCTGCACCAACAGTAAGCACACTTAAGCACACTTACTGGAGAGTAAGACGCCTTTCCAGTCTTCATTATACAGCTAGCTGGCACAGGCTAGCTAGCCTGTGAGCTTCCCGGCGATCCTGTTTCTGCCTCCCTTCCCGCTGTAGGAGAGCTGGAGATAGAGGTGTGCACCACCTCGTCTAGCTTTTTAAAAAAAAAAAAAAAAAAAAAAAAAAAAAAAAGGTCCTGGCTGTGAGGTTCGGGGACTGAGCAGCACGGGATTACCAGCTATCTCAGCTGCTCATGTCTATTACTTTTGCACTTGTCTATAAATCTGAAATTACTAGGAAATGAACCCCGGATCTTAGTAAGTCACCGCCGGAGTCAGATCCCCAGCTCATATTCTGAACGCTTAAATAGTGAGGACAGAAAGACAGGGAGGGACACGGGAGGAGGACAGGGAGGAGAGAGCGAAGAGAAGAAGCCTTCTGTGGGAGCCCCAGGGATTCCTTGAGGAATCCCGTCCTATCTCTCAGGACCTCCCACGAGCCATCTGCCCCCAGGAACTAGCTCAAAGAGCTGATTTACTTCCGTTCTGTATCTTCACATTTTCAAGAAGACAAGAAAGGGAGATAAAGACTCTTTTATTTTCTTTTCAGCCTTCTCCAACGTTCTGCCATTAACACACCTGCGCGAAGCAGGAGCCAGGGCAGGAACAAGACACAGGGCGGGGACAGAGCGCGGTGCCGCCACAAGGGGCGTGATGCCCGCAGGCTACGGAGTCTCCACAAGGGGCGGCGCCACAGTAGGGGTCCGGACCTCCATAAATTGCTGAGCCTTCATAGGGGGAACCGAAGAGGGCCGGGTTGACACCAGAGGTTATGCTGGCGCAAGGTGCGTAGCCGCTAGAGCAGTTGTAGCCCACCAGGCGGGGCGTGCTGGGGAAAGTCTTGCGCATGCGCATGCACTTGTCCTTGTCAATGCTTAAGGTGTTGGCCTTGATGGCCAGCTCGTGCTCCAACCGGGACTTGGTCATCACCAGCAGCTGCAGCGTGTCTTGTGTCTCCTGAAGCCTCAGCTTGAGCGTCTGTAGGGTGTCGTCTATGGTGAAGACTTCGTTCACGAGCCTGGGGAAGGGGGGCGGGCAGAGAGAAGCCTCCATGACTCTCCCCTTTCAGCACAGCCACCCTTGTGTGGCAGGGAAGGTGACTCAGGATGGCCACTGCAGTGCAATCCTCAGCCTTAGAGGGAGGACACCAAGGCTGACAAAGCATGAAGAAGGAGACATAGTACAGCAGGAAGAATCTGTCAATGAGTTAACCATGCGCATGCCCCCAGGACCAGCAGTCCAGCCTCTACTTCTCCAACCTGAACTGAAGACACCAACCACAGCAACACTGTCCATACAAAGGAATGATTCATTCTGTGTTTTGTCTCTAAGATGGTGTCACTATGCTGCCCATAGTGACATTGTCTCCAACTCTAGTGCTCAAGCTGTCCTCCTGCCTAAGCCACTCAAGCATAGCTGGCCTCTTATGTGACTTGTTTTGTGTTGCCTTTGTCCTTTCTGGTAATCTCTCCCCCCCTCCCCCCCCCGTCCCACCCCCGCAACACACATCCCATTTTCTCCTTCCCTTTCCTCTTCCCTTTCCTGGTTTCACATTTCCTTCCTCTCCCAAGAGTTTCCATTATAGGCATGAGTCCTGCTCTGTCAGGTGTATTTTAAATGAGGGTTGGGTACTTGGAAAACATGGTCTCTGAAGGTGACACATGGACCAGCCTCATTTACGTATGAGAACAGGTACATATGAGAACAGGAACATGGCGACTTTTGCTCAGGTCTCTTTTCCAGCTGGAACACACATCCAAGTTCCTCTTGGCTCATAGGTTCACACCTCAGAGAATTATGGCTCCTACCCAGTGGAAGCCACCTGTCCTGGAAGAGAGCCCCCTCCCCCCCGGCAGCCCACAGCCACTGGACAACTGACTCAGAGGAACTGAAAACTACAGCACAATGGAAAGATCCCTGGTATGGACTGTGTGCCTCAGAGCCATGGTGGAGGTGGATCTGAGGCCAGCCCCCATATTGTCTCATACCTTACCCCGTTTCCCTAGGCTCTGCCTCTGCAGAACTTTCCAGAAGTACTGGAAGGGGTTATGGGGGGGGGCAATAAGAATGAACATGTGGGGACCAAGGAGAGAAGGTCCCACTGTTAAGAAGGACTCTGAGTTGCCCAGGCTGTCCACTCATGACAAGCCCAGGAGCCACATAGGGCTGAAGAGCACTTGAAATGTGGCCTCTTGATTCAGAAGCTTATTTAAAAAAAAAACAAAAACTAAACCCCTCTATTCATTCAATTCATAGTCTACCTTTTAAATTAAATTTTAAAAACTTTTAAAGACAATGTCTCATGTGGCCTAGGCTGGCCTCAAACTTGATGTAGCCAAGGATAACCCTGAGATGAGCAGGAATGCAAATGCAAGCAGGTACCTCTTCCATCACATCCTAAAGTGAGAGATGCTGAAGGCACCAAGGGGCCAGGGCTGTTCCTTGCTCTATGGTCCCCTTGGCCTTTCAGAGGAAACAAGAGGGTTTCCTGAGGAGTGAGGTGGTGCTGAAGGGTGGGGGAGCTTCAGAGAGTGACACATTAAGAATGAAGCCCGGATCTCTACACCTCCATCCGGCTCATAGCTGAGGCGTGGACCAGTTGTCCTGACTGGCCCTCAGGTGCAGGGGTTTCTGCTGCAGCTACACGGCTAAAGAAACGCCGTGCCTCTTACTTTGGCTACCACCCAATTGAAACTACAGTTCCCAAGAAATTGAAGTTCTCCCCCCCACCTCTCCCCCAGGGGTTTAATGATGAGGGGAGGAAAGGGCTGAAGACAGGAGGAGCTCAGGAGCTTTCATGCAGTTCTAATGACCTACCAGACTACCCTATGGGAGAGAGAGGAGCTTAGACAATGACGGATGAGACCACATGTGATCAGGGCTGCTATGCAGTGTTCTTCTCCTCTATTTAACCCTAAACCTCATGTCAGAACCCTGAAGATAGACGAGGGAAGTAGGGAAAATGGGCCTCTGGAAGTGTTCCTTTCACCAATGTGGCTCCACTGAATAAATCACCTGCCTGTGCTTTTCAGTTATTGTCTAACTGACCTGTCAAGATGAGTAGACAAACCTGCTTGTTAGACCACTAGGGAGAGCCCAGGCTCACATACCTACAATGTCAGCAACAGTGAGGCTTCTGCGGCCCACCCTTCTCTTCCTGAACTCCAACAGTCCTCCCTGCCCACACTCACTTGAACTGTGCTATGTCCCTGCACAGCTCCACATTGGGTCGTCGGGTCCTGCATGCCAGCCTGGTGTGGGCCACCTTCATGGGACATTCCTTGGCCATGATGGCTCTCTCCAGCAACATGATGGTATTTTCTGCCTGGAAGATCTCCTGAAGTATCTGTGGGCATGAGGAGACTGTCACAGCCTGCCAGGACCCTCTCACTTCCTCCTCTTGGGGAAGGCAGGGAACTGAAGTCACCTCAGGACCTCTGGCCTGGCCTTTCCCCAACCCTGAACACCTTTGGGGCAGGAAGTGTGATTTGGGTGGCCTTCAGAAACTGCCACTACTACTGCTTGTCACCATAACACTGAGCGCTGGGGCTGGGTCAGTACCAAGACTGATTTTGGTTTTAAAACTCTACTGGAGTACTGTTCAGTGGGAAGAGAGGGAGGAAAGAAGGGAGGGGGAGGAAGAAAAGAAAAAGGAAAAAGGAAAGGAAGGAGAGAGGAGAGAAGGAAGAAAAGATGTGTGTAGGGGGGTATTTTCTAAAATCTATTCACAGAAGCAACTTTCCCCATATCATGTTGCCATTGTTCCATTCTATAACAATGTGAATCCCAGCAGAGACAGGAGGAAGCCTGCTGGGATGAGAAATGTCATGTCTTGATGTGGGTAGAGGTTTCAGAAGTATGAAACTGGAAAACCCTTATTAAAATTCATTGGGCTGTATGCACTTTTTTTTTTTTTATCAGACTTGTTACACCTCAGTAGAAAAGCAGATGAAAGTCTGGGATGTAGCTTGGTGGCAGAGTGCTTGCCCAGCATGCGTGAGGAAATTAGAAGGTCACAAAGGAAAAGATCAGTGAAGAGTTGGTGTCTGTACTGACTATATGGAAGTCATTACGTGTCCTTATATACTTCTATGTGTTTGAAACTTTCCGTAATAAAAATGAAAGAACATGAACTGGATATGTCTGCCTAATGCCCTGGCTTCCATCCCCAGGACCAGCATACTCCTGTAGCCTCAGGAGATGAAGGCAAGAGGATCACAAATTCAAGGAGATCCTTAACTACAAAGGAAATTTGAGACCAGCCTGAGCTACGTGAGATCTTTATACACATGTAAAAATGAAACAAGAGGATGAGTTTGTCAGTAAAGAACAGGCACACTAGGCTGCTGTGTACTGAAGGGATGCATGGCCACTCCTAAGCTTGCATAGGGCTGAGTGGACGCTAATACCTGGAATTTCGACACTGACAGAAACAACCACTCTGCGCCCTCGGCCAGCAGGCCTAGGTGTAAGAGCAGCTGTTTCCCATGGCACTCTCCCGTGAGAATGCTCTTTGTGGATGTGTTGTGCTCTCACTCTGGCCCCTGAATCACCCAGTGCCAAAGATGCACGAGTTCTGTTCCCGCCTAAAAGTAATGCTCTCCACAGGCTTCATTGCCAGGGTGTTCTGCAATTATGCATCCCCACAAAGAGTTCAGTTCCATACGGCCAGACATTCAATAGTGCCTAAAGAAAAAAAAAATACAGGATCTCCACTATGATAATTGTTTGATATTGCTTAATCCATCTCCACTATGATATTGTTTAATCCAGCTTTACTGTAAATAGATGTTGGCTTTGGGGGTGGCCATCTTGAAATCAGACCCAACTCATAAAGGGCTGTTCACTATTTCTACTCTGCCAGTCCAATAGTGAGGGGCATAAAAGCCAAGGAAACTACTAATAAAATATTGCTGGGAAAGTCCCATCATCCAAACTGGGGGGGAGGGGGTGACAAGAAAGACATGGAAGGGGGGAACCAACTTCATCAGAAGAGCACCCAGCTACACTACAGGACACCTGGCTACCTCTGATTCCAGATACACAATAGCATGTGTCCTGCAAGAGTGAATGTTGCCACTCTCCAAAGTGTATATACGTAAAGTGCATATATATGGAAACCCTTACTCCTATGCCGGCTGTTGAAAGTGGAACATTCGGAAATTGAATAGATCATGAGGTGGGGACCTTTCTGTCATGCAAGAAACAACAAGATATCAACAATTTTCTAATCCACCAGACCCCTGCCAGGCTGTCTGATGCTGGAGATTTGCAGCCTCCCAAACTGTGGCTTTCATTTTGGGGGTGTGAATTTGCCTATTTGTTTTCTTTTGAAATAAGGTCCTACTATGTATCCGGGGCTAGGCTGGAGCTCGCAGCCCTCCTGTGAGGCTAAATACACGCATCTGAATAAAATCCACTATTTATAACGTATCCAGTCTATGCTACTTATAACGGCCCAAATGATGCAAGACATGCCCCTGTTATGGCACGGCATGCTCTGACATTCCAAAAGGGCATATTCTGACCTTCAGGCATACCAGGGTGTCCGATTTGCTAAATTTGAGAAGCCCGCTCAGTACACAGACTAAATGAATGACAGTGAGCCTGGAAGTCTGTATTTGTTGCCAATGATTTCCTCTTTATTTTTATTTTAAGCAAGGTCTTAGTAGATAGCTAAGGTAAACCTCTGATTCTTGGTCCTCCTGTATCAGCCTCTGGAGTGCTAGATTACAGACCTTAGCATGCCTTGTTGCAGCTCTTTCTTACTGATTCTTCTGGGTTTTTTGTTTGTTTGTTTGTTTGTTTTTAAGGCAACCTTACTATAGCCCAGGCTGCCCTCAAATTTAACACAATCTTTCTGTCTCAGCCTTCAGAAAGCTAGGGTTACAAGCATGTGCTAGTCAGCTAGCCCATAAACTGTCCCTTCTAAATAAATTTTTAGCTTAAAGGTTGAGGTGACTCTATTCAAACTGAGGTGCACGGTAGTAATCAGTGCAGGCAGGTACTGGCAAAGTGGTCACGGTGAACGATCGGGGGACTCCTCTCCATGTGTACATAAATAAGGCAGGGATGGAGTTCACGTGGAGTTGCATCCGTGGTGACACAGGGGACAAGGGTGTGAGGACAGGAGGGTATGTGGAATCTCTTTCTCCTGCCTCCTGTTCTTCCTCAGGCCCTAGGCTGGAAGCTCATGGTTGCTTATTTCTTCACACACTGTTGCCCCTCCTGGCTACATGTCTTGATCAGACCTGTCTGTGGGTTTTTCACAACATTGGGGTTTTCCAGAACCTTCTGCTACAGCCCACTAATGATTCATACCCGGGGCATATCTGCCCAGGCCCAGGTGGGTGTACCTGCTGCCAAAAAATGTTCCCAACAGTCTCTTATCTAGTCTGTCATAAGTTCCACTGAGACACAACCCCTGCTCAAGCTCTGGAAGCCTTGCCTGTCTCCAGAATCTCGAGTGGGAAATCTATCCTCCAAAAGTCTGTGGGCTGTGATCCCCAAACCAACTGTGTGGCCTAGCCAGGGTCTGGGCCTTCCTGCTGAAGAGGAACCGTCAGGGCCCATCACCCAGAGCCCAATCAGAGTGGCCTTCCTGTTGAGCAAAGTACTTCTGTCAGGTTTTTGTCACAACACTGAGAAAGGTAACACTGAGGTAACCCTGAGACTGACCCAGCCCAATTCCCCTTTGCCATCATTACTAATACACGCACCATGTGCCTTTATAACGGCACATTAAATGAAGAGCCACACAGCGAACATCACAACAGGGGTCCTGGAATGCAGAGAGCGCTGCTAGCCGGACAACAGAGTGAGTAAAGACACAAGCTAGGAGTTTCACTGACCCACATGTGCCAAGAGCTCCACAAGTGATAATTCATCCTCTTTATCAGGGCTAAAAGGAAAGGCAAAGCGCCCAGTCCCAAGAGTTTCCTTTAGCTGGGTGTTGTGGTGCATTCCTGCCATCCCAGCGTTTGGGGGGTGGAGGTGAGAGCGCCAGTTCAAGTTCATCCTCAGTGAGGCCAACCTGGGCTACCGAGACCCTGACTCAAAAAGGAATGAATGAATGAATAAATAAGTAAATAAATGATTTGAGGGTAAAAGCACTTGCTGTCCTGCTGATGGCTTCAGCTCTAGCCCTAAGACCCTTATGGTGGACAGAGGGAGCTCACTCCTCAAGTCTTCTGATCTCTACACATGTGCTGTGGCATGTGCAGACACATACACACAAAATAAGATGCATACAAATAAAAGTTTCTTTTTAAGAAGACCCTATAGTTCAAGGGGAAAAACACTATCTAAATAATAAAAGCCAGTCCTGGATTTCCTGGCTGACACTGGAATGTGTTCTGGAGATTCTTCAGAACAGCTGTTCAGCTCTGCCCCACTGAGGCACTGACCCTGTTTGGGGGAAGACTTCACAGATTCCTCAGTGATTTACAGAAACCCCCGGGTGACTTAGCAGTGCAGAACCACGGGGGAGGGGGTGCGGGGTGACAGAGGAGCAGGTAAACTGTAGGGGTTCTCAGCAGGAAGGCGCTGTTAATCGCTTCACTGCAGGTGGGGATGTGGGGTTAAACCCAGACTGGCTGTCCCAGCAAAGAGAAGCAGGGTAGAGCCTGTGACATTTGTTCAAGATTTATGCGTGAGACCCACCAGTGCCTCCCACAAGGGACCTGGCAGAGGGGAGCCGCCACCCACACCCCAGGACTTGCAGGTTCCTGGGAGAAATGTATAGACAACTTTGAAACTGAACCCCCAGCCCCAGAGCTGTGGTTCTTTCTACATGGCTCAGACTCTGCAAACATCCCAGACAGGAAGTCGGGAGCCCAAAAGGCCTCTAGAGGGGAGAGCCTGGGCAAGTTGGCACATGCCAGTGAATGCAGAGCCTCAAGCTCCAGGTACTTACTAAACACATGTAACACGCGCATACCTACATGCAGAGTGATTGTCTCCATACTCTACTACCTCCTTTCAAGGCACTCCCGCCTGCCCCCAGAGTTCTGATATCCCCACATTTATATCAAATGCAGCAGGTTGCAGGGCCTGGTGGCACACATCTGCAATCCCAGCACTCCACAGAGGACAAGTCCAGGTCCTGGACTAAGCTCTGAAAGCTGTTCTCAACAAGAGCAAAGAAGAAAACTCAAGCCTACAGGAGCTGACCCTGAGGGATTCCTTCTCACTTCATTCACCTCTTTCAGGCCGTGGCTAAAACGTCTAGCAGGCTTCCTCTGCACTCCATTAAACAATGTTTAGAACTTTAGCAAATGTGTCAGTCCCTTTCTTTGAGACACAGACATTACAAGGCCTACTCAAGTTTACAGCGACGCTCAGAGCAGAGGTGGATGTCCTCTGGAGAGAGCACTTTTCTCTCCACCCCCTACCCCAACCCCCCTCCCCGCCCCCAGGCCTGGTTATACTACACACTCACATAAACACGAAAGCAAGCAAGATGGCACAAACACACCACACATCACACACACACACACACACACTGCTGGCTGGCATCTTGGCTCTAGGCTCTAAGGGGCTTCCCTGGAATGTTCATCTTTCTGTTCCCACAAAGCTCTGGAAAGAGGCTCCCAGGCAGTTTGGCTCACCCCAGAGGTTGGGCGGGGCCTCTGGGGATTGGACCCAGGGGGTCACCCCATGGGTGGAGTCTTGGCACACTGGAACTGGCAGCTGCCAGGCTTTTCCTGCCTTGGCTGGGAGTGGGAATTCAGTTGGGAAAGAGCAGTGAGAGAGGGGGCCTGCCTCACTCCTCTGCACCCCTCCAGGCAGGGTAGGGAGCCCAGGAAGGGAGTGTCCTAAGCCTCCCTGGTGCAGAGCATCAGAGAACAGTTCCCTAAAACTCCATCTCCCTAAAACTCACGTATTGCAGTCACACACAGTTTCACAGGCCAGCTACTGTTCTTACTTGCTGTGTGACCTGGTGAGCTTCCCAGGCTCTCTGGGCCTAATGCATTTATGCTCACCATCTGCAGAGCCCTTCCTAGTTGCCAGGGGCTGGCTGCAGGGTATGTTTTCTTTTGTTGGTCAGACTGGCAGAATTACAATAACCCACTAACATGAGATAATATGTAGGGGATTGATTCCTGTGTTGGTCTGGTCTGGACTGAGGATGTTCAGAGAGCTGGCCAAAGCAACTCGGGATATGTCTGTGAGTGGATTCTAGAAGACAGTCCCACAGTGAATGGGCCTCATCCATCAAAACTCAAATTGCATGAAAGTACAGAGAAAGGGTAGGTTTTTGTCTTCTCTGGAGCTCTGAGGCCATGCCTGCCTACACCAGAGGTCTTTGCTCCAAGACTCAAGTTCACTGGTGGCACAAACTCAGGTCTTACTTTTAGGGGATTAAGCTATAGTCTACTCTGAGGTAACTATCCAGTGCCCCTGGACTGGGGACCATGAACTCAAGTTGCATGATGGAAGAAGTGACTTTTCATAGTCACAGGATAAAACAGTCACAGATTTGCCAAATTCATTGCTGGGGACAGCAGGTTGGCAGGTCACAACAGAACGGGAAACCTCCCCTGTAGGTGCTGCCTGATGACCACCTTAGCTTCTGGGCCTGTAGGAGCTAGAAGTTTGCTAAAATGGTCCATTTCGAAGGTCCCACCTGACCACCACACAAAGATGAGAGGTGAATACCTACTAAGGGGATGATAGATGGTCCAGGATAATCTGTCTCTGGGCCTGCAACTTCCAGCTCTCCGTAATCACCACGTTCTTCACCATCAGCCTGGAAGACTCCTAACACAGGTGTGGCTGTGTTCTGGGAACTCCAGTTCAAGTCTTCATCCTGGGGTTATGCTAACCACTAGTATTTCTGGATATTTTCTCTTTTCTTCTCTCTCTCTCCCTTTTAAAAATTTATTTATGGGGCCTGGGGGCAGCACTAGTGTGAACCATGGCACAAAAAAACAAAGAGGTCAGAAGATACCTTCTGGGAGTCAGTTCTGTCCTTCCATCATGAGATCTTAGAGTTGACCTCAGGCTGTTGGGCTTGCCCAGCAAGTGTTTTGGCCCACTGAGCCATCTCTCCAGCCTTTCTTTTTGAGACAGCATCTCAACTTTGTGGCTTAGGTGAGCCTAGAATTCATGGTGATCCTTCTGCCTCAGTCTTCCAAGTACTTAGACCACAAGTATGCACCACCATATCTGGCCATATTTTCTTTGTAAGTTTTCAAGCCAGCCCCTTCCAGATGGCTCAATTTGGCCTTTGTAGTATAAGGGCTGCCAGACTATGTGGGGATGGATGTGGCTGTGTTCAATAAAACTTTACTTATACAACCAGGTAGAGGCCAAAATTTAGCACTAGGCATATTAGTTTATAATTTTCTCTCACTAGAAACCATCACAAAGGGAGTCATGATCCCTCAATGCTACAGGCTTCTGGGATTCAGAGAACAGTTACTCTATAACAGTGGTGATCTCCAACTATAAAATTGCTTTTGTTGCTACTTCATAACTATAAGTTTTCTTCTGTTATGATTCATATAATTTTTGGAGATAGAGGTTTGCCAAAGGAGTCACGAACCACAGGTTGAGAACTGCTGCTCTACAGCCTTGCAAGTCAAAGTGTGGGCCAGAGACCATTGAAGTCTGAAAGCTTGCTGGAAAGGGCAGACTGTCTGTCCTCAGTCTAAACCTGCTGTCATGATCTGTGTGCTAACAAGACTCTCAGGTGATTTGACTTGCATGTTCAAGGACAACATCTGGGGTTGATGTGTGCTTTGAGGACAATCTGGTTAAGTTTGCAAGATGGAGGTTCGAGGCTGGGAACAGGACTGGTAAGGAAAGAGGCAGAGAACCTCTGGAAGGTAGAGCCAGCGCTCACAGACTACAGAGTGAGATGGGGCTGGGGTCAGTGCCATTATAGCTTGCCTACCCAGCAAAATCCAGAGGGACCTTCTAGCAGAGAGGCCTTGTAGCCGATAAATTACCCAAACGGGCACCACCTCTGCTCTGTGTGGTCTCTGGCAAATCCTGAACTCCCAGCCTTAGTTCCTCCATCCGTTACTCGGCAACAGCGACAGGGCTAAGGAGTCTGCTTTCTACCCCTGTTCCCAGCAGGAAGAACCACTAGCACCTGCTAAGAGGTTGCCTGTCAGCAAGCTCCCCTCAGCCACAATTCAATAGCAGAGTGCTTGCAGAGCATGCACAAAGCCCTGGGTTCCATCTTGCCACTGGGGACACTGCTTGGCCCTGTACAGTGTGGAAGGCAGTAATGCCATATTGGGACTCTGCTGGGTAGAGAAGTGTGCTGCTCTTTCGGCTGGAACACAGACCACAGTGCTGGCTTTGAAAGGGGGTGGGGTGCATGTGGCAGAATTGCCTGCCTCCTAAGCTCTCTGCCTGCATCTTGCCTTGTGACAGTAGAAGCCTCCAAGGCCAGGGACTGAGTTTTGATGTGGAGAGAGGATTTGGCTCCAGCTGGCAGTCGACCTTCCCCAGCTTTGTGCAAACTTGCAAATTTATTGTTTTCCGACTTGCACGAAGCCAGGGATTTCCAAGGAGATGCCTGGCTTGATCCAAACAGACTCCTCAGCTTCCAAAAGGGGCAAGAAGCCTGGAATAATTTGGATGTGGGCGAGTCAAATAGTGGGACATTTTTAGTTTCACCCAAAACCAGAACCAAAAAGTGGAGAGAGAAGGGCTCAGGAACACTGCCAGGACCTCAGGACATGGATGGCCTGTACCAGGGCCCTCCAACTCCGAAATGTGGGGTTCAGGGGCAAGGGAGGGAGGTGGCTCAGTGGTTAAGAGCACTTGCTGCATAAGCTCAGAGACCTGAGTTCAAATCCTCAAGGCCCACAGGGAAAAAATGGGTGCAGTCCTGTGCTGCCTGTAACCCCATGCTGAGGGGAGCAGAGATGGGAGGGCCTCTGGGACTGTCACCTCAGTGTCACATTCAGTGAGAGACCCTGTGTGTGGGGGTGGGGGGAGGGTGATAGAGCAGGACACCCTCAGCAGTTGTGACAAGACAAAATGTCTCCAAACTTTGACAGTGGTGCTCCTCAGGCATTGCTGCGGCCAGGGCTTGCTCAGTGTCAGTCTATTTGAGCGATCACTTATAACCCAGATCTGCTCCTGACAGGGCCTGTCTCTCTCCTTCTCTGCCTCCAACTTGTGGGCCAGGATACAAGCTCTTAGCTACTGCTCCAGAGCTACGCCTCCCTGCCGCCTGCTGCCCTTCTCCCCATCATGATCACCACGGACCAACCCCCCTGAAACTGTAAGTAAGCCCCCAGTTACGTGTTTTCTTTCATGAGTTTCCTCGGTTACGGTGTCTCTTCACAGCAACAGAAAAGTAATTAAGACACCAACTCAATGAGACCTCTGGAGGTAGAGCTGGTCATCTCCATTCCTCCACCTGCCTGTCATCTGCCTGCTGTATCTTCTCGTGCATTCCTGTTCTGTACAGCTGTTAAGATTATTCATTCCTTCTCATCATTGTTGTCATTGTCATATCATAGGAATTGTCACCAATGTCCTCCTCTTTCTCCTCCACTTTCTCCTCCTCCTTTTTGGGATATGTGTGTGTGTGTGTGTGTGTATGTGTGTGCATGTGGTGTGTGCTTACGTGTGTGAATGCTTGCTCACACATGTGTGGGGCATGTGGGTGTGGGTGCATGTGGTAGCCTGAGGTTGGTCTAGATGACCTTCCTTGGTTGCTCTCCACTTTCTTTACTAAGGTAGGGTTCTCTTGCAGAAGCCAGAGTTCTCCAGTTCCAGCTAGCCTAGGTGGGCACTTTGCTTTGGGAAGCCCGGCTATGCTCCCAAGTTCTGGGATCAGAGGTGGGCCGCCAGGCTGACCAAATTGTTATGTGGTGCTGAAGATCCAAGCCCTGATCTCCATGCTTGCACAGTAAGTGCTTAGCCATTGAGCCATCGCCTCAGTCCTTTCTTACAGCCCTAGAGTCTGCAATTCCCTGGAACTAATTTCCAAAATCCCTTGGCTGGACCCAAATTGAGGTAGGTGCTCCATGTTTAGTCACTCTGCTTATCTGCACACAAGTTTGCCTTTCTACATTTTAGGTTTTAAACTTGGTGTGCATAGGTATTTTGCCTGCACGTAGGCACCACATGTATGCAGTGCCTGAAGAGGCCAGAAGATGGTGAGAACACCCACTGTAACTCCTGTTACAAATTACAAGTGTTTGTGAACGACCATTGTGGGTGCTGGAAGAACAGCTTGTGCTCTAACCGCTGGGCCACCTCTCCAGCCTTCTCTACACTGTTTAGAGCTAAGGCTCTTTCATGGCATACCGAGTGTCGTGTTTAAGGCCAGCAGGGCCAGGCCAGCGGCTTTGCTTCCCAGGACTTGGCCAGATTTAGAAGCCGTCAGTAGCCTGGCCCTCGCCACAGTGCGGAAGGGACTCGGCTGCTTGGGAAGCAAAAAAGCATTTCCAGAGAAACCGCACTGTCAAACAGAGAGGCTGGCCTCGACTCCACCTACTGTCGGCCCTCAGACCCCTCACTTTCCTGCCCAGTTCCCATGCAAAAGAGGTAGTTTTGCTGATGCTAACAATCCTTTGAAAGTCAAAATGCCAAGGACTTCAGCAGAAAAGAAAGCCTTTTAGAGTTTAGACTTATAACTCTGTGGTCTGGTTAAACTTGTTCCATGACTACTAACTTCTTTTTTTCAACCCTTCTTCCCTTCCTCCATCCCTCCACTCCTCTCTCTCACCTTCCTTGACTCTGTCCTTCCCTTCCTTATATCCTTATCTCCCTTCCCCTCCCCCACTTTTTTTTTTTTTTTTTTTGGACAAGATCTCACATATCCTAGGCTGGCCTCAGAGCCACTATACAGCTGAGAAAGACCTCAAACTTCTGATCCTTGGTCTCCACCTCCTGAGTGCCAGAATTATAGGCATGTAGCCCTGAGCCCTGTCTATACAGTGCTGGTAGCTGAATCCAGAGCTTCATGCATGGTAGACAGGCACTCTGCCACCTAAGCTATGTACGTCCCCAGCCCTCCCTCAGGGTTCTGAAGAAGCTAACACAGCTGAACACTTTCTCCTTGCTGTCTAGTTACCCACTCAAGGCTTCAAGGCCAAGTTATCAGTGGACTCTAAGGTTTGAAACTAAAAGGGGGAAGATCTCAGAAGTACACAGAGGAGGTATGAGCCCACAGCAATAACCCAGGTAAGACGGGGGAGGTGGTTCTTTCTGAGACTGGGTTTGGTAGGGGCAGTGCATGCAGGGTGGGAGATAGAGCAACCAGAAGGGCTCTAAAGTTTGCAGTGGGCACTTGGAAGTTGAAGCCCCCGGAACCCCCCCAGAATCACGTGGAATTTAGAGCTAGGAAACTGAGATGGGGAAGGCTCCTGTGGAACGGGCAAGAGGGTGAAGCCCTGGGGACGTGGTCTGAGCGTGTTAAGAATGAGCCTCTTAGAAATTCAAGTGCAGGTCTGCGATGGCTCAATGGGTAAAGTGCCTGCCCATAAGCATGAGGCCCCCAGTTCAGATCCCCAAGGAATGACTGTGATTCCAGTGCTGGACAAACAAGAGACTAGCCCTGGGGCTTGCTAGTTAGCTATTCTGAGCTCCAGGTTTGATAAGCAGCCCTATCTCAATATGTAAGGTGGAGAGTGACCAAGGGAGACACCTGAAGATGTCTTATACATGACATATGTATGCCCATCTTTGCTCTCTCTCACACACACACACACCACACGACACGACACATCACATGTGCCACACAGATATACACATAGAACGAAGATGCAAAAGCAGGTGTGGGCATGCAGCTGGGTGTGGGACCAAAGCAAAGTCTGACTGGAGATGTGATTCAGCAGACAGGGCTGTAATGGGCTATGGAAATAATCACCTCAGGGAGGGGAGAGAATGATGTAAATATAGTGCTTATATTGAAATTCTCAAAAAAATAAAGGAAAAAGGAAAGAATCACGCAAGCCTGCCTGTGATGCATGCTCAGAATTCTAGCATTTAGGAATAGAAGGCAGGAAGATCATAGTTTGAGGCTAGCCTGGGCTGCACAGCAAGTTCTAGGCAGCCTAGGCTATTCAATGTATCTCAAAGAAGAAAAAAAAATCATGTTTTCCCTGGCCATAATACACCGCTCTCCTTAGTGATGGCCACATCTGTCTCTTGTCTCCTCCCAGTCTCCCTACTACAGGCAATTCACAGCATTGTCTTCAGGAAAGGAACCTTTTAAAGCCAGTAGAGAAACAGCCTTACCTCTGACAGCTTGATGGAAGCTGGGCTTCTGGCCTGTCTGGCTCACCTTGGTGCCCGCCTCCTGAGGCCACACCTCAGACCACAGCCAGAGGGACCTGATATTTGAACCTAAAGGCTGCAACATGTTCCCTGTTGGCCAAACCCACAGAAGCATGCACACCTCTGCACAAATCAGGCTAGGTGTGTGTAACAGGGAGGCCTGGCTTGGTCCCTCAAGGAAAAGAGAGAGGAAGGTGAAGGAACGAACAAGACAGCTGCTTGCCCAGATGTTCATCCAGGCCAACACACACTGCTTTTGATCTTCCTATTGAGAGCAGCCAGCAGCACAGGGCTCATTCAGAATGCAGATTCCAGGCCCCTCCCACTGGCTCAGCCAGAAGTGTACACAGGGGATGCACAAGGTACAGGCCTGTGTGGCCTGTTTCCCACTTTCCCCACCTCATTTACTCTTCCACTTTTGCCTTATGTCATCTTGCCTGCCATGATCTGCCTCCACACCTTTAGAATAAGCACTTTTTTGCTTTCATTGTGAAGCCAGGATTTTAATGGCCCAGGCTACCTTCTGACTTCCCGTGTCACCTGAGATGGCCTTGAATCTTTGATTCTCTTGGTTCCACTTCCAGAGTGCTGGGATCACTCACACATCGCACAATGGAGTGTGCCATCTCGCCTTTTCAAGTAGGCACTTTCTATGGCAGTATCGCTGCCCCAGACATCCGCCTCACGGCACACGCGTGGCTCTGTTCTCACCCTCATTGACTTTCAGCCTAACACACAGTGGCTAACTGGATGTTGGAGAGGGAGCTGTTCACACGTAGGAACCCAAGGCCTCGGCTGGTAGAAAGCTCAGACCACCTAGGCAGTGGCCTCTCTAGCTCTGGGGCGGCAACTGCTTCTATCCAGAATGGTCTTCAGCTCCTGTCTTCGCCCAGAAGATGGCCTAAAGCTTCACTGCCCTCCTGTAAGGACTGCAGCTCAGGGCAGGTTACAGGCTTGGGGCAGCAAGCTGACTTAGAGAGTAAAGGCACTGCCACAAAAGCCAGGTGACCCGAGTTCGAGCCTCAGATCCCACAGAGGGAGGAGAGGACAGGCGGATGCACATAAACACAAGCACATTTGTGCACAAATGCACCACACATGCACATACACACTCATGAACACACACACAGAGAAAGAAGAGAGGGAGATAAATGAAGTATTTTAAAAAGAAAGAAGTTATCCAAGGTTATAAGAGATTTGTACCCAAACAGTCAGGCTGAGGCCAATACTTGACAAGGTTGTGTAGGGCTGGTGAAAGCAGTGAACGACAGTCTCCTTTGCATCTTGCTTTCTGAAATATTGTTTTATCGTCATTCTTGCTTCCTTGAGTTCAGCACAGTTTTTAAAAATTCCTGATGTCAAATTTAAAAAGTCTGATGTCAAATTAAAAAGGAAGAAAGAAAAAAAAAAGTCCCAAGTTCTGAATCAGCCCAAAGTGGCTCTAAGAGGTCAGGAAGGAAGAACAGCCTATTGAACTAAGTTCCATGGCTTGGACAGAAATACAATCTGTTAGCCAAACTTGGTCCACTGTAATCAGTGGCTTTGTAAATAAAGTTTGTTTGTTTGATTTTTGTTTGTTTGTTTTTGTTTTTTGAAACAGGGTTTCTCTGTATAGCCCTGGCTGTCCTGGAACTCACTCTGTAGACCAGGCTGGCCTAAAACTCAGAAATCCACCTGCCTCTGCCTCCTGAATGCTGGGATTAAAGGCATGCGCCATGACTACCCAGCATAAATAAAGTTTTATTGAAAGACAGTCATGTTCGTTTGTGTACAGGTTATCTATAGCTGCCTCCTTACCCACCCTCAGGGTAGAGTAGCTGTGACAGCAACCTTATGGTCCACAGAGCTGAAGCTATTCATTCTCTGGCTCTTTACAGGAAAATGTCCCTGAGACCGGAGGATGGGGCTATGCCTCTTTACTAATTTCAGCCTCCCCTTTGCTGGGTAACCCCATGTTACCCCTTGTGTATGGGCAGCCATGCTCTCTCACCAATGCCTGCCACAGCCTCCTGATGGTCCTCCTGTGTCTATTCTTGAGCTCTGAAGCCTTCCTCTACCAGAGAGTGAGTCTTGACCCAACATCTCTCCTTCAAAGCCCTCTGCAGACTTCCTCTGCCTGAAAAGAAGCTGCAGTCCCACTAGGACTCTGCTCCCAGCCTGTTCTTCCTCCAGTATAATCCTAGGCATCTGCTGAAGTTCTTTCTGCTCCCCACCCATCCTTGGCATGCTTGACTCCCTATCACAGTCCCTGTGCAGGTGTGTGTGTGGGTGTGTGTGTATGGACATATGTGTGTGGCGTATTGGCACATGTATGCAGCAGACACAGGGACCATGAGAGAACATTGGGTGACCTGCTCTCACTTTCCACCTCACTCCCCTGAGTCAGCCTCTCACTGAACCTGTCACTGGGGTGTTAGCCAGAAAGCCCTACATTTCCTCCTGCCTCTGCCCTCTCAGCACAGGGTTATGGCAGGGAGGGCAGAGAGGGATTTGTATGACTTGGGATGCCCAGGGTAGGCTTTGATGAGAAGTGATATTTGAAGTAAGAGTTAAAAGACATTTCAAGAGATTGGCCAAGAGGAAACCCAGGGAAGAGTACCCCAGGCAGAGGAGAGGACATGCAAAGATCCTGAGGCAGCGGTGAGCAGGTGTGTCTGGGGACACTGAGGGCAATGGGAGGATGCAGTGGACAGCAGCCTGGGATGAGCCAGAGAGAAGATGAGAGCCAGAATGTGGCAGGCCTTGTGGGCCATCAATCATCCATCATCACAGGGAGCCATGCAGTCTCTGGAGCAATGGAGGGTCAGGTCACTCCTGAGTGAGAACAAACTGGCACTTTTTGCAACGTCTTGTTGAAATCAGCCACTTCTAGAGGCCAGAGGTTGATATCAGGTGTCTTCCTCAATTGCTCCCCACCCTAATTTTTGAGGCAGGGTCTCTCGCTGAACCCAGAGCTCAGCAGTTTGGCTACCCTGGCTGGGGGGTGACTCCTGGATCCTCCTGCCTCTGCTTCACTAGTTTGAGATGGCAGGCACACACTGTGGAGTCTGTCTTTTGACATGGGTGCTGGAGACTGGATTCAGGCTTCTACTCGTACAGCAAGTGCTTTGCCAACTAAGCCACCCCCTCGATCCTCAGTCTGTTTTTGCTGTAAACATCCCTATCTAGCTGTTGCATCATGGAGATCCCCCCTTCTGACTCATTCCCTGCTGCTTCCCTCATTACAGTCTTGCAATTATTTTCTAGAAACTCATTTTGTCTGTACACCTGGGCCAGATTCACTTAGATGTGGGTGGGTGTAAATTGCTCCAGCAGCTTCCCCCAAGCTCTGTCTGCAGCAAAAGGGCTGCTTTTGCTCGTCTCTCTAGCTTCTCCATACCCCTAAGTCACTCTGTGTAAATTCCATGCCCACCACCACTCCCCAAACTGACTGCAAGCCACCTACAGGTAGGCGGCATGTTTGGGAGGCCCCTCCCTTTATTCCTAGTGCCTAGTGTGGCCTCCAGCAGCCAGGGTGCAGTCTACATTTGTGTTGAGCAGGAGAACCAAGTCCATGCAGGAAGGACCCCCTAGAGATAGGAACTGACATGTTGTGCCCCAGTTACAGAGTAAGTAGAGGGTGTGTTGTCTTGGAAGAAGAGGAGGTAGCGGGCAGAAATGGGTAATCCTCTAACTCGGAAAGCACCCCAACCTCTCTACCGGGGGATGCCATGCCATAGAAAGTCTCTGAAAGTCAAAAGCTGTCTTTTCAAATGTGCTGCTGTGGCAGATAGAATGTGCTGGAACCCTCATGTGCTGTCCTGCTCAAGCTACATGGTCTTTAGACAGAGAAGGAAAGGGTGCCAGGAGCCATCACAGTGTCTTGGGTGCTATGTCAACAACCAAAACTCCAGTTTCCATTACCAATGACCAAGGCTGCCATGCTCACCTGGGAAGCCCACAGCCCCCTTTGGATTGGACAGGCTGCAGCCCGCAAAGAGAGGTCAGACCCTTTCAGCACCTGCGTGGACACCTGCTTACCTTAGCCAGCTGCGTCTGCAGCTTGTTCTTCACATCTGTCTCCTCAGAGATGCGCTCATTAAAGGCCAGGTTGGTGTTGGTGAACTGCCTCCACATCTGGTCTGACAAGGTCTCGAACAGATGTTCTGCCTCCTCACGAAGCCGGATAGAGTTGGCCCTCATGTTCTGAGAGTGTCGGATGTTGTCGTTGCTGAACTTGGCCCAGGACTCAGGAACACAGACACTGTAGAAGTCCAGGACAAGCTGAAGTCAGGTGGTAACTGGGGACGGGTTTGGGGACCTCTGCATTCAAGGGATCCTCAACCTTGGCATGTGGTTCTTCAATGTTCCTGTGCACCCGAGGGTAAACCTGAGCCGCTCTTTGCTTTCCTGGAGTTCCCAGCACAGCCCCCAAGACCACAAATGTTCCTGTTGAGGATGGCTGCCCTGATCCATCCCTCTCTCTATAGGGCACAGATGCAGTCAGAAGGGCTCCATGATTTTCAATAAGACACTTGGGATTGGATGGGACAGATGGTCCTTCAAGGAGTTTTGCTCTCCCACCTCTACCAAAAAGATAAACAGGCAGAGAAGCAGGCAGTAGGGCTCACACTGGCTCAAGTGTTACCAACTCAGTGACAAGCTTGTGGCTAACTTAACAGATGAGAAGGTTAGTTGGTGGTTTTTGTTATGTTTTGGTGGGTTTTGTTTTTGTTTGTTTGCTCTTTGTTTTGTTTTCAGTACCCAAACAGAGCCCAGAGCATCACACATGCTAGGCAATCGCTCTGAGGTCGAGCCACACTCATGTCCTAATCATTATGTTTTGAAGGTCCACCACAGGCCACGCCTTATTCTAAGCACCAGAAGAAGAACTATGAGTAAGTGACAGCACCCAGGTCCCTGGGGCAACTCATATCCACAGGAGGAAAGAAAATGGGTATTCATACACTCAGGTGTGTGCCTGGAAGACATTTAAAAGCAGGTGATGGTGACACAGAGTCAGGCCTGCATTTCAGCTACTGAATTCAACTAACATAAGAAAACACTTCATGGAACTTTCCAGAAATAAACAACTCATGCGTTTTAATTTATTTCAACACTTTTTAAAGACAGTACATTTATTTACTTATTTAGTGTGTGCGGGGTGTGTGTGTGTGTGTGTGTGTGTGTGTGTGCGCATGTGGAGTTGGGGACAGCCTGCAGAAACTGATTCTCTCCTTCCACAGTGTAGGTCCTGGGGAATCGAACTCCGGACATCAGGCTTGCTGGCAGGAGTCTCCCCCCTTATCTTAGAGGCCCCAACCTGAAAGTTTTAAATATCCTCTACTACAATATATTGCTGTGCTCAATCTGTTTTGTGAGCGGATGTTGTTAAGCTTTGCCTGAGCCTCACTTGGATACCCATCCTTACCACGAGTTCGTATGAATGTACTGAGAAAACAGATGTCATGGTGGACACATCTGGATTCCTACAGGGCTAAGGCAGGAGAGCTTTCTGAGTTGTCTCAGAAAGGCCAAAATCAAAAACTGAACAAGAACCTATAGTAACATTGTAGCACCTGCTCTGGTTCATTTCCAGGCATGGGGAGAGTGTGTGTGGGAGATTGTAACCTGTGAATCTTCAAGGGCTGGCCTGGGAGACCCTGCCTCAAAAAAAACCAACAACCAAGCAACCAAACAGCAACAAAACTCCCTGTGAGTGTATGTGAAGAGAATTTTCTCCTGCTAAATGAGTCATAATCACTGTCACCACCAGAGATCCCATGTCATGCCCCTGCCTTCCCCTGGAGCAGGCAGCTGAGACATCCTCAGAGCATCTCCCTGGAGAAGTCACCAAATGGCTTGTATCATCTTGGGTGGTACACCTCAGTAGTATGTACTTCCCTGGAGCCTGTGTCTTCTAAGGACGGAAGGGAGAGCAGGCTTTGACAGAGAGGTAGGGAGTCATCATTGGCAAAACACCCAGACATCATGTCCAGTGTGAACTCAAAACTCAGTTCTGCCAGTGGCTGCGTGAGTTTAGGTGTGTTTCATCTCTCTGCACGCTAACTTCATAAAATGGGGATAATTACAGTGCCTATGCCCACGGTGAAATTCCTATCATAGAACCAGGCACACAGTAAGCACTGTCAAGAGATTATTAAGTCAGATGATATTACTGTCAGGCTCTTAACACATAGCAAATGTCACCATCACCAGTATTGTTACTATCACCATCATCATCATTATCATCATCACAACCATTGCCATTATCATGCCTGCTAGCCCATGCTGCTGAGAACAGCCCTGAACAGAGGCACAGGAATCTAGTCAGTCATGAGACATCCTCTTTATTCTGCCTCAAATCTGCGTATCTGGGGAGTAGTTAGTGGCCACAAAGGGCAACTCAAAGGAGGGCTAAACCAGTCTCTCCCAAGGAAGAGACTGCTTGGCAGCCAAGTTTAGGGGAGGGCATTCATCAGTATAGGGATCCCCTTGGTCTCCCTGTGCAGATGTGCCAGATGTAGCTACAGCAGCAAACCCTGACTCACTATTCCAGGGACTCAGCTCTACCAGAAGGAGGAGGGATGTCTCCAGGAAGTGACATGGCCAGAAACCACAGAAAGACCCCTTACCACTTGGCTAAAATCCAGAAGATAACTCTGGTCATCTTGGTCTACCCAGGGGCTTCTTCCCTCCCTTGGTTTCTTCTCTCCTCCCTCCGTCCTTCTCATTCTTTCTGTTCTTCTTTCATTCCATAAATCCCTACTGTGTGTGCACATAATGCCTAGCGCAGTCTATCTGCTGGAGATGGAAAACATAGTGCATGGTAGAACCAAGGCAGACGGCCGCCCTCCTGCCTGTACCCAGAGCATGTTTCCAGCTCTCTTCTCCTCAGACTCCAAGCTGTGGATAAGAACAGCATGTCTTCTTCTAAGTGACCCTCCACGATACAGAGACATGCCCTCTATAGTGCCATATCCATCTTACTCATAGCTGTTAGGCTGAGAAAATTTATGGCGTGAGTGTGTGTGTGTGTGTAGGTATTCCAAGCATACCGTGGCCCTGTGACTCTCAGCTAAGCCAGTCACATAATTTGGATCTTGGGAAGGGTGAAACAAGGATGGAAAGATGGTCATGTGGACATGTACCCAGTGCCTCCCGGGAACCCAGGAGGTGGGTGCAGAGCCAGGGCTGCAGGGCTCCCACTCGTTGGCTCCCAATGATATCCAGAGCCTTCCCCTCCCTCCAGCCTTCTGCTTGGCTTCTGTGCTCTCCTACAGATGTCCAGTGAATTTTCATTGTAACCTGCTGGCCAAATTAAGATCCCACCCCTTGCAACAGAGGATCCCATTCAAAGTCCATTTGACTAGCACACAATACCCTTTATGCCTCTTGCGATTCACTGCTGCTGGACCTGGACAGAGGGGAGGGAGGAAAGGAGGGAGAGAGAGTGAGCTTGGTACTTACGATCCATCAAACTTGTCCATGCTGTGGAAGAAGCTAAGGCTGTCAGACGTGTTTTTAAGGTTAAAACAGCCCTCATCAATGAACTGTGCGGAGCTCTTGTCGTCGATGTCTCGTTCCAGGGCATGTTGAGCATCTCGGTTATCTCTGTAGGGAGAACAGTGTGCGGTCACCCAGCATCCTCCACTGACAATCATCACACAGTAGGTGGAGGCAAAGCCCAGGCTGCAAGGCAAGTCCTCAGACTCCCAGGAAAGTGCTCTGTGAACACTTCTCAGCTTTGTTCCCACTTGGTGTCAGCACCTCATACCCAGAGCCACCAGGATTCACTCCAGAACAGACACACCTGTTATCTGTAAAACAGCAATGAGCAGGCCAACAAGATGGCTCAAGAAGTTAAAGAGCTTGCTACACAAGCTTGATGACCTGAATTTGATCCCTGAAGTCACAGTGAAAGGAGAGAATTGACTCTTGAAAGTTGTCTTCTGATCTCCAGATGACATATGAGTGTATGCCTGCACACTCACACACACACAGACAGAATATAAATTGAAACAAAGAAAGGATAGGCCAGCATTTACTATAAAAGGCCAAGCAGTCAACATCAGGCTCTGAGTGGCATAACATCTCAGTTGCATCCATTCAGCCAGTCACAGAGAAAACGTAGGTTCATGGTTTGTTCTGGTAGTAACAAGCACTATCCTGAGGACTGGAGTTCGGTTCCCAGCACCCACATGGCAGCTCAAATCATCTGTAACTTCAGTTTCATGGGATCTGATGCCATCTTCTGGCCTCTGCAAATACTAAGCACACGTCAGGTACCCATATGTACATGCAGGCAAACACACACTCATACACACAAAATAAAACAAGTCTTTTAAAAGTCTCTGTGTTACCAGGTAGTGGTTGCACACACCTTTGATCCCAGCACTTGAGAGGTAGAGGCAGGTGGATCTCTGAGCTCGAGTCTAGCCTGGTTTACAGGGGGGGGCGGATTTCCAGGACAGCCAGAGCTACACAGAGAAACCCTGTCTCGAAAAACAAACAAACAAACTTGTATTCATAATAACAGATGGCAGGCCAGATTTAGATGATACCAAACCATCGTTAGATAAAGTCTGTATGGAGTCACTTCCATCACAAATATCACTGTGAAATGAAAGGCTGTTCTGAACATAAGGGTCAAAGTGTAGATAAAGCTCACTCCTGCTTTCAAGTTGCTCAGATTTATATAAATAAATACAGCAAAAGTAAATATAATGAACATGGTAAGGGAAACCAGGGGACCTAAAAAGGCCAGGAAGTAGTTCAGTGTAGGGAACCATTAAAGCAGGCAAAGAGAATAAGCATGGAGGAGTTCCCATGTGTGAGCCAGGGTCTGGCCTGTGTGCTCCTATCAAGTAGGAATTGGCACTAAGTACAAAACTGCACAGGCGATGGGCATTCCAAGCTAACACAAAAACAGAAAAGCTAGAAATAACCAGGTTTTCAGGGACAAGGAAGGAACTGGATGGAGGGAGGGGCTGGGTGGAGTCAGAGGTGGGGTCTGGGTAGAGGCAGGGGCTGAATGGGGTCAGGGACTGGTGCCATGCATCAGAGACTGGGTGGAGTGAGGGGTTGGTTGGAACCAGGAACTGGGTGGGGTCAGAAACAGGGTCAGGTGAAGAAGAGACAAGGGGTGGGGCAGGACTTGAGCTTAGACTGCTGGAATCAGAGCTAAGAAGCTAGGCCAAGGCCACAGCCTCCAGACTCCAAACCTCTGGCAACCATTCTTGACAAATACCAAGTACCTGCTCCTTTACTTACTATTTTCCATCTTTTCAAATGATGCCTAAAATAGGAGTGAATGCATGTTGAAAGGGGAATTCAAGTTCTGGTCTTTGAAGGAAAACTCACTCTTGGCTATTTATAGAAGGCTGTTTCAGACTAACTATACTAAGTAGACACTAACCCTTAGCTAGGATCTAGGGCCTTTAGAAGCTCCAAACCGGAACCTCTTCCTGTTTTCTCTGCTGGTTGGAGGTGCGTTCTTGTTAATGATAGGCAGGGCCAGAACATTTGTCTTGAAGTGGTAAGGCAATGACTTACCTTAATAAAACTTCAGCCAGACACCAACTACACCGAAGGCTTGACTTTAGCCTCCTCCCTCCTCATCTCCCCCCCCACCATCCCCCCCGCCCCCACTCCCATCTTAATCTCTGGCTCTTCTGGTTTCTTCATCTAGAGCCTTCCATGTCTTCTTCCCCTTCTCCCTCCCCTTCTCCCCTCTTCCCCCTTTCTTGTGGATGTTTGCTCTTGAAGGGTGTCTAATGACTCAGAAGAAAGGAAATGGGAATGCCCAGTGGTGGGTGCTCAGCCATGAGGATACACAGGAAATCCTGTCAGGACACCCCAATAGGACCTACCCTGGGGCCTTCCACATTGAGCCAGGATAGAGAAATTGGGTTTTGTTTAGGCTGATGAGCCTGGGTATAATGAAAGCCAGAAGCTAGCTGGGTCAGTGGAATCTCAGAGTAGAGCCGGCATCACTGCTCAGTGCTGGAGAGCCTCACCCTGCTGTCAGCCACCAGGAAGGGCTCAAGCTTGTCTCCTTATTTATTTATTTATTTATTTATTTATTTATTTATTTATTTATTTATTTATTATAAGGGGGGGGTGCTTGTACCATGAGATCACCTCTCTTCCTGGAAGCAAACGTCAGTCCTGGCCCAGAAAACCATGAACCAAGAGCCCTCACTCATGGCCACCTAAGCAGGCCAGCCTTGAAGCCTCTCAGCAAGCTAGGTCTGAGAATTCCCACACTACAGGATACCCTGCCAACCATATCAGGAAGGGCAGCCTGGACTGTGCCTTCTGTGACAAGAGTTAGCAAAGAAGAAAAACCAGCAGAGCAGCGTGCCCGGGAACAAGAAAAGGTAACAACCAAGCTCCAGTGCCAAGGGGAGAAGCCGAGGGGCCCAGGGCCTTAGCTAGGGGCCCCAAGCCCAGCAACTCACAGGCCTCCCTCTAATTACTCAAGAGGCCCCTGGCTTGGTATGATACCAGTTTACATCATGGTCTAATAACAAGAGCTGGTGCCTTTTGAAGACTCCCTGTTCCAGCGCCCACCAGCATCCTTCCTGAGATGTCCCAGTCCCTTCCCTTATAGCCTAGCGTTCTAACAGGGCACTCTGCTCAAGTTCAGACCTGGTCTGGGAAACCAGAGCTAAACTAAGCTGGATTGAGGAAGGATGCTGCCTTCTGTCAGGGCCGACAGCAGCTGGAATGAGCTAGCTCCACAGAGCAGATGCCATCCCTCAATGGCAGCATCGGCAGGACACCCCCCCCCACTTCCCACCCCCACAGAGCTGGTAAACATCTGAGAGCACACCATGAACCTCAAAAGCTACTCAGAGACATGCTCCCCAGAAACCTGAGAACCTACAAACAACCCTGAAGGAGAAGGGTTCTTACCGCATCTGGAAATCTATTCGTTTAGCTAATTTTCTCATCTGATCCTGGCAACATTTTAATAAATCTACTTCCTGAAATGAAAAAAAAAGAAAAGAAATGTCAGAAAGAGATGACATAGATAGAATTTATGGCTCAGAGCCCTCCTGCTCCTGCAGGAACCCCATGTGGGGAAAAACAAGAGTGGGGATTCCAGGACCACAGAAGCTAAGAGTGGATGATAGAGGCCTTGAACTCATGATCCCCCTTGCCTCAACCCCGCTGTTGCTGGGATTGTAGTCATGTGCTAGCATACCTAGGTTTCTTTTTTTCTTCCTTTTCGTTCCACACCCTTTCTTCCCCCTCTCTTCCCTTCTTCCCCTTTCTTCGCTCGCGCTCCCTCTGTTTCTCCCCCCCCCAACTTTTCTCTCTCTTCCTGTGTGAATTGAACTCAGGACCTCATACAAGTTAAGCATGCAATTCTACCACGGAGCTATCCCCCATCCCCTCTTTTTATTTTGAAACAGAAGCTCACTAATTCTCCCAGACTAGCTACGAACTCATTTTATAGCCCATGCAAGCCTGGGCTTAAGTGATCCTCTGGCCTCAACCCCTTGAGTAGCTGGTATTACAGCATGTGGCCCAATATCTGGCTTCCTTTCTTTTTATGCACTTAAAAATTAAAATAAAACTTAGCACCCTTCTATGTACAGAATGCTCACAAGTTGTTTTATCATTAAATTAGACTGTGTACCTGAAGTAGTCATGGTTTACAATGGATAATATACACTTAATAATATATACTATCTTTAGGATCAGGAGTAGTGTTTGCCTAGCATATATGAAGCCTTCCCAGCACTGTATAAATTGGATGTGATAGTGTATGTCTGTAATCACAGCACTCAGAAGGAAGGAACAGGAGGATCAGGGGTTCAAGGTCATCCTTAGCTACACAGTGAATTTGAGGGGAGCGTGGGCCTCATGACACCCTGCATAAATGAGCAAAAATAAATATACATGGGCTTCTATTATTATCATGGTGCCATTCCTATGGTCATTTTAAAAATAACAAGACTGAGATCAAATAATCCTGTTCCATTTTGGTTTCTCCCCAATCACACATGAGGACCTCAGTGTCTCACTCATGTTCTCTGAGCCCTAACCCCTAAAATGGGGCATCACATGTGATTTCTGCTCCAGATAGGCCACTCAGAACCTTCTGATTGGACAGCTGTTCTGTTTCCTCCTTCTAGGGGACTCCTTACCTGGATAAGGTTCTTCTCCACATTGTCATGGACCAGGTCAATCCCAATCCTTTTCTCACGATTGTACAGACACTCCAGGGCCACCTATTGGAACAATGGGAAAGAGTGTGTCCTCAGGAGGCCTGGGCAGACTCAGAATCTATGCCTCATCTGCTCAGTTCTGTAAGGAACTTGGTGTTCCATGGGACCTCATCACTCTGCTTCTTTGCCATGAGCACTGCAAGCTAGTGTGTTCAAAGCAGAACAAGGACATGTCCCAGGAAGCAGCATAATTGGGAGGTAACTTATGATGGTTCACCTTGAATTCACCTTGATAGGTCTAAGAAACACCTAGAAACCAGGCGTGATATCATGTGCCTTTGACTCTACCTGCAGGAGCAGGTGGATTTCTATGAGTTCCAGGCCAGCCCTATGTAGTGCATTCCAGAGCAGTCAGAGCTTGTCTCAAAAGAAAAGAGAAATAATGGAAAGTGGACAGATAGATAAACAGATATAGATAGATGATAGATAGATGAGAAATAAATAGACATAGATAGATAGAAGATAGACTGATAGACAAACAGATAACAAATAGATAGATGATAGTTCTAGATCACCAAAGCACACTTCTGGATGTGTCCATGAACATGATTCCAGAGGCGACTGGCTCAAGAGAACTCAGACCTCATCAATAAGTTCAGGTCAGAGGTGAGGTTTAGGGGCAAGAGGAAGCAGGTCACAGGAATATATCTCAAAAGCCCTGGTCTCTTCCTGTATTTTATCTCTGCTTCCTGTCTGCCAGGAAGTGAGCAGCCTCTGCCATACATTTCCACTGCCATGTTTGGACCAGGTGCACAGAGCCAATCAGTCATGGCTGAACCGCTCTGACACTGTGAGCTGTTATTGATGGGTACTTGATCACAGGGGTAGCACTCCCTCCTACAATCTGTGTAAATTGCCCCTAAGCTTTCCCAGACTATGATAATATGCAAAGCCAAGCTCTGCTACCACTTCAGATGTGACATGTCAGCTTTGACCTATTCTTGGGCTCAAATTCATGCTTAGCCGCTTCTTACTGTGTGACCTTGGACAAGCTGGGTAACCTCTCAGACCCTCTGTGTCTTCATCTGTACGTGGCCTCAGGGGTGGTGCATGATCTCACTAGTCAGGTATGTTAGCAGATCATGTCCATCCTTCAAGTGTAAAGCCCTCATGAAACACCCTGTCTGTGACTGTCTCCTGCCAGCTCTGGGTGTGGGTGACACCATCTCCTGGGGGTCTCAATCTGAGTAAAGAGGAGGGAGTGAGCTGAGCACAGCACTCCTCTCTCTCTCTCTCTGCTTTTTGGCTGCAGACACAACATGACTGGCTGCCTCACATTTCTGCCACCATGCCCTTCCCACCATGATGGATTGTTCCCACAAATTGTGTCAAAATAGATCCTTTACCTCAGCTGCTCTTGCAAAGGAACTTTGTCACAGCGTGAGAAAAGCATCCGGCTCTGTGGGGGTTTGAATGAGAACGCCCCTCCCCCCACAGGCTTATATATTTGCATGCTTAGTCCCCACTTGGGAAACTGTTTAGGAACAGTTGGTGGAGGAGGTGTGGCTTTGTTGAAGAGTCACTGGGGGTGTGTTTCAAAAGCCTGCACATGGGGCTGACTCCCTCTCAGCTGCCTGCAGATGAGGATGCACAGTTCTCAGCTGCCCTGTAGCTCACACCTGTCTGTCTGCTTCCCACAACGATGATGACGAGCTAACCCTCTAAAACTGTAAGCAAGCCACCAGTTAAACTCTTTTAGACAGTGGCCTTGGTCATGGTATCGCTACACAAAAGTGGAACAGTAACTAAGACAGTCCCTAAGACTATCTGTGTTCATCTTCCTCTGGTGATGTTCAAGAAGTCAACTCCAGAAAGGAGGCAGGGCCCAGTGAGACGAAGACAGTATTGCCACAGTCCTTGGACTTCCCTCCAAGCTGTCTTGGGCACCTGAGCACAAGAGAAGGCAGGAGAATGACTTTGTTTACGGATGTTCTTATGGGGATGGTGAACAACTGTGGTCAGCTACCAGCCTGCCTGTGACATCATAAAGGCCAACAGGCCCAAGAAGGGAGCAGAGGGTTCCAGGAGCTGAGGCACAGAGAAAGAGGACAGGGAATCCAGTGACTTGCTGCCTAGGAGCTTTGGAGGCCCTCCTCTGAGATCTGCTTAGTTGGGGTGCCAGAGCGGAGCAGTCTGCACAGTCAGCCCCACCACAATGTAGTCTGCATTCCACAGAGCAAAGAGAACAGACCTAAAGAAAACTGAGGTGGTCCAGTGGGTAAAGGAACTTACTGCTTGTCAAGCCTAATGACCTGAGCTTGATCCGCAGAACCCACATGGCAGAAAAAGAGAAGCAGGCATTGCAATTTGTCCTTTGACCTCCACATGTATATCATGGTGCACACGAATGCATGAACACACACACAATGTAAAATACAAAATAATACAAAAGTTTAAGGGACACAATGAAAATAAGGTGGCCTTGGTGGGTGGGGAGTGCCCAGTGGGTGGTCAGGGAAAAAAAAAAGACAGGTAATGAAAGGTGGAAACAGAAGGAAAGACATGAGTAGGAGTGATGAGTCTTACTGCAGGTGCAAAAAAGGCACTGGGATTGGAGTGTGGAGACGAAGGCTAGAACCTTGGTAGAAGTTGTGGAGGGAGGAAATCCAGGAGCTAAGATGTTAAAATGGGTCTGGGGACATAGCTGCATTGGCAGAGTGCTTGCTTCACAGTTTTTATGTACAGCATAAACCTAGTATGGTGGTGAAGGTCTGTAATTGCAGAGCTTGGGAGATGAAGGCAGGAGAATCAAGAGTTCAAGGTCATCGTGGGCTGCATAGTGATTTTGAGGTCAGCCTAGACTACACGAAATAGCATCACACAACACGCCCCCCCAAAAGATGTTAAATTTAAAGAACCAATAAGAGAAGGATGCAATCTAGTTCAATATTTGAAACCACTCCTTTGGCTGCTGTGGAGCCTGGGAGAGGATCATCATGCCTATTGCTGAGAAGCAGCTGGTCTCTGGTAGCTCAGGAGACAGGGTGTACATAGAACTCAGGTGTGTCTGCTTCCTCATTCACCTGTGCACTGGCAGAGCTGGGCTTCCAGAGAAGCTGGGAGAAGAAAAACAGAGTCGATGGGAGAACAACAGACTTCCCATGATGTTGTGTGTATCCAACACCTTGGTAAGAAACAGGTCAGGAGGAGCACCCAGCTTCCCTATCCAATAACCAAAATCTCCACCAGGGTGCAAAAAACATTCTCTTACCCAGATGGTGTTAAAGGGCAGGGTTATATGTTTGATAGCAAAGCAGAAGGGGGGATCATCAGGGAAAGAAGGGAACCTGATGGAGGTGGAGGGGGCATGAAGAAGGGGCCGAGGACTGGTGTGGTGGTTTAGAGTTAGGAAGCGTGTCCTTGTTGGAGGAGGAGTCTCATTGGGGGTGGGCTTTGAGGTTCCAAAAGCCCTCACCAGGCCCAGTGGCTCTCTCTGCCTGTTTGCTGCAGATCAGGATGTGAAGCTCTCAGCCTCTGCCCCAGTGCTATGTCTGTCTCCTTCCAGATGGGATGACCACGGACTAACCCTCAAACTGTAAGCACCACCCCCCTCCATGGCCACCCCAAATAACTTATGAGAATTGCTATGGCCATGGCATCTTTTCACAGCAACTGAACGTTAAGACAACTAGGGACCATACAGGCATGCATACACATACATGCACATGAGCACTGCCCTCCCCCCCCACACTGAATCCTGCGTACAACACTCCGTTTTAGACTGGGAGTAAATCAATCAGCACAGACACAGGCTGCTTAAGGACACAGAGATGGCAGGGCGGGCAGCAGCGGAGAGGTACCACTCCTGAACACGTCAATGAAAAGACAGAGAGGTTCTCGGTGCTGGTGGAAAACTAAGTCATAGAGGCTGGGGAGACATCTTGGTCACAGGTTGCAGTGTGAGTTGCAGGACCTGAGTCAGAACTCAGCTGGGCACATACTGTAATCTCAATGCTGGGGAGGCAATGGTGAGACGACCCAGAGGCCAGCAAGTGAGCTGCCAGTTCAGTGAGAGACCCCATCTTAGAAAATAAGCTGGAGAGTAACTGAGGAGGAAGACACCTGACGTCGACCTCTGGCCTCCATGTGTTGTACACACGACCAATAAAGGCATGTACACGCATACACAGCATAACAAACTCAGTTGAGGTGTCTGTTAGAAGAAGATGTTATCTCAGATGTCCCAATGACCACAGCATGTTGCACATAATTGCATAAGAAGACACACAATGTCTTGATGGGACCTCTAATGTGCTGATTGGCTCTGGGAAGGTGTGTGAAAATATTTCCTGAGCCTGCCTGCCTTCATTCCTTGCTGGTGAGCCTATCTACTCTGCTGCAGCTGCTGTTGCTGCTCTCCTTCAGAACTCAGCTTCTTTAGTCTTCCATCATGGACTGAAGGCTTGCAATTCTGCAGGACCCCTCCAGGCATCCATCACCAGACGGAATGCTGAAGCATCCAGCCTATTGCACTGAGTAGCTACAGGGTTCTCGGCCACTTCAAATGGCCGTTGTTTGACTACCCAGCATGAATCTCCTTGAGGTCTACATTCTATTGGCTCTGCTCCTAGAGAGTCCTGATTAGAACATATAAAGAGAAAGGAAATTGATCCAACCTGAAAAACGTCCATATGATTGAGGCTGTTAGGACCAAATTAATGAATGATGAGGTGCACAGCAGATCTTATATGAAAGAGGTTTATTAGATGGAGATGGAGAGAGAAGGAGGGAGCAGGACATGATAGGGGGAAGAGAGAAGGGTGCCCCGACAGAGAAAGGGGAGAGGGCAAGAGAGAGCAAGAGCCAAGAGAGAGTGCAAGAGGGCGAGAGAGAGAATAGTGGGTTGATCCTTTCAAGGAGCAAAGTAACCATGCCTGCCAGGTGTGGACACCTGGCTGGCGACACACGACGACATCATAGTTGCTAGGCAACCCAGAAGCAGGTGCCTAAATATTAACAGAGGCTATTCTGAGTTGACTGAGGTTATTATTTTAAAGATTTATTTATTCTTATTATGAGTGTATGAGTATTTTGCTTGTTTCCATGTCTGTATGCCACATGCATTACAGTGCCCTAGGAAGCCAGAACAGTGTTTCTGATCCCCTGGAACTAGAATTACAGACCTGCGGTGTAAGCTGCAGCTATGAACGGAACGCAGGTTCACTGCAAGAACAACACACGCTCTTAGCCCTGAGCCATCTATCTCTCCAGGCTCCAGTCATTTTCACCTTAAAAATCTGATCATAAAAGACAATGCAATTCAACCCACCTGCAAGGTGCCTGCCACCTTGACTCAGTGACAGCAGATGCAGCGATGTCTCCTTCCCCGACTCACCTTCAGGGGACAGTTCACCACCTCAGCTGCGGTATCTCCTTCCTCCACTCACCTGCAGGGGACGGTTCACCTCCTCAGCTGCGCACTCCAAGCGCCTCTTGATGGTCTCCATGCTGTTGCTCTCCGCCAGAAGCCGGTCCAGCTCATAGCGCAACTCGGACTTCCAGAAGCCGATGTCGCAGAGCCTCTGGCTCAGGTTCCGGGAGGTCCCCTCCTGCATCTGGCGTGTCAGCTGGTCCTTATCCTGCATGATCCGCATGGAGTCACCCGTCAGCCGGCTAGCCCAGAGCCGTGAGGCCTCTGCGCCCCTGATCTGCAGCTCGGTGGAGCGGTCCCAGTCGCGAGGGGTGTAGCGACTGAAGAGCGCTGACCGGAGCGCTGGCAGGATGGTAGGCGGACGCCGGACGCCTTGGCATTCCTCCGGGCATGCTTGAGGGTTGGCGATTTTATAGAAGATACTGGGCCTCCAAGCGGTACCCAGATGGCGGTACCCAGGCAGGTGATAGGGTTGGTAGCACTCCTGTATCACAGGAGCATTTCCAGCAGGGGGCAACGCCTGCAAGGCACAGCTTTTTTTGGGGGCACAGTAACTGGCTATCTGAGAGGTTCCAAGAAATTCCATCTTTCCCCATCAGCCCCACGAGGGCAAAAACTTATCCTATAGGGCCAGGGCATCTCAGGACCCAAAAGCCTAGGGGCCTCTGTGACTCAGTGCTGGTGTCATAAAGCATGGGAGAGGGTCTTTGTGCCAAGTCCTCTTTCTCCGGGTGGTTGGAGGCCCAATGATCCACATAAAAAAGCAATCAACATAGAGAAGTGCATTTAGGGGCTGAAGAGATTGCTTGGCCACCAAGCGCATATAGTGCCCTTCCAAAGGACCTGAGTTCCCAACACCCACGTCACAACCACGTGCCATATTCCTCTGGTATAGGGGACGCACACAGACAAATACAAACACACATAATCAAAACCCAAAGAAGTCTTTTTTAGTTTTAGTTTAGTTTTTTTTTTTTTTTGAGACAGGGTTTCTCTGTCTTGGAACTCTCCAGGCTGACCTCAAACTCTCAGAGACCCACTTGCCTCTTCCTCCTGAGTGCTGAGACTAAAGGTGTGTGCCATCACACCTTTTTAAACAGTGAATTTGACAACGCACAGGTTTGGGGTTGAAGGAAATGGCCAATGTCTGTCATTCTGGAACAACAAGAAGGGCAACAAAATCCGCCTTTCTAGAGCTTTCTAGAGCTAAATCAGCTCCCAAGAGGGGAGCAAATCTAACATGGTCCACACATCCCCTTGGGATCAGCTGGGCCAGTATTAGCTGTCTTTCTTTCCTTGTTCCCAAGATAACATCAAAATGGCCTAATCATTCCTGCAGTCCTAGCCCTTGGGAGGTGGAGGCAGGAAGGAGGGGACTACAGAACCAACCTCAGCTAAACGTTTTTTGTTCCATTTGAGAAAAGGTTCCATGTACCCAGGCTGGCCTCAAAGTTGCTATGTGGCTGAACTTCTGATTCTCCTTTGTAGCTTTCCTAAATGTTGAGATTACAGGCTTATACCACTGCACATTTGTGCTGAAGTTTGAGCTCAGAACTTCACAAATGCTAGGCAAGCATTTTACCAAGCCCTTAGCTCATGACTTTGAGCGTATCCTGGGCTACATATGACTGAGTCAAAACATTAAGTACTTTAAATGCCCTGTGCATGGCACAGAGTGGTGCTCAGTAGTGGTGTTCACACCAGCAGGAAGAGTCGTGGTGCTGCTGGACTAAGTCTGAGCATTTGATCACAAAGCCTAAATGCAAGGCCATTGCTTTTCCATGACATTCTGGGCAGGTAAAATGGGGCAACAAAAACAAGTTTCACAACCCACAGTTTTGAGATTAAAAAAACAAAATCGACCTCTTCATCAGTCTTCCTGGAGTAACAAATGGGAAAAGGTGGATTAAAAAAAAATGGGAAGAAGGTGAGAAATTGGAGATTGAATGGGGTGATCGAAGTATTATCTCTGATTGTGGAGATGATTATACAGCTATTTATATTTGTCGAACCCCATAGAACTGAGTCAGGGCCAGTGAGATGGCTCCGTGGATAAAGGTGCTTGCCACCAAGTCTGACAACCGAAGTTCAGTTCCCAGGACCCACATGATGGAAAGAGGGAAGCAACTCCTGCAGGTTGTCCTCTGACCTTTGCAGAAGTTTTGTGACATGGTTATACACCCCCCATATATATATATGTATATATATGAGTGTGTGTGTGTGTTTGTAATCTAAATTTTTTAATTGTACATAAATTATTCTTCAACGCATTTAACATTTAAAATATGGAGAGAAGACTTTGAGCCCTAGGAGGCTGACACCATGCTTGTTTTCTTTATAATGAAATCCCCAACATCCTGAACTCTATCCAACATCTAAAATGAGACCCTCACTTCTCTGGGATGTGTTTAATTTTATTCTATGATGATTTTGCCCCATTGAGAAACTCCTTCCACTCTTAACTGCTGAGTGTAACAACATATTATTGAACCCAGAATAGGAGGAATGCTGGTGTGAGGAGCCTTAGTCTCTTTGAGAACAGAAAAGAGAAACCTGGCCCGCAGTGGCTATGGTTAGTAGGTGTATCAGTTTCCAGTGATTATACCAAAAATATTGGCGACTATTAATAGATCAGCAAAAGGCTTATTTTGCACATAGGTCTGGAGCTTCCAGTCTGTGCTTAAGTATACCATTGGATCACTGACAAGGAACCCTGACAAGGTCACACATTGTGGCCAGTGGGTGGGGCAGGAATACCATGAGCAGGGAATCAAAAAGAGGAAAAGGGGCAGGAGCTTGTATTCCCCTTCAAGTACAGTTCCCCTCCCCTCCCATTCCTAAGTGCCTTTCATTAGCCCAGCCATCTCTAATAGTGACACGCTGGCGACCAAGCCTTCAGCATGGGCTTTCAGGGACATTCAATATCTAAAACGCCGAAAGTTTGAAGCTTAATGGTTCTTTTCTCCCAATAAGGAGTTCAGATGAGCAGCCAGATGCAGAGAAATGACATTTATTAGTCACTTGTGGTGGAGTGCTGGTTTACATACGCCAGGATGTCCTCTCCATGGTGACCTCCGAGGAACGCTCCACACTATGGGGTACGAAAGCACCAGGCGAGTGTCTGCTCTGGTCTGCAGCACTTCCAGTGTGGGATCTTCTCAGTGAGATGTCACTCATGAAAAGTAGTTTCAGGGGCCAGGGGCAACCAACAAATGCACTGAAACATTCTGTGCACCTGGGCACTGAGTGTGAGAGCAGGCCTCAGAGGACATTAGGGACACAGAGAAGGCAGAAGCACATTTTGGCAGATTCCAGGGCTGTGGCTAATGACCCAGCCAGGGGGTGGGACTGTCTGTCACTCTGGGCTTAATGTGGGAGCGGGGGAGCACTTCTAGGGACCTGGGCAGAATGGGAAACGACTGTAGCAGCGACGGCAGCTCAACCTCTGTGAACTTCTCCTAGAAGTACCTGAGTGGATAACATGAAATCAAAGCATCAGCTGGCAAACATGTAGGAAAGGCTGCTGCAGCTCTGTCCTGTGTGCTCAGAAGTTGGAAACATTAACACACCGAGAGCACTTTTTTTTCTTCCAAAATCCAAAAGGAAGAGATAGAAAAATTCTCTACCCACTAAACTCAATTTGATTCCATGCCCTGATTACTTTAATGATAGACAGGAGAACATCTCCACCTACTGGCTGATTCTAGGATTAAAGCACAAAACAGAAACACAGCTGCACTTCCTGTTCTGTCCAGGTCCCTGCAAGAGGCCCCTCCCGAACATATCTATATCTCTATATGTTGGTGGGTGGGTGACAGGGTATTAAGGTGCTGCAAGTGCACACTTGGAGATCAAAGACCGACTTGCTGGAGTTGGTTCTCTCCCACTCTGTGGGTGCTGGGGTTGAACTGGAATTCTCAAGCTTGATGGCAAGGGCCTTTACCTGCTGTCCATCTCGCCATCAGCACCATCTCCTTTCCATTCTTTTAGGTCTCTCTCTGTGTAAACACCAGGTTTCACTCTGTAGCTTTGAACCATATGCTGTTTTGCCCGTATGTGCACCTCTTTGTCTGTGTCTGTCTGTGTCCTTGGAGGTGGGAAGAGGGTGTTAGAGCCCCTGTAACTACGATCGCAGATGCTGTGAGCTGCCGTACGCACGCTGGGAACTGAACCCAGGTCTCCTGCAGGAGCAGCCAGTGTTCTTGGCTGTCGAGCCGTCTCTCCAGCGGTCAGGTCAGCACATCTTTACCCAACCTGGCCTACTGAGCCAGCAGCTGTATCTTGATCCTTTCTGCCCCGGCTTCTAGCCTAGTTTTTCTGATAACGGCCTGTTTCTGCTCTATAAATAAAAGCACAGGACTTGTTCTCCACAGCTCTAGCTGACAACCCTGAATTTATGTAACTACAAAGGTGTGGGACCCTTGCAAGCCCTGGCTTGATGTTTTTAAAATTTTTTATTAACAAAACACACAAATAAAAAGGTAATTATAATTTATTTAATGTCTAGGGGCACACCTGTGCCACCGTGGGTATGTGGAGAGACAACTTACGCTCTCTTCCTCTACCATGTGTGTCCCAGGGACGGAACTTAGGGCATCAAGCTAGACAGCAAGCACCTTTATTCATTGAACCATGTTGCCAACCTGTGTCTGATGACCCCCAGCTGACTTCTAAAGCAATACCTTTATCCTCCCCTTTTCTAGATAGGAAAACTGAGGCTTAGAGACAAGAGGTGGTTTGCTATTCGGCATCAGAGGATGTCTTACACCAGACATGAGCCTGCAGCCCTGGATGATTTTCTCTCTTCTCATCCTCTTTATCTGTTTTTACCTAGAAGTCTTCAATGCCAGTGCCCCAAACCCTCAAGAGTTCTTTGGTTATGCCCAGACCCTACCCCAGGATTCTGGCTGAGAGGTTGTGCAGGAGGAAGACCCGGAATCTAGGACTTGCAAAATTACCCGGGTGGCTATGGTATCTGTCTGGGTGGGGAAGCCCTTCCTACTGAAGGTAGATACACTAAAACTTTGAACATAAACGAAAGCTTTAATCATTTCAAAATGTAGGTCTATGGCATAGCTCAGTTGGTGAAGTGCTTGCTTAGCATGCATGAAGCCCTGGGTTCAATTCATAAAACCTAGAATGGTGGTACATGTCTGTAATCCCAGCACTTGGGTGGTGGAGGCAGGAGGATCAGGCTTTTGAGGTCATCTTTGGGTACATATTGAGTTAAAGGACACATGAGATCCTATTTCAAAATAAAACCTATCACATGTCAGGCTAATTTGTTATGCAGCACCTGGTGATGGCTACAGAGAGGACGAAATCCACGCAAGGCTGAGGCTCAGATCTGTGGCATGAGATCTTAGCACTGGGGAGTTGTTTTCAGAGATAAGAAATACAGAAGCAGGAAGCACCTCGAGATTTTTGTGGGCATTGTTTATGTTTGTGGGTCACAAAGACAAAAAATCCTGATTGGCACAACAGGGAGATAAAATGAAGCTGGAGGCCAAGGAGCATTCATCCCGTGATATACAGGCTCACAGACAGGACACGACAGGTACCTAGCAGTGGCTC
This sequence comes from Pachyuromys duprasi, assembly GCA_028658305.1. Taxonomy (NCBI): domain Eukaryota; kingdom Metazoa; phylum Chordata; class Mammalia; order Rodentia; family Muridae; genus Pachyuromys; species Pachyuromys duprasi. The sequence goes on along the minus strand of CM053757.1, from coordinate 11,696,401 downwards.
AGGAGCACAGGAAAGATGGGTCAGCTACTGAGCAGGGGGAACTGAGTGTAGCATTTTGAGAAGCCTCTGTCTGTTGGTGTACTAAAACAAAACAAAACAACCTTTTATTTACGTTTCTAAGTATCTTTTTCTCCCTACTCCATCCCAATCTCTTCCAACACCCCAACACAGGTAGGAGAGAGAAAGGATCAGTGAGAGAGGGGGTGCAGTTCTTTTAGCTACTTTCTGCTGGTTAGTAAGGTTGCTGGATTCCTTGGAGCCAGTCCAGTCCTCATTTCAGGAGCAGCAAGGGGGAAGTAGCAGCAGACTTGTGTTTTTTCTCTGCCTCCACACTCTCCGGGCTCTGGCATTTATTCCCTCTCCAGAGTCCTCAGGTTTAAACTATCGGCAGCTGGCAAAGAGCCCCTCAGAGATGCTGTGGACCATCTGAATCAGTCCCACATCCCACACCTGGGACCAAAACAAAAACATGTTTATATCCACGACACCCGTTGCTCACCCTGTCCCATGCAGACAGTGATCTGAGATGTCCATGCTTTTGATTTTGAGTAAGTTATTAAGTATACAGCAAGAAGGAAATAAGGAACAGAACAGGAAGACAGGAGAATCAGACATGACAGTAGAAAGCCACCAGGGAAGTCCTGGAACCAAAAAACCAGTTGGAGTTGACAGTCCCTGTTGACAAGGAGGGTCCTAGATAGAAGATCTTCTGAGTGACACTTCCAATCCACAGTTTCCCCACGGGCTTTTAAGTCTTTTGCTTTGAAAGGGGCTGGGAATGATTTGGCTCCCAGCTGTGTTCAAGGACATGTTTTTCCTCTAATGATTTACTCCCCTTCTGTTCCCCTTTTCACTCTTGGGCTATTTTGCTGTTCTCATTCTCACTGCCCACAGTGCCGGGGGTTGGGTGGGAGGCAAGGGGTCTTTCAGGGCACTCTAAGATACACATACTTGGGTCTGAAGTATGGGGAGGCAACCCCTCTGCAGAGCCAGCTTCGATGAGCTCAAGCAGCAGACAACACTTTGCTAATAGAATGTGTACTATCCACCCTGACCCAGTGACCCTTCAGGAATTTCTCTCTGACCAGCACCATGGTCCTTTACCCTCCCCCTCCCAGCCCTCCCATCTTCCATCATCCTGGTCCTTTTCTGTCATAGTGTTTATCACACAATTGTCACAGTGACTGCACCCAACTCTGCTCAGTTTGAGAAGGAGTGGCCCTGTTAGTCATGTGACCTAAAGGGGTAGTTTTTATTGTTGACTTTGAACGGAAGTGAGGCCATGACTGTTCTCAGGTGTGGTTGAGGAGAAGGGTTTTATTGTAGACATGAGGAAGAGTATAAGCAGAGGCATCCAGAAGGATCCAAAGTGAGCTAGGCCATAAGAGTGTTATGCCCAGATCACAAGACCCCCCAGAGACTACCAGGAGTTGAGTCTGATGTAAAATATATGAGGATCTTTTCATTACAAGCTATAGCTTGGGCCCACATCCTCACCGACACAGCAGTGGAGAGCAGAGAGCCTCGTGCTCAGGGTAGGTGGTTGATTTAAAGATTCTGGTCCCTCCCAGCACACCCAAAGCAGGGGAATTCCTGCCTGGCAAGTGTCTATTGGTTGAAACACAAAAGGGGGTGTTGTATTTTAAACTGAATTTATAAGAAGGCCCCCAAACCATTAATGGTCTGGCTTCCCTTGCTTGGCTGTTCTAGGAGAGAGGGCAATCTGGGCTGTTTTCCTAGCAACTTTATCTCTAGTAGGCAGGAAAAGAATGCAGTAAGGTTGGTTCCTCCCCACAGGTGGCTGGACTGTCACCACGTGTCTGGCCTCTGGTCAGGCTTATGCTTTAAGCTTTAATTCAATACCTCCAAAACCTAATTTTTAATTCTTTGGTCTCTCAAGAAGAGAGAGAGAGTGGGGAATAGAAGAGGGATGGGGCCAAGAGGACCAGGATATCACATGGGAACCAAGAGGTCACGTAGCCAAAATGGCTGAGTAACATAAGACTCTGAAGCTTGGGGAAGGGAAGCGAAGACCAGCTTCTGGGCTGGAGAGGTTTAGGATGGGGGGGTGGGTGGAATGAGAAGTGGTAGAAGGAGACGCAGGTATTGAATGTGACTTGCCCCAGGTTTCATTGGGACCTGACGGTATTTTATACTTATTTCTATGTTTGGTGTAAATGTGTATGTACACATGAGTGTGTATGTGTGTGTGTCCATGAAGAACAGCAGAGGGGATGGATCCCTGGGGCTTAGCTGTAAGCCGCCTAACATGGTCGCTGGCTATGGAACTCAGATCTTCTGAAGGAAGCGCAAGTGCTCTTCTATTGAGTATCCCATCTCTCTAGCCCTTTTGTTCTGTTTTGAGACAGAGTCTGGCCTGGCTAGACTAGAATTGGCAATGGAGTCTAAGCTGCTTTCAAACTCACAGTAATTCTACTTGTGCTAGGATTCCAGCAATGTAACTAACACTGAGCCTGGCTCCGTGGAAGGTGTTTGCTTGGTTTTGGGATGTTGGGGACTGGATCTAGGACCTTGCACAGGCTGTTTACACAAGTTTTGCCACTGAGTTACATTCTTAGTTTCATTGTTAACTACCTTCTTTTCTCATTTTCTTTCTTTCTTTTTCTCTTTCTTTTTTTCAGACAGGATCTCACTATTACCCTTGGCCAGCCTGTACTCCTTATGTAGACCAGGCTAGCCTCAAACTCTTAAAGATCCAGTTGCCTCTGCTCCCAAGTACTGGGATTAAAGGTATGCACCACCACAAGTTTAATTATTTTTTAAAGATGTATTTGTTTATTAGTTATGTATACAATGTTCTGCAGGTACACCTGCAGGCTAGAAGGCACCAGATCCCATTATAGATGGTTGTGAGCCAACATGTTGTTACTGAGATTTGAACTCAGGACCTTTGGAAGAACAGGCAGTGCTCTTAACCTCTGAGCCATCTCTCCAACCCAAGTTCAATTATCCTAAACACCAGTTTCCTCATCTAAAAGTGGAAGCCAGAAGTAGGAGTGCTGAAAGGTACACATTAGGGTAATTCACATAAAACATTCATGCAACAGCCAGCAAATCTATGTTCAACAAAATGCTGGTAATGGTAAAGATAGGTTATTGATTAAAATGTTTTTCTTTTTTTTGTATCTTTAGTTCAGAAACAGGCAGAATTTGTGCTTCCATTAAAACTCGTGACAACGCATACCTTGGCAGTAACTAGCAACTATCTCTAATTGGAATTAAGGCTCACTCAATTTTCTTAGGGTTTTGTTACTGTGAAGAGACACTATGATCATGGCAACTCTTATAAATGAAAACATTTAATTGGGGCCGGCTTACAGTTTCAGAGGTTTAGTCCATTATTATCATGATGGGAAGCATGGCAGCGTGCAGACAGACATGGTGCTGGAGAAGGGGCTGAGAGTTCTACATCTTTATCCACAGGCAGCAGAAAGAGACTAAGACACTAAGCAGAGTTTGAGCATACGAGACCTCAAAACCTACCCCTACAGTGACACATTTCCTCCAACAAGGCCACATCAGATAACAGTGCCACACTCACAGCCAAGCATTCAAACACAGGAGTCTATGGGGACCATATCTATTCAAACCACTGTGCTCCACTCCCTGGTTCTCATAGGCTTGTAACCATAAAATACTGCAGAGATGCATTTAGTCTAACTTTAAAAGTCCCCATAGTCTATCACAGTCTCAACAGTGTTTAAAAGTTCAAAGCTCTTCTGAGATTCACAAAATCTTTTAACTCTAATCCCCTATAAAATCAAAACCCAAAAGCAGATCACACACTTCCAACATATCACAGCACAGGATATACATTACCATCTCAAAATGTAGGGAAGGGAGCATAGTGAGGAAATACTGGACCAAAGCAAGTCTGAAAACCAGCTGGCAAACTCGCATCACTGAGTTTGCATGTCTGATGTCAAAATGCTCATCACATCTCAAACTCCTTTCAGCTTTGTTGACTGCAGCACATTTTTTCTCTTGGGCTGGTTTCACTCCCTGTTAGCAGTTTTCCTCAGCAGGTACCCCATGGCTGTGGCATCTCTAACCTCTTGGGATCTCAAAGGCAATCCAGACTTCACCTTCACAGCTTCACACAATGGCTTTTTGCAGCTTTACACAATGACCTTTCTAGGCCTCCATGAAAGGCACCCCTGCCACACACTTGGCCTCAGTGGCTTTCCTTGGTCTGGGAGGAACTATAACCCTATGGTCCCTGGGAGGGACTATAAACATAAGCCTTTTCTTCTATATTTGACTCTAAAGCCAGAATCATGTGGCCAAAGCTGCCAAGTTCTGCTGCTTGCTGCCACTGGAGCATGGCTCCTTGTTCAATTATATCTTCACCATCTTTCTGTTTTTGATGCTTTCCTTCACTGCCTAAGCTTGGGTTCCTGGAACTTGCTTTGTAGACAAGGCCGCCCTTGAACTCAGAGACCTGCATGCTTCTGTCTCTTGAGTGCTGGGATTAAAGGCATGTACCACCATGTCTGAACTTAAGCTTTTCTTCAATTCCTTTTCACAAATGGAAGTTTAGTTGGGTGAGATCTTGCTGTGAGGTTACCATTCCTTAATTCCATTTAATATCCTTAAACGCAGGATTTAGCTCCATTTCACTTCCTGGTGCCCCTTTAATCCTTGAACCATACAGTTTGTATTTTTCCTTTCTAAATTTGTACTTTTCCTTTCTAAACTTGCTGTTTCATCAAAAAGCTCTTCATAAGAGTGAACCACAGGACATAGCCTATATAAGGCTGTTTTGATATTTCCTTTGCCAGTGCAATTAATCTAGATCTCTTCCTCTTAGTCTTAGGCAGACTCTCCAGACGAGGGCAAAAGGCAGCCACATTCTTCACCAAAATAACACAAGAACAATCTCTAGACAACATACTGAAAATTTTCTCCTCTGAAGCCTTTTAAACCAGGCCCATACAGTTCAAATCACCCTCAGCACCACTGTCTTCCATGTTCCTACTAGTATGGCTCATTAAGTCCAACTTAAAGCACTTCACTGCTTTCTTAATCCAAAATCCCCAAATCCACATTCCTCCAAACAAAAGCATGGTCAAGCCTAGCATAGCAATACACTGGTTCCTAGTACCAACTTCAGTCTTAAGAGTTTCATTGATATAAAGAGACACTTTTATAAAGGCAAACATTTAATTGGGTCTGGCTTGCAGTTTCCAAGGTTTAGTCCATTTTCATCACCATGAGAATCATAGTATCATCCAGGCAGACATGGTGCTAGAGAAGTAGCCAAGAGTCCTACATCTTGACTGAAGGCAGCAGAAGGACTGTCTTCCACAGTGACTGAGCACAGGAGACTGCAAAGCCTACCTCCACAGTGACACACTTCCCCCAACAAGGCCACAACTCCTAATAGTGCAGCAACCTGTGGGCCAAGCATTTTAACAAATGAATCTACGGGAGCCATTCCTATTCAAATCACCACATTCAACAAGTGAGAGATCATGCCCAATACTGGAAACCTAACCAACTACCCAGTGCTAGTGAAGTCATGGATCTTGGATAACCTGCAACCACTGCTTTAATAAATCAGCATAATCCTTAACAACAATATAAACATTTGTTCTTATACCCACAGATAATGTAGTTCTCATACTTAATCAAAGAAACCGCTCTTTGCAACAGATGGAGACCATTACAGAAAACCACAACCAATCACAATTCAGAGTTGTGGAGGAACCTGGTCCTAATGGATACACCACAAAACACTCCTGAACCTAAGGCTCGAGGAGCATTGCAGAAGAGGGGGAAGAAGAATTGTAAGGGCAAGAGGATTAGAGAGTTTGCTGTGAGGTTGGATCTGAAAGGGTTTTCAGTGCAAGGGTATTTTAGCAGCCAGGAGCCAAGGAATACATCAAAGTCAACCCAATACAACAAACCTCACACAAGAGATGTATTGGGGAAAACAGAACAGTGGCTGCTTCTGAGTGGAACAGAGACAGCATCAGGCTGGGCAAAGAGGGCAGGCTTTTAGAGCTTTGGGAGTATATGCAGTGAGCTAGTGGAAATGTACAGCTTGGCTGAAAGTATTGCTTCCCTGAGTCATGGGTGTGGAGATTCCCAAGTTCCAGGTTCAGGGACATGTAAAATTAAGACTTCTCTATGCCTGCTCTAATTCCCAAATATTAACACAGAGACCTATTATACTTGTTAATAAGCTTCAAGCACTACAGCTGGGCAGACACTCATTTATTCTAACCCAACTATGGTGCTCTGGACTACTCCCAGCCACGTGTCCCAATACCTGCCATCTTAGTGGTACCCTGGCTGTTTCTTGTTCATCCATGACCTTATGGCAACCTCCTCCATCTAGGATCCCCTCCTGGGCCTGGAAGTCCCACCTTAACTCTCCTGCACAGCTATAGGCTGTTCAGCTGTTAATTAACCAATCAGAGGTGATGGAGAACAACTTTTACACAACATTGAGACAGGAGATGCTTCAATAATAATGACAATGCCAACATCAGACTGCAACCAGATCTCAGGGTACAGAAATCAACATTTGAACACACAGTGTTCAATAGGGACAGGCCAGAGCAAAATGGTTTTTCACTGGCCTTGTTAGTCAACCAAGAACTGCCCACATTCCAGAACTAAATGATCTCCCGTCCCCCACCCCACCTTCAATCATCATCATCACTGAAGGCCAATTCAACACATTTCCACTGTCACCACTGTTACATATTTTCCCTGTGAGCATGCTTCATAACCCTTATTGAACCACATCATCATAACCTCTCTCTCTCCATCCATCCATCCCCACCTTTACGTCTCCCTCTCTCGATTCCCACTCAGATGTGGCCTTCATGCCCCGTTCCAATAAATCATTTGCATGAGGTCTGTTGCATGGTGTGATCTTTGTGGCATGCCTTGGCCCTGATGGTCAGGATACCCTTTCAGGCCTGTTACCCTACAGTATTTTCTACTAATGTCAGAAGGTAATTTCACCAAACTGAACAAGGATAACACAAATGCACAGGCCAAAGTAGAGAGGGGCATGCCTCAACCTATAGCATCCTACAGGAATGCTGAGAGTGGGAGAAATAGTCTTCCCCAGGGAAGAACACACCAACTGCTTATCCAATACTAAATGGCCATCTTTGAAAACATATGTACACATGATATTATACATGTGAACAAGCTTTATATATAGTAATATTATATATATAGTAATATATAAAAGTTGTTGTTGGATATTCACCAAAGAAGACTGTTGTGACATGGGCTTAAGAAAGTCTTTATTACTTGGGATCCTAGTGTAGCACTGAGCCTTTGTCAGCATGAGCTTTTAAGCACACACACACACACACACACAAAACCCACCTTGATCTGGGTTGACATACTTCAGTTAACAAGAACAGGTAGCCAGAAGCAGAAGTACAGACACTAAAAAAGCAAGGTTAGTACATTCTGAGACTTTCCCACAACTATATGGACTTTGATGGATGAGGTCTTTGTTTTCATTTTGGCAGGTGGTGTTGTCTACATGCCGAGTTTTACAGCCTGAATGTTACTTTCATCATGGAGTGAGTTGTTTGGGGGCCTACAAAGATCTGGGACCCTGTTATGATAACAATGAAAAAGGAGGCTATGAATTTTTTTGTTTTGTTTCATTTTGTTTTTTGAGACAGGGTTTCCCTAAGTTGCATGCAGTGGTGTTTCTGTGGTTTGAGTGTGCACAGGATGTCTTCACGAGTCTAAAACACTGCTCCACAGAAGCAGCCCCAGACTCCAGGTGAAATGGTTGCAGCAAGGACAGTGGGAGCCTGCACTAGTGAGAGAAAGCTAGGAAAAGCTCCCCGAATCTGGGGTGAGCATCCAAAGGGCACATCCAAAGGAGGGGGTCTGAAGATGTTTCACTGAACAAATTTGAGGGAAAAGTAACAAAACATAAAACAAGTATTATTCTTAATAGCACAGCGATTTTTAAGAGTGTGTTTTTGATTTAATTTTTTTTAGCCCAGGAGCCAGGAGTGGTGGTGAACACTGCAATTCTAGCACTTGGAAGATGGAGGCAGGTGGAGCAGAGACCTTGCCCTGCTGGGGATTGAATTTATGGCTTTCACTTACTAGACAGGTCCTCTACCCCTGGGCTACACCTCTTTAAAAACTTTCACCTCTTGGTCAAGCACGGCAAGAAAATAATCGATTCAAGTTCAGCATGGGCAGCAGAGGAGGGGAGGGGAGAGAGGGAGAGAAAAGGGAAGGAGAGGACAGGAGAGGAGGGAAAGAAAGACAGAGGGAGGAAGTTTGTTTGTTTTCAGTGCTGCGGAATAAATACAGGATCGCATGCATGACAGATTAAGCGTTCTGCCAACTGAGCCACGATCCCAGCCTGTAAGAGAATCTAGGGTAGGGGCAGGGCAGATTATTTGAAACTGAGTAAATACTGACATTGATTGCATTTTTACTAGTAGCATCGCATCAACACTGCACTCATGGAGAATAACGTTGACGACAGAAGCCACACTTTAAAAAAAAATCTTACTATTATTGTGCATATGTGCATGTGTCTGAGGAGGACAACTTTCAAGAGTCCATCCTCTCTTTACACCATATGGGTTCGCCTTTACTCGCAGCGACACTTCCTATGCTCAGCCGCCACACTATTTTAAAAATCGTCTCTGCTCCTTTCTGGAAAGAACACACACTGGAGCCCCACCCACTGCACACAGTTTTTCGCATGCGCAGTCCTAGTCCGGCGAGAAACTTCACCCGCCCGAAGGGTCAGATTGGACCCGCGAGGCGGAAACACGACCTTGGAGTTCCGGCGGGCCCAGCCCGGGCAAGAGCGGCAGCATGGAGGAGGTGCCCCACGGTGAGCTGGCGCAGGGCGCGTGGGTGGCGCCGCTGGGACCGAGCCGTTCTGACTGTGCCCTCGTCTCCCTGCAGGCTGCCCCGGGGCCGACAGCGCCCAGGCGGGCCGAGGAGCCTCGTGCCAGGGATGCCCCAACCAGAGGCTGTGCGCGTCGGGAGCCGGCGCCGCACCTGACCCGGGTGAGGAAGCGACCGGCAGATCAGGAAGTGGAAGGGGCGGGACTTGAGGGATGAATGACAGCGGCTAGTGGGTGTCCGCATTCCGTGTGGTTGAGGCATGGAAGGCAGAGCTTGGGGAGCTAGGGGCGGTTTTAAAAGTCAAATAGAGGAGGGACGTGGTAGAAATGCATGCTGAGTCTGATATGTGATAGATGGGGAACCAAAACGGGTTCTAAAATCAGCTTGCTGGCTCAGGCTTGTTCCCCCGGTACGGGGCGGAGATGGGGGGAGGCGGGGGAGTGGTCAGAAGTAGGAGGATGGACGCAAGTTAGAACCCAGCCTGGGCTACAGGATGAATGAATGAGCGAACATTAGGTCGAGTGTGTTAGCACATGCGTGTAATCTCAGCACATAAGACGTTTTCACTTTTAGAAGAGAATCAGGAGTTCAAAGTCATCCTTGATTACATAGCGAGTTCGAGGCCAGCCTGGGCTTCGATGAGACCCTGTTTCAAACCAAACCAACCAAACAAAATTCAGTAAGTAAATAGGACCTTAAAGATGGATAGAACAAAGTGATGTGGGGGCAGGACCAGAGCTTGAGTGACAACCACTGACATCAATATGTGTGAGGTCAAGCACAGGAGGGTGGATAAGCACTTAGGTCTTTCTAGGCCTAAGTCTTGGTATGAGTCTGTCACAGATCACTGAGGCTCTGGCTATGGCAGGGAGGAGAATCCTTCCTTTTAAGGAGTTAGTCCATCACTCAGCAGAAATGAATGTTTATTATCTCGTTGGAGAGACAGCTGTGGGAATGAGACCAAAGTGGTGGAGAGAAGCAGGAGCAAACACCTTTTAAACCCATCAGGGATAAGTCTGTGAAGGTCCAACTCCAGGGTGAGGAGTACTGAAGGCCTACCTAGAAGGGTCTTAGGAAACAGGAAGCTGGGAGAGGGCTCTTGAGGGGATTCAGAGAGGGTAGGTTTGATTATTGGGTTGCCTGCAAACTGTGACCTTGAGTGAGACTTCTGAGTGCCTTCATCATGAATAGTCACCCGACAGTGTAGGTCTTAGGGGTTTGAACTAAGATGAGCCATTGGAAGCATGGTGAGTTATTGGGACAGGAACTTACTGTGAGCCTGTCTGTTGGAGTTTCTAATCCTCAGCACTAGTAACATTTGAAGTTTATCTTTCCTCATTACAGAGGCTGTCCTGTGCTTAAGGCACTTAGCATCATCCTAGATGTCAGGAGTAGACCCTCTTTGTGACATCCAAAGAATTTCTGCAGATGTTGACAATGTCCCCTGGGTTGTGAAGCTTTCCTGTCTGCAAGGTTCTGTTCAGGAGTTAGGGCTTCAAACACCCTACCCTCCTGGGAGTCTATTCTAAAGGATGAGGCAATGCATAAATCAAACAAGACAATTTCAGGCTGCTGGTAACCATGTTTTCTTGTAGCATTTATTATTATTTCGCTGAAGTGGTGTCTCATAAAGAGTGTGACTCTTCCTAGCTCTTTGGAAGAGAAACAGTCAGAACTGAGGCAGAGATGTGATCATCTCAACTGCTTCTTTGCAGCTGTGGAGGAAATCAAAGAGAAAATGAAGACGGTGAAACACAGAATCTTGGTGCTGTCTGGCAAAGGCGGTGTTGGGAAAAGCACGTTCAGTGCCCACCTCGCCCATGGCCTGGCAGAGGATGGAGACACGCAGGTGGGACCCTGGGCTGAGCTGGGAGGTGCCCCTTGTGTCAGAGGCTCCTGGTGGTGTCAAAGTGTGATTCTTAGACCTCAGGGACCAGCCTCTCTGTCTGGACCCTGCAGAGCCACCCGGCTTCTGGCTGAGGTGTTTCACTGGGTTCTCTAACTAATAGAGGGCACATGGCAGCATGCCTCTTCGCATTATGATCCTTATATAATACTGGGACCTTCCTGTCCTTTACTAAGCTCTTTCTGTTGTCTTGAAATATAAGTCCTGTGAGCTAAGAAGGGTACTTACGTATTTAAATGGTCACTTCTCAAGTCACACAAGCACCCATATATTACTCCTGCTTTTGTTCATAAAACAGAAAACATTTTCTGTTTGCCTCTCATGGAAATGATCCCTGTGCTAGTGTATATCTCCAGTGTACAGACAAGCATGAAATGGGGATCGCCTCACCAGGCCGTGTGGTACATGCTCATAAGCCCAGCATTTTAGAGCAGGAGGATTTTGAAATCAAGGCCAGCCATGGCTACAGAGTGAGACCCTGTCTCAAAACAGATAAACTGACTCAGATTCCCAGTATTGTGCTCTGGGTGCCAGCTTTCAGGGGGGGGGGGGGGATAAGCCAAGAGCAGTGCAGGTTTATACCCCTGCTCTACCACTTCACTACTGATGCCCAAGCTGGTTACCAGGCTCTCTCTGCCTCCATTTTCTCATCTGTAAAATGTTACTCAGAGGCCTGGGTGAGAGGGTGCAGTTAAAGTGCAAGCACTGTGCCTACCATACAGGCAGTGTCCTGAAAATGTTCCAAGAGCAGTCTTCCTCACCCTCCTTATTAGCATTTTGCTAACTGAAGTCCAGAGGATGATTGCTTTTAGAAGTAGGTTGCAGCCTACCGAGCCCACAGCAGAGAGCAGGTTAAGTGTACTTACCTGTTACTGGACAGTCTCTTGCCACCAGAGGGTCAGATTTGCATTGCCTAGTAGAGTGAAATCTTTTTATCACACGGTCTGCATTTTCTACAGGGGGTGGGGGCTGGAGCACAGTGGTGGAGCACTGTGCAAAGTCCCTGTGTCCACTGTGTTCAACATGTGCAAAGTCCCTGGCTCATCCTTAGGAGCAGCCCTCTGCCTTCCACCCAAACAACTCTGGCCAGAATGAACTTTGCATCTTGGGAGCTGTTAGGAACCTTCTTAGGCAGCTGTGTAACAACAGTCTTTGCCCCAGCCAGGCATAGGGTGCTATGTTCACATGTCTGTCTGCCATACAGGAGTGCCTTGCTGCATACTTGTCAGGACCTTTCAGTATCTAGTCCAGTGTGGAGACAGGACCAGGCAAGGTGCATTCCTTTATGCAGTTAAGGTTGTATAAAAAGAAGATGAAGAGCTGGGTGTGCCTGCTCACACCTGTAGTCTTGGCACTTGAGAGGATTGCCAAGAGTTCTAGGCCACCCTGGGCTACAGAGGGAGACTGTCTCAAAAATGAAAGCAGCTTGTAGCAAAGCCTGCATTCTCTGGCAGTATCATGGTAGTGACCTCAGGGCTGACTGCAGTGCACAGTGGAGATCTAGTGAACACTGAATTTGGCTTGTTGAGGCTCAGTAACACAATTTCTCCAGCCCTCAGGCTGTGCCAAGTTGCTGTTTGTCATCTTGTTTGGTAAAGGCTGTGGGTAAAGACAGCAGAAGTGGAGTTGAGCCCTGAAAAATACATGTGCTTCTACAGGCAACCACAAACGTGTGCTTGCACACACATACATGCACACATGCACAAACACACATATACACACCCTCCCTAGCCAGAGGAAGGAAAGCATATGTAAGTGAAGGAGGAGCCTTTACAGTCCAAAGCAGTGGACTAGGAGGCTCACGTACCAGCTTCCACTGCTTATGTCCAACTCCCATAGAGTACCAGTGACCTTGGGCACCGTGGACCGAAAGTGAACAGCAGCAGTGCTGTCAGTTCAGGGTACTTGAGGAAGCACCGGAGCCCCTTCGCTGGGGTTTATAGGCACTTCAGCTGACTGAACACCCAAGCTCTCATTTTACAGGCCAGAAGCTCAGATAGCCAAGACTGAGAGAGAAACTACCATGTAAAGTGGCTTCTTTGCAGACCCACAGTCAGAACCAAGGCCCTGTTAGGGAAGAACGTTCATGCTTTAAGGGCTCAGAGTTGACAGCCCCAAGCAGCAACCACTCCCCACTTCCTTCGAGAAAACCTGTTCATCAGCAGCTGAGAGGCCCTGAGGACAGATAGGCACAGGCTTGGTTCTCAGCAGGTGCTCACTAGCCTGACCTGGGCAGAAGAGGGAAGAGATCAGTTGTTGGAGTGAAACTCAGACAGTCTGCCCATAGGCAGTACTCCAGGACCATCCTGGGTACAGCTTGTCACAGCCTTCCTGGACAAGGGACGACTGTCCATCTGGGCACTGCATCCTGATGTCAGTTGTCTCAGTCTCTTCCCTGGCTTGTGGGAAGAATCTTTCCTCAAAAGGAATAGGTGAAACAGGTGGCTGGAGACCTGCTGGGGTCACAGAGGTGCTTTGTTTTCCCATGTACAGACCAGCTCCTACCCCGATGGCAGGTACCCCTTTGCTGCACTTCTGGGCCAAGCCAGCAGAGGACGCAGGAGACAGGACCTTAGTGATGAAGTCCTCTGAGTCCTCCAGTCCCATAGTCACCAACACCATAGCCAGCCAGCATGTAGAGGAAGAAGGACTTAAGAAGGAAGAGAGCATAGGGCAAGTTCCAAAGTTCCCCAGAGGTTGTGCCCTGAGTTCCTGACCACCAGTTCTCAGGATGAATGGCTGCCCTTCATAAGGCCAGCGAGTGCAGCTGCAGGCCTCAATTGTCAGGAAGATCGGGGATTGACTTGACAGAAGTCTTGTGAGACTACCTAAGTCCCCAACAAGAACTTCCCAGATCCCTTTTGTGTTTTTAAAGATTGTTTTCATTATGTGTCTGTGTGAGTACCATCTGTGTGCAGGTGCCTGGAGAGGCCAGAAGGTGTTTGATCTCCTGGAGCTAGAGTTACAGGCAGTTGTGAGCTGCCCAGTGTGGGTATTGGGAGCCCAACTTGGATACTCTGGAAGGGCAGCAAATGCTCTTAACCTTCCAAGCCCCCTTTCCAGTCCCTCTCTTCCTCTTCCCCATCATGCTTCTAGGATTTTTTTTTTTTAAAGTATGTGTGGGCTGGAAAGATGGTTCAGTGGTTAAGAACACTGACTACCTTTAAAGAGGACCTGGTTTCAATTCTCAGCACCCATATGGCAACTCACAACTGTCTGTGACTCTAGTTCCAGGGGATCTGATGCCCTCTTATGGCCTGCATGGACACTAGACATGCATTAGGTGCACAGGCATGCCCACAGCCAAGACACCCTTACCCATAAAATAAAACTTAAAAGATGCTTGTGGGGGTATGTGCACAAGTGCAGTGCCTGTGGGGGCCAGAAGGGGGTATCAGATCCCCTGAAATTGAAGTTACAGAGAACCTTGAGCCACCCAACATGGGTACTGTGAATCCATTTCAGGCTCTCTTTAAGAGAAGCGTGTTCTTTTTATATCGGAGCCATCTCTCCAGGATCTTCTTTCTTATTTAAGTGCTTTTTTTGAAAGCGTGTTGTTAGCTTGGTCCCAGAAAATGGGGCATACATAGAGGTCAGCCATCATCTCTGCTCTGGCCTCCTGTATAGGCCTGACAGTGTGTTGGGAAGAGCACTGGAATTGAAGACTTGGACTTTTGTCCCATCTCTGTTCCTTGCTCATTGAGCAAGTCTCTGGGTCTCTCTGAACCTCAGCTTCATATTCAGTGATGCAGAGACCGAGATATGCTTGTAGGCTGAGGGAACTAAATCTTGGAGTGGCCTGATGGCTTGCTGTGAGATCACCCTGTTCCATACTGGGGACTGTGGGGTGACTGTTGCCCTGGGAGTTCCCATGAGAAAGAGGAAGCTCAGCCATTTGTCCACTGCATATCTCCAGGTCTGGCAGTCAGTGATGGGCCCCCTGTCTTCTCCTTCCCAGGTTGCTCTTCTGGACATCGACATCTGCGGGCCGTCGATTCCCAAGATCATGGGCTTAGAAGGAGAGCAGGTGATGGCCATTGGGGCACTTGGCTGCTGCTCTTTGAGCAAGCACATGCCGTATAGTGCCTCTACCTCCTTTCTCAACAGCTGTGGATTTGGGGGCTCAGGATTAGATACAGAGTGGATCCACATTGACAAGCATTGGTTTTTGAGCCTTGTATGGGTGGGAGAGGGAAACAGCAAGCAGAATGCAGAAGTGAGAGGTGGAAATTCAGCTCTGAGAAGTAACTTGGGGCCAAGGTTTGCTCAGGTCTGCACTGGAAGCAAGGGAATCTTTTCAGTGCTGTGGTCTCCTCTAGGGAACTGAGGCCCTGACTATGGCCCTGGTGAGTGACACAGCAGCAGGGCATAGGGCTGTCTGCTTCTGTCCTCATTCAGGAAGGACCCTGTGGTGTGCAAAAGCAGGGCTGGGCCTCAGGTGCCACAGGCAATGCTGTTTCCTTAACTCCAGGTCCTCTTCTAGGCATACAGTGTCCAGCAAGGCAGGTAATCCATAGGAGAGAGCAGAGGACAGGAGACCAAGGAGACCAGGGAGAAGGGTTGGCTTCAGCAGAGAGTAGGGAGACAGGCTTCCCAGTACGGAGAGCTGGAGGAGATGAGAGCAGGAACCTTCAGCCTCAGCACAAAGGAAGTTCCCCAGGGCTAGCTTGGTCACGCTGTCAGGGCCGTGGGTGTGTATCAGAGGGGGGGTGCGAATGTGCAGTGACGTCCGTGTTGAAGAAAAAAGGCAGGCTTGTGCCCCAGTCAGCCTTTGCACAACACACACCAGCATGGGTTTAGCCGACTTACAGTACTAGGGCATCTTATGAAGTAGAACTTTAGCCAAGTTCTACTTGGTGGTGCAAGATGTTATTCCAGCTATTTGGGAGGGTGAGACAGGAGAATCTTGGTTTGGGGTGAGGTGGGGGGTCAGAGTTCTGTCTGGAAAACTGAAAGAGGAGAAGGCACAACCTGGTGTGTATGTGGACGATGCCTAAGTTCAGGTTTTCATAATAAAAAGCACAGAGCCTGGCCCTGGGGCCCTCCTACAGACTGTGGGTCCTTGCCCCTGTGGATAACATTCTGGAGTCAGGGCTTGGGCCACTGACCGGGGCAGTTTGGTTTTGTTTATTTGTTAGACAAGCTCTCACTGGGGAGCCTGGATCTCAGAGAGATCCACTTGTCATAGCCTCTTGAGTGTTGGGATTAAAGGTATGCACTACCACACCCAACCCAAGGACAGCTTTTAAACTTTTATTTTATGCGTGGGGGTGTTTTACCTGCATGTGTATCTGTACGTCACATGCTCAGTATCAAAAGAGTCCCAAAGAGAGTGTCAGATCCCTCGGACATGGATTACAGACACATGTGAGCAGCTGCCATGCAGGTGCTGGGAACTGAACCCTGGTCCTTTGCAAGCGCAGCCAGTGCTTTAACCACTGATCCATCTCTGCCACCCCCTCAGGGTAGCTTTGAACCAACTGTGGCACTAAGGGTCACCAGGTAGTAGTCTCCCTTCTGCTTCTGTGCATAGCAACATGGCTGCCTTACAAGTGTCTACATTTTCTCAGCAGCACTTGGCCTGCTTCTCTCATTCTTAAATACCTCAGAGTTTTGCCTGAACTTGAATAATTGTGATTCCTTGACAAGGACAAGGATAGAATCTTTGTAGCAAATAAGGTCTTCATTTCTCAACCCTCCATTAAGAACTGAGTGGCTAGGCAGGTAAGGGTGCTTGCTGCCAAGCCTGATGACCTGAGTTCTGGGATCCACATGGTTGTCCTTTGACCTCTTGATGGTGTCATGAGACATAGACAGACACACATGTACACACTAAATAAAAGAAATCTTAAACCGTTTTAATTGAGGGGTGCAGTACAGGATGGCGAATCGTACTGTGTGAAGCCATCCTCTTTGGACACTTTGTCAGTGATGATATGACCGGAGTGCACAGAGACAAGAATGACTGTTGTGTTCCTGCAGGTTCACCAGAGTGGCTCCGGCTGGTCTCCAGTGGTGAGTTAGCCATACTGGGGAGGCAGTGTGTATGGGTTAGGTGTCTGATGGGCTGTTGGAGGTAGAGGCTGGCAAAAATACTGCTCACGTTGAACACTTACTGAGTGTTTTGCAGGCATTCAGGTTAGACTGAGGACTGGTCGGACTGGCTGGCCTTGTCTATACCGGGGCTCACGGACCTGTGCTCTGGTTCCATAACTGTGAGGTGGTGCTGTACAACCGAATGACCACAGGTGTCCCAGTCAAATCTCACCTACAACACTGGATTATGGGGTCTCGGCTGATCGAGTTAGGGCAGCTGAGGAGACAGTTTCTTTTTGTTTCATATGCTTCTTGCTGAGGCCGAGGCCACATGCGCCTCTTATAGATCCTACCGTGGCCATGTGTTTCTTAAAAACGTTTCGAGGCTGCAAAAGGCAAGCGTAGTTATGAGGCACATGATACCTTTATCCTGAATTATTATTACTCTTTCTAAAACCATCTTCCTTGGGAAGTGGCCACTTGCGCATGTATAGATGTGCCATGCCCTTGTCCCCCCTTCTCTCCATTCCTGCTGCAGTACGTGGAGGACAACCTAGGGGTGATGTCTGTGGGTTTCCTGCTCAGCAGCCCTGATGATGCCGTCATCTGGAGGGGACCAAAGAAAAACGGTTTGTCACTCCATTCCTGGCTCATATTCCTGGTTCTGCCTGCATCTAGACTGTTGGGGAGGCTGCAGTTGTCTGATGGGCTTTATAGTATGTTAATGCTGTTATTTTGGTACTGGGGATGAAGCCCAGAACCCCATGCATCCTAGTACTCTGACCTGGAGCCACATCCTGGCCTGTAGTGTGATCTGTTTAAGCATCCAACCTCCATGTTAAAGAAAACTGAGAAGTACCAGGTTTCAGTGTAGACATTTTATTACCTACTGTGAGTCTTTCTGCTCTTGAGACTTGGCAGGATCCTGAAGTTATTTGTAGTGTGGTGTCATGTGGCTGGTTTGTGTCAAGGAGGGAAGTATGGAGTGAAAACCCCTTGCTGGGTCAGTGTGGGGGAAACCTAAGGTTTTGCAGAGCAGGGCTGGGGCAAGCGCCTTCTCAGTCACATGAGTCTGTTCAGGAAACATACAGGAAACAGTCTGTTCTGTGCCATACGTAATGGTCGTAGCATCCCTGACCTCATCATGGCCGACCACCATGTCTGCAGATCTTGCCTCCTGCCCCCTGGGGATAGTAGTGTCACTCTCTCAAGGTTGTGAATGTAGGCCAAATGCTCACACAGACTGAAAGATGCTTCTGGAGATGGGTGCCGGAAGGACGGCACACACTCAGCCTTGCCCCTTCCAGGTATGATCAAGCAGTTCCTCCGTGATGTAGACTGGGGGGATGTGGACTACTTCATCATCGACACCCCACCTGGCACATCCGATGAACACCTCTCGGTTGTCCAGTATCTGGCTGCGGCACACATTGATGGGGCGGTGATCCTCACCACCCCTCAGGTGAGTGAACAGCACCCTGTGGTCATGCTCCCCAGTAGTCTGGTGGTGTACCCATGGTGTCATGGTCATCCTCTGGACTGCACATGTGGCTTTCAGTGCGCTTTGCTCTGGGGTAACTGCTCTGTGAACTTTGCCAGGAGGTGGCCCTCCAGGATGTCCGGAAGGAGATCAGCTTCTGCCACAAGGTGAAGCTGCCCATCATAGGTGTGGTGGAGAACATGAGCGGCTTCATCTGCCCCAAGTGCAAGGTGAGGGTGGGCCCACAGCACACCCTTGTCTTAGTGGGGAAACAGCAGGGGTGGTTTCTCTCAGGTACTGTTTCTCTTTACCTGCTGGGTTGAGAAGGGGGGGGGTTACCATCAAGTCCTCTACTACTGCCTGAGTGAAGATGCTTTGGAGTATCATATCCAAAATAAGCCATGGTTTAAAACATCTGGAAACTAGTGTGTCCTAAGGTACAGATTTGCTAAAAAAACAAAAACAAAAACAAACCTTCCTCCACATTCTACCTCACAGAAAGAGTCTCAGATCTTCCCTCCCACAACTGGGGGTGCAGAAGCTATGTGCCAGGACCTGAAGATCCCTCTTCTGGGCAAAGTGCCGCTGGATCCACACATAGGTGAGCCTGAACTCACATTTTGGTGAGTCTGAGGGGCCTGTGCTTCCTGTATAGCCATCTTAACAGCTCTCGGGCTTGGTGTGCAGGACCAGCCGTGGTGGGCCAGAGCTGGACCCTACAGAGCTCTTCAGAACTGTAGCCACAGGAGAGCAGCAGTGAGGCCAGGGCCAGGCACCCTAGATCTGCCTCCATGAAATCCCAGCTACGTGCTCCTAGGGCTCAGGGCTCCTTGGTCACTGGCACCAAGAACACTGACCTGCTGTTGGGACCATGCTGGGTCTCCTGGGATCCTGGCATTTCAGCTCTGAGGAAGGGATGCACACCTCTCTACCCCAGGCTTACTCGGGTATCCATTTGCGGTAAGGGGACAGGCAGGGGCTCAGCTTCCTACAGATTTCAGTTTCCCCAAGATAAGTGAGCTTGCGTGGATGGTGGGTGCGTGTGATATCAGGCAATTGGGCAGTGCCAGGTGCCTGAGTCCAAGAGGGAAGAGCCTGAGGCACACTGGACTCCGCTGCAGCTGGCTGAACACCCAGGTGTGGGAGCTGGCCTTTTCCTGTCAGGGAAGTCGGATGTGTGAGCAGGGCCTGGTGTATGCCAGAGCAGCCTGAGGACCTGAGCATGAGAGAGGTTCACAGGCAAAGAGTGTGTCTTCCCTGGGTTACATGTGGTCCTCGGGATGGTGTGTGTCTGTCTGTATGACTGGGAAGGACTAGCCACTGACCCACCCAGTGTGAGCAAGCAGAGGACAGGCTGTATGCACTGAAGGGCCTGCTTTCCTGAGTGGGAGAGGCTGTGCTGTTCCCACATTCACATGCGTGTTTCCTAAGAGATGCCCAGGCACTCACCCCTTCTGCATTTCCTTTCTTAGTTGTTGATGTTTTGCCACACATACTTCCTGACTGTGGAGAGCCCTAGCTGATTCCCTTCCCCGATTCTCATTTTCCTGGGCTGCCAGTTAATGAATCTCTAATGCATACTCCTACCCCCACCCCCACCCCCGCAGTGGAGACAGTTCTTTGGGCCTGGAATGTGCCTTTGCCATGGGCCACCCAACTGACTTACAGCCACAGCAAAGCAGAATCAAGGGATGCTGGGGAGGGGACACAGCTGAGGCCCCTGGTGTCCTCCCCTGGCTTTGCTCTCCTTGAGTGGGGAGCCCCAGGCAGCCACGCTGGAGCAAGCACAAGAGTGATGAGTTCACAGGGGCTCATGTCTCTCTCTATTTAAGGTAAGAGCTGTGACAAAGGCCAGTCATTTTTTGCTGAAGCCCCAGATTCACCAGCCACAGCAGCCTACAGAAGTATAATTCACAGTAAGTGTTTGAGACCTCTACTGCAGGGAGTCACCTAGTACAGTGGTGTGGGCAGAAGCAGGAGGGTCACTGTGCCAGCCTGACCTGGCCACAGCAGGGGTGCTGTAGACTGACCAATCAGCATGGCTTCTCAGCCCAGGAGACCATGGAACTTTTCCCTTGTGTTAGTGTTGTGAGCTCGTTCTTGGTGTGAGAAGCGGGAGAGGGTGAAGGTCATAGCATGGGAAATGCTTACATTTAGGCAAGTAAGACTGATTGGAATTCTAAGGCAAAGCAAGCCGTGGGCAGAGGTGATGGGCAAGAACTCACCCCTCCACCTGTTTTTTAGGGATCCGAGAGTTTTGTAGTTCTCGTCAGTCACATAATGAGAACCTCATCAGTTCCTGAATGGGATGGAGCCAAGAGCCAGCTGCTACTACAGAACTGTCCAGCTGCACTTGGTCAGTGCAGACAGGCTGCATCTGGTCAGTGGGGACTGGTGGGGCCATGGCCACAAGATGCTGACAGCATTTGAAGTCACCTCCTTAGGATACTTTAATCACCTGTTTGCCTATTTCCTCAAGATCAAAGGCACTCTACATCCAGGGGCCAGTCATCAAAATAAAGCCATCTCCCTGACCTGTCCCTCAGGCCCTGCTTTCTGGAATCCCAGGGACTAGGAACCCTCTGGGTCACAGGACTCCGAGGAACTGTGTCTACCTCATGTGTTAAGCCTTGGTAGGGGGAGGAGGAGGGGCTGTGTCTCAGACAGAGGCCACAGTTGTTCCCAGGAGGAGGGAGAATGACAGCAGCCTCTGCCACACTCTTCTCCAGCTCTGGGATTGTACTGGGATTGTTGGGACTTCTTTGTCTAGGGGCCATCAAAACCCCTAGAAAAGCCTATAAGTCACCCATGCGATGATGGGTACCCCCAAGACCTCTCATAATCCCCAGGGTCCCAGCAAACCATTTCCTGGCTCTTTGAGAGATGGTTGTAAACTGTCCTGTCCTCAGGCTCTAGGACTGAGATGTAGACCTGAGAGTTGCTGAGGGAAGCCATTCCAGATTTCCACACCACTGCGGCGTGACAGCAAAGCCCCTCTCCTGTCCTCCCCTTCCCCTTTACAAGTGTACTCTTGGGGTGTGCTGGGATCCCTATGAGACAGAGGCCATCTTTCTGAAGGTTGATGGGTTCTCGGCAGGCCCTAAACATTGGGGTTCCAGCTTGGACTTGCTCCAGGTCAACTCGGAGGACTGGGGAGAGTCCACCTAGGCCAGTGGTGCAGCTGCTCAGGAGCTGTATGTCCCATAAGTGCCCAGGCCTCTGAGCTGCAGCCATTGCTCACCTAACGCTGCTGGATGTCCAACCCTTCAAGCCTGGGCTTCTGAAAGTCACCTGGGGAAGCCTGCAAGGCAAGAAGAACCATGACTGTCCCAACAAAGAGCAGGCTCACTGGGGAGACCCATAGCCACAAGCAGCGTTGATTGGACCACGACACAGCGAACATGTCAAACCAAACGCTCACCTACCCCTCCCTTCGAGAAATATTTCCTGGCTTCAAAACCAAAACAAGGCTTTGTCATTCTTTCCTTAATTCTATGTGTGCATGTGTGGTATGAGTCTGTGTGGAAGTGTGTGTGCGTGTGTATTGTTTTTGTTTTTCTTTTCTATAAAACATGGCTTAAAAAATGACATGCAGGGGCTGGAGAGATGCCTTCGTGGACATGTATGTGTGCAGGCCTGTGCACTCCCATGATGAATCTGTCGGGTCAGATGACAACTTTTGGGGAGTTAGCTCTTCCACCTTATTTCTGAGGCAGGATCTCTCTTCTGTCTCTGCACTGTGTACTCCAAGCTAGTTATGAGCCAACTACCTCTCATCTTACCCCGAGTGCTGCTTATAGATATTTGCCACCACATCTGGCTTTTGTGGATTCTTGATTGAATTTAGGTTATCAGACTACATATCCAGTGCTTTTATGCACTGAGCCATCTTCTGGGCCAATTCTGCAGGGATTTTTAAAATTATTTAATTTTATGTGTGTATTTTGCCTGAATGTATGCATGTGTAATGTGTGTGCCTGGTACCTGTGGAAATCAGAAGAGGGTGTCAGATCCTCTGGAACTGGAGTTACAGATAGATGACTGAGCTGCCATGTGGGTGTTGAGAACCCGATCTGGGTCTCCTGCAAGTGCAGCAAATGCTCTTAACTGCTAAGCCATCTCTCTAGCCCCAATTCTGTAGTTTTACATATGACATTAAACAGCAGTCACGAAGTGTCAAAACACTGCCCTTACAGACAGGGTGGTGGGTACCAGTAGCTAGGAACAAATGGGGAGTCTCAAGGTCTCAAAGACAGTGCTGTTCCTAGAACTAACTGGTCTTTTGTGCCTTTTAAAATTGTGTTTATTGAGATAGGGTCTCACTTAGTAACCCTGCCTAGACTGGAACTCGTGTAGACCAGGCTGGCCTCACACAGAGATCCACCTGCCTCTGCCTCTAGAGCACCAGTATTAAAGGTGTACGCCACCACACCCAGCTAGAACTATATATTGGAAGTAGCATGTTAGATTTTACATATGTACACAGTAAAACAAATGGTGAGCTGGCTGGTAGGCTTAGAAAATGCAGCTGCCAACAGGTGCCCTTCACTCTGAGCACCTGGGAGAAGGGATCCAGGGAGGAGCTCGCTCACTCACCGTCTGAAACACCGTCTGTGACAGAAAGCTGGCTGCAACTGTGCTGATGTCACCCTCGCCCCCCATCTTACAAAGGATGTAGCCATAGAGGTTTGCAGCTTGGAGGGAAATGCCAGCAATCACAAGAGCCTGCATTGGACAAAGCAAAAGGAAGCTTCCTGAAGTGTGGACTGAGAGGGAAGGGGTGGCCATGGCTGCCCTGTCCCAAGCAAACCATCGTGGACACCTAAGCAATGGAGAACCTGGGACCAGAAAGCCTGAGCTGTCTTTACCCAGCTCAGACATGCTGAGAGATGAAAGCTGCCCAAAGCCATGGTGCTGGTGGAGACAGAAGCCAGACTAGAATCCGCTTGCCATCATGGTATTGTTGCTATGGTGTCCTCGTTGAATGGACAGCCTTCCCAAAATAATGAATATTAACTCCTGCTCGTATATAGTCCATGGTAGCTCAGTACTCAAGTGGGTTCCCCAGTAAAGGGGACAAGGATTATTTCTGATATGAACTCAATGACTGGCTCATTGAGCTTCCCTTCCCCCTCCCCCCCCAAAGGAGGAGCAGCCTTGCTAGGGCACAGAGAACTTGGCAGCCAGTCCTGAAGATACCTGATAAGCTAGGGTCAGATGGAAGGGGAGGAGGACTTCCCCTATCAGTGGACTTGGAAGTGGACAGGGAGGAGATGAAGGAGGGAGGGTGGGATTGGAAGGGAAAGAGGGAGGGGTCTACAGCTGGGATACAAGTGAATGTCCTGTGATTAAAATAAAATAATAATAAAATAAAAAATAATGAGTACTGTCAGCTGTCCTATGCAAGAACGGTTGTTTGTTAGCAACAGATATACTTTTTAATAAAAACTCCTTCCTGGGGGCTGAAGATGTAGCTCAGTGGTGGACACTTGCCTAGCTTGCACAAGGCCCTTGGGTTCCCTCCCCAGCACCTCAGAAACACAAAATAATTTCATATTGGCATTATTCATCTTTATCCATTAATGAATGAAACAATGTGGCATACCTATACCATGGAATATTAATTAGCCATGCAAAGAAGGTGTACTGATGCACACTATAGTTTGGATGGATCTAAACATGTGATAAGTGAAAAAATCCACTTAAAAAAGAATAGTACATGACTCCATTTATGTAACACTCTAGAACAGGCAAGTTTATCTAGGGAGGTGAGTGTCAGGAGCCAGGAAATGGCATAGAGGGCAATAGCTACGGAGTATAGATTTTCTTTGCGTGGGGGCTGGAGAGCGGGCTCAGCAGCTAAGAGAACTTGCTGTTCTCACGGAGGACCTGTGTTTGGTGCCCAACATGTCTTACATCTGCCTGTAGCTACAGGTCCAGGGGAGTTCACACCCTCTGGTCTCTGAGGGCACCTGCACTTGCTGCACATACCACACACATACACACACACACACGTGCACAAGATAATAAAATCTTTTTTTAAATTATAATTTTTTTTGAGATTGTGATGGTTACATAACTATAAAAATGACAGAGGCTACAATATGGTCCTCAAATGATGAATGTATCGCTATGTAGCCATCTCTGTCAATCTGTTGGAGTGACCTCTGAGTCAGACCACTTCTAGCCCTGGTGTGTCACAGCAGCAGGAGGGTCAGGGTGCATCTTACCAGCCACTTCAGCTTCAAGGAGAACAAGGTGCTGAAGAAGAACACAATCCAGATCACTGGGCAGATGATGAGACCCAGCCAGAAGATGCGCGCCTCGGCCTCAGTGGCAGCCATGTGGTTTGGAGAGACCTGTGGGGGAGAGCTATGGTTTTTGTGGGGTTTTTTTTCTGTTGTTTGTTTTGTTTGTTGTTTGTTTGTGGTTTTTCTGTGCAACATCCCTGGATGTCCTGGAACTTGCTGTAGACGAGCCTGGCCTTGAACTCACAGAGATCCACCTGTCTCTGCCTCCTAAGTGATAATATTAAAGGCTGACACCACCATCACAAAGCTAGACATTGTACTTTTACAAGCAGTGACTCTTGCTCTCACTTGTTTTACTGCTGCTGTGCGCATTTCACGGAGGAGTTGTGTAGGGCGGGTAACATCCCTGGCTGTCGTGGAACTCAGGGAACCTGTATAAATGTGACCCAGTGTCCCCGTTAGTTTGTCTTGTCTCAGAGCATACCTTTTTGGCTTCAAATATCCAGTGGCTTTTTCCATCCTCATCTATCTGGTTCCACCATCGAAGACCCACCATGAGTCTTCCAGTTACATTCTGAGGAAAGTGAGCAAAAGGGCCATAAGCACACAAGGAACAGAATGGTTAATTGTTTCTGTAATGGTCTTCCTATGTAGCTCAGGGTAGCCGTGAACCTTCAAGCTTCCCGCCTCAATCTCTTGAGTGGTGAATATTAGGGGTGTGTGCCAATGCACACGTCTAATGCTCAATGTAAACTCCCACAGAAAGCATTAAGAGAAGAGCATGAGGAGCTGGTGAGATGGCAGTGGGGGAAGGTGCTTTCTGCCAAACCTGATGACCTGAGTTAATCCCCACGACCCTTATGGTGGAAGGAGAGAACTGACTTCTGTAAGTTGTCCTCAGATCACATGTACATTATGACACACGTGTGCATGCACACAAAAAAGAAAAAAGGTGGAGAAAGGATGTTGAATTGTAATTATTTCTTGAGGGAGCTTTCCAGGCTTCTCATCTTTAAGCTTTTGTTTTGTTTTGTTTTGTTGTATTGTTTTTGTTTTGAGACAGGGTCTCTCTTGTTGGCCCAGAACTTGCTATGTAGACAAGGCTGGCCTCAAACTACGAGATCCACTTGCCTCTTCCTGCCTACCCTCATCCTCTCAGCCTCTGAGTGCTGGTATTAAAGATGTGTGACACTATTCTGGGTCCTACTTACTCTGAAAAGTGAGATTCTAGCCAGGTATGGTGGTGTACCCTTGAATCCTCAGGAATCAGAGACAGACAGATCTTTGTGAGTTGGAGTTCAACCACAGATACACTGTCTCAAAATCAAAGACTCTGACCCAAAATAAAGCACATCTTCACATGTTTATACATGTGTGTATATATCATGAAAATTGCATAAAGTCCAAAGCCGTACGGGGTCATCACTCCCATGGTGCATTTGTGCACCTATGACAACTGATCCTGGAAGCCACTTAATGAAGCATTTTTGCACTCTAATTATAAGTGACATGGGCCCAAAAATCCTTTAAAAACGTAAAGATTTGGGGTTTTTTGTTGTTTTTTTTTTCTTTTTTCCAATCCCACCCTCACTTCCTCATCTTCTCTCATGCCCTTCCCCAAGTCCACTGATAGGGGAGGTCCTCCTCCCTTTCCCTCTGACCCTAGCCTATCAGGTCTCATCAGGACTGACTTCTTTGTCTTCCTCTGTGGCCTGGTAAGGTTGCTTCCCAATCAGGGGGAGGTGATCAAAGAGCTAGCCACTGAGTTCATGTCAGAGACAGTCCCTATTCCCCTTACTAGGGAACCCACTTGGATACTGAGCTGCCATGAGCTATATCTGTGCAAGGGTTCTAGGTTATCTCCATGCATGGTCCTTGGTTGGAGTATCAGTCTCAGAAAATACCCCTTTGTCCAGATTTTTTGGTTCTGTTGCTCTCCTTGTGGAGCTCCTGTCTCCTCCAGATCTTTCTATCTTCCCCTTCTTTCATAAGATTCCCTGCACTCTGCCCAAAGTTTGGTTATGAGTCTCAGCATCTGCTTTGATACCCTGCTGGGTAGAGTCTACCCTCTGTTGTAGGCTCCTGTCCTGTTCTCTTTTTTCTCCCTCTTCTGATGTCTGTCCCATTTGCCTATTTGAGTGAGGATTGCCCATTTTACCCAGGGTCCTCCTTCTTGCTTAGCTTCCTTAAGGTGTACAGATTTTAGTATGTTTATACTATATGTCTAATATCAACTTATGAGTGAGTATCTACCATCTTTCTGCTTCTGGGATACCTCACTCAGGATGATCTTTTCTAGTTCCCACCATTTCCCTGAAAATTTCATGATTTTCTTGTTTTTAATTGCAGGATAGTATTCCATTGTGTAAATGTACCACAATTTCTGCATCCATTCCTCAGTTGAGGGACATCTGGGTTGTTTCCAGCTTTTGGCAAGATTTGTTTTATGTGGAGGAGGCACAGCTGTGGAGGTCAAGGGACAGCTTGCAATCAGTTCTCTCCTGTACCACGTGGACTCCAGGGCTCGTGCTCAGGTCCAAGCCTGACAACAGGCACGCTTTCCCTGTTGCCCCATCTGCTCTCCCCTCAGTGTTCTTTAATCGGTGTCAACAATTTCAACTAAAGCACCCCTGGGTCCCCCATGCATAGAGAACGTCACCTCGCGGGTACAAGGCCCAGGTGTACTTACAGAGGAAGCCTTACCTTCACAGACCAGAAGTCAAAGGACAGAAGGAGAAGCACGGTGACAAAGCAGCCCACGAAACTCCTGCTGAACCAGTCACAGCACAGGTAGGTGATGATGGCGCTCACTCGGAAGAACAGGTGGAAGAAGGTGGCCAGCGGGTGCCTAAGGAGAACCCCAGAGGCGCCTTGACTCAGACCCAAGAGCAAGGTCATTAAACACGCTTTGGCATCAGCTGTGGGGCATTCTTCCCTGGGTGGTTCAGCTCAAAGCTCAGGCAACCTGCTGTGTGCACACACTAGCATTCCCCGTAGGGACAGTCTCCCACACCTGAGGCTGGCCTCAAACTTAGTGTGTAGCCAGCAATGGCCCGGACTTCTCCTTCCACCTCCATGTGCTCGATTACAGGTGTGCACTCCCACACCTGGTCTATGTGGTGCTGGGGGTCAAACTCAGCCTTGTGAGTGTTACACAAGCACCCTGACCTATACCCCAGCCCCTGAAACGTGTTACGACACTATTATTGTGTCCCTCGGAGAACCCAGGACTTTCCCCTAATCTGACTCCAAAATATCATTTGCCTTCTTTGAAACAAGGTCATCTTTGAAATGAAGTGAGACTATGATTTGTCTTCCCCACCTCGTGGCAACAGCAATCAGTTCCCTAAAGGTAAAGTTTGGGCCGTTCCATAAGCACAGATGTAGCTGGTGGGGAGGGGGAGCGGAGGGGGGGAGCGGGGGGGGGGCCATGGCAGAGGGCGCTCTCCTGGAGGGCGCAAAGAACTGGTGGCGTCACTGGACGCACGTTCCTCAGAAGACGGTAACTGAGCGCTGTGCCTTCAGATGCAAGCCTCTGCATCTGAGGGCCTAAGCCGTGGGAGGCCCTCAGCCGGCAGCAGCTCCATCCGGAGCAGATAGCCTCAGGGGACACGTGGATGGCAGTGGGTGGCTTCTTGCTGTGGTGACCCAGTTTCCAAACAGCACACAGGCAGGATGCGTGCAAATACAGTGTAGCCATGGCTGCAGCTCTGCACATGCAGAAAATTTTTAGTAGCCCCTGAGAATAATTCCTGGAATTTAATGTTTGTTGCATTAGACGTTTATGACTGAATGGAGTACGATCACTAGCAGAGATGACTCAGTGGTTGAGAGCACAGGCTGCTCTTCCAAAGGACTCGTATTTGATTCTCAGTGCTGCTCACAAGCCTCCGTCTCTCTTGTTCCATGGGGATTTGATGCCCTCCTCTGGCCACTTCGGGTATTGCATGCATGTGCTACACAGCTGCACAAGCAGGCAAAACAACTGTACAAGTAAAATAGATGAAATCTCAAAAAGAAAAGAAAATCACTGGGAACACACATGTGTGGAGCTCAGAGGACAATAGTGTGGAATCAGCTCGCTCCCTCCACTGTGGGTTCTGGGGTGAACACAGGTTGTCAGGCTTGGGCCTTGACTCCCCTTGCCCACCGTGCTTCTTTAATTCTTATTGGAAGGTCTTTTGATTCTTCTTCAAGCAGAGCCGGATACATGTCCAACTAGGGCCCAAGTCCTGGCTTATGCAGGCTGCCTTCTCCACTCCTCTTGGGCCTCATTTGGTCTGCATCTGGACTTGGGCCAGCTTGTCAATGCCAGATGAATACTAAGGTGGCCTGAGACCACCTTCCAAACTTTGAACGCTGTGGCTTAGGCCTTGCGCATATATAGGTTGCTCAGGGCAGCAGGCTTCCTGCTCTGACCCTGGAGAGGCAAACTGCAGGATGAGTCTGAGCTGCCTGGGGTCAGCCTTCCAGCTCCTAATTCTCTTTGCCCTTCCGATGATGTACAACTTCTCATAGCGGTACTCGCTATGTAAGGGTTAGAGTCTGCATTTGATTCCCAGAACCCAAGTAAAGTAGGACACTCAGCAGGACGGTCTGAGGTCCAGTTTCTTCCCTCCCACAGCAGAGACAGGGTTTCTCTTGCCTTGGCTGTCCTGGACTCACTCTGTAGACCAAGCTGGCCTCAAACTCACAGAGATCGCCTGCCTCTGCCTCCCAACTTCTGGGATTATAGGTGTGTGCTACCATGCCAGGCTAGTCCAGTCGCTCTTTCAGAGAAAGAGGAGGCAGAGACAATGGGATCCCCGGAAGCTCATGGGCCTGCTTAGCTGGCCTGTGTAGAGGAAAAACAACATAGTGATTCTCAAAACGCGGCAGAGGTGAGGGTCAACACCCAAGGATGACCCACATGCGGCCTGATGCAGGGACACCCTCATCCACACATGAGGAAACACTCGTTCTTCCTGTGTGAAACAGGGACAGTGTCCCTTCCTAGGATCTTGGAGGATGGCATGGCGGTGGTGTGCACGGCATTCTGAAACACACACTGCTCTGTAACTGGGAACTACTGTTCTTTCAGCCCGGGGTCACTCCAAGTGGTCCCACCACCAAGGAACCACAGTGAAATTCCCCTCTGACCACAGCTTTTTCTTTGTCATGCTGTGGGGGGCATTTCAAGGGATCTTCCAGGACCCCTATTCCCCACCACATCCCCAAGGGGTCTCTCCTCAGTCTCTACAGATGGTATTTTCTACTCAGGATCTAACCCTCCACCTCAAGGAGCCATCAAGAAGCCTACTACCTCAAGGGCAAGAGAAGGAAGAATGGCCTCAGTGAGAAAAGGGACAGACCCCTGGCAGGGTTTGCTCGTTTCCTTTCTCCATAAACCCATTTCACAGTTTTAAGCCTTGGAGTGGACACCCACTGCCTCCTCCCTAGTGGGGACACACGGCAGGGTCTCAGCCTGCAGTGTGTGTCGGCCTCACCTCTGCCTGGCAGAGGAATGCAGAGGCCGAGGTACACCCGGACCATGGGGTGCCAGTCACACCAAGGAAATGGACTGCGCAGCCACCAGGAGGCAGGAGGCGTGTGGAAGACATTGCTAAGTAGAGTCAGCTGTGTGCAGAGGCGGCATCGGCTGACCACAAAATGGCAATGCTCTGGAAGAGACAAAACTACGGAGATGGTGAAAAGGTCACTCTAGCAGGGGCTCTGGGAGGTGAGGAGGGGACACAGGCGGTGCACAAGGGACTTTGGGTGAGCAAAGCTATTCTTTGCGATACTATAATGGTGGGTACAGGTCGCCGCACACTTACCAAGTCTCACAGTACGTCTGACTGGAAGAGAGAAGGAAGCCTTGTGGAGGGGCTGGACTTGGGTTAGTAAGGTGTTGGTTCAGCGGCTGTAACAAGTGTACTACAGTCATGGGGTGTAGATCCAAGCCAAGGGTGGGAACTGCAACCTTTGCTTCTCTTCTGTTTACTGAGACAGTGTTGTGAATCCCAGCGTGGCTTCCGTTCACTATGCAGCCAGAGATAACCCTGAGCTCCTTATCCTCCTGTCCCCACCTCCTATATTTTGGGATTGCAGGTACCCACCCTCATTCCCAGTTTATGGCATGCTGGGGAATCAAACCCAGGGCTTTGCACATGCTGGACAAGCACTGGGCAAACTAAGCCACATGCTCAGCCCACTTAGTTTCCCTGTAAGCCTAAAGCCAGCCTAAAGAACGAGGGCAGAAGTTCTAGTTCTAGTAAGGGGTTAGGGGCACTGGCTGGTTGGGACTCTGTGTTCACACAGAGTACATGGTAGAAGAGCCAAGAAGGTGGTCTCTGCAGAAGGCAGCTGGACCATTTTCAGCTTGGCACATGTAGCCCCTCCTCACCAGCTCTCCCAGCAGCCCTCACCAAGGGGTAAGTGCCACCACTTAGTGCAGCAGGGATCTAACGTACCTCGAAAAGCTGTTCTTGGTAGAGGTGAATGGCTCAGGAAAAGGTGCCTGCTACCAAGCCTAACAATCCGAGTTCAATCCCCAGTCCTCACATGCTAAAAGGAGAACCAACTCTTGCAAGTTGTCTTCTGACCTCTACACATGAGTGTACTCTCCCTTGCACACATGAAGGAAGGAAGGAAGGAAGGAAGAGAGGGAAGGAGAGAGGGAAGAAGTGAGGGAGGAAAGGAGGAAAAGAGGGCTGG
Source organism: Pachyuromys duprasi (assembly GCA_028658305.1). NCBI lineage: Eukaryota > Metazoa > Chordata > Mammalia > Rodentia > Muridae > Pachyuromys > Pachyuromys duprasi. Next base: position 11,665,146 of record CM053757.1, on the reverse strand, counting down.
CTATTCTTTCAAAATTGCACTCAGGATTTACGTTTAGTTTTCTTTGTGTGTTTGCATGTGTGTGTGCAGATGCACTACCCATGTGAGCTTCCGTAAAGGCTGGAGGTCAATGTCAAGTTTTTTCTCCAGTCACTCTCTACCTTATTTTTACTATTTTTAAACATATTGGTTTATTTGCAGACAAGGTCTTGCCATTCTAACCCTGGTCCTCCTGGAGTTGGCAGAGCACTCTGTCTCCCGAGTGCTGAACTAAAGGCGTTCCCCACCGGGCCTCTCTCCTTTTGCAGGCAGGGCCTCTCATTGTACACGGAACTGGCAGTTTTGGCTAGGCTGACTGGCTAGTGAGGCCTTTGGGTCCGCCTGCCTCTGTGCCCCAGCACAGGGTATAGGCCCGTGCCACCATGAGTATCTTTTCCGTGGGTGCTGGGGATCAGAACTCAGTTACTCATGCTCACACGGCCATCATTTTTCCCATTGGGCCATCACCTCTACCTCAGCAGGTATCTGAAACAAGGTCTTACTCTGTAGCCCAGGCTGGCTTAGAACCTGTAATCCACGTGACTGAATCTTCAAGTTCTGTGCATGAGGGAGTACGTGTGTGGGCACAAGTTTGTGCGTGTGCCTGTGAGTGTCTGTGTGTGTGTGTGTGCGCGCAGGCCATAGATCAGCTTCTGATGTTGTTCCTGTTCTCTGAGAACACCTCTCACTGGCCGGGCTAGGCTGGCCACCTGTGAGCCCCAGGCTGCCTCCACAGCCCTGGCAGTGGAGGAGGTGGGCAGCAAGCCTCTCCCCTCTCCCCAGAACTGCACATGGGGTTTCTAAGACTGTCTCTGGCATGGATTCCACACCAAATATCCAATGCTAGTGTCCGCCAGCTCAGGGGCATTCTGGAATGTTCTGCTCTTTAGTGTGGCACAGGTATAAGTGAAGAAGGGCATGGATGCCTGGCATCCCACCTTGTCCTTTTCCAGACCCACCTTCTCCAGCCACTGTGGCTCTCAGGATTAGAACTGATCTTTGTGTCATGTGACTCAAAACTCCACCCAGCTAAGGAGAGCCTGCTGCGCAACAGGCCGTGTCCATGCAGGGCACTTACCTGCACCTGTGAGGCCACGTGCTGGGGCGGAAGTGAGAACCTAACCTGGCAAGGAGATCGCCAGGCATGACTGTAGTGATGTTTGGGTTCTTCCGCCCAGGAGCCAGACAGAGCTGCCTAACCATGCCAACCTCCTGCCTGCACTGTCTCCTCTCTTTCCCTAGGTCAGCCCAATGGTCAGTGCCATGAAGACAGACTCGGGGGCCCTGGGCCCACCTATCCGATCCACTTCCCAGTGTGGCCACACCGAACCCATCTCTGCTCTTCCTTGTTTCTTTTTGTTGGCCTGTGGGGACAGGTGGCCCCGCTGATGGCTGAGACTGCTGGGTAAGCCGTTATTGTCTTCCTTTCTCGGTCACCTTCCCGCTAACACTAGCCCTTGAGAGGATGGCAGGAATCTGTCCTAAGTTAGCCCGGAAGCAAGGGCTAGGGGACAAGACAGACCAGCCATACTGACAAGGACCTCAGTGAGGAGGGCCCCCCCGGCTTCACTGTTCTCTATCCTTCTGTGTGAATTTGAATGAAACAGTAGAACATGGAAGACCACAGGAAGCTGGTCTGGATTTTGAATGGGACACAAGTGCCTTCCAGGGCAGGCTAACTCACAGGATGGTATTCTGGTGCCTCGGTGGCCCGTCTGTGGTAACCAGGAAAAGAAAAATCACACCTAAAAATCCCCAGCTGGGTAGTTTGGTCATTGCAGCTGGATGCCGGAGGAAAATTCCAGAATACGAGTCCTTTTTCTCTGGGTTTACCAGTTCCTCTTTAAAAGAGGGGAGTTAGGTGGGGACATCACTGTGGGGCACAAATGTCACCCTCCCAAAAATAGTGGCACAGTAACAGCCAGAGTCCAGATGCTCAGTCCTTCTCTGGAGGGGACACAGACCGTGTGTGCATGTATGCGTGTGTGTGAGGGTGGTGTGGGTGTGGGTTCAGAGACAGAAGGCAACCTCAGCTGCCATTCTTCAGAAGCTGTGCACCTTAGTTTTGTGAGACAAGGTCTTTCCCTAGGGCCTGGGGCTCACCATGGGAGCTGGCTTGTTGGGAACCTCAAGGACCCATCTCTCTTCCCATTGCTGGGCTTATACCATATGCACCATATAGGTGTGCACCACCATGCCCAGGCTTTTCCGTGGATTCTGGGGATTGGCTGTAGTTGCTACACTTGCCAGGTGAGCAGTCTCGAGATGGAGGGCTCTCTGGTGCTGAGCTCAGTGATTTCTCCACCCGCTGCTCTTCCTGGCCTCCTGGAAGCCTGCTGTGGTTGCTGCATGCATGCTCCTCAGCTTGTAACCAACAGCCTTCTGCTTCATTTCCAGTATCCTCTCATGGCCAGGAATAAAGTGGGGGCAGGGGGCACCCGGCTCTGAGGAAACAGAATCTCTCTCACCCTCCAGGAGCCCCAGGGGCTGTGCATACTCAGGACATGCCACCAAGGCATCTCGTTCTTCTCTAAAATAATCCTGGCCAACACTGTCTCCATCACAACAGAGGACGACACGGACTCCTGCCCCTGTCAGGCCTGAATGGGCAGAGTCTGGAACCATCAGGGTATTGGGGTGGATGCTGGTTGCCAAGCACCCAGTTCCCACTCAAGAGTCTGCACGGCTGAGGTCTGTGTGGAAGTGAAGAACAGAGGAGACTTCCCCTCCGGCCACCACACACTTCGTCCCTTGTTTCTGTTCTTTATTTTTTCAAATGGATAGACCAACTTTAGAAGCTGGTTGGCTCAGTGTCAGAGAGAGGGAAGCTCAGGGGGATGACTCAGCAGGCCCTGTTTGCTCGGCCCAGGCTGGAGCTGACGGCAGGTCCTTAACCCTCAGCCAGGCTTCTGGGGGTCCACATGGCATCAACACAAACCCAGTCAGGCCCGATCTGCTCTCTGATGCCACCGGACCCCTGGAGCCTTCCAAAGGCTCTGGAGCTTTCTGAAAACACAGAGCCCCAAAGAACTGAAATTAGAGACTCACAGCTATGAACCATATACAGCTGCTCACAATAGTATCAATCACAATGGACCAAACGGAAATACCCCACATGTCTACTAACAGGCTAGTGGATAACCCTACAGAGGACTGCGACCAGCTGCAATGAAGGGTGGCATGTGCTGTAGTGGAGTGCCCTCAGTGAAAGAAGGCAATCAGGAAAGGACAGCGTCCCATGACTCCGTGCGTAAGAGGTGTCTGGAACAATTATAAGGACAGAGAAGTTAGGATTGGATCTGGACAGCTCAGTGGTTAGGCCTGCTTCCTGCTCCTGCAGAGGTCCCGCCTTTGGTTCCCATCATTCATGACAGGAGGCTCACAATTGCCTAACTCCAGCACCAGAAGTTGGGCACTCTTTTCTGGCCTTTGAGAACATCAGCACTCACGCGCGTGCACACACACACACACACACACACACGCACAAAGGACAAAAAAGGGTTACTGAGGGCTGGGATATGAGCAGTGAGGACTCTTTTCTGAGCACAGTCTGGAAAGATGGGAGAATTCCTGGAGACAAGGTGGTGGTGTCCACACAAAATGAGTGAAGTTACTACCACGGAACTGTGCACTGAAAAGCAATTAAGACAATCAATCACCCAAACAGGAAGCAGGAAAAGATGCCCGCTGTCTGGTCTGACAACTTGTATTCAATCCCTGGGCCCCACATGGTAGAGGAAAGAACCAACTGTTCACACTTATTTATTCAGTGTGTGTGTGTGTGTGTGTGTGTGTGTGTGTACACACACACTCATGCTATGGCACACGTAGAGGTCAGAGGACAACTGTCCTTGCCTTCCACCATGTGGGTCCCAGGATCTAACTCAAGTTTTCAGGTTGGCAGCAGGAGCCTTCACCCACTAAGACATCTATCTATCTCACTGGCCCGGAAATACAATTTAAAAAAATCTTTAAAAAGAGAAAATGGTTAAAATGGCCAATTTTATCACAATGAAAACGTGAAGAAAAGCAGTGAAGCACCTTTGCAAAATTGCCTGTTTCCATCCTCACCAGCAAACCAAACACATTCAAGGACCCACGTTCAGATCCCCAAGATCCAACTAAAAAGCTGAGTGCGGTGGACTGCGCCCGGATCTCAGGACTAGGGAAATGGAGACAGGGCATCTTGGGGCCTTGCTGGCCAGCTGGCCAAACTCTATCAGGAAGTACCAGGTTTGCTAAAAGACCCCATTTTCCACCTCACAAAATAAGATGGCGGGTGATTGCCCACTTCTGACCTAATGTCCGTGTCAAACCTCCATATTCACCTGAAGTCCCACCCGCATCCCAAACTCACATGTGCAGATAGTTGAAGAGAAAAAAAAAACCCTGCTAATATATTGAACATGTAAAGACTTTTAAAGTCATCATCTAAGCAATGTAGCCTAACACCTGTGTCGGTGCCATTGTCATTGTATTAGATGTTGTGGATGGCACCTGGGAAGATGTTCATAAGTTGTATGTCAAAACTATGTCATTTTATGTGGGGATATGGCCATCCCCAGATTTTGGCCCAAGAGGAGCCCTGGAACCAGGCTCCCTGGTGCTGACAGTATTCAGCTATGTAGATGAGCCTTGAAAACACCATGTTAAGTGAGAGAGGCTAGACCAAAAGGGTCACACATGATGATTTCATTTCCATGGGCTATCTAGAAAGGGTAAATCACATTAAGGTATGCCGGTGGCTGCCAGGGGCTATGAGAATGGGACACGGAGTCTCTGGTGGTGTTTCTTCTGGGGTGATGAAAATATTCTGGAATTAGTGGGGAAGGGTACATGGTACTGTGAAATGCAGTCAGTGCTGCTAAAAGGAAGGAAGGAGGGACAGAAAGGAGGAGAAAGGAGTTAGGGAGGGAGGAGGGAGGGAAGGGAGGCCCTGATGTCGTTGACTCTCCTTCAGAAAGATGACAGCGGAGCAGGCAGCCATGAGAGAGGTCCTCAACACAAGCTCAGACCTGAACATGGCGGTTGCCATGGTTCAAGTCCGAGATCCATCACTGAGGACTTGTATGATCCTGGGCAGGTGAATGAACCCCGGTGCCAGTCTCGGGTCTGTGAGTGGGATGAGGCAGAGCTGCCGCAATGCACGTCTCTTGCAGGCACTGTTCCACCACAGTCTGTGGGGCTGGACTCCGGGAGCAGTGGAGGGCATGCAGGTGTAGGCATAGCAGCACCAACTCCATGGGGTCTAGGACGGCCTCGCTTACCGCCAGGTGGGCAGGGAACATGGGTAACACTGCACTGGCACTGGGGAGCAATTGCTCTGCATCTTTCCTTTGTTGAGCTCAGTGCTTCTTCCAGTAGAAATGACCAGGTCATGGCTGTGACCACGGGGTGTGGGCCAGAGATGCAATTCTGCCTCAGCAGCCCAAGGAGCTCTGAAATTCTGACTTTCCTGCCTTGATCTCCCAAGTGCTAGGATTATAGGCAGGATGGGGATGGCCCCAGGCCTTCCAAGCATTAACATGCTTCAAGCATTGTACAACTGAGCTCCTCCCAGCACCAGAGCTGATGGTCATTAAGAAGAGACTTGTAACAGACTGAAGAATGGATGGGCATTAGGAAGGGGGAGGAGGTTCTGGGAAAACCTATTCAAGTGTAGGCATGGGCCCCAAGACAAAGCCACACACTCAGGTCTTAGCAGTAGAAGCCACACATACAGTGTGGGGAGCCTCTGAAGGAACATGATAAAGGGTTTTTAAAGTCCTCCCTCCTCCTTTTGCATCTGGGAAAAAAATGTGTTCCCACCCATTTAGCCTTTAAGCATGGCATGGGTGTTTTAGCATACATATCTGTGTGTGTGTGTGTGTGTATGTGTGTGCATGTGTGTATGTGTGTGCGCATGTGTGTATGTGTGTGACTATGTGTATATGTGTATATATTTGCATGTGTATCTGTGTCTGTATGTGTGTATGTTTCTGTTTGTGTGTGTGTTTATGTGTGTATGTGTGTAGGCCAGCGGTCAACACCTGGTATCTTCCTTACTTCTGCACATTGTTTTTGAGACAAGGTCTCTCACTACACATGAAATGTTCTATCTTAGCTAGACTAGCTGTCAAGAGAGCCCCCTGGGATCCTCTTGTCTCCCACTCACCCCCACTCCCTACACCTCTCCATCACACCCCTCTTCCTGCCTAGTACTGGGGTCACAGAAGTGGGCCGCCGTGCCTGGCTTTTCCATGGGTGCTGGGTATCATGTTTGCACATCAAGCACTTCACCCATTGAGCTGTCCCCAGCTCTCTTAACAGTATGTAAAATGTCTCAATATAGGAGGAAGGCTGTCTTGTGTAGGCAACCTTAATAGTAAGTGTGCTTAACTGTGTTGTAATTCCTGGCTCAAAGCTGGCAGGATACTTCAGCTAGATTCTGGTGTGAAGGAGTCCCAACATTTCCTTCAGCACAAATATCATCCAACACACAACACTTGAATCCAAAGAAAATACATGAAGAAGGGAACAGTGAGTCTTTTCGTAGACAAGGCCTCAGAGGGAACACGGACTGCCTAGATTCAAAGCAAAAGAGCAATTGTGTTCCTGCTGCAGAGGGCCCTGGGTGGGGGTGGATTGGAGCCACGGTGCTAAACTGACTGCCCTGGGTTGGCCTCAGGTCCTCCGAGAAGCTTCTGCCCTTTCTGGTTTGTTGACAGAGGGTGCCCATGGGCCAGCAGCTGCCCGTAGCTGGAGAAACACTGGCCCACTCAGACAGCCTCAGCTGCCTCAGAGTTTCCCAGAGCATCAGGCTTAATCAAAAAGCCAGGGATAATTGCATAGGCGAGTGCATGCACGGCCTCCAACTCTCTAGGAAGAGACAAGGATATGATGAGGCATTTGGGGTATTTTAGAGCCTAGAGAAACTGCCACACTGTGAGAGTCGACTTGTGAAGACAGATGCACACAGGAAGAGGCAAACATTAGCCAAGGGACAAGGCAGCTGAGTAGATGAGGATGTTTGCTGTCAAGCCTGACCGCCTGAGTTCAATCCCTGATTCCCACAGTGTACTGGCTAACTTGTCAACACAAGTTAGAGTCATCAGGGAGGAAGGAACCTCAATTGAGGAAATGCCTCCGTGAGATCCAGCTGTAGGGCATTTTCTTAATTAGCGATGGATGGGGAAGGGCCCAGCCCTTAGCGGGTGGTACCATCCCTGGGCTGGCAGTCCTCTGTTCTACAAGAAAGCAGGCTGAGCAAGCCATGGGAAGCAAGCCAGTAATCGGCACTTCCCCTTCCCTCACCTACCTTATGGCCTCTGCATCAGCTCCTGCCTCCAGGTTAAAGCCCTGCTTGAGTTCCTGTCCTGGCTTCCTCCATTGATGGACTGTGATCTGGATGTGTAAGCTGAATAAACCCTTCTCTCCCCAGCCTGCTTTTTGGGCATAGTGTTTTGTCCCACCATGTGAATAAGACACACAGGTTGTTACCTGACCTCCATAAGTTGGCTGTGGCACGTGTGTGTTGCACCAACCAAGCAATCAAAAAATATAAATAAAAAAATATGGAATCATGTCATTATCTGTGAGTTCACAGGGCATATTCAAAATCAGTCTTTCGTCACCTACTAGGGAAGGCAAGGAACTGGCTTATGACTTTGACAAAATTTGAAAATAAACTGCAAGAATCCAGGGCTGTGTTTATATTTCCTGTATGAAGTATAACTGTCGGATGGCAGACTGACTTAATTATTTCACCTCACTATGATCACAGGACATGACAGACTGGGTGAGGAAAGGCTTATTTTGGCTCATGGTTTTAGAGGTTCCAAGTCCATCTTGGTGGACAGGGCAAGGTGGTGGGGCATGTGGTAGAGACTGTTCCTGCCAGATCGGGAGAAGAGTGGGGGAGCCAAGCTCAGGGCTCCTGTAAGAATAGTGGGTGCTGTTAACCCTAGCCATCTCTCCAGCCTACCTCCAGCCATTCCAGTGCTTCTGGAATCTGAGCGCTTCACTGAAGTTCAGCTACAAGTCTTCCGCATCATCTTTGATCCCCAGCTCCAGCTCCAAAAGCATCAGCACAGTCCCCCATGTGGGGGGTCTCTGAGAGACAAAGGCCATCTCCGGGCAGGACAGTCTTGGAGGCTACATGATGCGAGAATTGAGTGACCTCCTGTCCACTCAGCCAGCTTTACTAGGTGTGGGAATCCCCAGGCTGGCTTTTTAAGTTCTTCCACAACCACATGATAGTTTTCAAAGTATCCCTACTTCCTGGCAATGAAAGCTATTCCAGATCCAGTCTGACTGGTTTCTGCCTTGAGTTTTGAAATTCTCCTAGATATGTTACCCAGGAGGCCTGGAATCTCACAGAGGCCAAAGCAGAAAAATCAAAAGCTCAAGGCTATCTTTCTTGGGTTCCAGATTGAGTTCAAGGCCATCTGGGTAACTTAGTGTATTGGAAACCAGAAAGCAGAAAAAGAGTGCCAGGAATAGATACATAATTTATCTAGCACATACAAGGTCCAGGCCATCCTGAGGGAAAAAAAAATAAAGATTTGTAATCCACTTCCTTTATTGAAAGAATTGTGGGTTCTTTGAGAGGCAAAGATAATTAAGAACTCAAATCAGGGAGGCTGAGGAAGGGGCTTGTGAGTTCCAGCCTAGCCTGGGTTACATACCAAGCCTTTGTTTCAGAAAGGCAAAAAACACTGGGTCTGCAGGTAAACAGGAGCAGAGGGAAGTATGGGCCATCTGTGGTGGTGACAGGGTTTAGGAACAGAAACATACATTTAGAGACAAACCTTACGTAGTGTCTCTGCGGGCAGCATTACCAGGACTGACACCAGACAGGACAAGCGCTAACAAGGACCTGTAGATATGAAAATGCCTGGGGTTCTCTCCCTGTGTTCTGCTTCTAGAAGAAATTTCTGTTCTTAACGTATAGTGAAGTACTCTGGGATGAGTGAGCATGGGAAGGACATTTGTTAGCTATTTGTGCCTTTCTTTTGCTGATGTATTGACTGATGAATGAACTTTGAGAGAGGGTCTCATGCAGCCCAGGCCAGCCCTTGAACTTCCTATATAGATGAGAATGATCTTGAACTTCTGATCCTCCTGCCTCTACCTCTAAGGTGCTGGAATAACAGGAGTGTACCTTCATGCCTGGCTTCATAGTGCTATTCTTAAAAGGTACTTTCAAAATCCCTTTATGGGGTTAGAGAGATGGCCCATCGGTAGGAGAGCTTGTTGCCTTCTAGGGGATGTGGGTTCACTTCCCAGCACACACATGGCAGCTCACAACAGTATGTAACTCAAGTCCCAGGGAATCTGATCCCCTCTTTGGAGCTCCATGAGCACCAGGCACAGATTCAGTGCACATATGTACACAGCCAAAACACTTTTATACATATTTTATTTTTTATTTCTAAAAGAAAGTCTTTTTAAAAGATATTTTTTAAAGCTTTTTATGGATATAAATCTAAAGCATTATTTTTCAAGTTAACATATCTAGTAGTCATTTTTCTTTTTTACAGTTTCTTTATCTGGAGTCTCAATGAGCATTACCATGTCCCACTATACTGAGAGTAGTACATTCTGTATTTGGTGTCTATATGTATTTTTGTTTGCAGGTTAATTTGGCATTCAAAGTAACTACAGATAGGCCAGCAAGATGGCTCAGCAAGTAATGGCCCCTGCTGCTAAGCTTGATGACCTGAGTTCAGCCCCTGGGACCTATGCAATGGAAAGAGAGATGCCTATAAGTTGTCCTCAGACCTCTACAAATGCCACGGCACATATGCACCAAGCTCTAAACACACACACACACACACACACACACGCACACGCACACGCACTCACACGCGCTTGCGTACAAGCACATTTTTTAAAAGTGTAAAATAATCACTGATGCTAATTTGACCTTGTTTAAAGTGCGTAAAGACACAGAATTAATTTTTAAATAATTTTTGTTTGTTTTTCAATACATGGTTTCTCTATGTGTATCCCTGGCTGTCCTGAAACTTGATCTATAGACCAGGTTGATCTCAAACTCACAGAGATCCAACTGCCTCTGCCTCCCAACTGCTGGGATTAAAGGCGTTTGCTGACATCACGATCTGGCTTAAAATATTTTTTAATTGATCTTCAGCATTGTTTCAGAAATACCATTAAATAAATTGAGCCTTAAACAAAAGCCCGTTGATTGGGTGTGTACTGTTTTCCAGGTATAGTCTGGGCCAGAGTGCATCAAACAAAACGGAGTGGTACACCCTTCTACTGTGAGCCATATGGATGTTAATGTGGGATTTCTACAGGGCATGGCTGGGGTAAATAGGGCCTCCATCACAGTATCCCAGCACCTCCACTGTCCTGTCGGAGCAGACAATGGTGCACAGTGCCACCAGCTGGCTCTGTTTTCAGAGCACTGACCCCTTTAGTCCTAGACATTTGTTTCAAGCCAGAGTGTGTGGCTCAGTGACATTTTAATGAATGTAGAAGCCCAAGACACAGCTTCTGACCAATGGGCCAGGGTCAGACAAGGGGCTATAAGGAAACTGAATTTCAACCAGAAGTTCCTAAATTGATTTTTACTAAGACAGTGTCACCAGTATCCATGGCTGTCATGTAAGACTGAGCTTATACCAATATTTCATCTACCCCTCCTGATCTAAAACAAAGTCCCATGGACCCTGATCAATGCCCGTCCCTTGTCTTCAAACATTTTCCAGACATGGGGTCAAGGTTCAGTGCAGTTACCCTTCAGTGGCCTTACTGCTGATACAGGCAAGTCCATGTGAACAAGAAATACACTTGTAAAGGGAAGTGGAACTTTCAGAGATGTGAGCAATTCATTTCAAAATAAGTAATGATGTGCCTGATCAAAGAGAACCGAAATCTCACCACTTCCCTGATTTTGCAGGTTGTTTTCCTTGGTGTTCCGGAACCTTCCTTCAAATTAAACATTACATTCTTGATGGGATTTGTTTATGTCTGTTTTTTTGGTTGTTGTTGCTTGTGTGTTTTGTTTTTTGAGGGGGTTGGTAGGGCCTTTAGCTGAGGCTTGCAAACCTGCTGTTGCCCAGGTGGACCTAAAATTACAGAGATCCTTCTACCTCTGACTACTGAGTGCTAAGTTGAAAGTTGTGCTTTATCATGCCAGGGCTTTAATTTTTTTGTTGTTTATGTGTCTTATTTCTATATTTTTCAAAATTGATTTTAGAGAGCTATAGACAATATGACTTGCTCCCCAAAGGCACATGGAAGTCTTGGTGAGGTTCCTCATCAACTGAATGAATAGACATTTGGAATTATTTTTTAAAAGCTAAAATTATTATTTCCTTAGTATTTTGGAGCATGGTGTGTGTGTGTGTGTGTGTGTGTGTGTGTGTACACGCGCGCGAGCACAAGTGTGTGCTTGGGGGTGTACAGCAAATAAAGGTGTGTTTATATTGTTTTGTAAGAATGACTGACCACCAAGCCACCCCCAAGCACTGTCACTCACTCGTCACCTGGCCTACCTTGCCCCTATCTCCAGCTTCCCTTGGACCAATGTCACATATAGGAGTTATGAAACAGCTCTAAGTTCCCTTAAACACAGTTTTAACTTATCTAGACCCAGACGCTAGTATCGATATGGTAGTGCATGTCTATAACCTCATCACTCAGGAGCTGTTCAAGGGCATCAGAGGTACAAAGCCATTTTTGGCTATATAGAAGACTGATGTCAGCCCAGAAACTGGTCTCAAAAAACCAATCAACCAACTGACTCAAGAACAAAACTCCTAAACTCCCAATAGAGGCATATGCTCAGTGTAACATCTCATTCCCACCATGGTCCTGATTGCACCTGTTCTGTGCACAGAGGAGGACTCAGAGAGCCACAAAACCAGTGAAATAGTAGCATCCTTTATGCATCCTCGGGTGGTACCTCGGGACCCCTGCCTCTTTATGCACATCACGCACTCATTGCTGCCTCTGTTGGTCCTCATATGACAGTACCACCAAGCCACCACTACCCCTATCTTACAGATCAGAAAACTGAGGATCTTAAAAGTGTTATGGTCCCTGTTTGAGTTCAGGATCACTGTGAGCAAAGACCTGGGCTTACATAGGCAAGCCTTGGAAGGATCAGGTCTTTCAAAGTCCCAAGGATTCCTAGGGTTGTTGATCCTGCTACTTACCCAGGAAAGACAGGAACTGCAAATTGGCAAGAAGATTTTGGGCCCAGGAGGATGGAACCATGGGGAAAAGTTGGTAGGGAACAGACAGTCTGCTGATTTAAGGCAGCCTACACCCCTGGTAGCCAAACACAGCCCAGGGGAATGGCAGAGACAAAGGTGTTTCAAGGGGAGCAGGGCTGGATGTCCGGATGGGATGCAGGTAACTTGGCATCCACCCTGGAACCCAGGGGGCAACTTTACTCAAAAGCCCATTCATGCCTGCAAAGGCATCTATGACTCAAACCCTGGTTTTCAGGTGCTTACCTGAGGGATGCTGAATTCAGGTTCAATCTATCTCCCTGTGACCAGCGGCCCAATATTTCATGCATTCCCCAAGGTGGCCAAAAGTCCCCCCACTGGCCAAAAGATGGTCTGTTACACTGTATAGCTGAGTTAACACCACTGTGGGGTTTCACTTCTTCATGAGTACCTAAGAGAACTGAAACCTACGCCATATCCCCAAACATGGACACAAATGCTCAGTCACATCACTCATGAGAACTGAAAAGCAAAAGCAGTTTACGTATCTACCAACTTATGAATGGATAAACAAAATGTGGCACACCTATACAATGGCATTTGGTCATAAAAAGGGATTAAATGTGGCTAAATACCCAGGTCGGGATAAACCTGGGATCTATGATGTAAAGTCTTGCTCTGCAAGCGTAAGGACCCGGGTTCAAGTCCCAGCAACCATGTAAAAAGTCAATGTGGTAGTTCCTGCTTGAAATTCCAGTGCTTGAGAAACAAAGGCAGGCAGAGCTCCGGGGCTCACTGTCCAGCTAGCCCAGCCAAAGAGGCAGGTCCCAGGTCCCAGTGAGAGGCTGTCTCAAAAAGCACAGTAGATGGGTCCCAAGAAATGAGAGCCAAGGTTGACCTCTGGCCTCCGTATATTTGCATACACACATACACACACACACATAAAGACCACACAATGTATAATTTCATATGTTAATTTCACTGGGCTAAGGGGTGCCTGGCTGGCTGATAAGACATTATTTGTGGGTATGTCTCTGAGGAAGTTTCTAGAAGGGAATTTGAATGGGGTACCAAGAAAAGGACCCCCCCCCCCCAGCATTTGGGACTCAGACCTCTCCCAGGGCCTGAGCACAGAGCTGTTGCTCCCTGTTGGGAGAGGAAGAGGGATTTGCCCTCAGGCCAAGCTGGGGTACTAATGTGCTTCACTCTCACACACCAGAGCACTCAGCCCCAGGTCTTCAACCCTACTGATCTTTGCACAGAGTGGGAGCCCCTGATTCAGACTGGGGCTCAGATTACCAGCCCCAGCCCTCAAAGACCTGGGCTGGGGTTTACCAACTTCATGGAGTTCAAGCTTGTTAGATCCTGGAATTTTCCAGGCTCCAAAATCGTGTGAACCAAGCTTTCATAATAAAGCTCTATACATAAATATACAAATATATGTAATGTACAATTATTGATTCCATATGTATATATAATACACACAGACACACATACATATAACTCACCTACACAAACACACATATACTTGCTAACGCACACACACCCATAACATTCATACATATACACATGCCCACTTATACATGTTCATATACAAACACATATATACCGGTTTTTCTGAAAAATCCTGCCATATAGATTTTGTTTGTATCAAATGTCCAGAAAAGGCATATTCCTAAGTACATTGGTGGTCTCCAGGGGGCTTATAGGAAGGAGAGATGAGAAGGGATTGTCTAATGGGTGTAGGGTTTCCACCTGGGGTGGTGAACTGGAATGGAATGAGGCCGTGATACCAGTTATACACTGTGATCATACCCAAAGCCACACTGAGCTTCACACTGTCAGTGAGCTGATGGTATGCCAGTTGCCTTTTGATTGAACATACACATGACATGGGCTCCTTGATATATGAGTTTGAGGCCAATGTGGTCTACAATGAGACCCTGTTTCATAGGCTGGGGACACAGCTCAGCTGGGAGGGTGCTGGCCAACACGAGATCTTAGACTTTGTCCCAGCACTGCATAGACTGGTTATGGAGACATGGTCCTGAAGTCCCAACAACGGGCAGGAAAACCAGAAATTTAACATTTTCCTGGGTTACATAGGGAACTTGAGGCCAGCCTGGGCTATGTGACATTCTACAGAAACTGCCGAGTTAGCAAGGGTGTGGAGTGTTGGAAGCTTTCCATGTCAGTCCACTGTAAAATGTCTGGCTGCTCTGAGAAATGGTTCACAAGTTCCTCAAAACATAAAAAGAGAACTTCATCTGGCCCACACAGCTCAGCTGCCAGAAATATATGTAAAAGAATCAGAGGAGGGTCTCAAAGATGGGGTGTGCAAACCTGCTTTCAGGGCAGTGTCAGTCAAAAGGGTCAGGAGGTAGAAGCCACCCAGCTGTCCATGAGTGAGCATGGCAGACTTACAAAATGGGCTAATATTCAGCCTTGAAAGAGGAGAAAAATCTGGGCAGTGGTGACGAAGACCTTTGATTTCAACACTAAGGAGGCAGAGGCAGAGGTAGAGGCAGGTGGATCTCTGCAAGTTTGAGGCCAGTTGGCCAACAGAGTGAGTTCCAGGGCAGCCGAGGCTATGCAGAGAAACCTTATCTCAAAAAACCAAAAACTAAAACCAACTAAACAAACAAAAAAGTGAGGAGAAAATTCAGGGATGAATCTTAAGAACATTATAGTCAATAAAAGAGGCTGTCGTAAAGGGCAAACACTTTCATGAAATGACTACTCGGTTCGTAGAGACAGGAAGTGGAATGGCGGTTAGCAGGTGGTTAATGGGAATGGAGAACGGTTTAATGGGCCAGGAGTTTCACTTTTGCAGGATTAAGAAATTCTGATTTGCAGGGATGCAATGTTACCCAACACCATGGCTCTGCACATGGGAAAGATGGGGCTTAGACATGTTGTTTTTTAATATATATATATATTATATTATATATATCATAGTAAAAGAAAATAAAAAGCAGACTGGGTGCCTTGGCACAGCCCCGAATCTCAGTGCTCTGAGGCCAAGACACAAAGATAGCTCAAGGTTGGCCTGGGCTACATATGGGGACCCTGTCTCAAAAAGTACCTAAAAAGGAATGAAAGTCACCTGGGAAACACTGCACACACACTCTCTCTCTCTCACACACACGCTCATTATCTCACACATTCTCAAACACACACACTCACACATACACTCAAACACACACACACACCCTCACACACATTCACATGCACACACAAGATGGCAGGTATGTCTTCTCCAGCTATGCTATGGAATTACGCTTTCCAGTGGTGCCCGAGAACCCCAGCCATAAGACTGTACCTCCCCAACCTAGAACTAGGGACAGCAGTGAAAGGACACACATCAGGCACCCAGTTGCTGGATAGTTACTGAGTAAATTGCTTAGTGGCTACACATCAAGGCCAAGCTGGTCCAGACCTGCATATTACAGATAGGTCAGTGGAGGCAAGGCATGCTGACCTGTCCACAGTCTCACAGCCACGGAGTGATAAGGGAAGAGGTGGACCCTGGCTGTAGCCCTTCTGCGACAGATCCTGACTTCAAAGTCAACATGCAACCAACATGGGCATTCCCTAATGCAAAATGCAAAGTAAAGAAGAAATTTCAAAACAATGGTCTTCATGCTTTACTAATGATTCAGAACTTTGGGAGACCTTGGCTTTTTTGATAACTGAATTAAAATTTGAAAATGTTTCGCATATTTCATAGAATGACCTATGTGAAACTAAGAAAAAATTTCAAAGGTTCCTGGACCACCACCACCCCAAAAGCCCATCCAGACATCTCAGTTAAGAATCCCCTTAAATGATTGCCTAGGTCCCAAACCCAAGCCCTGTGCTATTAGTTTTATGTCAACTTGATACAAGCTAGAGTCATTTGGGAAACAGGACTCTCAATTGAAATAAAAAAGGGACCTTGGACAGGTGGTCCTGCATGCTATAAGAAAGCAGGCTAGCACACCATGGTGGGCACACCAGTAAGCAGCAGCCTCCACGCTCTCTGCTTCAGTTCCCGCCTCCAGGTTCCTGCCTTGAGTTCCTGCCCTGACTCCTTTCAGTGATGGACTGACCTGAGAGTTGAAGCCAAATAAACCCCTTCCTCCCCAGTTGTGTTTTGGTCATGGTGTTTTATCTCAGCAATAGAAACCTCAACTAAGATATTCTAGAACCACATAAACCAAGTGTAGTCACAAACACCTGTAATCTCAGCACTTAGGGAAAAAAAGAGCAGGGGGATCACAAGTTCAAGGTCATCCTTCGTGACATAGTGAGTTTGAGACTAGCCTGGGCTATATATAAGACCCTGTACCAAAAAAAAGTAAGTAAGTAAGTAACCAAGCAAGTAGGTTCCCCTTCAGACCAGGTGTGGGGGTGACGGCTACAATTATAGTACTTTGGAGGTAGAGACAGGAAAACCCTGCAGTTGGGTTATTCAGTGAGATCCTGTCTCAGTAAACCACACCACAACCAAAACACAATAAAGAGCCCAGTTCTTCACACTGCTGAGTGCCTACACACCAGATCCCTTGCGATTCTCGTTAAGTCCCCGGGGAAGGCTGATGGACCAGATGGTCACATCAGAGGATCCTAGACTGGTGAGTGGCTACCTCCAGACTCATGTCCAGTGTACTTCCTCCAGCTCCAGGTGCTCCTCTCTGCTGCCCACTGAAACAGTCCAGAAGAGCCTATCAACAGCCTTACTCTACAAATGCTCTGCTAGACTAGAAGCCTGAGCATCATCCTTGATTACTTGTCCCCACCCCACGTGTGTGTGTGTGTGTGTGTGTGTGTGTGTGTGTGTGTGTCAGGCCAGAAGAGGGCATTAACCTTGAGACAGGGTCTCTCACTGAACCTGCACCTCACTATTTCTTTGGCTAAGCTAGTGGCCAGAGACCTTGTCACCAGGGTCAAAGCACTGGAGGTACAGGCACACACAGCCACATTCGACTTTTTATGTGAGTGCTGGGGATCATGTTTGACCCTGGTCACGCTTGCATAGCAAGTGCTTTATCCACTAATCCATCTCCCCAGGCTCCCAGCCCCCACACCTTAACATACAGTGAAGGCAGATTGTACCACCCAGGTATCCTGGGCCTCTGCTTTCTTCTTCCCATAAACCAGTCTATGATGGGTAATCTTGGCTGTCAACATGAAGAGATCTAGAATTACCTGGGACATACAACCCTCAGCATGGCCAGTGTGGGTTATCTTGAGCAAACTGATGGAAGTAGGGAGAGCCACCCACTGTAGGCAGCAGCATTAGCTGGGCTGTGGTCCTAGACCCTATAAAAACGGAGCTGAGCATCCTCTACTTCCTGACTAGAGACGCACTATGGTCAGCTGCACACAGCTCCTGCTGTGGTGATATCCTTGGCTCTTGAACTGTGAGCCAGACTAAACCCTTTCTTTCTTAAGCTGTTTCTTTTTTAAGTTGTCAGGGCATTTTACCACAGCAACAGGAAAGAGACTGAGGTACTGTCTTAATCCTGCAGTGTGGACTCCAACACTGTCCCAACAAAATCCACGTGGCTATTAAAATTTACACTAAAATTAAGCAGGACCAAATTCCATAACCCTAACCACAGTGTTAGTGCTCAATGGCCACATGTAGCTAGTGACCACCACATTATATCTGTTGAGTACATCTCGGCTGGTTGATTTTAACTGTCAACTTGATACAACATAGAATCACTTGCAAGGAGTATTAATGATTAATGTAGAAGTATCCAGATCAGGTTGGCCTGTGGCACGTTTGTGGGGATTGCCTTGATTGTTAATTAAGGCAGGAAGACCCAGTCCATTGTGGGTGGTGCCATTTCCTAGGCTCCTGAGCAGCAAACGAGAGGAGAAAGCCAGCTGAGAGCAAGCAAGCAAGGGATGCACAGAGCAGCCCACAAGCAGGACATCCAGTACCTAGGCCCCAATCTCTGGAGTCTGCGAATGCTACATTATATGGAAAAGGGAATTCAGCATCTTCATTTAGTAAATAATCTGAGAGAGACAGGGTGACAGGCAGGAACAGAGAGGCTTATGCAATCTAACGTGGTCCTGAACTCACTATCTAGCTGAGAATGATCAGGAACTTCTGATCCTCCCGCCTCTACCTCCCTGGTTTTAGGATTACTGGTGTGTGCTAGGCCCAGTTTATTTAGTGCTAGGAATGGATTGGAACCCAGCTTCCTGCATGCTAAGCAAGCACTGTACCAACCAAGCTCTGCACTGAGACCACATGTAGTAAAGAATTTTGAGGTGTGTATTAGCCTAGATTGCTGACTAGGCTTGAGATATTGTCACAAATACCTGTATGTTGACAGGTAGATGGAGTGTGTGTGTGTGTGCATGTGTGTGTGTGGTGTGTGTGAGCACGCCCATGTACCACCTTGCCTAGTTTATGCTGTGTTTAGGATGGAACCCAGAGCTCTGTGCATGCTGGGCAGGAACTCCACCTGAGCCTCCTGAAACAAGCATGTTTATGATAATTTCTTATGGTGACCATAGGGAGCTACTGCACTGTGTTCCATTCTAAGAGAATGTTGTATTTGAGTCAGAACATCTGATGGAGGGGAAGATAACAGTAGCCGCTGAGGGTGTAGCTGAGGGTGTAGCTGAGGGTGTAGTGCTCTTGCATGGCATGTACAGGCCCTCGGTCCATCCCCAGCACCAGAAAAAAGCAAAGAAGAGGCCACTAGGCACGGGGACCCCCAAGTATGCTAGTGGTAGAGCTGGAAGGAGAGATGAGTGAAGCAGACAGGTGGGTGTGGCCGAACTGTGAAAGAGGGGTAGGCCCCTGGCAAGTATGCTTCCAAGTCCTCGCGCCTCCTTTGCTCTGCTGCCTTCTGGCTGCTGAAGGTGCCAAGCAGGTACGTGACCTGACCCAAGAGAAGTCTGACTAGCTGGAGCATGGAGCACCTTCCCAGCTGCCTACCGACTCCTCCCATATAGCCACGATACAGCCACGGTGTTCTCTGACCTCCCTGTGGGGCTGCAGAACCTTTGTACTTGCTGTTCCTTCAGCTTGGGACTCCTCCACCAGAGTCTCTGACAGCTGCCTGCTTCTCACTGTTCAGTCTCAGCGTCAACGTCCCCTCCTCAAAGAACCTCAGTCTGGCTGTGCTAAGGCATAAGAACGTCCCTTGCAACCTTCTCTTACCTCACCATGCTAGTTTCTTCCTAACCCTCTTAATATTTTTGCCTAATAAGGTAGATGCTTGCCCCACCCAACTGTAGGCTCTAAGGACGCAGGATCTGTATAACTCGTGCACACAGTAGTTGCTCTGTGTATTTTGAGTGAATGAGTTGGCAAATGAATGAATTTGCAGCTTGGGACTCAAGATCTGGTCTCAACATACCTGATCTTGGTCTTCCTAAAGGCCAGCTCCTCTTCGTTGCCAAAGTCCAGAGACACATCCTCAGTATCGTCCACTAGGCCCTGGGGGACATCGGGAACAGACGGTAGGCATCTCAAAGTGCACACAGTGCGTTCATTCCTGAGTGTCCTTTCTTCCTGGGCAGGTCTCTGCGTTCCTCCTTAGGTTATTCCCTTAACCACCCTGGCCTTTCCCCACCCCCTTTAACCACTAGGGACCCAGTTCAGTCTTAGGCTCCAATGCCAGAGCCTCAATTCGCCAATTCTCCAGGCTCCTTTTTTTCATCCTCCTCCCAGCGCTACGTCCTCTCAACGCCGCATCCGCGCAGCCCTACCTGCTTCATCCTCCTGGGAACCACTTCACCCTACAGCGCAGGCCCCGGCTCCGCCCTCCACTGCCCAAGGTTTAGGAAGCCCAGCAGGTAGCCGGCCCAAGGGATGCTCTGAGCCTCAGCTTCACCGCAGCTCAGCTCTGGTTGTCTAGGGGTGGGGGAGGGGCGCTGCGCAGTGCGCAGTCGCGGGCTAGGGCAGAGTCAGCGATGATCCCCGGGGATCCTAGAGCGCGGACACTGAGAACTGTGCCCAGCACGCAGGATGCGGGACCCAGGACCGTGAGGGATGGAGGCAGCAGTGTGTATGTGTGTGTGGCCTTCCTAAAGGCCAGCTCCTCTTCATTGCCCTAGTCCGGGGACATATCCTCAGTTTCGTCCACTAGGCCCCAGGGGACATCAGGAACAGAAGGTAGATTTTTCTGGGCCAGGTATAATAGTACAGGCCTGTGACCCAGACACCTGGAAATCTGAGGCAGAAGATTGATGTGCACAAAAAAACAAACAACAACAACAACAAAAACCCAAAAACAGAACAAACAGATGCGCTCAGGATCCTGTTGCCTTGCTTGGGGACAGCTATATTATCACAGAAATGGGCACACCGAGGGGAGTAGCTATTGACATGTGAAGGCCTTAATGGACTTCTCCTGGCCCAGGACAGATTCACTCCTCCTCCACTATGGCCAACATTTCCAATTCCTACCCCACCACAAGTTTTCTCAGCCCCGAATTCCTGCCCTACTACCCTGGGACAGAGAGCCAAGGCTCTCTCAGGAAGACAAGGCTGTTGACCTTCCTTTGCTGGTTCCCCTTTTCTCCCAGCACACAGGCAGGTGTTAGCCTGACTCCTGGTGAACCCCTAGGGGGATCCTGGTTGGGATGCAGTGTGGAGCTGCCTTACCTCTCAGCCTCTGGCTTCGCCAGAGTCTGCAGCTGCTTAGTCCATTCTCTAGGCCACAGCCATGCTGTCTGGGGAGGGAACTTCTCCTAGAAAGAAGACCATCCTCAGGGGCTAAGCCTTTTGAAGTATTTTCCAGCTGAGGGCTGACATGGTAATGTTGGCCTGTAATCACAGTACTAAGGAAAGTTGAGGCAGGAGGATCACATGTTTTAAGCTAGCCTGAAAAAAAAAAAAGTTTAAGGCAAGCCTGGGAAACTTACAGGACCCTATCTCAAAAAGTTTCTTTTAAAAAGGTGGGGTAGGGGTGGGAGAATGTGTGTGCTTATGTGCACTCCCACACACGCATGTTCTTGTATTTTTGGTATTGTGCTAGTGTTTGCCTTGCAAACCAGAGGCCCTTGGCTCAATCTCCAGTAACACATGCACACACATGCGCACGCACACGCGCACATACATGCTCTCATGCACACTTTCAAGCCCAGCCTCAGTTCTAAAACCTCTGCTACTCAGCTGATAAGACAGTCCACTAAAATCAGCCCAGCAGATTGCCAAATCTCCAGGGGTCAGACCCAGTGCCTTCTCTCCAGCTTCTCATCCGGCAGTGTTTGCGGAAGGGCCCAGGGTCTGCTCCAGGGTCTGAGCAGCAGAGAATTCAGTTCTCTTACAACTCCAAAGGTCTCGACTGTCCTCGAGGCATCAGGATCTGCGACCACCGAGGCGGGTTTTCTGGAAAGTGTCCCTTCCCCACCCACAGCTGGCTCCAGGCTGTGGCCCTGAGAAGCCACAGCCGTCAGGAGTGGGTGTGGGGAGCACACTCACAGCGGAGGCCAGGTGGAGGTAAGAGGCCGTTGTAGTGAATTTAGGGGCTTTTCCTCTTTGGACCAGCAGCTGCTGCTGTCTGTTAAGCTGGGGCCAGGAGGTGGGAAAATCCCTTGGAAGCCCCATCAGGGCTAACTGACATTCTTAGGGTAGGGAACTTCAGGATGGACCACTTCGTCTCCCAAGAAGGTCATCCTATGAACTCGAGGTTACTCCTCCTGGCCTGGCCTGTCCACACAGGGATGAGAGGTGGAAAGCCAAGAACTCTGCAGGGAATTTATCCTCAGCCCTGAAGCCAGCTCCAGCCACACTGTAGGAAGAAGCAGTGGAAGAGGTCTAGGGACCCTGAGTCCATCTTCAGGGCATAGATACAAGCTCTAGATTTAATAGAGTAAGATCGGCACAGGAGCAAGACGCATGCCAGCCTGTAGTCCTGCCTGAGGGGAAGTCCTGTCCCTCACTGTGCCAGTTGGTCTGAAATACTGCTAATCTCTTTCTTAACTCTGATGTTTGCAGAGACTAATCTGGTTCTTTCAAGGTGACTTGCTCTAGGGAGCAGCATCAGCATCATAGACTGGCTTCCTCCACAGCTGGTCAGCCAGGAAGTTTGCTCTTCTGCAGTCCTGGTTGACTCAGGTTGGCATACTGTCTTATCTCTCTTCAGTCTTGAGAAGAGATGAAGGTAGACAGGTAGGTCTTAGTAATTTCCATGTCTACGCAGATGAGGCAGGAGTCTGAGGCAGACACACATCACAAGGAAACATAAAATAAAGGAAGCGATGCCAGGCTTTTCTCTGTTCTTAGCGAGGAGCAAGGCACCCGTTATTAGGGAGGTTTGAGGATTCTATTCCAGGACTTTGGAGTCTCTATGGAGAGGTTTGGAAACCTACTTTCCATAAGGGAACTACTAGGCATATTTGAAATAAAGGGAACACTTAGAGCAGAGACTTGTGGAAAATACTACGTTGTTGGCTTTGATATTTTACCTTTTTTTTTCTTTGATTTTTTAAAAACCTACTTTATTTGGTGTTCCTAAACACCTCTACCTCCATTCAAACTATTGACCCTAGGTAAGAGAAAAAGAAGGTTAGTGGGGATAGAGGATGTAGACCTCTTTAGACTTAGTTCCTTGCGGGGGGGGGGGTGATTACACTCTTTGTCATCAAGATCCCAGCAGTCCAGCCAAAGAGCAAATAGCAACAGCAGAACGAACCAGCAGCAGCCTCCTCAAAATGTTCTCCTCTCCAGTGCATTCTCTCTCTCTCTCTCTCTCTCTCTCTCTCTCTCTCTCTCTCTGGATGTCTCTCGCTCTCTCTCAGCTCCTATTTATCCCCTCTGCACAAGGATGTTTTTCCAGCTGGCAAAACCCACGACCCCCGCATGAGGCAGTTCCCGGCTGACAAAGATCACAGGTCCTCTCCCAGCTTTTCTCAGCTGCGGACAAACTAGAAGCATTCCCACATCCTGCACTTGGGATTACAACAAAAAACATATTTACATACCATAACTGAGTTTTAAAAGAAACCGAAACTTCCACTACACTAATTTTTTTCTTCCACGCTCTCTGCTCCCCTTGGCCTACCTGGAGCAGAGAGGAGAGCCTGAGACCCAGTCTTATCTCTGGTCCTGTGGCTGAGACTTGAAGCCCAAGCAGCCCCTGGAGGGACCCCAGGTTTGTGCAGCCACTGGGTTCTGAAGACCCTCAGAGCTCAATGTCTGTTTGTCAGTAGGCCTGGATGGTGCCTGGGCAGGAGACTGGCCTCAGCCTGGCCTCAGTATCCATGGCTATAAAGTATGACCACACTTACCCCCGTCCAGGATGACAAGGACTAGACACAGTGCATATAAAGTGCCCTTCTCAGAGTGGAGGCTGAGCAAACTACTGGTGACAGTGATTTAATGGCCACCTACAGAGGAGCTGGGATCTGAGGCACCCCTGTGGGCTCACAGCACAATGACACAGCCTTATGTCTAACTTTTGTCTGTCTGTGCAGCAGAGCCATTGAGTGTGACACTCTTCAAAGAGGTGAATCTTAGAAATGTGAGGTTTTCATTTTTGTTTTTTTGAGATGAGGTCTAATGGATTTCAAGCTGATCTCAAACTCATTCTGTAGCTGAAAATAACCTTCCACCTGATCCAACAAGCTCTGCACCCCGAGTGCTAGGATCACAGTTGTGAATTGCCATGTCTGATTTTATGTGGTTCTAAGAATCACATAGACCAGGGCTTGGTTAATATCAAGCAAGTGCTCTACCAATTGAGTGACATCTCTGGTCCTCAATCATTGTGTGTTTGTGTGTGTGTGTTGTACTGTGTGTGAATGTGTTCTTGTCGGCGTGTACAGATGCACACACATGTATGTGGGTGTAGAGGCCAAAGGTCTGTTACAGATGTTTTCCTTGATTGCTGTTCGCCTAGTTTTTGAGTTAGGGTCTCTTACTTGAAGCTCATTGGCTGGCTGGACTTGCTGATGGGTGAACTGCAGGGATTCCCCTGTCTCCACCTTCTCCTCTCTAGTAGTATAGTTGCATGCTGCCACTCTTCTGCCCAATACTACATATTAATGTTTTGAAATCACATTATCACCATGCCTTGAAAATGGACACTAAAGAAGAGAGGCTCATGAGGATCCCTAGCTGAGGATCTATTGACAGCTGATGGCTTCTGAGGAAAGGGACTATACTAGCTGGTTTTGTGTCAACTTGACACAAACTAGAATTATCAGAGAGGAAGGAACCTCAGTTGAGGAAATGCCTCCGTGAGATCCAGCTGTAAAGCATTTTCTCAAATGGGGGAGGATCCAGTCCATGGTGTATGGTACCCTGGGCTGGTGGTCCTGGGTTCTCTAAGAAAGCAGGCTGAGCAAGCCATGAGAAGCAAGCTAGTAAGCAGCACCCCTCCATGGCCTCTCCATCAGCTCCTGCCTCCAGGTTCTTGCCATGTTTGAATTCTTGTCCTGATTTTCTTCCATGATGAACAGTAAAGTGAAGTACACGCCAAATAAACCCTTTTCTCCCCAACTTGCTTTTAGGCCATGCAATAATAGAAACCCTGACTAAGACATGGAGAGTCAGTTTTCTTTAAGGATGTGATCCCTGGTTGGCCAGCCTTGCTCCAGCAGATAGCCCAGACCCACAAATATATGGGCAAGACTATTGGACTTGGTAGATTATTTCAAAAAATTTAAAAGAAGACATCAAGTTGGGAGAAGGTGGGAGTAGATGGGGAGGTGATGTGGGGAGTTGAAGATAAATATGACTAAAATATATTGTATGCATGTATAAAATTTTAAGTGAATTAATGAAAATACTATATTCTTTTTAAAAAGTAAAAAAAAAAGGACAATGAAAGCAAAACCTGGTGACATAGGCCTGTAAGCCCACCTAATAGGGAAGCCAAGGCAGGAAGATGCAAAGAAGAAACAGAAGCAGCAGCGGCAGCAACAGGAGGCCTTTGTCCCTGTCAGGGATCACATTCAACTCCCATGAGTCATATCAGCCTGAATGCCTTGTAGATGCTTTTGTTTCTTACAGTGTGTTTAAATTGAATTCATCTGTGTGTTATACTTGACATGTAGTCAGCACCAGGGAAATACCTTAAGTCGGGGGCTTCTCCCCATCCACCCCTCCCCCATGTGCCATACCCACCTTTCAAGTAAAGGGACTTGGCCTTTGGCTGTGTGTCTTCTCCTTCCACCTGTGTTCTTAGAGTGGTGCCCTGGAGATGAGAGATCTGCTTACAACAGGTGCCCCTGCCTGGCATCCTAAGGATGTCACTTCAGCCTACTCCTGGGACAACTGGTGAGGTGACAGACAGGTTGACATAGTGTGTCCATGTAGCTTTGGAAGCTGGGATGGAGCCAGAGAGGCAGGGAACAGGAAGGCTGGGCCTTATCTGCAGTCTGCTTGCTTAGTAGTGATGTTAGGCCCAGCCTGAGCTTTTCAGGCCCGGCAGGTGCCTAGCTACTTGAGAGGCGACTGAAGAAAACTCCTGGAGACCACCATATATCGATGCAAATGCAAGAGGTATATTTTAACCATTGCAAAATGGGGTCACCTTGCCGGTCAGCAAATAGTGGCACTTGGAGACAAAGGCCTTGGGTTTTTACAGGACAAGGCTCGGGAATTTTCAGGGGTTGCAGTCTTGGCAACTCAGGATTGGATGAGGTATTTAACTTTTAAAATAATTGCTTGGTCTTAGGTGTTCAAGTTTGACCAGTCCTGCCAAGTGTGGATGCGGCTGCAATTAAAGGTGGGGGTGGGGGGTGACTAGCTCATCCTTGAAGATCGGGGGTGCAGGCTTTTGGCCGGAGCTCAGGGGCTACTCAGAAGAAGGATGGAGGCCATCTGGGTTGGTTGCTAAGAAACACTATCTCGCAGACAAAAGTCTGGTCATTCCTTCTGCTGGGTGAAGGTCGTTGCTTGCTCACTTTTTTATCTCTGTCCTCACAGATGGCCAGGGTCACATTGTTTCATTCTCTGGAAAGTACTAAGAGGCTTTAGCTTAACCTGGGCGTAAAACTCAAAAATATAGGTTTTAGAAGACATATAGGTTACAAAGTTAGTCTGATCCTTTCAGTGATTGGACTGGAGATGGAGAGGGATGTCCCTAAAAGCAAGGGACATTTGCCTTCTCCCACAGTGTAGGAGTCCCTGCAAGTGCCACAGCAGGCAGGGAAGCAATCGACTGAGATAAGAATGAAACTCAGCCGTTAGCCGGTGTGGGGCCAAATGTCCAGCGACGGATACCAGGTAGTTTATTTTAGCCATATTCAAGCACAGCCGATTTTGGAGAAAAGGTTCCAAATGACAATTAACTCAATCCTGCACATGTACAACAAATTTAAGACACGTTTACATCGAAACTCTTTACAAAGTACACATGGCTTCTTTTGTAAAGCAGGGTTCTGTTGACTAAGAAACAATGCTGGAGATTCGGGTTTAGGGAGGGTGACGGGGTAAGCTGTGGAGTCAGGATTGGCCTGGCCCTCAGACTACAGCAGTTATTTAGGCTGCTGAAAGTACAGGAGACAGCTCACCAGGGATGGGTTTTATGGACTGAGAAGCAGTTCACAGGATTTAGGGGGAGACAGATTGGGATAAACAAACACAAAGTTCTGGGTGTGAAGCCTAGCCCTACAGATATCAAAGGATCCCCAGGTCATAAACTACACCCTTTCCCTGCAATTCACATGGAAGACAAGTAAACACCTTTGTCTGAAGAGATAAGCCTGTGTGTTGAAGTTTCCCGGCTTCTCCACACCGCAGGCTGTCCACACTGTAGTCAGCACAGACTGAACATGGCCTTCTCCCATCTGTAGCCGGAGCTCCCCCAGGGCCTGTGCAGAGGTGAGCACAGACACCGGCTCTCCACCTTTAGCCTCTCATCACACGGATGCCCAGCTCCCATCTTGCCAGGCCACATGGCAAGATGGCTGCTGTCTGCGGCTGGCACCTGATGCTCACAAGGACATGGCAACTGGATTCTGTCCATCCTAGGAGCACAGAGACTTGCCCTCCTACAGCCTGCGCGTATTCTGCCTCCTATGCAATGTTGTTTCCACCTGCCCCTTTTTAATTTTAACTTTTAGCCAGGGTTTCAGTGTCTCAGAGTCCAGGTTGTCATCACACTTTTGATTTTGGATAACATTGATCCTCCTGGCTCTGCCTCATAGGTGTAGATTATAGGCATGTAAGACCACACTTGGTACTTAGTTGTGACATTTTTATTTTTTTAAAGACAGAGCCTCACTGTAGCCCAAGCTAACCTTGAACTCATATCCAAGAATGACCTTGAATTTCCAATTCTTCTGCTTCCACATCCTGGGATTAGGCATGCACTACCAACCATGGTTCACACTGTGCTGGGAATGAAACCCATGATTTGTTCATTTTAGGCAAGTGCTCTACCAACCCAGCTGTGTCCCCAGCTCCCGGAGCTTTCTTTTCTTGCTTTATTTTGTCATATTGAGGCAAGGTCTCACTGTAGCCTAAGATGACCTCAAATTTGTCATTTCCCTGGCTCCATCTCTTGAGTGCTGGGATTACAGTGTGTATCACCTGATGCTTAATTCAAATGTCAAGGTAAAACCTTGTGCAAAACCAGTTTTCTCGGTATGGCCTGGCTCTCTTGTTTTTGGTCGGTAAGAACACAACCCTATCTGGAGAGGGATGGAAGAGTCATCCTGGGGGCCACTACCCCAGGGGCCACTACCCCAGGGTCCACTACCCCAGGAGTGTCTATCCCAGGAACTAGTATCCCAGGGCCATCGTCCCAAGGGCCAGTATCCTAGGGGCCGGTAGGATCATGGGGAGTGCTGCTGTGGGAGTGAGTGTCAGGATTAATACCCACTACAGCTGGGTGTGGGAGGGTACTGCCTCCATCCTGTCTGGCAGCTCCTGCCCAGGGCCTTCTCCTGCCTGATCTCAGTTCAGCCTACTCTAACTTGGACTTGACCATCAGTGCTACATTCTCTTCATATTTGTCCCCATCTGTACTGGCCTTATAGCTCAAGCCTCTGACTCGTGGAGGGTTTGTGAGGATCTACGTGGACGGTAGGAGTGGATCACATGGGGCCTGTCTGGAGGAGGGAGGTGCGCATGGAAGGTCATCCCCAGGGTGCTATTTCTTGTCCTCTCTGTGTGGCCATTTCTGGCTTCTAGATCCTACCAAGATCTTCTCCTGGGGGGAGAGAAAGAGTACAAAAGAGACAGGCCAAGCTTTGATTGCAGCTTTGGCCTCCCCGGCCACCTGCCTTTGGCTCTCAGGAAACTACTACCCTTCCCCTCACACCAATTCCCCTGCAATTGGTTGGGAGAGTGAACCTGCCACCCAATGAGCAGGTGCTTCCTGGACCTCTGGCTTTCACTTAGTAGCCGGAGTCAAGCAGCTCCTCTATAAGTCCTGTGCCGGGAAGAATGTGACAGCTGCCCCTGCCCTAGCAGCTAGAGGTCCAGTTAATTTATCCCCATAGAGAGGGCGACCTGCCTTGTCGCAACTTTGACCTTTCCTCGCTGCCATGGCCCTTAACTCTTTCGATATTCTGGTAACCCCAGCCAGGTTTCAATTTCCAGAAAGTCTCAAACTCCTTGCTACCTCAGGACTGTTGTATCTGCTGTTCCTTGGTGGCATGGCTTCCCTTCCTGATTCCTCCAGAGTCAAAAGCAGGGAGCCCTTCTCAGGGTCTTTCCTTACCTGGCTCCTGTCCTACCTACAGGCTAAGTCCCTCTCTAGTTTTAGAATCTAAACCCCAGATGGATTTATTTGTTCCTGTTCTAGCACTTTCTGGTGATCTCTAATCCTCTTGTTTTATTGCCTTGCTGACCTTTCACCTCCCCACACTCTATCTAGGTCTTACCCTTAGAACAGTGGTTCTTAACCTGTGGGTTATGACGCCTTTGGGAGGTCAAACCATCATCAGAAAATGCAGATATTCACATTACAATTCATAACAGTAACAAAATCACAGTTATGAAATAGCATTGCAATAATATTATGGTTGTGGGTCACTATGGCATGAAGAACTGTATTCAAGGGTCGCAGCATTAGGAAGGTTGAAAGCCACTGCCTTAGAGCAATGAATGTGACTTCTGACCAACAAGGGAAGCGCGCAGCATATTCTGGGCACTGGTTAATGAGGAAAATGTGAACAATCCCATGACGTCTGCCCATCAGTGTCTCTGCCCAACCTAGAGAGCATGATGATGCTCTAGAACCAGGTCTGGATACACACCCAGGACCTGTCTAAATCTCCAAGTCCCCCCTTATTAGCAATCAGCCCCAGGGGACTTGGCGACAGCTGGGCAATAGGCACTTCCACAGACAGCCTCAGGGAACTCTGCAACAGCAGGACATCGGGCATCTCTGTAGGCAGCCCCAGGAACATCTAACACTGGCTGATTGGTGAGTTCGCCTTCATGGTAGGCTTAAACGCTTCCCTTTGTCCAAGAGACTGGCCATTGATTGTCTGGCACCTCTGTGGTTTACTGGTGAGTGGAGGTCCCCCCAACCATGGTCTTCACAGCTACAGTTGGCCCTTTTCACCAACCCTCATCCAGACACCTTCCCCTGAGTGAGTAATCTCTCTTCTCCCAGCATTGTTTCCAGTTTCCTTTTCTCACGCCTCAAAAATCCCAGCAGTAGATAAAACCATGTCACTCAGGCATCTGCCAGGAAATCTGGTAAAGCTTGTGACAGCCTGCTCTGCCAACTTGTGCCATTTTGTCTCTGATTCCCTGTACCCTGGGGAATGCCCTAGGGTCTGCTGAACTAATTTACTTTTCTCTCTTCACCAGTGGAAACCAAGTCTTCCTCTGTTCCTCCAGGCTCTCCTCTGGGGTGTCTCCTGGATAATTTCAAATCACTACACCTAGCATCTGCTTTGAGGGCTTCTAAGCTTATACACCTCTACAACCAAACTTCCCTCAATATCCCTTAGATAACAAGCCAAGATGGCTGTTTAATGGCACTTCAGACCCTACAATTATATGTGACCTTTTTAATTACTGTCAGCTATCGGTAAATGGAAGGCAGTTTTCTCTTTTCTTCACCCTAAACCTTCTCTCTGTTCTTCCTGTTCCCCCACCCAGCTCCTTCTAGCTATAAAGAATCCTCAAGAATCCTCTACTACTTTTGACCCTGCTAACGAGCCACCCCCTTTAGGCTCCAACCACAGCTCCTTCCCCCTCTCTGGCTTCTTCAGCTTCCTCACTTCTCTCTCCATCAACAGGACACTCTAACCGTCCTACTCTGGCACCTACTTTCACCCAGCAGCAGCTGTTAGCACACCCCCCCACACACACACACACACTGGCTCCCTCTCTACAGCAAACCTCCTCAATCCCCCTCAACTCAGCCTGAACCAGCCTCAGTTCTACCTTTGCTGGAGGTTGCTGGGGTGGATGGCCTAGTCAGCCTGTATGTCCCCTTTGAAAGAATCAGACTAACTTTGTAACCTATGTTTCTCTTAGTTGCCTTACAGCTTATATTTTCAAGTTTTAGGCCCATGTTAATTAAAGCCTCTTAGTGCTTCTCCAGAGAACAGAGGAATGTAAAAATTCCTGACATTGCCATCTTTGGGGCAGAGATAAGAAAGAAAACAAGCAGAGGTCTCTACTAGGTAAGAAATCACCAGGCTGGCGCCTGCGAGAGAAACTTCGTTTGAGAATTGGGCCAAATGGCTCCATCTTTCTCCTGAATGGCTCCTGACCTTTGACCAAAAGCTTGTAGCCCCCATTCCTCAAAACAGACACAGCATGGGACAATCACTCTCTCACCTTTAACTGCAGCTATACCTCAAATGGCAGGAAATTCCAAACTGACTTAAAGATCAGATATCCCCCAGATATTTATGACAGGACTGACCGAACCAACTAGTTATCTTAAAAGAACAACTACCTCATCCAATCCTGAACTGTCAAGACTGTACCCTCCGAGAATTCCCGCGCCTTCCCCCTTAAAAACCCAGGGTCTTTGTCTCCCGGTGGCACTCTTTGTTAACTAACAGAAGTGAATTAAAAACCTCTTGCATTTGCAGCGGTGGTGGTCGGTGGTCTCCTTAGCCTTTTTCATGTGCCTCTTTAGGCAGTTGAGCCCCTGCTGAGCCTATTAGGCTTCTGCTGGGCCTAACACCTTCTCATTAGGTGAACTCTCAAATAGAAAACAAACAAACAAACCTGGGATCCTATACCTCTAACTCCTCTGCTTTCATTAAAGAATTTCAGCACATCTATCACTCAATCCTATAGCCTCCCCTCCATGAGATATATATGACTCTTACCAACAACCTACTTCCTGGGGAGTGCAGGCGAGTTTGGAAGCATATGCAGACAAAATGCACTAAACTAATGCAGCACGCCCAGTTGGGGCTGAGACAGTGCATGACCAGGACCCCCAGTGGAATTATAATACCCTGAGGGGCATTTTAGCTAGAGATCAGTTTGTGGCCTGCCTCTGGCTGGTCTCCGTAAGGCTTCCCTCAAGCCAATAAATTATGAAAAACTCCAAGAGGTCATCCAGAACAAAAATCAAAACCCATCTCAATTTCTAGACTGCCTTACAAAGGCCCTCTATCAGTGTACTGATCTAGAACCTAAGAATCTAGAGAGCAAACAACTATTGATGACCTATATTTTTTTTCCCAGAGTTTTCCCAACATTAGGGCCAAGCTTAAGTGCTTGGAGAGAGGACCCCTAACTTCACAGGCAGAAGTCTTAGCGCTGGCCTTTAAAGTGTACCATGAGAGAGATGTAAAAGTTCATAAACAAAAATGCCAAATGCTGGCCACGGCCATCCGACTGGCTTCAGCAACTCTCTAGGCCCCCTTGCCTCCTAAAGTGCAAGGCCCACTGGGTCCCTGTTTAAAATGTGGTCAAGAGAGTCATTGGGCCTGGACCTGTTCCAATCCTCCCCCCTACCCTACCACAGGCCACTGGGCCTATGTCCAAAGTGCCATCAGAAGGGACATTGGGCTGGTAGTTGTCCCATGGCACAGTGACATCACTCCCAGATTGCCATCCAACTGATCTGGGCCTGGCCATGGATGACTGAAGGTGCCTTGGCCCGACCGCTGCCATCACTAAAAGAGAACCCCAGGTAGTCATCACTGTATCAGGGTACCCATCTTTTTCCTTCTGGATAGCAGAGCCACTTACTTGGTCCTGACAGAGTTTTGGGGCCCCACCTTTCCTTCTTGTTTCCCTATTGTCAGGAAAGGGGGAAAGCCGTATTACCAACCTTGCCAGACTCCACCACTCAATTGCGTTTTCAGGGATGTTCCTCTCACCCATTCCTTTTTAGTGGTGCCAACCTGTCCCATCCCCTTATTGGGAAAGGACCTTTTAGCCATAGTGGGAGCCTCTGTTTCATTTGCTCCGCCTATTTGCCTATCCCCAAGCTCATCAGCAGGCCCCTCCTTCTCCTAGCCACCCAACCTACCTGTCCTAACTTGTCATTTCCTCTGCCAGCCTCTCAGATGGACCCCCAATTCTGGGATGTCCAAAATGCCTCTGTCACTACACAGAACCTCCCTCTAGGGTTCTTTCTCTCCAGGTGGTGCTAATAGAAGACTCTACCTTTACTTTATAACCATGCCCACCTTTTAGCATTTCAAACCTTCTTCTCTGACCTAATACTAGCAACTCCCCAGCTCATTCTTGCACTGAAATATTGAAGAAACTACTGCCCTTCCCCTCACACAAACAGGAAAGCACATTGCCTTGGGCCATCTATACCTTGTACACAGATGGCAGCTCCTTTGTACAAGAGAGAGCCTGAAAATCTGGCTATGCCGTAGTGTTGGATACTGAGGTGATTGAGGCAAGGCCCTCACTACCACACCACTAATCAGCACGTGGAAGGTGTCCAGGGTAAACTTTACATATGGAGATTAGAGGTTCAAGAAATCTTCATTCACAACAGTCTCTCCAAGTAGGGCCAAAAAATTGCTCTATGGAGGGCTGTCAGAAGCCAACTGAAATCACCATCACCCCCATGTCCATCCCTCCTTTCTTACTTGATAGGATTTTTGTTTGCTTCCTCTTTGACCAAACAGAAAGCTATTGCAAGGAATGGCCAGGCAGATACAGAGGTTGCTCATACTGGTCTTGCCAAATCCACACACCAGCACAAAAGAAGTTCCTTCACCTATATAAGAATACCTTCTTCTTATATATCTGGGGCTCATGGGATCCCAGATGGGAAATGGGCATCATTGGCAAACTCTACCACTGCTACAAACCTGAACTTCTGGTAAGTATAATCCATATCCAGAGAAAATAAGTTCCAATTACCCAACTCCTGGAGATGGAAGAAGTAGAGAAGTTTCCATCCCAGTTTATCCAGAACCCCCACAGCAGGTGGCTCAGACAATACTAACTCTTCAGGGACACATAGAATCCCTGGAAACAGTGGTACTTCAAAACCGATGAGGGCTGGATCTCCTTACAGCTGGAAAAGGCAGCTGTTGCCTCTTCCTCCAAGAGGAATGCTGCTTCTGTGTTAGCTAGTTGAGTATAGTAACAAAATCCAACAACTCCAGACAGACCTCCAAAAGCAAAGGGAACAACTTCAACCCTCAGGCCTTTGAAAACCCTGTATGGAAATAAGTTCTGCCCTTCTGGACCCCTCTCCTTCTCTCTCTCTCTTTTTTTTCTTATACTATTTGCACCCTGCTGTATTAACTTCTCCTCTACATTCCTCCAATGACAAATTTTAAAAATCTCTAACCAAACAATTAATCAGTTACTCTTACAGGATTACCAACTGCTGGCCATGGAGCCTGACCCAAACGGTTATACAATATGCCTTCATGGTGAGGAGCAACTGTACCCTGAAAAAGACAACACCCTTAGACAGCAGGAAGCAGTCTGCAGAGTCCGTGACGCCCCCCAGACACTCCTCACCATCACTCCACTTCTAGTTCCTCCTCTTTTACAATAACAAAAAGAGAGGAATATTAGCAATCAGGCACCACCATAGCCGTCCCCAGGGGGCTTGGCGACAGAGGGACATCAGGCACCTCCACAGACAGCCCCACAGGACTCAGCGATAGCGGGATACGTCATCACCAGCCGCCATTTCGAGTGTCCAACTGTCGCAGCAAGCTACGAGTCTTCTCCCTGTCCATGCACTGGGTCACCTTAAAAAAGGACTTGTTTTCCCGCCCCCACTTACCTGCCACCCTCACCCAGAAACAGTTCCTGCGTTCCCTTCCTTAATAAACCTCCCACATGAGACCTGCTGCGTGGTGTGACTTTATGGATTATGCCACATACCTCTGCTGCCTAAATCCCAACACCCCTCACATACACATTGCTAGTCCAGGACCCCTACCTCCCTGTCAGCCCCAGCTCCCAGACAGCTGTTCGGGACATCCAGAACACAGGTAAGCCATGAGATTCTGGACCTGAAGCAGTGGAGGCTGGCCTGGGCTGGGCTGGACTGTCAGCAGAGTTCAGCCTCGAGGACTTTTCAAGACTGTTGTTATCATTTGGAAACAGTTCAAAGGCCTTGGCCAGCAGGCAACAGGGCTATGCTGCCCTTGACAAAAAGGGCTGACAGGCCTGAGCCAGCAGACAAGAGTCACCACTTACGGGAAATGCACCCGCTGAGGAGAAAGGGCTGTAGGCTGTTTGCCAGGCTCTGGCACCAACCCAAACTGGATGAGGAAGACTCAAGAACCACACCAGCTCTTGCTGGGGCGGTAAGACAGAGCTCCATGGAATGACCCTGGGGCATGCACCCTGCCCCCTTTCACTAAAAACAAAAAGCAAAACAGAAGTACTAAAAAAAAAAAAAAAAAAAAAACAGAAGTACTGCCGTTGGTCCCTGAAGAAGGCAGCGGTGTGCTCACACCCACATCAGCTAGCTTGGGTTTGAAGCTAGGTCTCTCCACTGGGATATCTTTGGCAGGTTACTAAACCCTCTGAGCCTCATCATGAAATGAGATTGATAGTGCCTACTGCTGGGGCAGTTAGATGGAATAAGCAGCCCTGGTTACCATCTGCTAAGAAGGTAGATTGTATACACCATGCCTTCGCTAAGTGTCTTAGTTAGGGCATCCGTTGCTGTTATAAAAACAAAACAAAACAAAAAACCCCACCACGACCAAAAGCAAAATGGGAAAGAAAGGTTTATTTCATTTTACAACTCTTTAGGTCACAGTCCATCATCAAAGGCATTCAGGACAGAAACTCAAGGCACGAACCTGGAAGCAGAAACCGAAGCAAAGGCCATGGAGGGGTGCTGCTGAATGGCTTGCTTGCTTATAGCTTGCTTACCCTGCTTCCTCGTACAACCCAAGAACACCAGCCGGGAGTGTCGACCACCCACAGTGGGCGGGGCCCTCCCATATCAATCACTATCAAAAGTTGCCCCCATTGACTTGCCTACAGGCCAATTCTATGGAGGCATTTCCTCAACTGAGATGCCTTCTT
This sequence comes from Pachyuromys duprasi, assembly GCA_028658305.1. NCBI lineage: Eukaryota > Metazoa > Chordata > Mammalia > Rodentia > Muridae > Pachyuromys > Pachyuromys duprasi. The sequence goes on along the minus strand of CM053757.1, from coordinate 11,629,569 downwards.
CCTATGTAAACTCTAACTTCTGTCAAGCTGGGGACAATAATAACAAAAAAGAAACAAAACCATTTACTTGGACAGTGAGCAAATGACAGCAGGCTGCTTTTGTTACCATTTCAGAAGGCTAGAAATGGTACAAGGTGAGTCCATTGTGCTCCCTGGGAGATCATGGCACTGAGAGCTTTTTAGTGGGGCCACACTTAAGTCAAGAGGATCAGAAAGAAGTCAGAGAAGCCACTGGGTACAGAGGGTCTTGGGTCCCTTGCCTTCTGCTTCTGGCTCTTGTCACCCAGAGAGAATGCAGAGAGAAGGTTTCTGCCAAAAGCAACCGTGCAGTTTTCAGTCCGAAGCCATGTCAAATTGTAACGGAACAAGAATAAACCATCCAATAAATAGGTGGTGTTTCCAGCAAGTACGCAAGTTAGATGTCACCGTGGTGAGACCCTCATCCCTGGCTTCTCTTAGGGACTGGAAGTTGAACCTGACCTACAGGCTGAGTGGCTCAAACCTTAGACTTTTGTCTCCCGGTTCTGAGGGCTGGAGGTCTGAGGTCAGGGTGTCAGTGGAGCCTGCTCCCCTTCGGCCTGTCCCAGGCTTGCCTCCTGCTGTCTGCTGGTCCTGGGCTTACAGCAACACCGCTTCCGTATTTGGATGGCATTATCCTCACATGCCTTCTGTGCTCCTTCTGAAGGATGCTAATCATACCGGTTGAGGGTCCCATCACACGCCAGCAGGACCTCGATTTCATCACCATCTTCAACAACCCCATCTCCAAACAGGATCACATCTGAAGAGGCTAGAGTTTGACTTCAGCATACAAATAGGAGCGTAATGGTTATTTGCATGTCACTGTGAATCAAAGACACTGCAAGAAACAGTCCCAGGGAGGGAAGATTTATTCGGGCTCATGTGTTTTAGTGGGTTCAGTCCAGGGTCGCTTGGTCCCAGGCATTTGGCAGCAGGGACATAAAGGAGAGTACAGCCGTTCACCTCCTGTCAGACAACACAAACATTATGATCAAAACCAACTTGAGAAGAAAGGGTTTATTTGGCTTACACTTCTAGGCCACAGCCATTCCTTGAGGGAACTCAGGGAGGAAACTCAAGCAGGAACTGAAGCAGAGACCATGGAGTAATGCTACTTGCTGCCTCTCACTGGTGGTGCTCAGCCCAGGGGATCTCTGCAGGTGTCCAGACAAGGAAACAACTCCAAAGACTGAATATGGCAACTCGGTTCTGTCTGACTTCACCAATCTGGATTAAGACTTCAGGGAATCTGATATTAGATGGTTTATTCCCAGCAAATCTGAGCACAGTATTATTTGGGAAGGAGTTTCCTGGCATAATACAATCCCTGTGCATAAGGAAGGTAATTACATCAGAACTCCATTCACCACAATGATCCCATCCTCTGTAGAACCCTCAGCTGTATGAGAAACTGCTTTTACTCTCCTCAGCTGTCTCTCATTCCCAGTCACACGGCAAAAACAGCTGTGCTCCGTGTTGTCCCCCCACAAGGAATTTCAGGGCAAAGATCCGTGGCTCTAAAGAGGGTGCCTAGTACAGAGCTGAGTTTCCTAGGCCACCACAGAGGAGCCACGTTACACAAACCAGGCCACTTCAGAGAAAGGGAAGAAGTGCCATCAATGACTGTTTAGAGTGGGGCCTCCCTGGAAAGCAGTAACACCTTCACAGGCTCAGGACTCACGGTGAGCTGGGCCCTCCCACATCAATCATCCAGCAAGGCAATGTCTTACAGACCTGCCCACAAGCCATTCTGATTGGGAAAATTCCCAGTTGAGACTCTTCTGAGTAACTTTTGGTTGGGTCAAACTGACAATAAAAACAAACAAACCAGTTCAGAGGAAGAGAAGGAACAAAGTGTTTTTAGGGTAGAGAGACCAGAGTCCAAGGGACAAAATAAGAAAAGGAAAAGAAACAATGGCAGACTTAAGAGAGGTTGAGCAGGCTCTAAGGTCAGCAAACAGCATGAGACTTTGGAGGACTTCCAGAAAGCAGGGAAATGACTGGCTGGAGAAAAATCACAGTTGTGGCAGCTTTTTGCTTGATAATGGGAAGATGGTAAGGCTCTGGTTCTCAGTCCCAAATGCGACGGATGGCTTGGAAAGTGACCCAGCATGCTTTTCGTTCTTGGCAAAATTTCCCAGGGATCACACTGAAGCCAGACCATCTTGCGTACTCCAGATAAACACTAGCCCCAGTGTGGTATGCTTGGTTCTCCAGGCATCTGGGAGAGGTCTGAGTGTGCGCTGCTAACCTGCTCTGAAAGCACAGGTCACCTGAGTGAGCAGTGGCCATGTCTGGCTGTTCCCTCTGGGTGCAAGCTCTCCCAAGTCCTCCTCCTCTCCCGTAACCCTGCTAAATAAAATGGGAACTGTGGGGGCGAAATGACCAAATGTGAATATGCACATTTGGAAAACAACCACATTGGTTACAAAAAAAAAAAAAGACATGCTCTAATTTTCTCTGAGTATGAAGGTCATTTTCTTTTTATGGGATTGGAGGGGGTGTGTCATTACTTGTACTTTTAAAGACAGGGTTTCGTTTAACCCAGGCTAGCCTCCCTCTCGATATGCAGTTGAGTTAGGCCTCAAACTCTCGACCCCCTTGCCCCTCTCTACACCCCACATGAAGCTGGTTTAGACCAGATTGCAGGACACACTTGACAGGCTTTCCAGTTTCTTTCCTACCAATATGCTGTTGCATTTCTCCAAATCTCCGCCACTGTTTGGATCCAGGCGGTGTGCCCTTGAGGTGACAGCAGGAGCCTTTAAGGATGGACTATCTTTCTTTGGCCTTAAAGACTGTCTTTATGTTGAGAACTGGACGTGCAATAGGATGGAATCGTCCCCT